>CM052885.1:106756015-106856220 GCA_028534135.1 Potos flavus | reverse complement strand
TCCCCCCACCTCTCTCTCTCTCTCCCTCCCTCCCTCTGTCGCTTCCCCCCACCTCTCTCCTCTCTCTCTGTCCCTCCCTCTCCCTCTCCAAAAACAAAAAATGTTTAAAGACATTACAGAGCTTTAGTAAGGCCATGGATCTGGTCAGCAGCAGAACCAAACTAGGAACCAGACCGGAATAGTTCCCAGTGCGGGGCCTTTCCTCCTGCCCTCCCCATCCACTCCCAGACAGCCCCTTGCATCCAGCTCATAGTGGGGACTCAGCATGCAGTTAACCAGACTGAACAGAACTTCTTTCTGGTTTCCCCTTGACCTTGTCTGCAGCTGAGTACTTGTGACAACCCCAAAGACCCACATGGGGTCTGCCAGCCCAGGGTGCCATATATAGCATTTGCCATCTGAGTGGTAACCCTCCCACAAAAGTGACTTTCCTAGAAAGACGCTTCCCTAGATAAACAAAGTTGCGCGAGCATCTGACTGCAGTCAGAGCCAAGACGCACTTTGGTATGTTATAGGCAACAAATGAAATTGCTTTAAATGCAGGTGAATCTCCGTGACGTCAACACCGGAAACACCTCCCATGCCTGCCCGGTCCTAGCATTATTACAGTGCATTCTGCAAGCCTTTAAGGATAGGAAACCAGGGCTTGAGGTTAAGATCCTTGCTCAAGTTTGCAAGGCTGGAATCCAGGTCTCTGCTCTAAGGACACCCCACCCCCTTCTCCCTCTCGAAAAAGTAGCTTGTGCAGACAGCCCAGCCTCTGCTAGATGCTGTCTTCATAGGTGACACTGGCCTCTGCCGGATCTCAGTGGTCAGAGTCGAAGGTTCACGAGACCAGAATCATGAATTCAGCTGTCGCTGGGCCTGTCGAGTCCAGATCTTTCTGCTTACTAGCCTTATGATCTTATTTACTTGTTCTGATATCTGTAAAGTGGGATAATAATGCTACCCCAGCAGAATATGGTAACTGATGTTATCTGTCAGTCTCCCATTAGGAAACAGGTTCACTCAAAGGGAGTAATGGGAGGCTGGGGGGGTTAACAAGGTAGGAACAGGGTTAAGGGAAACCAACAGGGTGGGGTTCAGTATCCCCAAGCTAGAAGTGGTAGCCTCGACAGAGAGTCTGTGCCAACCTCAGTGGCCTGACGGGGACAGATCTAGAAGAACATACACCCCAGCCTCCCCATGGCCTTCAAGCTCCTGCTTCTGCCCCCACATTGGCTGAACCCAAATGGAAACCAGAAGTCATGGAACCCCATATAGGTCAGCATCCATCCCACAGCACAGAGCAGAGTCTGGAAGGGAAAAGCGGGAACATGGAGGGGCGGAGGGGCGGGTGGAGAAGACACCAAGCACAAGCACCTCCTAGCACACTGTTACCAATATGGGGTGGAGTGTGGGGTAGGGGATCCCATGAATTGTGACCCTGCCGTGTACTCCAGCAAACTTAAAATGCCTACAGTCCTTTTGGGGATTCCTGGCAAGACACACCCTAGATAGGTCCCTAGGTCCTCACTCTTTTGTCCTGCTCTCCACCCCCACTGAAATCCTCCTGGACGTTTGCTTCCAGAAGAGCCAACTGCCCAGGCTGGAGTCATTTATCCACAATTGGATCTTGACGATCCATTGCAACAACTCCATTTGGATAACGAGCCGGGGGGGGCCAGCCCCGTCTGGGCCTTCAGAGGCCACGGTTCCGCTCCCATCTGAACCATCCCGCTGGCGGGTTTGTTTGCACACCCGAGGATGTATTGGCCACTTGAATCTGTTATAAATTACCAGTCTGGAAATAAATATCGTATCTGGGTCCCCAGTAAGTAACAGATGCAGGAGTTCAGAGTGAGATAAATGCGTTTTGGATGCAAGCCTCTTTCCCATGGCTCACAGACGGATGGAGGCAGGCCCGGCGCTGGTTTGCAGTCGATCTGTGTGCTGTGTAGGTGGGACTCACATGAACTCAAAGTTCTTTTAAGGTTAGGAAGTTTTCTGTACCAGTTCTTGGCAAATCCCCAGTAAAGCCCGAGCCGAGCAGTACATTTCCTTTTATCTCCATTGCTGAGGGATCTCGTGGTTAGAACGTTTTCTCTTTGGGGACTCGATGGGGTCTTGGAGACCAGGGAGGGCCTTTTTACACCCACAGAGCATGCAGACGGGCACATAGCCCACGTGCGTGCGTGCATTCGATGCACGTCTATCAAGGCTGATGGCCCAGGCAGACTTGTCGGTGCTGGGGACATGGGCACATGCAAGCCAGACACAGCCCTGCCCTGTCGGTGCACTCACCCCACTGGGGAGACAGACAACGAGCATGTCCATGGCCAAGGAACATTCTGCCCCTGAGTGATAGGTGCCCTGAAGAAAAGTAAACCAGAGAAATGTGAAAGGGGCCGACAGGTGGTTGGGGGGAAGAGGGGGTCCCTCTGTGAAGTGACTGACACCAGGCGGGAGGGAGAGAGCAAACCGCCCAGCTCACCAGGGCCAGACGCAGCAGACCCAGGGAATGGTCCGGGCGAAGGCCTCGGCATGGAAACATGACACCCGTGTCTGAAGAAGAGCAGGACAGCCCATGAGCCAGGGGAAGAGTGGTCAGATCCAGGCATGCTGCTGGGGGGAGGAGACGGGAACGCCATTGAGAGCATCCCAGCCTCACCTCTGAGACCCGCTGACGCAGGCTTCCCACCCACTGGCCTTATCTGAAGACTGCCCCCAGCTCTGAGTGCCAGCGCCTCGGCCCATGGGGACAAGCGGACAAAAACCGTATTGCAGCTCATGTGTGTTGGCTGGGCACGCGTGGAAGCCTGCAGGACTGCTCAAGGGGAGGAAGGGCTCATTTGAGGTGCGGTGCAGGGAAGCAGGGACATGGGGCCCATGGGAGGGCGTGGACAGGGACAGCTGGCAGTGAGGCTAGAGACGGATGATGAGTCCTGAGCTAGGACTTTTGATTGCACAGACAGCGGGGGCCCACTGCAGGCTGTTTGGTGGGGAAATACCAGAATCATGTATGCACTGGAGAGTTCACTCTGGTCGGAAGCAGATGGGTGATGGGACCAGACTGGAGGCAGGGAGGCCAGCAAGCTGTGGCTCAGGTCAGGAAGGACAAGGACTGCAAGTAGGAGTGACGATGCGGCTGACGGAAGAGGGTGGGCTTGAGAAACCACATCCTTCCACACTCTAGGGGACTATTTTCTATTCCCAAACCTACTCAAGAAAACCCCCAGAGTCTAATTCTTCTTGTAAGCCTGGGAAACCCTGTCCATCTTTCTTGAAGGAAAAAAGAGCTCGTGGTCCCTTTCACCACCCTTCCTACTTCTCATGTCTCAGAGAGGGGCTCAGTTTTCCATTAGAGGCAGAGCAGTGAAGAGAGATGGGCTTCTGATCTCACCATCACCTAGCGGTCAACACAGACGCTCAGCATGGTGAGCACCCCATAAATGTTTGCCAGATGATCAATAGAGTAAATAACAAGATCAAGTCATGTATATTAAATCTTAGACCATAGTGCCTGGCAAATAGTAACTGCCATATAATCCTAGTAGCAACACTACAGTGTAAATCTAAGAACCCTCATTTGATGGTAAAAGAGCAATGGAGGCACAAGGAGGTTAAGTGTTAGCTTAGACGGGGTTAAGTGTTAAGTGTAAGGCACAAGGAGGTTTAGTGTTAGCTGCAAACCACACAGCTCCCAAGAGTCAGAGCCAGGATTCAAACCTAGGCCATCAGGTCCAGAGTGTGTGCACGTCACCCCCTCCAGCCGTACCTTATTTAGCTGTGCTCCCAGCCATTTGTTCATTGGACATTTGCTCTGAGTCTCACACTGTGGAAGGCTCTATAGAAAATTTTTTTTAAACTTCAAAGAGGCAATGTTTGTCCTCAAGAAGCTGATAACTTCGCTAAGAAGTTATCAAACCAAGAGTTGAGGTGGGGCTGTTGATTCCTGGGGACTGTGGTTAATCCACCAGTTCTGGCCACGCCACCAGCCTTGGGTTGGTGCTGACAGTGAACTCAGGCCATCTCTAGAGTTTGCCCAACAATTGGAAGGTACCTACTAAATATTTGTGGAGCAAAGAGAAGACTGCACTGGAGAAATAGGCCGGGAGCTCAAAAACGAGTCTTTGAATCAGAAAGGGGATCCAGTACTTGAGAGATGCCACGTCGGTTTTACCATAAAGCATACAGTTGGCAATTCTGGCTCATTTCTTGAGTGAGAGGGCCTTGAGGCAGCTCATCTCCCACCCCCCTCCGCCTCCTCCAACAGGACAGAAAGACTGATCACCAACATTGGAGACAAAACTAGGGATTCATCAACCCTTCGGGCTTGTTTTCTCCTGACATGGCTAACCATAAAGCAAAGTGGATTTCGGGGCTGTCAATAACCTCTCCGCCAGCAGTCTCCCTAACTGACATCTGTAGTTTGAAAATGTTTCCATCCATCCATTCGTTCACTCGCTCATGTATTCATTCCATAAATAGTAACTATGTCCAGTGATACGTACTAAATCTAAATCTTTTTCCAAAACTTGAACTCTACCCAGTATGGTATAATTCCTCTCTGAAACTAGAAAGGGCATCCTCCATGGATCGCCATACCCAGGCCAAAGAGAAGGCTGTCTGCAACCTCTTCCCCAACAAGGAGGGTGATGGAGCACAGAGGAACCCTGCACCAGAGCACGGCAGGGCCTCCTGGGGCAATGAAATACACAGGGATTCCAGAAACTGGTCTCTGAACCAGAAAGTGGCTTTATCAGCCTCTGGGTCACACCTGCACGGGGCCGTCCCTGGTGAGTGGGACTTCCGAGTCCAAGCCCCACCGTGTGGCACAGAGAGGCACTGTGGCATTCTTCCCAATTTTTTTTTCTAATCGTTACTAATGCAGGGGGCCAACGATGCAATGATTTTCTTCCGTCAGGTGCCCTACAGAGACTCACACGGTGTTCTGCACACAGTTAGGACCCAGGAGAGACTTTTTGGTGGTTTGTGTCCCACAGGAACCCCAAAATTCCTTCTCCACCTCTTTCTGGGTGCATGGGCATAAGTAACAGCCACCCAGTTTTGCTTCCGAGGCAAGCCTATATGGGCCTCTCCCGAGTAACTATTACCATGGCTAACATTGAGTGATTTAATAAGAGTTTTCCATGCATTGCCTTATTTCATCTTTGCCACTTTTCTGGGAAGCGTCTAATGCTCTTCTCATTTTGCCTGTGAGGAAAGCATGTGTTAGAAAGGAACTATTAATATTATGGCGTTTGCGAGCTTTGACTGGAGGCCCTTCACTCTGCTTCTCTCCTGTCATCCAGGGATACCATCGACCTCGGCACTACATTGCAACTCAGGGTAAGTGCTCTCCTTTTCCTCGAAGGTGTCTTTGCCCTTCACCCTTCACCGGAAGAGAGGAATGGGCTGCCGCCGGCAAAGAAGTCACGCAGGCATAGCTGGGAGTGTCCATGTGTTTGGGAAGGAAAGAGGTGACAAATTCAGCTCTAGGGGAAGGGACATGAGTGAGAGATGAAGACGGTATCACCAGGAAATGGGCAGACCTGAAGCCTCAGCCTCAGGCATGTGTCCCAGGGACCCACTATGGAGAACTAGAGCTGATGGTGCCTTATCTCCTTGACGAACGTGTGCCTGGAAGAGAGAAATACTCAGCCGTTCTGGAAAACAGCTTGGCAGTACATTATCAGAGGCTTAAAAATGATCCTACCTCCCTCCCAAACCCTTTGGGGAAGAAATCCTTTGGATAATTATATATGTGGACAGTGACACATACAGAGATACGCATCACCGTGTTATCTGTAATAGGAAAAAAGTGAAAAATCTTAAATGCCCAACAGTTGGTAGCTTGCTTAAATAAAGTGTGATACTTCTATATTATAGAAAATTTTGCAGTGAGCACATACCATGCTTGGTAAGAATTTTTAAGAGCATGCAAAAATGCATATAATAATGACACATATAAAAATGCATATAATAATTTGCTTATTACAGCAAATGCATATGTATAAATACGTATATATACACACACACACGCACACACATACAGAAAAATGCTATTCAGATTTTTATATCAAACACATGTATTTCTTTTGTAATTGTAAAAGCGATGAAGGCCCAGGACACTGAAAGAGAAATTTCCAAGGAAATTGCTTTGGACTCTCAGATCCTATCTCACTTTCCTTGTCCATTTCTTTTCCCTCCCTCCTGTTGGGACTCCAGAAAAATGCTCCCTGTGCTTGTCAAGCTCAAAATCAGGCCCGTACTATTTGCACTGTGAGCATCCGGCTCCTGGCAGCTCTCTGTCCTCCTCCCCGCCCCCTGCAACTCCAATTTCCTCCCTGTCTCCCACTGAGGTCCTGGAGCCCGGTTTTTATGAAAACTCCCTTAAGCTATATTATTAACCCATAATATAGTCCTGATAAGGTGACAGATGGGGGCAGGTGGGGCTGGGGGACAGTTTCTGAGCAGGAGAACGGCGGAGGGAAGAGGAAAGGCTGTGGGTATTTCCATGGGTGCTGCAGACCATGCTAGTTTGGAATGCCGCTTTGCTTTTCCATGCTCCGGCCCCGGTCTCAGCGACCTGGGTGTCCCAGCAAGGATCATCTGGCCTCACTCTCGCTCACCTATGCCAAGCCTGGACCGACCACCCAGGAGGGACGGCCTCCTGGCTGCCTCCTTGCACTTGCGGTCTTTGACCCTGTCACCCTCTCTGTCTTCAGGTCCGATGCAGGAGACTGTCAAGGACTTTTGGAGAATGATCTGGCAGGAGAACTCAGCCAGCATCGTCATGGTCACGAACCTCGTGGAAGTGGGCAGGGTAAGCCCCTCCCGCAGTTACCGGGACAGAGGTTGCTGGCCCTGCCCTCCTGAGCATCTCTCTGTTCTGTGCCTTATGGCACGTGCCCCCACTCAGCACTTCCCTCACAACAACCCGTGTGGGAGAAATCCTCACCCCTGCTTCCCATTTGGGGAATACAGCCTTTCCCTCCGAGTCATCCCTTTCTCCACCCTCGCTCCGTTGACGACATCATCTCATACCCGTTGGGGAAATGAAAGCCATCAGACATGAACACTCATCTTCACACCACAATCCTACTTGCATCTACGACCATCTTCTCATTCTTCCCCTCTGTTATCAGGGTGAACCATAAAAAATGGCCACTTCTGTTGACCCAAATGGTAGACTATTTGCTGTTTCTAAAGACTCCGCCTCCTATGACAGAAGAAGTGACTCTTGCCCTTTCAAAGGCAATCCCAGCACCTCGAATCACAGATCCTATGCAAGAATTTTCTCCTTTCCCCCTCAGTCGAAAAGTAGCTCTTTTTCTCATCGCTAGATTATTCCCCTGAACATACAAAACATCCTGAGTACCTTCCCCCTGAAAATACAAAACAGGAAAACAAAAAGGATTCTCTTGTCCCTATTTTAATTCCAGACTTGGAAGACTCACACACAGGCTCTGTTTCTCCGCTCCAGTTCTCTTCTCCCCTCTCCATCCCACCCATAGTGAGACGGTCAGTGTCACCAGCATCCTTCATGTTGACGAATTCAACCACCACTTCTTTCTTCTCATCGAACTCAGCGTCTCTGAGCATCCGACCTTTTGCTCCCTTACCTCTAAAACCTTGATATTCCTCAGGGTTCAGGCCTTGATCTCCTGCTCTGCTCTATCTCGACTCTCTCCTACATTGTCCTTAGCTACTCCTAGGGCTTGGAGATGGGACTGCTATGCCCGGCTTGCTTTTGCTCACTTGGTAAACTGTGGCATGTGGGTGGCTGGGCTGTTGGGTTGAAAGGCAGGGTGCACAACGCTAGAGGGAAGAGGGCTTCTCTACTTACCATAGGAACTAACCAGAGAGTGGGCAGGTAAGTTTTTATTTTGGCAAAGGACCAGATAACCCATTAAAATAAAAAGTCCTGGCCTCCAGGATCGTGGGAAAGAGAGAATGTGGGCTGTCTTCATAATCCGGGTTTCATGGCCTCATAGGGTTCTGGAGCCAGGAGAAACTTTATCCTTGAGCCCACTCTCATCTCGTCCCATCCCCAGCTTTACAGAGGAGGAAGCAGGCCCGGAGGGGCCGGAGCACCTATCCCTTAGTCCTCCAGCCAGAGCCTGGCCACAATCTCTGAATCTTAACTCTCATGCTAGTATCATGGCCCCTCCACTCACGACTGCTCCCCAAGGACCCAGGCCCGGGAAGCAGCCACCGCAGACAAAAGGTCACGCTAGGATTTAAGAATTCAGAGGCAAATTCCAGCCTGTTCTATAACATGTCCCATCTTGGAGACAGATTCCCTCGATGCACAGATCACGAATCTAATTTGGATCTGGGGAGGGGACAGGGGAGCAGTCTCTTGACAGAACTCCTGCTGGGAGCCAAGCACCGTGCCTGGCGCTCCCTGTGCATTACTTCACTTTGATCCGACAACTGCACGAGGCCGTGTTTCTGCTAATTATTCGGGTGGCCTGGCTTTGCATCCTGGCTCCATCCCTTTCCAACCCTGGACAATTTTCTTAGCCTCTCAATGTGTCTGCTTCCTCATCCGTAAAATGGGGTGATAATCCTATCTGTAGAGGTTGTAGCGATAAGCGATTAAAATAATACATGGAAGGAATTCGTAGAACACTTAGCAAGCGGTGTGGGACACAGCAAGCTGTCAGTGAGCGTTAGCTGCCCGTATAACTAGGAAGTCGAGCCTCAGAGAGATTTCAGCACTTTTTGGAAGCCGCCAGCTGTTAGAACCAAGCAATGCATCCATTTGCCTGCCAAGCCGGTTGCGCTTTACCAGCGTTTCCCTAAGTGGGTTCCATGGGATGCCAGTCTGCAGGATGCCTAGTGAGAAGAGGGTTCCATGGTTAAATACGTTTGGGAAATGCTGTGCACTCTTTGCCCCTCTCGGAGAGTCGAAAACACATTAGCGTTAGCACGTTCAACGAGCTGAGGAATCTTGTAGCACAGCGGCCCGTTTAACTTTGTTTGATCCAGCATTTCCCAAATTCATTTGACCACAAAACCTTTTTTTTGTTTGTTTGTTTTTTTGTTTCTTGTTTTTTTTTTTTTTTTACCTAACACCTATTAGCACCCAGCGGAACACACTGTGGGAAATGCCACTCTAGGCCGCGCGGCGTCCCCCGGAATGGTAATGCTTTTGTTCTTTTTAGGGGAAAACAATAATCTCTTTTTCCTCCCGCGGAGTGTGACCTAGAGTCCAGTGTGGGACTGGCTTGTCGCTGGCATCTGCACCCACCACCCGGGCAGGGAGCCGTTGTGCGGACTCTCCCCTTTGGGTCCCGCTCCTTGCATCCTTCTCCCAGCTGAGAGCCTTTCTCCTTCCAGCCCCCAGTCACCACCTCTGGATATTAATGGCCCTCTCCCCACCCTCTCTGCTTCCCGCCCTTGGTTCTCATCTCTGTTCCGCTGACGCCGCCCCACTGCCCCACCTGATCTAGCAGAAAGAGGGCTCAGCCAGAGGTAGAAAACCGGCCCCGGTCCCGGGACCAGGTACCTGACCTCCCAACTCGAGCTCTGTTTCTGTCTGTAAATGGGGTAACACCACCTGCCTATCTCACCTCGATCGATTCGCTCACCTAGTGTGATAATGGACTTGGAGATTTTAAGGAGCTCTGCCAAAGAAGGTACTACATTATTCCTAACGGCTCCAGTTCCTTTGGGAGAGGGCGTGGCCCTGCGCGGTTTGCCAGTCCCTGGCGAGCTGACAACCCCTTGGACCGAAATTCCACCCAAATCGCCCTCGGGTTTATTGGAGCAGGAAGGCCAGACGAGGCGGCTGCTCGCGCTCAGCCACACACTCATCCGTCCTTGTCTCTCTCCTTCCCTACAGGTGAAGTGTGTGCGATACTGGCCGGATGACACGGAGGTCTACGGGGACATTAAAGTCAGCCTGATTGAGACAGAGCCCCTGGCCGAGTACGTCATACGCACCTTTACTGTCCAGAAGGTAAGCTTTCCCGTGGCTACGGGCAGCCTGTCCGCGGGGCAAGCCAGCTCGTTTGTTCACTCAGTACACTGGTTGAGCGAGGGTCTGCTCTGTGCCCACCCTGTGCCTGCCTCCAGGGACAGATCAGCGATCGAGTTGATGTGGATCCTGTTCCAGAGGCTTCCCCTCTCTGGGGAGGGACAAACAGAATTCAGCAGACAAGTAAATGGACTAAATGCCATATGGTGATAAAACTATGGAAGAAACCTGCCACAGACAGCAAGATGAGGTGGTCAGAGAGGGCTTCCTGGAGGAGGAGGCATTTAGGCAGCCAAAGGAGAATGAGAAGGAGCCAGCTGAGGGACGAGCAGGAGGAACCCTATGCCAGGCTGAAAGAAACAAACACACAGAGTTACAGGGAAAGAAGATTTCCACATGTTCGAAGCCTGTGGTTTTCAACTGGTGGTGATTTTGTCCCCCAGGGGAAGTTTGGCAAGGACATTTTTAATTCTCAAACCTGAGGAAGGAGGGGTGCTGCCGGCATCCGTGGATGGAGGTCCACAGTGCACAAGACACCCCAGCCGCCAACAACAAAGGGTTATCTAGCCCAAAATGTCAATGATGTCAGGATTGAGAGGTGCTAGTCCTGGCATCGAAAGGAGGCTGGGCTGGCAGGAGCTTGATGAGTAGGAACGAGACTGCAAATAAGATTTATCATTTAATTCCTATTATGATGATTGCTAACATTTATTGAGCAATTACTAACACAGGTGCTTTTCTAAGTGCTTTATACATGAACTCATTCAATCCAACAACCTCTCGAGAGAGGTACTATTATTGCTCCCATCTTCTAGGGGAAGAAAATTAGGCACAGAGTGTATGTGTCCTTTGTCCCCAGTTGCCCAGCTGCGAGCCAGCTGGACCACATTCCTACCTCAACCTCTGACTCGAAGCTCACTGCCCCTTCCACTACTCTATACTTACCATTTTCTGGAAGCATCCACACTGATGGACCAAGTGGCCACAGAGCCGGGGACGCAGAAGCACCGGGGATTCACTGCTCTGAGAGCTGTGCTGTTGGGGTTTGGACAAGTCCCTGGGAGGACCGAAGCAGGCGTGTGCACAGGACTGCAAGTGCACGCATGGATGATACAGGGCACACTGCTCCTGGCAGCCCCCCCTCCAAGCCTCGTGCTCCTAAAAGCCTGCATCTGCAGACTCAGAGCGAAGGGCACTTCTCTATGACAACAGGTATACCGACGTGCCCTTAGGTCAGGTTCCTTAGAAGCAGAGCCTGAGACAAGGATTTGGGTGCAGATGGTGTATCCAGGGACCACTCTCAAGAGAAACTTACAGGAGAGGGACGGAGACAGGAGAGAGAAGAGGAAGGACCTGGGCAAGGACAGAGTCTTCAGCAGAGTCTAACCTAGGCCTGATCCATAGGGGCTACAGGAGCAGGACCTGCACCCCAGACTTGGCCCCCTTGCCTCCCTCTGCCCACTGACTGTGGACCAGCCACTGAGTGGTCACCTGCAGTACAAGTCAGATTCTGTGGGCTGAGGGCACTTCTCCAGAAGAGGGGAGTCACTAGCAGCCAGCACTCCTACAGCGGAGGCCCGGGATGCAGATCCCGGAGGAGGACGTGGCAGGGCCCCCATACGATCTGGCATGGATGCAGTTAGTGCAGGGAGTGAGATGACTAGTGGGGACATGGGAGCCCCCTGGGCCCCACACCTGAGCAGGGAGGCCTTGGAGAACCACAGGCAGGAGCTCAGCAAACACTACCCAGGGCCTTAGCTCAAAATTGGTTCCTGAGCCGGGGACCCAGAAATAATGAACAGGAAGTGGTGTCCGCCCTTGAAGAGAGCATAGTCCCACCAGGGAGGGAGGAGCCCTGATCCATGACCACAGTGGAGGTGGTAAGGGCTCGAACAAGGGCTTTCTGGGGCTGAGTTGACCTGGAGAATGGAATGAAACCCTGAGTGTTGCTGAAACTGTTTCTTCTACTTCAGCTCCTGGGTCAGAGCCTTCATCTGGGCCTTTGTTAACTCCTGCCTGGACTCCCGCCCCAGCCTCCTACGGGGCTCTCTGCCTCTGGTCTCACCCCATCTTAGTTTGGGTTTCTAGGGCCGAGCCTGAGGCGGGGCTTTGGGTGCACTTGCTGAAGCTTGAGGAGGAGCTCTGAGAAGGGGAGGAAGGGAGGGAGGCGGGCAGGGCAGCGGAACGAGCCAAGCCTGGGCGTGCTCCCAGCTGGACCCCACGGGAGCTCCACCGCACACTTGATCCTGTCTGGAGGCAAAGGGGTCCTCTGTTCCTCCATGAGGGTCACCCAACATCCTGGTTTGCCCAGGACCGTCCTGGCTTTTGTAGCAAAAGTCCCATGTCCCAGGAAACCCCTCAGTCCTGGGCAGACTCACCAAGTCAGCTGGTCACTCTGCTGTCCTGTCAGTCCCTGAATGCCAGCTGCCCACCCCCCACCCCTGCCCCCAGGGGAAGGGGCTCCTGGTCGGCTGAGCAATTCTCTGAAGAAGGGGGGAGCTGTGGGTGTCCTCATCCAAGACTCAGGAGCCGGAGATGGGGCCCCTGGCCCAGGAAACGGGATCTGGGAGGGCACCATCAGTGCCTCCTGCACTGCCCCCCAACATTCCTACTCCACTCCAGGCTCCACATAGAGGCCAACACAATCCTCCCAAAATGCAAGTGTAAGGATGCACTTCCCCTTGTGGGCAACCTCCCCAGATCCCCAGCAAGACCCTGTGTGGGATCCCAGGCCTCCCAGCATCCGGCATCTGCCCAGCCTCCCACCCCCAGTCCCTCTGTCCACCCTTGCCGGTCTTCCACTTCCCCCTGGGGGTGCCCTGTTTGTGATTCTGTGCATGTGCCATGCTAAGTCCTGTCCCCGTGATGCTACCTGGGCTGCCTCTCTGCCTAGGAGTCACGCCATCTCTTCCATGGGGCAACACTCAGGCCTCAGCGTCTCAAACTGACTAGGAGAGCAGACTGCGGAGTCCAACAGCCAGGGTCCAGACTGGGTTACAACTTACGACTTGTGTAACCTGGTTGTGTTCCTTAACCTGGCTTGGCTTCAATTTCCTCATCCGTAGAACAGAGATAACATAAGGACTGGTATGAGGATTAAATGAGTTAATACATTGAAGTGTTCAGAAGAGTAACAGGCGTGTAGTCCGTGCTTAATAAGTGTTAGCTATTATTTTCACTATTAATGTATTTCAAGACTCAAGTCATGCATCACCTTCTCCAGGAAGCCTTCTCTGATTTCTCCTTCCCCAGCTGGGGTTACCTAATGCTCCTTTAAGCACTTTAATAGGTTATCCACTTAGGAGTCTGCCTCTCCAGCTAGACCATGAGCTGCTCCAGGGACAGGGATTGTGGCTTTTACTTCTGCCTTCACCGTGCCTAACACAAGGCTTGGCACAGATAACCCTCGGTGTATCTTCCTTAACTGAACGAATGATCAAACGCTCTTCCTATTCAGTGCTCTCTGCATATCTGCGGGAGATTGCAAGGCAGGAGAAAGTAGGTAAGGGCACTGCATAAGCACAGGCCCCAAGATGACACCTGACTGTGGACTGAGCAGAGAAGTGCCCTTAGTCTGCAGGGTGTCAGTGAGGAGTGGTAGGAGGGGAAGGGGAAACGACCAGAGCCCCAGGTCCCACTGCTCCCATCAGTCAGAGAAGCTCTGCTTTTATTTGTTTCCTATCTTATGATTCTAAATAAGAATCTAATGAATAGAGGAGTCTGACATGTTTTTTTTAAAACTTGAACGCCATGGAGATAGTGAGGAACACAGACCCCAGTCACGGAAAGGCCTTGTGTTCCTTGGAAATGACTTGAACTTGGTGTTTAAGACCAACCTTTCTCTGAGTCTGTTGTGCTGAATAGAAGTCCCATGACACCCTTGTCAAAAGAACAAACACTGTGGGTGTGTTATGACACCCCCTTGGGGATGCAGAGTGTACATGAGCCCAATGAAGGCTCTGAGCAGTCCTGCAGCAAAGCCACTACCTCTATATTATCTACTTCCGTGGCTCCCAGACACAACAGATCACGGAAGTCACCCTGTGTGGCAACCCTTGCTCACCTGGCAGGGTCTTGTCCTCCCCAACGGCAGGGAGGCTGGCTCCTCCGCGCGGTAGCCGTGCTCCCTGTGGGTGCTGGGCGGGCTTGTGGGGGCGGCAGCTGGAGGAACAGAGGCCCCTTCTCTCCTCAGAAAGGCTACCACGAGATCCGGGAGCTCCGCCTCTTCCACTTCACCAGCTGGCCCGACCACGGCGTCCCCTGCTATGCCACCGGCCTCCTGGGCTTCGTGCGCCAGGTCAAGTTCCTGAACCCCCCTGAGGCCGGGCCCATAGTGGTCC
Organism: Potos flavus; assembly: GCA_028534135.1. NCBI lineage: Eukaryota > Metazoa > Chordata > Mammalia > Carnivora > Procyonidae > Potos > Potos flavus. Next base: position 106,841,910 of record CM052885.1, on the reverse strand, counting down.
ACTGCAGGTGAGCACTGGCCTCCAGCTCCAAACAAGGCTGCTTCTGTGGTGCTGCTCTCAGGGAGGGAGACACATTCTTTCCAGTGGCCTTTCTTCTTTCCCTGCCCTGCCTGTCCCCAAGCCCAGCCCAGACCTCAGGGTCTGCAGACAACAACAACAAAGTAATAGTACCAGTGGGCATCATGACTGTTGCCCTGAAATACTAAAGCCCCCGGGGACGTTGGGCTCACATTGACAGCATCCATTACACGTGCACTTTGCACATTGCTCACGCAGCCTGGAGGGGTGGGCGCTAGCATCCTTCCCATTCTACAGATGAGAACATCAAGGTGCCAAGAAGGTGGACCCTTCGCTCGGGTCACGCAGGTGTAAGCCAGCAGCGCTGGCGGTTGACAGGCTTCTCTCCAGACGCTCGCCCTCGGCTGCTTGCCATGGCAGCAGGGAGCCTCTGTGGAAGCTGGCTGCTCTTCTGTTCCGTTATTTTAAAAATCAATTGCTGGCCTGCAGGGTCCTTAACCGAGAGTAAATGGACAGTGCCAGGCTTCACCTTATTACGGAGAAGAGGTATTTTCAGCTCTGACCTAGAAAGTTGCATGGGAATGACTGGCACGTCTTCCAATCCTCCTAAATGGAGATGAAGTGTCGTGTCAAGGGCATTAAAAATTGGACCAGACCTGAAGGCCAGCTGGCCCGCACACTCCCGCCTCCCCCTTCCGTGTGACCTTGGGCCCAGCCCACCTTTTCAGACCCTATGTGTTCTTGACTTAGGCCTGCCCTGGCGGTGTCCACGTGGGTCAAGGTCTTGAGTGAAGCCAAGGAGGGACTCCACAAACTGTAGGCACCTCTTGTCAACCTCTTGTCACTCGGCATCTACCCTCCCCACATGAGTGGGTGGGAATTAGAGACCCCATTTCACAGATGAGATCACTGAGGGTTGGGAGGTCATAGTCACCATCGGCCCTGGGCTAGCCCCCAAGTCCTGTGTCCCAGAGGGCAGCCAGAGCAGGGGTAAGGGAGGAAGGGAGATGATTTCTCAGGCTCTCCTTGCACGACAGCTCTGTCTGTCCTCCAGAGCCAGTCCACCTAACACGCCTGGCACAGTGCTCCCCACACCGGGGCCATTCTGAAGATGAAATGTGCTGGCTGATACATACACGGTGCCTAGGAGAGGTCCTGATACCTAGGAAGCACTTAAAAACACTACCGTTCTCTGCCTCTAATACTGGTCCACTCCCCAGACTGTTAATTCTTCAGAGCAGAAACCATGTCTGCTTATCTTCTTATCCCCACTCCCAGTCCAGCATCTGGTGCATACTGGGTGCTCCATAAATATTTGTTGAATATAAGTAGCTACCATTTACTGAGAAATTGCAATGTAGCTAGGCATAGGGCTAGGTAATTTACATGCACTGTGCTTTTTCAGCAGCATTTCATGCAGTGTACACGTATTGTGCTATCAATGCTACAGGGTGGGTCTATTTATTATTATCGGCCTCATTTCATGGTGGCGGTTATTGAAACCCAGATAAAGGTTAAAAGTCATTTACCCAAGGTCACACAGCTAGTAAGTGGCTGAGCCAGGATTGGGTTCCAGGGGTCTGACCCCAAGTATGATGAGCTCAGCTGCTGTGTGAGGCTGAAATACAGCTCGAGTCCTCAAGAGAACCCGGCAGGGAGGCAGGTTGTATGTGCGAGGCTTACGGGCACCAGGCAGGTTGTTCACTGGTGGTGGATCCAAGATTCAAAACCAGGTCAGGCTGCTTGTTTCCCCTAACACAGGTGGAAGGAGGCTTCAGGAAGACACAGATGAGTGCTGTTTGTGCCGTTCCTAGATCCTGGGGCCCAGCCTGCTGCGTCCCTTCTGGGGGGGTCTGGACTGGGGCTAGAAAGGTACAAATACAAGTCAAACTTCACCACTTTAAACCATGAAATTTTACTAAGAACCGAGACTGTTTCCCATGGGTTTGTTTTCCAGATCATTGTGGGTGACAGTCCCTGTCGGCCCGTCCTGCCTGGATTTATGGTCAGCCAGTCCTGCTCTCTTCCCGCCCCATCACTTGTTTCCCTAGGGAAAGCAAGATGTGAAAACACAGTCAGCATGGGCCTCCTTGCTAGTCTGGCCTTCGCTTCCTAAACTACATGCACTTAAGGCCAGTGTTCCATTTGCCTCTGCTTCAGAGCCATGCCTGAAACCCAGTGCAGATCGGGGAAAGGCTGGCCGTGGTCCATGGGTCGTGCTGAGTTCTTTTGCTATTTTGTACTTGGTCTGAGATTTTCCTAAAGGAAGTCTCCAGTCATGAGAATTGAGTATGTGTCAGAATCGGAGCGTATCTACTAGACTGGGGCCTTGGGGCTGTCTCCTATTCTAGCTGAAGACTGCTCCTGGCTCATGTTCCTTGGAAAACAGGTGCCCCTAGAGCCAAACCTGGGGCTTGTGACGTGGGACCTGGGACTCACTCTCTGCCTCTGGGCCCACTCAGAGGATCTGCTTTCCCACCTTCCTTCTGTTCCTGCATCTCTCCTTGCTTCCATCTGTCAGCCTGTTTGCTGACAAAGGGAAAAAGACAGAAGAGGGATTGGGGAAGACATGTTTATTAGGCATCTCAGTGTACCGGGCACCATGCCTTGCACAATATAGACCAATGAGCTTCACCCACTGGAGGAGGAAACAGCGTGCGGATGTGTTGTCAAAGTGTGCCTTTTGTGCTACGACTGTTACTAGGAGCGGATGTCTAAGAGCACAGACCTGAGAGCCAGGTGGCTGGGGTGAAAGTCCCACCTCCACAGCATGCCAGCTCTGTGACCTTGAGCAAGGTCAGCTCTCTGCGCCTCGCTTTTCTCACCTGTAAAATGGGATGAGAAACTTCCCAATGACCTCGCAAGGGAGTTAATAGGTAACGTTTGTAAAAGCACTTAGAACAATGTCTGGCACTTTGTAAGCATTAAATAAGTCCTTGCTAAATGAGGACAACAAAAGTAAGCAGGTTCTGATAAAACGGCCCCCAAGACAAGCATTGCTCTCCCATTTTACAGAAGAGAAAGCTGAGACTCTAAGTTCACTCGCTTGCTCAGGGTCTCACGGCAGCGCTGGGATTCAGACTGTTGTGGCTGCCCTCTGCAGCCTGCTGCCCCTGTACAGGGTCCTTGGGACAGGGCTGAGTGGTTGGTGGGGGCAGGAAGCCTCCCCAGGGCTAGTCCCGCCCTGAGGTCCCAACACAGACACTGTCCTCTCTTCCAGTGCTGGAGCCGGGAGGACCGGCTGCTTCATCGCCATCGACACCATGCTCGACATGGCAGAGAACGAAGGGGTAGTGGACATCTTCAACTGTGTGCGTGAGCTCCGGGCCCAGAGGGTCAACCTGGTGCAGACGGAAGTGAGTCCTGGGGGACTGAGCGGGCCAGCCAGCTGCAGCCCTGGCCAAGGAGAAGCAGGGTAGAACAGACACCCATGGGTGGGGGCATCCTGCAGAAAGAGACCTGGGGGTGAGAGAAGTGGAGGGAGGGAATACCTGGCCTGCTACGCTGGGACCACAGTAGAAGCTAGGACACTGCTGCCGACCCTGAGGTCCCACAGTGCAAGCACTTGCATCAGGGAGGGTGAGTTCCCTGGCTCTGAGGGCATCCAAGCAGGGACCGAATGGCAGCTTTCAAGGATTCTTTGAATAGTATTTCTGCCCTGAGGGAAGGAGAAGACAGAGGAGGATTGGCACTTCCTGAATGCCTACTGTGTGCCAAGCACAGTCCCTGCTGGAATGACTTCATCAACAAAATTATTGAGTACTTGGGCTAGGTTCTAGGGATTCCAAAGGAGGCAACACATAGCCCCCTCCCTTGAGGGAAAAGCAAACCTTCAGGCATCCCTGTGTTCAGGTAGAGAGCCCAAGACCCGAGGGAAATGGGACGAGTTCATCTTTATTGTTGAGCACCTACTATGTGCCAGGCATCCTGCTAGGTCCTTTATATTCAGGATATTATTTGTACTCCTCACAACAAACCTATGGGGCGGCTCCTACTAGTATCCCCATTTTACAGATAAAGGGTCCCCAAGTCCTCACACAAGTGGACAGTGGTGTTACCTGGGACCATGTGACTCCAAGGCCCATGCACTTTTCCCTGAACCATACTCTCTTGTTAGGCAGCTTTTTCTGCCCACCCTACTCCTCAAAGCCATGGCTGGTTCTTCTTATAACGAGCCCATTGCCTGGTTCTAGGGAAGGCTATGGGTGCCCAGGTAGTCAGCTAGGGCAGATAAGAAGCTACATCCTTCATCAGTCCTGCAAAGGGAAGTTTTGGCTTTGGGCCTCGTCAGCCACTGCTGGCTCCACGGAGAATCCCCCCACGTACAAGCGTATACACATAAGAGCCCGCTGTGGGCTCTGAGCTAACTTCCGCAGGGTAGCGTGTACACTTGGTGAGGCTGCAGGAAAGCCGACAACAAAGCCAACAGTCTGCTTTCTCTGTTCCCAGATTCATGCTTGCGGGAGACAGGCTCACTGGCTGGCACTAGACACGGGGTCCCTGCTGTCTGATGCAGGGACAGACATTCAGATCGATCATCGTGATGCATCTGGATAAGTGTTTGATGTAGAGATGGGCCAAGTCACTCAACAAACGTTGATTAAAGGCCTGGGAACAATAGCAACAGCTTCCACCTGGTGGATTTGCACAAGACTTTCCAGAGGGAATGAAGCAGAGGGGCCATGGCAACGGGGGCACGGGGTTCCAGGGGAAGAGAACAGCAGGTGCAAAGGACACAGGTGGCAGAGGGGCTCAGGGCTCAGGAGCAGACCCTGAGACAAGGCATGTGGTTTATTTGAGAGGTGATCCCGAGACTCACTGATTGGAAAGCAAAGAGAAGGAAAGGAAGCCAGGCTGCGTGACACTGCTAAGGGGTTTTGCAAGCTGTTTCACCCTGTGGACACCTGGAGCTCAAACCTGCTGGGAGCTCTGAGGTCGTAGGGAACATGCCTTCCCAAATACCCTACCTGGGACAGAAGGAGCTTAGGTGTTCCTGCCCCAGCTCTCCGGCGGATGCTGCTTGAGGGCTCCTTCCTGGAGCGCAGACCCTTCAGCCTTGCTGGCTCGCCCTGCACCCAGCCCCAGTGTGCTCCTGGGACCAGAAGAAATCCCTCAGCATGAGTCTCAGGGGCTTGGGTAAGCAGTCTCCAAGGTAGAAGTGACAGCCGAGGGGACAGAGGCAGGCACCAAGAGCCCGTGCTGCAGCTCGTTATAAGAAGAACCAGCCATGGCTTTGAGGAGTAGGGTGGGCAGAAAAGGCTGCCTAACAAGAGAGTATGGTTCAGGGAAAAGTGCATGAGCCTTGGAGTCGCGTGGACCCAGGTAACACAGCAGGTCCTGCAGCAGGTCCAGAAGTTTCTGTCATCAGTGACTACACTGTTCAGTCCTGCAGCGTAGTCTTACCCTCACTCAGGCGATCACGAAGAATCAGGGACACTTGGCCCTTTGGGGTCGGAGAGGAAGCCGTGATTCCGCGATCTAAATCCTGCCCATCCTTGCCAGCCACGGGGTTCCATTTGGGTGACACACGCCCAGGCCACTCCTCACCCAGACCCCTATCTCTTCCCTCCGCGGCTTGGCAGGAACAGTATGTGTTCGTGCACGACGCCATCCTGGAAGCGTGCCTCTGCGGCAACACCGCCATCCCCGTGTGCGAGTTCCGCTCTCTCTACTACAATATCAGCAGGCTGGACCCCCAGACCAACTCCAGCCAGATCAAAGATGAATTTCAGGTATGAGCAAGGCCCGGGCTCGGGGACCCAGCCAGCTTCAGCGGCGCCGAGCACATTCGTGGGGTATTCTCTGTGAGAACAGAGAAGTCTAGCGCTTCTAGTGTCTGCAGCTCTAGAAAGCTGCAGAATGAATTCCAGAACATTCCATGCACAACCGCGAGCCGCTGTGAACCAGTCACTGGGTGACTGCTGACACTTGTTTTTACCTGTGATCCTGGGTTTGAACTAATGTAGTTCTAGTCTAGTCCGAGTTGTGGGTGGAGACGAGTTTCTAAACACAGGTGTGAGTTTGGCGCTCCACCGTCCCGAGAGGGACTCGCGTTTCCTTGCCATTTCTGTACAGTTGGAGTGTGTGTGTCCTAGATCCTCACTGCTACTCAGAGTGGGGTCTGGAGGCCAACACCATCAGCTTCACCGGCGAGTTCATCAGGAAGTTAGAACCTGGGTCCCACCCACAGCTACTGAACCAGAATGTGCAGTGTAACAAGCTCTCCAGATAACTTGTCTGCACATGAAACTTTGAGAAGCACCGTCCCAGAGCCCGGCTCAGCTCAGGCGTAGCACATCTGCACCTTGCAGCGCGTGTGGCCAGAACGGTGGCAGCTTTGGTCTGGAGGCCTGGACGTGAATGACTGAGTAAGCCAGGAGTCCGGCCTGTTGTCCTGAGGTCTGTGCCAGGGTCATCCCTCGGCCTCAGGAGCTGAGAACCAGGCCGCAGGAAGCAAGGAAGTTCCAGGAATCGAGGGGCAAGTCCTCGGCCCGTGATTCCACGGGCAGATACCCCAGCCAGCCAGTACCCCGATGCTCCCTCCAACGGAAGCTTTACTGATCAGGAGCGGAGACCAAGTGCAGAATAGGGGAAAGATGGAGGCCGCGGCCCCCTCCTGGGTGCACCTAGCATCTGGTCTCCTGGCTGGACGATTCGGCTCTGGCCCCACGCTTGTAAGACTCACTTTGCAGAACACAGCCCAGAAACTTTCCACACTCCTAGGTCTTGCCCCTGGGGGCCTCTCGCCCATCCTGAGCAGCTCGTTCCAAAAACCTCTCTCTCTGAGAGGAGCATTGGGGAAACCCTTTCCCTCCTTCCAGGACACGTCAAGGGAGGCATAACATTCCTTAGAGATTCCGCAGCCCCACCCCCACCCTCTGACCTCCTGGCTGGCCCACCCTTTACCGAGATGAGCCAGTTGGCAGGTGTTGGCGGCCCGTGTCTGCTCTGCGCATGGGCATGCTGTCCCTGCAGCCTTGGCATCAGGGGGTGTCAGCTCCCAGGGCATGGACTAGCCAACAGATGGCAGCACATTCACATGGGAGAAGAATAAGTCCTGGGGTGGGGGTGTTGGTGGGGGAGGGGCAGGACTGGAGGGCCAAGCTTGGAGGACGGAGGTAGAATGGGGTAGGCTTAGTTGGAACTTTGCTGTCTGCTCTGTGTGAGGCAGCTGCCTGAGTACTGCCTACCTGCTATCTTTGTGCCCTACAGACCCTCAACATCGTGACCCCCCGTGTCCGGCCTGAGGACTGCAGCATCGGGCTCCTGCCGCGGAATCATGATAAGAACCGGAGCATGGATGTCCTGCCTCTGGACCGCTGCCTGCCCTTCCTTATCTCGGTGGACGGGGAGCCCAGCAACTACGTCAACGCCGCACTGATGGACGTAAGCTGAGCCTGGCTGGCACTCACTGGGAAGTTTCTTCTAGGTGGAGATGGCTGGAGCCCAGGGGACCAACATCCCACGCCACCACCCCCAGCCAGCCTCTGCTTGCTCCCGATCTTCTGGCCCCAAGACCCTTGCTCCCCTGAAGGCTCTGCTCCAAACCTGTATACAAGCTATGTTCTTGGCTCTTCGCTCCCATATAAGCCTGGAAAGAATGGACCAAAAGCATAAAGTGTGTGTCCGTGACAGCACGGCGCAGGCCTGCCCAGTCCCCCTTCCTGCTGCCTATAGAGCTGACTCTCAGCCTTCCGTTCAGTTCAGGAAACATTCTCTATGCCAGGCCTTGGCCTGAGCCCTGGGAATGCAGGATGGTACAGACATGAGTTCTGCCCCCGGGGAGCTCCCAGGCAGGTTCCCAGATAACTCCTGTGCAGAGGCAAGAATGAGACTGACAGGTAGTAGGTGATCCGTAAGTGGTTACTGGGCAAGTGATGGGATGTGGCAAAGAGGGCACAGAAGGGGACAGACCATGTTCCTGACTGTTCCGTTAGGGGCACTGTCTCCTGCTTTCTCAGCATCAAGTCCAAGAAGGACGCTCCCACCCTGACCTGGTTGAGGAGTCATGACCCTAATGAGGAGGTCACATCCTTGCCCCAGTGGGTCCTTGCTCCTGACTCATAGGCTTCCCCACTGGGTCCTTCGTCTTCTTCCAGTGGTCATCCCTCCACCTCCTGGATGGAGAGATGTTTGCAGCAGGAAGGAGCTATGGATCATCTGGTCTCATCCTTGTACTTTTCAGCAAAGGAAACTGAGGCCAGAAAGAGGAAGAGACTTGCTTAAGCTCACCCAGAAAGCTAGGGGCAGAGCCAGAACCCAGAACTCACACTCTAGAATTCATTCCGGGGGCCTCCCCACCAAAGTTTGCACAATCCAGGAAGACACAGACATCTTGCTTCCTGAGGCTCAGGACCAAGAATACCATTGCCTGATTGTAGATAAGCCCTTCCAGATCCCCCTCCAGACCCCCCTCCAGACCCATGTCCAAGGTCACGTCCATGCAGCCCACGTGAACTTCCCATCTCCCCCAGAACAAGCAGGAATGTACAGTGCTCTCTCTTGGGGTCAAAGCCAACCACCTCTCTGACCTCTGATCCTCCTGAAATTCTCCCCAAGGGCCCTTGCTGTGGAGGCAGGGAGGTGACAGGAGCTCAGTGCCTATCAGCTCTGTCAGAGCCCACCCTGGCCTCTGCCCATGGGGGTGCCCAGCTCCTCCACGGACTCCCTTCTACGGGCCCAGAAGCAGGGAGCCTTGTCCTGGTCAGATCAATAAGCCAGAGGTGGAGGGGAAACCTCTGGCTTTAGCTTAGAGCTCTCCAAGATCAATGTGTGCATGTATGTGTATGTGTGCGTGTGTGTGCGCGCACGCGTGCGTGTGCGCGCACGCGTGCGTGTATGTGTGTGTGTGTGTGTGTGTGTGTCAAGAGATGGAGCCTGGGGGTGTAATCACACTTCCAAGTTCCTCATTGCTTTTTCTCCCACTTGTCCCAACCCCCTCTCCTTGACTTCCTCATCAATGCAAGGATCAAACATGCTTCTGGCCTCTACTTAGTAGGTTAGATGCTGCCTGGAGCCAAATGCCTTCTGCCTAGCTCTGATGCTGATTGTGTTCTCTTTGTCCACAGGGCATTTCTCTTGTGAGCCATCACTGGGCCTTTGCCTTTCTTACAAAAAAAAAAGTCCTTATCTGTATTCCAGTTCGGTCTGTGCATTATCTGGTAACCATAGCAGCTTTGCTCCTAGCAGAAAAATATGAAGTCCTCTGGGTTAATTTTTAATGTTTCCCCTGGTAAAGGATGATGTTATCCATGAAATGGATTGCCGGCTGATCCCCGAAACCCGGCAGGAGCGCGGATCTCGAACATATTTTCAGATAAGGCTTTGTCAGGCATGCTGGCCTAATAGAGCATTTATCAGAGAGACAGGGAAACAGGAAAGAGAACTAACATTCGCTGAGTGTCGGGCACCATGTCGGGGCCTGGGCTTATCCCGACTCATTCTGTATTTGGGTGTTATTGTCCCCACTTTCTGGATGAAATACTGAGGCTCAGAGAATTTGCATGACTGTCTCCAGGTTGACTAGCTCAGAAAGGGTGAAGCCCAGGGTCTGGGTTCTATCTTTTGACTCTTAAAATCTGGATTCTTTTCCATGTCCAGAAATGGCTCAAAGACCTGCTATCTGCCTCTAGAGTTTGGCTTTTGGGGAAAGTAAATATTCTGCCCTCCCAGCCCCACCCCTGCCCTTTGACCATTCCACTGGCCAGGAGAAGGCCCTTGGAAGACAGGCCCCTAGGGTCTACATGCCATCCACGGTCACAAGGCATTTTTTTGCCACCAGGGCATCAAGAGATCATTTATGTAATATGGTTGGCAGGGTCTTTTGCCCGGGTCTTCCCCTGGTTTGGATGGGCCAGCCCCTCATTCCTCCCCATCCTCCTGCTGACTCACCACACTACCAAACACAGCTGTGTCTGCCACAGGGACTGTCTCTCAAGAAAGCTTGTTAAGAAGATAGGCTGTGGACAATCTCTGGGTTCCCGGGCCACTAAAGGAGAAACCCTCCAATCTTTCCAAACACCTTCTCACAAGATACTGTAGTAAATAGGGCCCAGCCAAAGTTTCCCATGTAGTCCGACTCTCACAAGCTATTTTCTGTGGGCCTCCGCTTCCCCATCCATAACGTGGAACTGAGCGTATTCGTTTGTTTGCGGGACCTGTATGGTGGGGGTCTCAGGTGCCAGCCACAGCACCAGCGCCAAGGGTAAGGAATCACATCAGGGATGTTTCTGTCCTGCCAGCGGGCTCACAGCCGTTCATGTGCCCCGGTCTTTTCAAATACAAATCTCGTTCACTCTGCATGACAACCATCCCAAAAATGGGAGTCGCAATTCCTATTTTCCAGATGGAGAACCTATTGGAAAGATAGAATAACTTGCCAGGGCTTAGTACCAAAAAAAAGGGGAGGCACTGCACAAATGATGATTGGATGGATGGACGGATGGATGGATGGATGACTGATAACCTACAAGTCAGAAAGCTGGATTTGGACCCCAGGTCTGTCTGAGGCTAAAACCCGAGCACCTTCCACTGCCCCTTGTCTCACAGCACACCATGCCTGTCTTCTGACGGACCAGCTCTACCTTCGTTCTGGCCCTGGGGCAGGAGTGAGCCTCCTGAAACAGAAGCCCCTTCAGGAGGCTCTCTGCCTTGGGCTGAGCCAACCCCTCCTCCAGCATTGTGCACACAGGAACACAGATATCCCTAATGTCCCAGGAGCTGCTTTGGGCAGCAAAGCAGCAAATCTGCCTCCAGAATCTTTCATTTCATATTGTAATAATGATTATTTGCTGAGCTCCAAAACATAAATAATTTATTTGGATAATCCCCAGCCGAGTGACACTTTCCTAATGGAAATGTCTTAGTTTAGAGGGGAATGAGTTCGTTATGAGAAGGCCCCCTTGGCCACTGGGGGCAGCCAGAGATACCAGAGTAGGTAGGTGTCTCGTGCAATCTCTTTGGCAGGCTCGGGGGCCTCTGGCCGCCATCCAAGCCTCTTCACCATCAGAACATCTCTGCCGGGTGTGTCTTTCACGAAGCCTATGTCATTCCTTTGTCAGAGCCACAAGCAGCCTGCTGCCTTCGTGGTCACCCAGCACCCTCTCCCCAACACCGTGGCGGACTTCTGGAGGCTGGTGTTTGACTACAACTGCTCCTCCGTGGTGATGCTGAATGAGATGGACACTGCCCAGGTAGGAGGGCCGCGGGCCCTGCCCTGGTGCTCAGGCGCGTTCGGGCAGCCGTGCCCGAGGGTTGGAGGGAGAGCCTGAGAGTCAGCTTAGTGCTGCCTCCGCCCGATCGAGCAGCCTGCGGATGGGCACTGGCTGGCTGCAAGCACCAAACCAGCCCGTCCTGCTGCAGCAGAGGCTGGGGGTCTCTTGTAAGCTCCACTACACCCCACTCCGTGCCCTCTCACTTCCAGCAATGACTCCCCCTACTTAGGGGCTTTGCCCAGCCCTCCTCCCCAATCCAGGGCCAGATTCTGTTGCTCCATCCACCAAGCACTGATTAGGTTCTTGCTCCAAATCCCACTGGGCACCCTGAGCCAGAGGCTCCCAGAGCCTCCCCAGCTCGGAGCATCTCCAAGCCTGCAGAAGAGCCTGAGCTCTGGCCACACCCACCCACGCACCCAGCCAGCCTACCCCCTCAGAGATGCAGCCGACACTGACAGAGTTGGAGCTCGGCCTTTGGACCCTTGGCCCACTAGCCACCGTGAGGACCCTGGGTCATCACACATCCAGACAGGCTTCATGCCTCAGCCCCCCGAGGTCTGACGGCCCCAAGCGTCATGTGCCTACAGCACGTCCAGTGCTCGGGACATGTGTCATGGGAAAGCTTCTGGAGCCCGCGCCCCCCATTGCAGGGCAGCCATTCCTGGGCCAGACAAGTGGGAATGGCCTTTCAGGTGTTTGAACAGTGGTGTCTTGAAAGAAACTCAGGGTACCTCACTGCGCTGCTGTGTGCGTGCCAGCCTTGTGTGGGAATGACAGCCAGTGAATCTGAGCTGTGGTCTCAGCCCTGCGGGGCTCGCAGTCTTGCTACAGACAGATGAGCAAATTGTCCCAAGCTCGTGTGGCAGCGCCGTAATAGAGGTCAGCCGCGAAGTGCTTTGCTGGCCAGGAACAGGGAGCAATTAATTCTGCCCAGAGGGTGAGGGAAGACTTCAAAAAGAAGGTGACTTTGGCCTTGAAGAAGGCAGCAGAGGGTTGGGGGTGTGGGGCCAAGGGAGCCGGGAAAAGGCCCTCTCAGAGCAGAGGGAATGGGGCAGGGGGGCAAGGGCAAGGGGGTGTGACTGTGTGCAGCTTGTTTGCAGAACAGCTGGGGTCGCCGTGGGGCTGGGGTCTGTGGGGAGCAGACGAGGTTGGTGAGGCTGGAAAGCGCGGCAGGGCGCTGCTGGCACGGGGCTGCGACAGAGTTAGGGCCTTGGCGTGCGGCACGGTAAGTGTCCAATGCTTACTTCGTTAGCACCAGAACCCTTTCCTTGACTAAAGCGTTCACGCAGGCGCAGTTTAGGCAACAGCTCCCGTCTAGAGGGGCTCGTGGAGAAGCCGCCCGGGGTAGGGGCTGGGCTCCCTCCAGACTGGTCTTCTGGCTCCCCTACCCCCCCCCCCCCCGCCAATGCCTCTTGGAGAGTCAGGACTCTGGGTGCCTTTGTGAACCCCCAGGCTCCCCGGGAGCCCTGGGACACAGCACTTGCTGTCCAGGGAGGAGAGAGGCCGCGTGGAAGCCGGGGTGTGGCCGAGTTCCCGTTAGAAAGCCGCGTCTGGGGACCCGCGAGGAGGAGAAGCTGGAGGGAAACCTGCCAGCCAGGAGATGGCGGAGGATGTTGCAAATGCCCCGAAAAGAGAGGTGGGGCTCTGAGGAGTTGGGCCGGACGGACGGCGGGGCTGGGATCCTGGGATCGGGGAGCTGGGCTTCCAGATCCAAAAAAAACGGGCCTGGGGAGCAGTGGATGCAGGAGGTGAAGGAGAAGAAGTTGCGCATGGTGGCAGGGGCCCAGGTCTGGGCAGTCCGGTGTCTGGGGGGAAGCGGGCGGAGGCAGGGGGAGGAGCAGCTTACTGGGGGGAGGAGCTGGAGTGCCCAGCAGGACTTGCGCTCCTTCTCCGGCGGTATTTGTGGAGTATCTGTTCCCGGCGGGAGCTAGTCGAGGTGTTTGGAACGCGTCGTTGGTAAGACAGAACAAGTAAAACAGGAGACTCCCCATCTCTGCTGCAACTTCTGTTCTAAAGTGGAGGGGACAGTAAATAACGAACACCCTGTATGTACTTAATTATATGTTAGACGGTCATGAGTATATGGGGAAAAAAATACGAGGGCAGGGTAAGGAAGATTGGAAGGCGGGTTTGGGGCCCGGAATACAATTGTGATAGAGGGATCAAGGCAGGCCCTATTGAGAAGGTCACAGGGAAGCGTATTTTGGAAGGAGGGGAGAGAATGAGCTGTGCGACCATCTCCAGGAAGAGCATCACAGGGAGAAAGGACAAGCCGCACCAACCCCTGATGGTGGGTTCCTGCCTGGCGCGTTTGAGGAGCGGCACAGAGACTACTGTGCCTGGGACAGAGTGGATGTGAGACAAGCTGCAGCGGGGGACCCGGCGACATGGCAGGGCCAGGTCAGGGAGGGCATTAGGGGTCGTAGGAAGGGCATGAGGTTTTAGTCTGAGAGAAGAAGGGAGCCACTGACAGGTTTTGAGGAGAGCAGTGACCTACTTTGACTTTTTTTAAAAAGGCATCCCTCGGGCTACTGCATCAAGAACAGATCGTTGGTACAGGAAGGGGAGGGCGTTTGCTAAGGGAGCGAGCCGAAAGGACAGAGAGGAGGCGGCGTCTGCAGTCCTTCCAGGTGACCAGTGATGGCCGCTTGAGCCTGGGGGTAGGAATGGAGTGGATTCGTGATATATCCTGAAGGGAGACCCGACCAAAGATCCTGACAGACGGAATGGGGAGCGTGCGAGAAAAGAGGTGACTCCAAGATCTGGGGCTCAAACAGTAGATGACTGCAATGCGAGGGAGCCATGAAATTAAATGGATTCCCATAAAACAAAGACCCCTGTGGAGTTCCAGACTCAGAAGCCATAGCCATCCTATTCCTTTGCCAAAAAAAGTAAAACCGTGAACTCTGCTCCGTGAGCCCCCGAGTGAAGCAGAGTCTGTGAATGCCTGATTGCTGTTCACCTTTTCCAGAATCCCTTCTGGTAAAACCAGAGCTCGGAGGAGGAGTTTCAAAGAACCTCACTTTGGGACATGTAGAGAAGCAGGGGTCAAGGTCATTGGCTCTAGCTCCCCCTTCTGGGGTGGGTCTTGGGTAAACGAAGATTTCTCAGCCCCAGATGTTGGTACAGCCTTTGAGAATTGATTTCCCTAAATGCAAAAACACCAGGCTCAGAAGAGCCGTGGGGTTGGCTGCCATATGCAGCCGGCAAGCAGCCCCTAAAATCGGCAGATGAATAGAGCACTTACTGATATAAATATCATCACCGCAACAGCTGGGTGCCTTGCAAAAATAAACAATGATACCGCGTGAGCATCAGAAAAGCCGCCCTCAGCACCTGGAAAGGCGGTTCTTTGAAGTGCTGTCAGCATCTGCCTGCCAGCCCGCCCATGCCAGGACGGCCTCGGCTTCCTGGCCAGCCCGGCCACACAGATGGGTCTGCCCTGGGTCCTGAGCATCAGCAGAGGACCAGTGCCGCATCCTGTGTGGGGCCAAGCCCATCAGGGCTCGTGTTGAGGATTGTGGCAGGACTACCTGTAAGTTGCCACAAAATAAGGTGGAGGAGAGGCTGAGACCTCTCCGAGTGCCTTATTTTCTTGCCCTGTGGGCCAGTCGGCCTGCCTGTGCTTGGCATCCTATACTGCATCATTCAGTCCACCATCCCTGGCCACAGATGCTCTCTCGTTCTCCACAGTGGCTTCTGTTCAAAGATAATTCCAAGCAGCGGGGGCTGAAGATAAAGACTCTGAAGGCAACTGCATGTATTCAACCTTAGAGATCTGCTTTTTTTTTTTTTTTTTTTTTTTTTTTTAGCTCTTTAGGACTCCAAGGCTTGTGATCAGATTAGCGAGGCAACATCGTAGAACCACAATATCCAGCAAATGGCACTGTGGTTTCCAGTGGGCACCTCAGAAAGAACCTTCCTGGTCACACCCAATAGCCCTGACACAAGAGCCCTTCCATCCTTGTGGGCTTGATGGATAGACCAGAGGCCGTGGGGAACAGACACCAAAAAGGAGCCCTCTTCCTGGTCATGCCACACCCGCCATATTGTTTAGACAGCTCAGGAGATCCCTGTGCCAGCCATGGGTTGGGGCTGTGCAGTAGGCAGAATCACTCCCCTCCCCACCCCCAAAGATGTCCACCTCCTTGTCTCTAAGCCGGCCAACGTGTTGTCTTACAGAGTAGAAGGGATGCAGATGTGGTAAAGTTAAGGACACTGAGATGTGTACATTGCCCTGGGTTATCCAGGTGGGCCCAATATCAGGATCCTAGTAAGAGGGATGCAGGAAGATCAGAGTCAGTGGTGATGGAAGCAGAAAGTGGAGTGGTACGGCCACAGGCCCAGGAATGTTGGCCGCCTCGCAAAACCAGAGCAGATAAGGAATTGGTCTGTCCCCTGCAGACTCCAGAAAGGAACACAGCTCAGCTGACACTTTGATTTTAGCCCTTTAATACTCATTTCAGATTTCTGACCTCCAGATAATAAATTTGTGTGACGTTAAGCCGCCACATTTGTGATTCGTTGCATCAGCCATAGAAAACTAACACGGGCAATAAAACTGAAAACAGGAATTCAGGCCCAGAGGCATAGGGATCAGTGCCAGTGCCGGGTATGAGACTGAAATCATGGGAACATCCAGAGTCAGCAGTGCTGGACTGGAAAGTGGTTCAGGCTGGAAAATCCATGTCTGAATCAAAGTCTGTCAGGAACCGTGAGAGAGCAAGATGGGGAGAGCCAAGGAGAAGGCAGATGTCCACCTTAACAACCACAGGACTCTCGCAGACCCAGAAGGAGGTCTTTTAAAAGTCAAGGTGCCTGCTTTCTGAGTTGCATTCAATCCTTCAGTCATCACCATGCACTGATTGAGAACCTACCATGCACCAGGCACAGACCAGACATAGTACAGGACAAAAGAGACACAAAAAAACCACAGTCCCCATGGAACAGACATTGTAGTGAAGTAGCGTCTACCTGCCAGACTCCCTTTGACATCAAATGGGATGGAATCGTCTTCAGCTGGAACCATCTCAACCAAGAGCCCCGAGTGGCAGGAAGAAGCTGACCAGGAAGCAGAAGGGAGGGAAGAGCCAGTGTCCCGGCAGCATGCCACGTTGCTCCCAGGCTCTGTGGGCAGCTCTGGAAGAATCCAGCAGGAGATGACCACCACACCTCACCCCACCAGCCTGGAATCAGGTTTGGGGTCAATGAGACCCAGAGTCACTTTAGTTGTCTCCACATAGTAAGTGCTAGGTGTTTAGGATTCCTTGACTGTCCTACTCATTGATTACACTCATTGATTACATCCCTGAGCTGCTCAGTGTTTCACTTGTCACTCATTCTTGGGAGGACACATTAATTTGCTTACATCTTCGACATTTTATCATCTATATGTTCTCCGAACACCTTTGATGTTTCCTCAGTCTTTCCTCCATAGACCTGCTATTATAGAAGCTTTTGTTTTCTGAACTGTATTTCACTAATTAATCATTTGTTAGTTTTACTCGTTTATTTTTCCACGAACATAACTACCCCAATGAATTTCCAATTGGCAGAGCTTAACACGAGATGGTCTAACTCCAGCCCAAAGCCAGCGCTTCAGAGTCCTCCACTCCAAGACAACAGCATGATTCCCTTAGGCTTTCAGAGACTTTGGAGAGATCTCGTTGGCTTCTCCTGCCAACTTTACGGGCCTCGCTTTGGAAATCACTGATCTGCCTGGGGTCCATTTCCCCTCATTTTGCACATCAGGAAGCTGAGGTCCAGGCAGGAAAAAGGATTTATCCAAAGCCCCATAACCCATCACTGACTTGGGCCCAAGGCCCTCTACCAGGGATTGTGAAGATTTGGGTCACTACTTAAACAATAGGATTTCCAGGGCCCCAGTGGCTGATAATCCCTGACTGGTACCTGGGTATATGGAGCAGGAAGGAATGTTCTTTGGTTTAAAACAAATGAGAGCTCCATAAGAACCGAGTCTCCCAGTTCTGAGGCTCCCACCATGGAAAGTCTGAGAGTTCCGATGATGCTAGGCCAGGTAGAAAGGTGAGAGATGGTGAGACCAAGAAGAGTGCATTCCCATGGAGCTTCTAGAAGTAAGAAAGGCAAGCAAGCTTGTCATCCTCCCAGGAGAAAAGCGGGGGTGATGTTTCAGGGATGTCTTTTCTTGTCATTGTGCCTGCAAGGCAAATAGCAAGCATTGATATCCCCATTTTTATCTCGGCTTGTGAAAACACAGCCTAATGTGCTGGCAAAACCCACAGAACACTCAAGTCTGTCTCCACAAGCCTCAAGTCTGACTTTGCAAGGGGCTTTATTTCTGTTCCAGTAGGGGTAATGATAGAATAAGTAGTCTGGGGCCATGAGATCTAAGTTCTAGCCCTGCCGCCAACTTGCTGCCTTAAGCCTGTTTCCTAACTTGTCCCAAGTCCCAGTGTGATCATCTGTTAAATTCATGTAACCTAGAAGTCAGCCAAGTTCATTCTGTCCTTGCAGATTTCATTGAAATGGGCTCTGCTTCCTCTTCCCCATCCTGTGGCCAAGTCCATTGTCCACCCCACAGATTTCTGGGAATTGCACGGGAGTCCTGTTTGCACGCACACTTCCCAGTTCCTGCTTAGGCCTTACTGGGGGCAGGGTGGGATTGGAACCCCAGTAATGCCCCTCTGACCAAAGGCTGAACATTGCACATCCTCATTCTTAACCCTCCCACCTTGCCTCCTCACCCCTGCCATGTGACAGCACATCTCTCCCCTACACTCTGTTGCCCAAACCACTTCCTGCTTCCACCTCTCTTCCCGTGCCTCCCTCAGCGATGCCACCTTCTACCCAAAAGTTGTGCCTTTCTTAAGCTGTATAGTTGCGCTCTCTTTTTTATTTTAATGTACTGTTACATATAGTGAACATGCACTATTAGTTTCATGTGTATTTATAATACAGCAGTTTAGCGATACCGTGGGTTACTCGGTGCCCATCAGGTATGTGCACTCCCAATCCCCTTCACCTTTTTCACTCAACCCCCACCCACCTCCCCTCTGATAACCATCCCTTTGTTCTGTATAGTTAAGGGTCTTTTTTTTTTTGGTTTGTCTCTTTTTTATCCATTGCTCCTTTGTTTTGTAACTTAAATTCCACATATGAATGAAATCATATGGTATTTGTCTTTCTCTGACTTATTTCGCTTAGCGTTATACTCTCTAGAGCCATCCATGTTGTTGCAAATGGAAAGATTTCGTTCTTTTTCATGGCTGAATAATATTCTGTAGGCAGCTTCCATAATCTGGCTATTATAATTATTGCTAGAATAAACATCAGGTGCATGTATCCCTTTGAATTATTTTATTTTGTATTCTTTGGGTAAATACCCAATAGTGCAATTACTGAATCATAGAGTAGTTCTATTTTTAACATTTTGAGGAAACTCCATACTGTTTTCCACAGTGGCTGCACCAGTTTTCATTCCCACTGATACTGCATGTGGGTTCCTTTTTCTCCACATCCTTGCCAACACCTGTTATTTCTTATGTTTTTGGTTTTAGCCATTTTGGCAGATGTGAAGTGATATCTCATTGCGTTTTTTATTTCATTTCCCCGATGATGAGTGATGTTAAGCATCTTTTCATGTGTCTGTTAGCCATCTGAAAGTCTTCTGTGGAGAAATGTCTGTTCATGTCTTCTGCCCATTTTTCATTGGATTATATGTTTTTGGTGTTGAGTTGTGTAAGTTCTTTATATATTTTGGACACTAACCTTTTATCAATTATGACTTTTGGTTGTTTTGACTGTGGTTGTTTCCCTCGCTGTGCAGAAGCTCTTTATTTTGATGTAGTCCCAATAGTTTATTTTTGCTTTTGTTTCCCTGATACCTCAGGAGACATATCTAGAAAGATATCGTTGTGGTTGATGTCAGAGAAATTACTTCCTGTGTTCTCTTCTAGGATTTTTACGGTTTCAGGTCTCACATTCAGGTCTTTGATCAATTTAAAGTTAGTTTTTGTCTATGGTGTAAGAAAGTGGTCCAGTTTTCATTCTTTTGCATGTTGCTGTCCAGTTTTCCTGATAGCATTTCTGAAGAGATTCCCTTTTTGTCATTGGATATTCTTTCCTGCTTTGTTGAAGATTAATCGACCATATAATTGTGGGCCTATTTCTAGATTTTCTATTCTGTTTCATTGATCTACGTGTCTGTTTTTGTACCAGTACCATACCATTTTGGATGACTACAGTTGTGTAATATAACCTAAAGTCTGGAGTTGTGATGCCTTCAGCTTTGCTTTGCTGTTTCAAGATTGCTTTGGCTACTCAGGGTCCTTTGTGTTTCCATACAAATTTTAGGATTACTTGTTCTATTTCATTGAAAACTGCTATTGGTATTTTGATAGGGATTGCATTAAATGTGTACATTGCTTTGGGTACTATAGGCATTTTAACAATATTTGTTCTTCCAGTCCATTAGCACAGAATGTCTTTCCATTTCTTTGTGTCAATTTCTTTCATGAGTATTTTATAGTATATATATTTTGAGAGAACATGTCTTTCACCTCTTTGGTTAGGTTCATTCCTAGGTACCTTCTTATTTTGGGTGCAATTATAAATGTAATTGTTTCCTTAATTTGCCTTTCTGTTGCTTCATTATTGGTGTATACAAATGCACTGGATTTCTGCCATTGATTTTGTATCCTGTGACTTTACTGAATTCATTTATCAGTTCTAATAGTCTTTTTTAATTCAATTAGCCAATGCATAGTAGTATACCATTAGTTCTAATAGTTTTTATGGTAAAGTCTTTTGGCTTTTCAGATATATATAGGATCATATCACCTGCAAATAGTGAAATTTTTACTTCTTCCTTACCAATTTGGATGCCTTTTACTCATTTTTCTTGTCTGATTGTTGTAGCTAGGACTTCTAGTACTCTGCTGAATAAAAGTAGTAAGAGTGGTGGAGGGGAGTGGTCAGAGTGGACCTCCTTGTCTTGTTCCTGAACTTAGTGGAAAAGCTCTTGGGTTTTCCCCATTTAAGATGATGTTAGGTATGGGTTTTTCATATAAGGCCTTTACTATGTTGAGATATGTTCCCTCTAAATCTGCTTTGTTGAGGGTTATCATGAATGGATATTGTACCTTATCAAATGTTTTTTCTGCATCTATTTAAATAATCATATGGTTCTTATCCTCTTATTAATGTAATTTATCACGCTGATTTGCAAATATTAAACCACCCTTGCATCCTGGGAATAAATCCCACCTGATTTTTTTGAATGATTTTTTTTTTTTTAGTGTATTGTTGAATTCCATTTACTAGGATTTTGTTGAGGATTTTTGCATCTATGTTAATCAGGGATATTGGCCTGTAGTTCTCTTTTTTGTGGTGTCTTTATTTGCTTTTGGCATCAGGGTAATGCTGGCCTCAGAATGAATTTGGAAGTTTTCCTTCCTTTTCTACTTTTTGGAATAGTTTGAGAATAGGTATTAACTCTTCCTGAAACGTTTGGTACAATTCACTGTGAAAGCATCTGGTCCTGGGCTTTTGTTTGTCGGGAGTTTTTTGATAACTGATTCAATTTTCTGGCTAGTAATTGGTCTCTTCAAATTTTTGTTTGTTCCTGCTCAGTTTTGGTAGTTTACAAGCCTCTAGGAATTTATCCATTTTTTTCCTATATTGTTCAATTTGTTGGCATATAGTTTTTCATAATATTCTTACAGTCCTTTGTATTTCTGTGGTGTCAGTTGTTCTTTCTCATCTTTTGCTTCTAATTTTGAGTCCTTTTTTTTTTTTTTTTTGATGAGTCTGACTAGATGTTTATCAATTTTGTTGATCTTTTCAAAGAACCAGCTTCTGGTTTCATTTTTTTACTTTCTATATCATGTATTTCCACTCTAATCCTTATGATTTCCTTCCTTCTGCTCGTTTTGGATTTTTTCTTCTTTTTCTAGCTCCTTTAGGTTGTAAGTTTGGGTTATTTCTTTGAGATTTTTCTTACTTTTTTTTTTCCCCCAAATACTTTTATTTTTTCAGTGTTACAAGATTCATTGTTCACGTACCACACCCAGTGCTCCATGCAATATGAGATTTTTCTTACTTCTTGAGGTAGGTCTGTATTTTCATAAACTTCACTCTTAGAATAACTTGCTGCATCCCAAGGGTTTTGGGCTGTTTTCATTTTTGTTTGTTTCCACATACTTTTTGATTTCTTCTTTGATTTCTTGGTTAAACCACTCATTGTTTAGTAGCATGTTATTTAACCTCCATGTATTTGTGGTCTTTCCAGATTTTTACTTATGGTTGGTTTCTAGTTTAATAGCATTGTGGTCAGAAAAGTCACATGATATGATTTTGATCTCTTTGAATTTGTCGAGGCTTGTTTTGTGGGCTAGTATGTGATCTGTTCTGGAGAATATTCCATGTGCACTTGAAAAGAATGTATATTCTGCTGTTTGAGAATGGAACGTTCTGAATATATCTATTAGATATATCTGGTCTAGTTTATCATTTAAATCCACTATTTGTTCATTTTCTGTTTGGATGATCTGTCCATTGATACAAGTAGGGTGTTAAAGTCCTCTAGTATTACTGTATTATTATCGATTAGTCCCTTTATGTTATTGTTTTATGTATTTGGGTGGTCCTATGTTGGGTGCATATGTATTTACAATTGTTATATCTTCTTGTTGGATCGTCCCCTTTATTATTAGAGAGTGCTCTTGTTTGTCTCTTTTTACTTTGTTTTAAAGTGTATTTTGTCCGATACAAGTATGGCTACCCTGGCTTGCTTTTGACCTCCATTTTGCATGACATGTTTCTCCATCCCCTCACTTTCAGTCTATAGGTGTCTTTAGGACTATAATGAGTCTATCGTATACAGCATATAGATGGGTCTTCTTTCTTTATCCATTCCACCACCCTGTGTCTTTTGATGGGCGCATTAACCCATTTATATTCAAAGTAATTATTGATATATATATATAGTGCCATGTCATATTTGTTTTGTGGTTGTTTTGTAGATTTTCTCTGTTTCTTTCTTCCCTTGCTCTCTTCTCTCGCAATGAGTTGCTTTCTTTAGTGATATATTTGGATTCCCTTCTCTCTATTTTTTGCATATTACTGCTTTTTTATTTTTTATTTGTAGTTATCATTAGGTTTATATATGACATCTTCTACATATAGCAGTCGATATTAAGGTGATGCTTGTCTTAGTCTGAACACATTATTTACTCCTCTCCTCCCCACATTGTAGGTTATGGTGTCATACTTTACATCCTTTCATTTTGTGGGTCCTTTGATGGATTTTTACAGATATACTCATTTTTACTGCTTTTGTGCTTCCTACTTTTCTTACTCTTACTTATGGTCTCTCCTTTCCGCTCAGTGAGTCTCCTTTAACATTTTTTTAGGGCTGGTTTAGTGGTCATGAACTCCTTAGATTTGCTTTGTCTGGGAAACTATTTCTTTCTCTCTGAATGACAGCTTTGCTGGCTAGAGTATTCTGGGCTGCAGATTTTTTCCATTCAGCACTTGGAATATATTATGCCACTCCCTTCTGGCATACTAAGTCTCTGTTCAAAAATCTGGTAGCCTTATGGGTTTTCCCTTGTAAGTTACTTCTTTTGTCTTGCTTCATTAAAAATTTTTTTTCTTTATCACTACTTTTTGGTGTCTTAATTACTAGTTGTCTTGGTGTGGTCCTCCTCGGGTTGATTTTGTTGGGGGATCTCTGTGCCTCCTGGGTCTCGGTATCTGTTTCCTTCCCCAGATGAGGGAAGTTTTTAACTATTATATCTTCGAATAAATTTTCTGCACCCTTTTCTTTCTTTTCTTCTTCTGTGGTCCCTGTTATTAAGCTTGATGAAGTTGCTGAGTTCCCTAAGTCTATTTTTTCTATTTATTTTTATTTTGTATAATTTTTTCTCCCACCTGCTCAGCTTGATTACTTTCTATGACTCCATGCTCCAGGTCACTAATTCATTCTTCTGCTTCCTCTAGCCTGTATTTATTCCATCTAGTATATTTTTAGTTTCATTTATTGTGTTCTTCCCCTCTGATTCTTTTTTTTTTTTAATCTCATTATTAAGGGTCTCACAGATGTCCTCCACTCTCTTCTCAAGTCCAGTGAGTGTCTTTATGACCATTAGCTCAAATTCTCTACCAGGCATACTACCTATCTCTGTTTCACTTAGGTCTCTTTCTATGGTTTTGTCCTGCTTTTTCATACTCCTCTGTTTCCTAATTTTGTCTACCTCTTTATGTCTGTTTTTCTGTGTTGGGAAAGTCAGCTATGACTCTTGTTCTTGAAAGTAGTGAGCAGGGCGAGCACTTTAACAAGGTAGCCCTGGTCATTTGCCAGAGGGGACGTGCCTCCACGGCTAAGACTAGGACCAGCTGGGGCCAATCCACAAAGCACACACAGGCAGGGCGCGCAGTACTCACAAGTTGTGGGCACTGGTTCTTTTCCACAGGGCATGAGCCGTTGCTGCTGAGACCAGGGTGGCTGGGGCTGTTCCACAAAGTGTGCATGGGTGGGGCATACAGTTTTAACAAGGTGCCTGTGTCCTCTCCGGGAGGTGACCAGCTGCCACCATTGCTGCCAAGACTGAGGGCCTGCAAAGCACACAGAAGACATGGTGTTGACAAGATTTGCAGGGTCTTCTCAGGGAGGAACCCCATAGCATCGGGACTCAGGCAGACATGACTGGAAAGGGCTGATTTACCAAAGCACAGGGGAGCAGGGCTTGGTGCAAGCAAGTTAGGTAGTTAATGTGGGTGCTGTGCTGGTTCCCACAGGTGGCCATGTGTTTATGCTGGTGGGGGCGAGGAGGAGGGAAATGGCACCTGCCAGCTCCTTTGTTTCTGGAGTGGTCTCTCTGCGAACCCCACTCCGCTGGCACATGCTCAGAGATGAGTAAATAACGCTCCAACCCATAGGCCCCTGGCATTTTCAAACTGCTGCTTCTAGGCTGGATCTCTGTGGGCTGTTTGTTGTGCTGTCTCTTTAAGCCTGGGGACTCAGCTTCCTAATGCCCTCTGGGCCCTCCCAGAGCCAAGCCTGCTGATTTTTTTTTTTATTAACACATAATGTATTATTTGCCCCAGGGTACCATCTGTGAATCATCAGGCTTACACTGCTGATTTTTAAAATTCCAGGCTTTAAGTCCCCCCAGTTGTAAGAACTCAGAAAATTCAGTTTGGTTTCACAGCGAAATGCGATGAGGATTCACCTTCCCCATGTGGGCTCCCTGTTGGGATAGTTTCTCTCCCCTCTCCTCACCCACAGCTCCCTCCCAAGGTTGACCTGCGAATCAGTTTAGCCCCTACCACATCTCCACCCTTCCTATCCTCTTCAGTGTGGCCTCTTCTCTACATTTAGTTGTGGAGTTTGTTCTGCCAGTCTTCAGGTTGTTTTCTGCACTATTTGCACCGATATGAGCGTTCTCTTGTTGTATCCACGGGATGAAGTGAGCTTAGGGTCCTCCTGTTACACCGTCTTCCCCAGAGGTCCTTCCTGAGCTCTCTCTCTCTCACGCCTGCCCTGAGACTTTGCCATCCACCCATTCTACCGTCCTTTGTAGATATTCTTCTAAAGAAAGACTCCAATGCAACTGTCATAAGTTCCCTCACTACGATAGAGACCGCATTATTCACCCTGTGGGGCTGTTGAGAGGCAGAATTGAGAAAGATGTGCTTTGACCACCAGCCATGTGCCTTTCATTCTCTGCCCCTTGCTTTGTACCTGCCACCTTGCCCTCAATCTCTCTTCCTTAGCTGGCCAATTATATGTTTTAATTCTTTATAGAATTTAAAGGAATTTTATATCAGGGTACCTGGGTGGCTCAGTCAGTTAAGCATCTGCCTTAGGCTCAGGTCATGATCCCAGGGTCCTGGAATTGAGCCCCACTTTGGGCTCCCTGCTCTGTGGGGAACCTGCTTCTTCCTCTCTCCCATGCTGTTCCTCCCGCTTGTGCGTACTCTGTGTCAAATAAATAAATTGAATTTAAAAAATAAGGGCATTTTATAATCACTGATCTAAATTTTGAAACCAATTCAGGTGACTTTCATATTTTTCTCTTAGAAATACGAATTCAACTTTACCTTTAAGTGGCCCAGGACTGATTTCTCCTACAAGAACCTTAATAAGTATAGTCTTTCATTTCTGAAACTGATATTACTTGGCCTTTCCATTTTATCACAGTATTGTTTAATTAACAAAAGGCATAACTAAGGTACTTTTTAATGGGCTTTTAAATGGTTTATTCCAAAAATAGGCCCATATGCTAGTTTTCATTCGGCTCATCAGAGCATGTTTATCCCAGTGACTGACAAGCTTTCTGATTCCATCAGCAAGAAAATGACGTTTGACAGTGAGGCTACCTCCACATTTGTTATATTTCACGTGTGAATTTGCACTCCCAAAGGACATCTTTACATGGCCCGAACAGCTATGGAGATCACTAGGTGGAATAATGTATGGCATCTGTTCCAGGGCTATCCACACACACTTGGGTTAACTTGTCCTGACAATAAATAGCAAAAGCCCCTCTGCTTTTCTGGAAGAAGCACGGGCATTTCTAAATCCTATGTAGCAAATGGCCTGGCTTCCCCTCCCAGGTGTGATCAGCAACACTGGCTGTGTGTGTCTGCAGTGGTGAAGCCTTCCCTTCGCAGTGGCAACAGCATCCCTCCCCAGACTACTGGGTAAGAAAGGCGGGTGGGTGCCAGGACATGAAGTGGGAAAGGGCCACTCATCCAGACTCTAGACTAGAGGACTGGAACCTATTCTTGGAGAAAGCCACTTCAAAAGGTTTTCAACTAAATTAAAAAATGCCAAAGTTGCACTGAGTGGGCATGCAAGCCCAGGTCAGCTGGGTTCTCATGGTCTTAGAGGCAAGTGGGCCTTCTTGAACCCCTGCCATTTTCCGGGGCCTTAAGAAACCACAGGGGACCCTGAGCTCACCCTGTCCCTCATTTTCAACTAGGTATCCTCCACATCCCTAGTCAACAATTCAGAGAGTGATCCAAAGATTGGCAGAACAAACTTCACACCTAAATATAGACAAGAAACTGCACCTGAAAAGTTAGGAAGGTCAGAAAGGCAAAGGAAGGTGGCCCTCAGGACAGAGGGAGCTGCATGTGTGGAGAGCAAAGAAATGAGCCCTTGCACTAAGGAACTCACCCAGTGAAGACTAATCTCGATAACATTTGGCTTTAAAATCCAGAGGGGCTGGGGCACCTGGGTGGCTCCATTGGTTAAGCATCTGACTCTTGATTTCAGCTCAGGTCATGAGATTCAGGTTAGGGTCCTGAGATCAAGCCCCGAGTCAGGCTCCACACGTGGAGCCTGCTTAAGATTCTCTCTCTCCCTCTGTCCCTCCCCACCCCAGCTTGTGCTCTCTAAAATAAAATACATATGTGTGTATGTGTAAAATAAAATAAAAACCAGAGAGGCTAGATTCTGTGAGCTTTAAAAGTCAGCTGACTCAGCACTGGGCGAGCCAGGAGGGCAAGTGAAAGCTGGGTCACCACCCTTAAAGAGACAGCAGCCTGCACAGAAAGGCAAGTTAAAGCGACAGTTTATACAACACCAGGGCAAATGGGAAATAAATCTGTTTGTACTGATTTTGGAGTGTATTGTGGGACTTCTCTGAAAGTGAGGGACCTGGCATGCACCGTGTGCCACCCCTGCCCCGCCCCCCCGCCCCCATAAACACAGAGCCACCTGTGAGAAGCAGGGCTGCAAAGACACTTCTGCCTGACCTGCTGCTCGTGCACCACACCCGAGTTCTCCTGAGGGCTCACCCACTCCAAACCTGCTGGCCTCCGCCCTAGGCTCAGGGCAAATTCTGTTAAATCTACACATGTTCCCTGACCAGCCGATAGGTGCACAGGAGCATCAGTGTGCCAGGCACATCACCGTGCCCCTAGCTGCCACTCTGTGCCATAACCAGCCACTGTCACATGCCATGCCCTGCTGCACACCAGCAGCCATTATCCATGCACTAGGCCCAGCTGCTGCCAGCCACCTCCATGAACCACTCCCAGGAGCCCTAGCACACAGTCCCCCCTGGCCCCGGCATGCAGCCCCAAGCTGCCACAGCATTTCAGGAGATCCAGCATAGGACTGGTGGCCCAGCAAAAATTTTGCTAACACCACTGGCCCACTCCCAAGTTCCCTAGCAGCACGCCATCTTGGAGCTAAGCACAGACAACTGCATTGAAAGGAAAAGTGACTCAGACACAATAGCAGGGCACAAGCAACAAATATAGGAAACTCTCCTTAGGGGCCAGGTTCTGGTGAACAGGGGACATTGCACTGTGGAGCATTCCGGGACCTCTTCTTCATAATATCACTACTTCTAAGAGCAGAAGACACAGCTGACTTAACACAGAGAAACAGACACAAAGAGGCAGACAAAGTGAGGAGACACAGAAATTTATCCCAAATGAAAGAACAGGGCAAGGTTACAGCCAGAGATCTAAGCAAAACAGATGTAAGTAACATGCCTGATAGAAAATTTAAAGCAATGATCATAAGGATACTCCCTGGACTTGAGAAAAGAGGGGAGGACATCAGTGGACTATTTAACACAGAGGTAAGGAATAACATAGCAGAGATAAAGGGCTAAATAAATGAAATGAGAAACATGTTTGATGGAATAAATATAAGGCTGGAAGAAGCAGAGAAATGGATTACTGACTTAGAAGACAGATTATTGGAAAATAAACAAAAGAGAAAAAAAGAGTTATGCAAAATGAGAAAACTTAGAGCACTGGCTCCATAAAACACAGTAACATTCATATTATGGGGTCCCAGAAAAAGAGAGAAGGGGGAGCAGAAAATTTATTTGAAGTAATAGCTGGAAACTTCCCTAATCTTGGGAAGGAAACAGATATCCGGATCCTGGAGGCACAGAAAACTCCCATCAAAATCAACAAAAGCAGATGCACACCAAGACATATTGTAATTAAAACAGCAAAATACAGTGATGAAGGGAAAATACTAAAAACAACAAAGCAAAAGAAGACAGTTACATACAAAAGAAATCCCAAAAGGCTATCAGCAGCTTTTTCAGCAGAAACTTTGCAAGCAAGAAAGCAGTGGCATGATAAATTCAAAGTGCTGAATGGGAAGAGCCTGCAGCCAAGAATATTCTATCCAGCAACACTATTGTTCAGAATAGAAGAGATAAAGAGTTTCTGAGACAGACAAAAACTGAAAGAGATCATGACTACTAAAGAAGCTCTGCAAGAAATGTTAAGGGGGACTCTTTGAGTGGAAAGGAGAGAACAAAAGTCACAGTATAAAGGTAGGAAACATAAAAGCAGTGAAAAATGAATATTTCTGTCAAAAATCAGTCAAGGGACTCACAAAATAAAAGAATGTTAAATATGACAACATATATCTAAAATGTGGGGAGGAGAGGAGTGAAGAATGGGTTCAAATTTAAACAACCATTAATTTAATATAAACTGCTGTATGCAGAAGAGGTTGTATACAAGCCTAATGGTAACCAAAAATCAAAAAATCGTAACAAATATGCAAAAATAAAGAGAAAGTGATCCAAGTATATCACTAAAGAAAGTCACACCACATGAAATAAAGATCAAAGAAAATCTTCAGAAACAACCACAAAACAAGTAATAAAATGACAATAAATACCTATCTATCAGTAGTTACTTTGGATGTGAATGTACTTAAATGCTCCAATCAAAAGACACAAGGTGACAGAAGGGATACAAAAAAGATGACCCAAAAAAAAAAAAAAAAAAAAAAAGATGACCCATCTATATGCTGCCTACAAGAGACTCATTTTAGTCCAAAAGGTACCTGCGGATTCCAAGCGAGGAGATGGAGAAACATGTATCATGCAAATGGATGTCAAGAGAAAGCCAGGGTAGCCATACTTATTTTGGACAATATAGTCATTAAAACAAAAACTATAACAAGAGACAAAGAAAGACACTATATAATAATAATGGGGACAATCCAACAAGAAGATATAAAAATTGTAAATATATATACACCCAACGTGGGACCACCCAAATACATAAAACAATAACAAATATAGAGGAATTAATTGATAACATTAAAATAATTGTAGGGGACTTTAACACCCAGCTTACATCAATGGACACATCATCCAAACAGAAAATGAAAAAGGAAACAGCGGGTTTGAATGACACACTAGACCAGATGTATCTAACAGATATACGCATGGCATTCCATTCTAAAACAACAGAATACACATTCTTTTCAAGTGCGCATGGAACATTCTCCAGCATAGATCACATATTAGCCCACAAAACAAGCCTCAACAAATCAAGCATCTTTTCTGACCACAATGCTATGAAACTAGAAATCAACCACAAGTAAAAATCTGGAAAGATCACAAATACATGGAGGTTAAATAACATGCTACTAAACAATGAATGGATCCATCAAGAAATCAAAGAAGAAATCAAAAAGTACATAGAAACTAACAAATATGAAAACATAATGGTCCAAAAGTTTTGGGATGCAGCAAATGCTATTCTAACAGGGAAGTTCATAGCAATACAGGCCTATCTCAAGAAGCAAGAAAAACCTCAAACAACCTAGCTTCATCCATAAAAGAGCCAGAAAAAAGAACAACAAAACCCAAAAACCAGCAGAAGAATGGAAATAATAAAGATTAGAGCAGAAACACATCTTACAGAAACTAAAAAAACAATAGATAAATGAAACCAGGAGCTGATTGTTTAAAAAAATCAATAATATTGATAAACTTCTAAGCAGACTTATCAAGGGAAGAAAGGACCCAAATAAATAAAATCACTAATGAGAGAAGAAATAACACCACAGAAATACAATCATAAGAGACTATAAAAAAACTATATGCCAACAAATTGGACAACCTAAAATAAATGGATAAATTGCTAGAAGCATGTAAACTACCAAAACTGAAGCAGGAAAAATAAAAAATATAAATAAGATCATAACCAAAGAAATTGAATCAGAATCAAAACACTTCCAACAAACAAAAGCCCAGGACCAGATACCTTCACGGAAGAATTCTACCAAACATTTAAAGAATAATTAATACCTATTCTTTTTAAACTATTACCAAAAAATGGAAAAAGAAGGGGCGCCTGGGTGGCTCAGTGGGTTAAAGCCTCTGCCTTCGGCTCGGGTCATGATCCCAGGGTCCTGGGATCGAGCACCGCATCAGGCTCTCTGCTCAGCGGGGAGGCCTGCTTCCCCCTCTCTCTCTGCCTGCCTCTCTGCCTACTTGTGATCTCTCTGTCAAAGAAATAAGTAAAATCTTTAAAAAAAAAAAAAAATGGAAAAAGAAGGAAAACTTCCAAATTCATTCGATCAAGCAGCATTACCCTGATACCAAAACCAGACAGACACCACAAAAAAGAGAACTACAGACCAATATCTCTGGTGAACATAGAGGCAAAAATCCTCAACAAAATACTAGCAAACTAAATCCAACAATACATTAAAAAAAATCATTCACCATGATCAAGTGGGATTTATTCCTGGGTTGCAAGGGTAGTTCAATATTCACAAATCAACTGATGTGACATGAATAAGGGAAAGAATGAGAACCATACGATCATTTCAATAGACTCAGAAAAAGCATTTGACAAAGTACCATTCATAATAACCCTCTGCAAAGTAGACTAAGAGGGAACACACTTCAACATAGTAAAGGCCTTATATGAAAAACCCATAGCTGACATCATACTCAATGGAGAAAAACTGAGAGATTTTCCCCTAAGGTCAAGAATACAAGAATGTCCACTCTCACACTTTTATTCAACATAATACTGGAAGTCCTAGCCATAGCAATCAGACAACAAAAGAAGTAAAAGGCATCCAAATCCGTGAGGAAGAAGAAAAACTTTCACCATTTGCAGGTGACATGATACTATATAGAGAAAACCCAAAAACTCCACCAAAAACCTGCTAGAACTAATAAACAAATTCATCAAAGTTGCAGGATATGAAATCAATGGACAGAAATCTGTTACATTTCTATATACCAATAATGAAGCAGCATAAAGACAAATTAAGAAAACAATCCCATTTACAACTGCACCCAAAATAACAAAGTACATAGAAATGAACCTAACCAAAGAGGTGAAAGGCCTGTCATCTAAAAACCATAAAACACTCATGAAAGAAACTGAAGGTGACACAAAGAAGTGGAAAAATATTCTGTGCTCATGGACTGGAAGAACACATATCATTAAAACTTCTGTACTACCCAAGGCAATGTACACATCTAATGCAACCCCTATCAAAAAACCACAGCAATTTTCACAGAACTAGGACAAACAATCCTAAAATTTGTGTGGAACCACAAAAGACCCCACCGCAAAAGCCAAAACAATCTTGTAAAAGCAAAGCAAAGCTGGAGGCATCACAACTCCAGACTTCAAGTTATATTACAAAGCTGTAATAATCAAAACAGTATGGTACTGGTACAAAAATAGACACCTAGATCAATGGAACAGAATAGAAAATCCAGAAATAAGCCCAGAAATATATGGTCAATTAATCTTCAACAAAGCAGGAAAGAATATCCAGTGGTGAAAAGGACAATCTCTTCAACAAGTGGTGTTGGGAAAATTGGACAGCCACATGCAAAACAACGAAACTAGACCACTTTCTTACACCATAGACAAAATCAACTTCAAGTTTGATAAAAGACTTAAATGTGACACCTGAAGGCACAAAAATCCTAGAAAAGAACATAGGCTGTAACCTCTTTGACATCAGCTATAGCAACTTCTTTCTAGATATGTCTCCTGAGGCAAGAGAAACAAAGGCAAAAAGAAACTGCTGGGACTATATCAAAATAAAAAGCTTCTGCACAGTGCAGGAAACAATGAACAAAACTGAAAGGCAGCAAGATATTTGCAAATGAGTTATCCATTAAAGGTTTAGTATCCAAAATATATAAAGAACTTAACAAAACTCAATCCCCAAAAAACAATAATCCAATTAAAAAATGGGCAGATGACATGAATAGACATTTCTCCAAAGACATACAGATGACCAATAGACACATGAAAAGATGCTCATCATCACTCATCATCCAGGAAATGCAAATCAATCTACCTACCATGAGATGTCACCTCACACTTGTCAGAATGGCTAAAACCAACAACACAAGATACAACAGGTGTTGACAAGGATATAGAGAAAGGGGAACCCTCTTGCACTGTTGAAGGGAATGCAAACTGTTGCAGCCACTGTGGAAAACATATGGAAATTCCTCAAAAAGTTAAAAATAGAACCCTACAATCGCACTACTGGGTATTTACCCAAAGAATACAAAAACACTAATTCCAAAGGATACATGGATACAAAGGATATAAGTTTATAGCAGCATTATCTACAATATCTGAGATAATGGAAGCAGCCCAAGTGTCCATCGAATGATGAATGGATAAAGAAGATGTGGTGTAGATATATAATGGAATATTATTCGGCCATAATAAAGAATTAAACCTTGCCATTTGCAATGACATGGATGGAGCTAGAGAGTATTATGCTAAGCAGAATAAGCTAGTCAGAGAACGACAAATACTGTATGATTTTACTCATATGTGGAATATAAGGGAAAAAACAAGCAAAGGGGGAAAAAATAAGAAAGAAAGAGAGACAAATCAAGAAACAGACTCTTAACTACAGAGAACTGATGGTACCAAAGGGAAAGGAGGCAGAGGGATGGCTGAAATGGGGGGGGGGGGCAGGAATTAAGGAGGCCACATGTGATGAGCACCAGTGATGTGTGGAAGTGCTGAATCATTATATTGTACACCTGAAACTAATACTGTGTATAAGAGAAACTAACATTGTGTGTTAACTAACTGGAATTAAAAAAAAAAACTTCAAAAAATAATACTAATTGACAGCTTTAAAAAAAGAAGTAAAAAGAAACCATAAGCCTCCCTCCCCAAGTTTTCTGTAAATCGCTGGTGCTTCTGTGCTCACAGCCAGGCTCCCGAGTTCACATATGTGGCCTCTGCTCCCTTTCTGTGTCACCTAGGTAGCAAAGCTCAATTCCTCACTGGTTCCCACAAGACACCACCATGTGCATTGAGCCTTGTACATGTTATTATAAATTTACTGAATATTACTGCTAATAATCACATTGATTGAGTACTCACTAAAGATCAAGTAACACATTAAGATTCCCAACCACTCATAACCCAGGGAAGCTATAAGATTTGGCCAGGTCACTCCACTGAAAGGCATCAGGGCTGGGATCTAAACCCAGGCTGCTTCAAGCGGGAGCCCACTCACTACCTTTAGCTACTCTACGGACACAGGCCAAAACGGCAGCACCCACCGAGACACTGTCCCAGTACTCGGACACCAGGACAGCCCTGAGCTAAACCACAGAGGATATTTCTTGTTGGTGAGAATCATTTCCGAGCCCTAAAGGATCACTGGGAACAGAACACTGGCTTCCCCCATCTTTCTCCTGTTCCCCGTACCTGGACATCCATGGCTGTGGGGAGACCTGATGATGCTTGGCGGCTCGAATAGCCCATCTGCCCATACATCACTGGGCTGGATGTCTCCGTGCTGCTGCGACTGCTGCTCCGATCTCGTGAATCAGGTCTCCGATCTCCGATCTCGTGAATTCAAGTGAGAGGATGGCTCTGATTTAGGATTAGAAGGACCCTGCTTCCTTCCCCAGCGCTCTGGGCATCACGGGAGAGTGACCTGAAAAATCAAATGCAGAGAAGTGTCCAGAAGTCTAGGAGTCTTGTTTGAGGCATAGTAGAACCTATTAGCTTGAGAAATTGGTCTGGAAATCTTATTAAAAGAGACAAATCATTCCGCCTTCTCTCTGGACTGAAAATATTGGGGGTAATAGACTTTTTCCCTGATGCCTGTGACCCACGTACCTCATGTCAGGATCACAGCCAACCTCTGGCAAAGCTCAGTTCAATGAAGGTGATAAAGGCTATTTTTTTTTTAATGGGCAGTTCTGATTAATTCTGATTTTTTTGGCCGGCCACTGACTTATCTCTACCAGTCCCTCATTACTGTGAAGGTTGCAAGCCAGAAGAGCCAATGGCAAAGAGAAATAAAGTTCAGGTTGTGGGTTTGTCATTATTGCACAGCTCAGCAGATAACTGTCCAGCACCCCCACCACACACACACCCAGCTCCTTTCTCAATGTGCTCAGTTAACCCACAATGGACATGGGAAAGCAAGGCACCACTGCATCGTGAAACCAGACCTTGCTCATCTTTGCTATTTAAGAAGAATGATCAGAAGAATCTTGCAAATGTATATGTTAGCTATTACCATTATGGTGGTTTTGTTTGCTGGACACTGATAGGTTCCGGAATAATGCGAATCACTGGAATTTAGCGAATGCTTATTCCATGCCTGGCACTGTGCGAAGGGTTTCTTCACATGTATCATCTCCTTAATCCTTAGAACAACCCTGTAGGTCAAGGGCTGGCAAACTTTCTCTGTAAAGGACCAGATAGGAAATATTTTGGGTTTTGCAGGCAACTTTGGGTTATGCGGCGTATTCTCAATTACTCAAATCTGCTGCTGCAGTTTGAAAGCAACCACAGACAACACGTAAATGAGTAAATATGGCTGTATTTCAGTAAAACTGTACTTACAGAATCAGCCAACTGGTCAGGTTTAGCCTGTAAGCCATCATGTGAACATGTTATTCCCAAGCTGGAATTTGGGTTCTTTTCTCTCTCCTATATCCTCCTCTCTGCCTGCTCTTCCATTCTGGTTCTAGTTCTGGAGGAAGGCTGGAATAAAAGATGTTTTTGCATGTGACTGCCCAGGGAGAGTTGGCTGTTCTCTCTCAATAAGAGGGAGAAGGATCATTTTCATGAAGATCCTGCATCCATGGTGGCCACAGGGGGCCATCAGATTTCCATGGTCACCTGTCAATCTAGCTCCTTGTCTGCAAGCTCAGTAGAGGCTGTGGCCACTAATGAGAGACTTGATCCCAAGCTGCTCTCAGGAGCCTTAGTGGGTCGTTGTGAGTCTCGGGTACATTTTTTTTTTGGTAATTTCCCAATGGTTGAACAGACGGCCTCTTTGTCCATGCCGGGGCGGTCCCCAGCAAACCTGCAGCTGCAGTCTTCGCTCCCCTCTGTGCCCCAAGTCCGGGGCCTATGGACCTGGGCAGGGCCCATCTCCATGCCCCTTCAAAACTGGGGGTTTGAGGAAGCATGCTTTGCCCCTCTCTGACCTGCAACCCCTGCCACCTACCTGAATATTCTTTCCCCAACTGAAGTCCTCTAATGGCTCGACAGATACAGGGGAATAAATTACTCTCTCCTTGATGGCGCTATAAATGTGGGGAACAACTTAGGATCTTAAGCCAGGGTTTCTCGATCTCTGCTCTATTACTATTTCGGACCAGACTGCTCTCCGAGGAGCAGTCGTGTGCACTGTAAAATGGTTAGCTGCTTCCTGGCCTCTATGCTCAAGCCCCATAGTATCCCCCAGATGTGACCTTCAGAAATGTCCCCCGGGCTGGCAAAACCACGTCTGGCTGAAAACTACTGTCTTTGCTCAGAGGGCAACCATTGCCTTTTGCCCTCAGCTGTAGGTCCTAAATCCTAACTCCAGACAAACAGGAAAGATCACAGGCAGGATCTCTCGGCACCGTGTCACCTGATCTCCGGTTCGCATCTTACATAGGAGAAAACAGGCCTGGGCCACAGCAAATGATCAGCAGAGTCGGGAGAGGGACCCAAGCCAGTCTGATGTCAAGGCCTGTGTGTTTCTTAGGCTACTGATGATCTGATGATGAGAAGGACACTGGGAAGGTTTTTCCGGAATGAGGACGTTTGCCTTGATTCATGTCGAACTAGAGACTGTACTTGTTCTAATCCTGCCAGCACTTGGAGGGAGGTATTATTCAACCTTGCTTTACAGAGGCGATGGGGCCCAGCAACCCTAACAAATGGTTTGAAATCAGCATAGCAAAGATTTTTAAGTCCTGTGTTTCTGTGTTCAGAACTTTGACTTTTCAACAACAAACATGGGTGGCTGCTCCCCAAAGGGGGAAGTGGGGTCAAGTTTTCCCCCCTACTACTCTCCCTTCTTAGCCAGCATGTTCTGCAGACAGTAAGAAAGGGCTTGGTGATAAATGAGCCCAACGGGCCCCACGCCTCCCTCGGCCTCTCTCTCTGACCTCTCTCTTGCCCCAGCTCTGTATGCAGTACTGGCCTGAGAAGACATCCGGGTGCTACGGGCCCATCCAGGTGGAGTTCGTGTCCGCAGACATCGATGAGGACATCATCCACAGAATATTCCGCATCTGTAACATGGCCCGGGTAAGCGTCCAGCCAGGAGGCTGTGCTGTGCTCTCCTGATCATCCCGTCCTTGGGGAAGCGATGCCTCTGCCGATTCCGGCTTCAGACCCAACAGTGGCTCCAACACTCGGAGACGCATGGGGAGACCTCCCGCCTGCCTCTTTCCTGACACCCTTGCTGCTGTGTAGTCAAAACCTCTCAGAAATCGGTGCTTTCCCACTGCCGTCCTGTTTTGGCAGGAGTTGGCAGGGTCTTTGATTGGATCCAGTAAGCTTTGGGCTAGACCCTGAGAAGACCAAGATGGAAAATAATTAGTTGCTTCCAGGAGGAAATTCACCAGCTAGGTGGAGGAGTATTGGGTGGGAGGAGCAGATGAGTAGTCTATGAGATGGCTGAAGAATGGCTTTGGTCTTTACTGGGGGTCCCAGGGTGAACAGAACCCCCATCTGCCCTAAGTTCACTGTCCAATGGGAAGGTGAACTATGTTCTGGCACATGAACCTCGGAGGGGAGAGAGGAATTCCACCCAGTAGAGTCAGGGAAGGCTCTTCCTAGAGAGAGGGACATTTGAATTGGGTTTTGGAAATCAGTGGTTTTCCAGGGAGAAAGGAGGTGCAAGGAAGTTGTGGCAGGAGAATCCATATGCACAAAGGGAGAAAGAAGAGTGTGTCCCGTGACGACACGGCATTGACCCCATTCTGTCTGTCTCCCACTCCGATGCCGCAACCCCGGGGCCTGTGAGGGGCTTGCGTGCCTGGAAGAACAGCCCTGATGGCCTCTCTGTTCTCAGCCTCAGGATGGGTATCGGATAGTCCAGCACCTGCAGTACATCGGCTGGCCCGCCTACCGGGACACACCGCCCTCCAAGCGCTCTCTGCTCAAAGTGGTCCGACGGCTGGAGAAGTGGCAGGAGCAGTACGACGGGAGGGAGGGGCGCACTGTGGTCCACTGCCTGTGAGTACTGTGGAGGGCTCTCGGGGGGGTGACCGCTGTCTGTCCTGGGGGATGCCACTGGCCCTAGGCATGCCTGGCTATACGGCATCTCAACATCCCTTCGAAGCCAAGGGGTGTGTATTCGAGGAATTACAGTCTTTCATGGACTGGGGTTGCCCATTTGTTGCCCTGAACTAACTAAGGTTATGTGACACGTTACTGATGCAAAATCTGGTGGCCTTTCACAAACATCAGGGGTGGACAGGCCGCTCCCCAGCACTCCCAATGTGGGGGGGGGGGGGTAAGCTCC
Organism: Potos flavus; assembly: GCA_028534135.1. Classification (NCBI taxonomy): domain Eukaryota; kingdom Metazoa; phylum Chordata; class Mammalia; order Carnivora; family Procyonidae; genus Potos; species Potos flavus. The sequence goes on along the minus strand of CM052885.1, from coordinate 106,804,134 downwards.
CCTCCCCCACTGGAGGCACACTCTGTCCTGTTAGTTGCCAAGAAAGCTAGGATGAAGTGGCTTCCACTGACCAGATCCTTGAATTATTTCCTAAAGAAGAGGGAGAAGGGCTTGCGTTGATTGAGTTTGATGCCAGACATTTTAAGCGAACCTTAAAATTAAGATACCATCTGTGAGGTGTTATGTATTGAAAAACTGAGGCACAGGCAGGGGAAGGAATCAGGCAGTTAAGAGAGGAGCTTTGATTTAAAGCCACTGGCCTCCAAGCTAACGTGCCACCTGCTAACCCACACCACCTCTGAGTAAACCAAAGGACCCATCCACCACGTCGGCCCCTGGGGGCATCTCTTGCTACGGGCTCAGTGAGAACACAGGGACACCGGGATCCTGAGGATCGATCCATGGATGCAAAGGGCCCTGGGAACACTGTCTCCCATGGCTCAGTGGGCTCAGGTGGCTGTGTTTATACATCCATTCCTGGGGCATACTGGAGTCTTTCCACCTGTCTTACAGTGAGCATGGCTGGGGCACAAGGGTTCCCAAACAGACCTCAATGTCATAATGCCCGGTGGAAGTCAGGACCCTTCAGGAACTGGGGCTCACAAGCTGTCATTCAGAAAGTCACTTAACTGAGCGAGCCTGTGTCCTCACCTGTCCAGTGGGTATGTTGAATTAGGTCATCTTAAGATCCTATGGTGCTTTGGTAGGAAATATTTAGAACAACTACAACTCATCTCCCAACATACAGGTCCACAGTATCACAGTAGCAAATAGGCACATGTTGTAAAAGTACTTCCGAGAACCCGTGTCAGGGTCTGCCGGAGGAGTGTAAAGTGACCTCGGAGAAGGACCGTGCCAAGGTCTCGGGCCCAGAACACAGGTGTAGCTCTAACAGCGGTGTGGACAGCATCTGACTGACAACATTGCCTTTGCTGCTTAGAAGGTGGAGGTGGGGGGAAGGTGTGGGGCGGGCCCTCCTCTCTCAAAATGCTGTATCACGGGAGATGGGAGCGGGCTCTCCCCTTTCCGGAGTAAATATTTCTGGAGCCAGTGGAGGCATTAGTAAGACCTTACTGACCTCAGAATCGAGTTCAGTCTTTACAAAACCAGCTTACTGTTCCTTCTCTCAGGCAGGTGGTGTGTGCACGTGTCAGGAAAACCAGTCAGACACACGCACGCGCAGCTTAAGGCCACCACGTATCACAATCCTTTCCTCCCCAAGGACGCAGATCCCAAACCAGGCCCCGGGAAGATGCTGCGAGGTGTCAGGGTCGCGGGGAAGGGCGCAGTCAGCCAAACCAAGCTGGCTCCGCCCACATCCCAGACCCTGGCAACTGGTTCCTGCCGACCAGCCCGTGCCCCCTCCAGGTCCCTCCCACACACTCGGGGGCCCTCCCCTTCGGCGCACAGGCCACCTGTGCCCACTCACCTGTGCCCACTCACCTCCTCCTCTTGGCCGTTCTTGCTTCAGAAAGTACTGAACCCTCCTTCCCGCCTCCTCTTCCGCGGGTGATTGTTTTTTAGCCTGCTTTTTGGAAGGAGCACCTTTTTATCCAGGTCTCCCCTCACCAAGGTGACCTGCGGTTGGAACCAAAGGCAAGCACAGGCATGCCCTCCTATCGGCAGGGATGGTGGCGTCCTTGGAGGCCAGAGACACAACCAACAGCAGAGTGCAGGCCGCGGCCAGCCAACGGAGGGCAACTCTCCGTGCCTGCAGCAGCTGCTTGTTGGGTGTCCTGTAGATAAAACATCTGGGAAACCGAGCGCCTTGGTTTCCATCCAGATGTTCTTTAGACACAGGCCATTACATGGAATCATTAGTTGCTCTTGGCAACACGCCCAGGAGTTCCGAATCAGGCAGATTCCCAAAGGGGCTTCCTGTAAACAGTTGGAGGGGTGTTTCCACGAACATGAATTACGAAGCAGCCGAAAGGGGAGACAGATGACCTGCCAGGCGCCCTCGAGCTCTGCTCTCCCGATCGGCTGGGTCTTGCTTAAACCAGGGTGCCCAGAGACCTATCGTTTTCAGGAGAGACCATCTCAGACCCACCCAGCCCCACCTCCAAACCTAGGCTGGCTGACCCGAGGCTGTTTTTGTCCTTGGCGGACGGAAAGAACTAGGATGAAAACCACCTGGAACCTTCCACATTCTTCACTGGATGTGTAGGTGGACCCAGAGCCTCCTTTTGGATGAGCATCTGGCTAATTCAATTCTCTAAGAGCATCTAGTCCAACCCCTCCATTATAGGAATAGGAAAAGACTTGCCCAAAGTCAAAGCAGGTTCATGGCATCAACGGGACTCCAACCGCGAAGGCCTCTGCCCCAGCCTGACTTTGCACGTACCCGGCCAGCCGCTCCCCACTACTCCTGATGTGGTTTCAGGATCAGCAGGTGGCTGGGGGGGTACCCAGGCGCATCACTTACCGCTTCTCTCTGTGTCTAGAAATGGGGGCGGCCGCAGCGGAACCTTCTGTGCCATCTGCAGCGTGTGTGAGATGATCCAGCAGCAAAACATCATCGACGTGTTCCACATCGTGAAAACACTGCGGAACAACAAATCCAACATGGTGGAGACCCTGGTGAGTGTCCCACGAGGCTTCTCCCCCAGCCGGGGGCTGACCCCCGGTCCCCTGATCTGGAGAAGAGAGCCTCAGATAATAAAAACACCCAGCAGCTGGCTGCTTATGGAGTCCTGACGAGCCACAGCCTCTGCACACTGTTATTTCCTGCCGGGCAGCCCAAATATTCATCCTGATACACCAATCCTGATACCACGAATTCCAGCTTAGGGGAAGGGATTCGGGCTTAGGAGAGTGCGAATTCTATGTTCAAGTCAGTCCAATCCTATTCTAATTAACGTAGGTGACTTGCACGGCGTAAGCACAGGGCTCAGACGCTGTGCAGAAAGGGATGGAGAGCACGTGGGCAGGAGGAGCCCAGGTCCTCAGGCCCGCTGCACAGACCATGCACAAGGAACTTTGCCCTAAGAGTCTTAACCCGCTCGAAGCATAGTCCTACCCAAACTCCGGTCCACAGACTGGCAGCATCAGCATCACCTAGGCACTTGTTAGAAATGCGGAATCCCAACCCACTCCAGATTTACTCAGTCAGAGTCTGCATTTCAGAAAGATTCCTGGCTCCTTCATATCCACCTTATGGCCTGAGAGGCACCAGAGTCCAGGATGGTGACAAGGAAGGGAATGACCCACTGGGCATCTGGGAAGGCGTGGGTATAAGTAGGCACCGGGCAGAACTTGGGGGGAGGTCCAGATAGGGATAATTATGTGGATAATTTTGCAATGACTGTTAGTATGGATGTAAAGTTTCCTCCAAAATCTGTGTCTCTAACCTAAATGCATTTCCCCTTTCCTTTTCATCTCTCTCTCTTGCCTCCTCTGCTCCCTCTCTGCCTCTCCCGCTCTCAGGAACAGTATAAATTTGTATACGAGGCGGCACTGGAGTATTTAAGCTCCTTTTAGCCCTATGGGATGGGGAGCCTGCCGGAGCCCAGGCGCTGCTGCAGCCACGCCCTCTTTTCTGTGAACGGCAGTGACTGGGCTCAGGGGCTAAGAGGCGGCACCGTGCCCAACTCCAAGGAGAAGACTGGTGGTCCTGTGTTCCGTGGTGGGCTCTGCACCTTCGAAGGGGTCTCCTGTAGCTGGGGGAGGTGCTGCTCTGAAAGCCCCAGGCTCCCCTTCCACACCCCACCAGCTGCGGCCACGAGCCCACGCAGAAGTGCGCCCATGGCAAGGCCCTGGATTTTTCCATTCCCAGACCTCCTGCTTTTGCTCTTTTCAAGTTCGTGAATCTCCTGGCGAGCCGACTGTGTGAGTGTTGGGGATTGACAGCCTCAGCAGCACCTCCCTGCCCTACTTGTCCCCGGGAGTAGAGGGGCTGTGTGTTCTACTCCTCCATGCTGTCTCGGAAATGACTGGGCTCTTGGGCGGGGCCCCTGCTCTGCTGCCCCTTGCAGTGTCCTTCAGGGATCTCTGGAACTGGACGCCTGCCGGTCTGGATCAGTGTAAGCTCGGGATGCTCCCGAGACCACAGCGGAGGCCCCCATTCTCACACCTAACCTGCATGGGGCTTGGCCCGATACGATTCTGTACCCCTCCCCAGCCCAGGCCTTGACCTGTCACTCACTGGCCAGCCCACTGTGTCCACAGCCTTTGGTATAGGTTCTCTTTGCTTTTTTGTAATCAGTGGGAAGGGGGAGCGTGGAATTTTGCGGCTCTTCCTTGTCCTTGTGAAAAGAAACCATCTCTCTGGGGCAGGGCTCTGGCTGACCTTGTGTCTTTTGGGTGGTGGATAAGACTTGATTATTTTCCAAAGTGTGTATGAAAAGAAACTTTCTTTGGGGGTGTAAAATCTTAGTCTGTTATGTCAAAATAAAAGGGGGAGGGAAGTTTGGATATGTAACTCTAAGACAAATCTCTCAGGCCTGTAATTTTTCAATGTCCTTAAAAGATCCCCCCCCGCCCCCCCAAACAGCACTGCCACTGAGCAAGGGAGACAGGCTAATCTGACAGTCCCTTCAGTTTCCAGGGAAGATAGAATACCAGCTTTGTGCATCATCTCGAACCTCCAAATCTGAACTCCCTCCTAGAGAAACCCCTCGCTGCCATCGTGAGAAAGGCCACGGTGGACCCAGGTATGCATTGGTTTAAAATAGGCCAAGGAGATCACACCACAAATGTAGGATCTTATCCCAAGTATGGGTGAGTCGGTGACAGGGAACCAGCATTTGCTAAGCACCTACCGTAGGCCAGGCTTGGCATGTTTCCTATGACATTTCATGTGGTCCTAGACCCCTGTGAGAGAACTACCAACCTGTCATCATCTCCACGATTGGGGAAACTGAGGCATCTTCCTCAGTGATGAAATTCTGGGTTCTGAAAAAGCAGACATTGGTGATAAGACTTCTTCATACTGTTGTCGTCATCTTTCTCAGCAAAGCAGTTATTTCACGGAGGGGAAAATAAGGCTAGAAACTTCCGAGCAGAGAACGCCACGGTGGAAATTGAATTCTTTCTTTCTGATGTGAGTTCTTCTGGGAAGCCCAGAATTTCTGATGTATTTCAGTAACTCCCTCCCACCTCCCCAGGAAAGCTAGTCCCTTCTCATTTCTCCGCCAGTGAAAACAGCTGCCTGTTCCCTCTGGCTGTGAGGCCTGCCAGCCAGGGTCATGCTCCCTACCTTGGTCTCTACTGGGGGCTCAAGCACAGTATCTGGCTGCCTCGGGATGGCCTGGGATCTAGGAAGCTCTGCTTGGAGGCTGGTCGAGCCCCAGACAGGGGATGAGGAGCACAGAATTCAATAAGGCACAGTTTTTGGACCCAAGAGCTCACTGAATACTGGGGAGATTGGTCCCCGGTGCCGAGGTGGTAGAGCACACAAGTATTCTAGGAACCTGAGAGCAAGACTCTGCCTGCCTGGGGCTTCCTAGAGGAGATGGCATCCATCCCAGCCGGGTCTCAACAGGCAGGAGAAGGAAAGAAAGGAAATGAGCCCACGGGATCAGCATGCACAGTGTCACAGAGGTGTGACAACTCCTTGGGATGGGGGCGGGGCGGGGGCAGGCGGTAGGGTGGGCGGTGAGCCCAGCCCCAGCCCAGAGCCACAGGAGGGGTGGCAGATGAGCGCGGTCCGGGAGAAGAGAGCCTCCCTGGAGTACAGACCGCCGCTGTGGGCCACAGGGGGCCAGCAGAGCGCCTGAGAGATGGGCCCGGCTCCGTGCTAGAGAAGACTCTCTCTGGGCCAGTGGGGCTGCCTCTTCTCCTTTCATCAGACACTGTGAAAACATTCCCTGAAGCACGTGCTTTTTAATGTCTGTCTGCTCATTATTTTGTTGCTGGAACAAAATACGCAGTGGGTCACGAGACCCACTTCTGTAAGATACTCGGGGTCTCTGCTCTACCGTGGAGCAGGGTGACCCGTCCAGGCCTCCAGACCCACGAGGCTGGGACATGAAAGGAGCCCGCAGAAGCTGTTGCCGTTGGCCTGGGCTCCGGAGCCGTCTGGAAGTCTGGGGATGCCAGTCTCGATCATGGAAGGGCTGTCACTTTGGAGGTTCGAAAGGAAGCATCTCGAAGGGAAGGAAGGCAAAGGACCACGCCCCCCCCGCCTGGGAACTCACTCTTCTCCTTTGCTGGGTCCCTTCCCCTGTATGCTTGAGCAGGACCCCCGGCTCCAGTCCACTGCTCCAGCCAGCCCTCATGCCGCCTGCGAGGAACCGGTAGCAGAGCAAATCAGCCTGTCATCCGCTCTTTTCTAGGATCCTGGCTCATCCGTGCAGAATGGGGGAGGGGAGCTAGCCAACACAAAACCTCAGATTGATTCTGCTCCAGAAGGGGTGACAAAGCTGGCACATGAAAATGACCGGCTTCTATCATTTCAAATGGTGGGAATCTAAAGTGCGACTTCAGGGAGAGGGGAAATCGTAAAAACTCAGGCCACGGTGGGGTACCTGACCCAACAAGGGCCAGCGACGGGTCCCCCGACTAAGCCCCCCATTTCCTCAACACCCAGCCACTCTCCAAAGCAGTCAGGGCAGCGAACGGGTCTTGGGCCAGTTTACAAAGGATGAAACTAAGGCTCATGATGGGGATATCTTCCCGAAAATTCCACACAGCATGCATGTGGCAGGGCCTGGATGATATGGGGCACCGGTGCCCTGGAATTTGGACTTGATGTAGTCCTTGGGAAACAAGAGCAAACACCACCTCCCCCAAGCTATCTTCCCACCCCGGTCCACTTAGAGGGCGGGCTGTCCTTCACAAGGCCGAGGAAGATTGTATCTGTGCTCTGAGCCTCTAGAGCACGAGCCAGCCTCTTGTCTCCTGGGTGCCCAAGAGAGCACCCCTGCTTAGGACAGAGCCTCATGGTCACCTTCTAGTTATGGACCCTGTTCGGAGATGTGAGGAACCATCGCCAGCCTGCTTGCATTTGTGGCCCAGACAGCTTTAGGAAGTATCTTGGCTGTGTGTCCGTGTGTGCCCTTTCACCCTTCCCTGGCCTCTGGGTGACCACAGCACACCCCCCTTCATGGGGACAGAGGAATCCGATGGCTTTTCAGGCCGGCCCTCTTCGTATGTGGCCTGAGCAATGGCTCCCAAATGGCAGCCTTCCCACGGAACCAGCGGAGCCCGTGCTGGGAACACTAGCCAGTGAGCTCGCTCAGTTCTTCCCGCATCCCTAAGAAGTGCTTGTGAGCATCACCGTTTCACAGATGAGGAAACGGAGGCTCGGACAGGAGGAATCACTTGCCCTCTGTTCCCCAGTTAAGTGAACAGGGGAGTCAGGAATTCAATTTCTTCTGACTTCAAAAGCCGTATTTTTCTACCATCGTGTCTCAGATTTTCCCACCATCGTGTCTCAGATTTTCCCACGGGTCTACCCATAACGGCAAAGAGTAGAGTGAAATAGAACCCCAGTGGGTCTTGTAAAGCCCAAAGCAGACAAGCCAAAATTCCTTCACAGTTTCTTGTTTTACTTTAACAATTCATGCAAGACTTGCATGCCACTCTAATTTGCCTGATTTGTTTTATTAGGATCATTTTTTAAATGATGTGCCCTGGTCCTTCCAGTGGCTTGGGTCCCCTCAACTCCCTATGACAGACCCTAGGGAATCCTATCCTGGCCGGAGAGGCATGGTGTCTGGCCATACTGCTTCCTCCTGAGACCAATTCCAGACTCAGGCTCAAGACCAGCTCAGCTTCTCCTAGAGAGATGCTTTGGTGTGGGAGTACCATGACCTCACCATTCATGGGTCGATCTCAACTCCAGTTTCTTCCAGTTGGTTGCTGGAAGGAACCCACTGGCGTATCCTGGAATGTTGAGGATGTCCCCATCTGGCATGGTGAAGGCTGAGCCCATAATACCCCCAAGGGAAAGGAGAAGATGTACACAGCCTTTCTGAGCAGATTCCTGAATGCTGGGGCTTCTAGAAGGCGATGCCCTTTGTCCAGGAGAAGTCACATGGTTGCTAATATGGGCAGATCTCAAGACATGCTTCACATGAGGGGCTGGGGTCTGGAAGGCTTCTCACTTTACTTCGACCACACATACATACTGGGTTCCTGCAACATGCCAGGGCCCCGGAAGGGGTGCTTCGAGGAAGCACAGGTTATTATGGCCCAGTTCATCCCTTGGTGAGGCATGGGGTTGTGGTTGGAAGAGCTCAGTCTTCAGTTCACATGTCAGCTTGGCCATTTCTTAGCTATACAATGTTGGGCCAACCAATTAACGGAAAAAGATGTGAAAAAAAGGTGCTTCAGCCAGGTAGAAGGCATAGATTTAGAGAGCTTTGGGCAGGAAAACAGGAAGGCAAGGTCAAGAAATTGGGACCCAACAGAAATGCTCAAGGATGCACACAGACTACAGGGCAAAGTGGTCACTTCTGTGGCGCAGCAGGACTGGGGACAGAGAGGGCTGGCCAGGACCACTGGGAGCAAGGATGTCACTTTAGAACAAGTCTCGGTGTCCTGGAGAAAAGGTGATAATTTTGACCAATCAAATCATATCTATTCGTCATCTGTTCCCCGTTGCTAAGCTAGCTCCTGTTGTATGTTCTCACGAGGATCCACTTTCCTCCGCTCTGGTGTGAGTCCCTGTTGTGTGCACATGGGTATCAGTCTAGTTAGGCTGCTTCAGGCAGAAGTGAGGCCCAGGGGGGAATAGCCAGGCATTCGCCATGTCATCTCAGGAGGAGTGACTGCCCTACCCAGATGCAGAGACATCGAAGGAGATGCTAATTCTCCTACACCTCACTGCCGTAGAACAGAATGAAGAAAGCCACCTTCCCTGAGCCTGTACCTGGCCATCCCCGGGCTAGACAAACAGGCCATCGGCGCCCAGCTAAGTCAACGGTAATGCCATGGGAAACACGAACCAGTCCAAGAGGAAGAGGAGCGGGATGCTAACAGATTGTGCGGGGCCAGATCTGCGGGGACCAACAGTCAACCCAGCTGCAGGGCACATCAGAAGATGAGCCATGAGTCCCACAGATGGCCATTTCATCTCCACGCCCTGACCGGCCTTCCCCATCATCCAACTAGTCTGAGCTCCTTCTCAGCTGATGGTGCCTGCACCAAATCACAGCCCAATAAAACAGGAAAAAGACAAAGGGAATCCAACTAGAGGAGACCAGAGGAGATTCATCCTTGTTCCTATATTCCCATGCAAGGGTTCAAACTTGGAGGTTTTCCATGTCTACATAACTGAAAGTGATCAAATATATGGCATTGGCATCACCTAGCAGGGATCGGCCTTTGAGGTCACATACAATCTGAGCAGCAGGGAGGGAAGTCCAGGGCAAAGAGTGGAGGGGGCTATAGTACTCATTTCCTCTGACACGTATTTCAGGATATGACCCGCAGGAGCACAGCAGAGATGTCTAAGCCATATTAATGCACACAAGAAGACTTTCTTCTGGTTTACTGGTAACCAGAGAGAGACTTCTGCATACCACTGGCTGTGAAGCTATCTTGTAGAGACCAAGACCGCCTCTTGCATCCCTCCTGCCCACCCTCAGAAAAGATGGGAAAAGGTCATCAAAAGGGCCACATTCACCCCCGTGAAATCCATTCATAAACTTTAGGTCCCCAAGAGGTGGAGTCAGCACCCACAGTGGTAGACCGCATGCCTGGCATCCTAGCTATCTAAGAGCATTGGGGCTGATAGAAGGGATGTGAGAGGACTCAGGATGAGTCTATAGGGAAGACCTTTGGGGGCTGGATCACCATGGAACATCCTTCAGAGCTGCTCTGGGTGATGGGATTTGGGCCCTGATCCTTGGTTGGGATGTTCAGAGAATGAGTCTGGGGGCAGTAGAGCACTGGACAGGAAGGTATTGGTGGGCAAGCCTGGAGCTCAGGGTAATTCAGATAATTCACGGTTCCTTGGTGAGTGGAACTCAGATTTGGGGGAGGAAGGGGAATGTGAAAAAACTCGCCGACAGTGCACAACTGAGTCCCTGAAAGCACACTTCAGCACGCTTGGGCTTCTGGATACAAACCCATAGACCTCTATGGGATGATCTGACAAGCTCTCAGTGCTCACCACGCCCCCGCCCCTCCCACGAAAGATCAGTGATGGAAGGTATTCCTTGGGTCTAAGCCCCAGGGCAGCCTGGAGGCTCAGAGTGCCAAGCGGTGTCATCCCAGGTCACATCAGACTTCCAAAGGGTCAGACAGAATGCTAGTGCCCATATGCCTAGAGGTGATTGGACAAGTTCAGGCACGGTTTGCTAGTCCCTGGTCACTCTTTTGAGTGGAACTAGGATCAATGCGTAAAGCTTGATGATTGTAAGGAAGAACTTGCTGTGTGCCAGAGAGGATGAGCTGCCCGTCTCAGCAGTGGTCCAGCAGAGGCCAGACTTTCAAGGGAAGAAAGAGCATTGCTGAGGTGACCTTGAACTCTCCTCCACCCTAGATGGGTGATCTGTTACGGAGCTGGGACTGTATTTGAACTCCTTCATTCCCGTAGAGCAAAGTCAAGGCTGTGCTTGGTCGGTGCAGGTTGAAGTCCCATATTCCCCTGCCCAAGTCTTCCCACCATGCAGGCAAGACGCTGCTCTGGCCCCATATCCAGCCTTCATCCAGGCTGGTTATCACCAAAGCGTCCAGAAAGAACAGCTGCTTTGCCATAGACCCAATGCCCACCGAGATCTGGGATGAGACCAACCCTGGGTCAGGCCCCCTGGCCATCGGGGCCATCAGGGACCCAGAACTAATAACGGTTCAAGCAGGACCCAGAGCAGGGCTTTGCTTACCACACACGGTATCTGCAGAGGTCACTTCTCCCCCTCCCCAGTCAAGGCGTGTTGGAGCAGACTGCAAAGGCAAAAGCACAGGGACTCTGTTGGCACGTAATTATAATCATCCCCAGGGCATCCATTTCCTTGCCAGGGGGATCCTGGGCTAGCCCAGGTGAATCCAGGCTATCCCTTGTTGGCAGTCAGACTCAAAAGCACTTTTCTACCTTCTGTTTTCACCCGACATCAACTAGCCAATGAAAGGCAAAGGGTCAGGGCTTCTAACTTTGCCTTGGCTACTGGACACCATCATTGCCCCCTAAGGGCCATCATGGGGTTACCACTCGACTCTAGGGAGACGGACATCGTCACGTCCACCGGGCATATGATACTGCATGAGACCAAAGTCTCCACACTGTTTGCAGCCTTCTCTGTGAATTCCAATGGCCTGCGCTTGTACAGTTTGGGTGTTTGATAGATAAAGCACGTATGAGAAGAGAAAACAAAATAAATCAACTTTTAAAAAAAGCCAGCACTGTGCTGTCAATGTTCTTTTTTTTTTTTTTTTTTTCTTTTTCCTTTCCAGTTCTAGCTTAAAAAAGCAGAAGGTAAATAATGTCAGGTCAATGAATATCAGATATATTTTTTGACTGTACATTACAGTGAAGTGTAATCTTTTTACACCTGCAAGTCCATCTTATTTATTCTTGTAAATGTTCCCTGACAATGTTTGTAATATGGCTGTGTTGAAAATCTATACAATAAACCTGTGACCCTGAGATTCATGTTTTCCTAAGATATTCGCACTGGTGTCTTCCTGGGGTTGGGTAGGGGTGAGGGGAAGACAAGTGGAAGGAGGAGGAGGAGAAAAACCGAGGTTTCTTTGTGTTCGTTTAATCCTCACGTCTACAATGCAGGAAATGTGTATTAGCCCCTTTTTTGCAGATGAGAAAATTGGAGGTTCATAAATGTTAAGGGATTTTCCATGATTATATACTGAGCTAGTAAAAGGGTTGATCCTAAAAGTTTTTCCCCCAAGTCTGGTCCATAGAGCAATGGTATCAGATTCACTCAGGAAGTTTATGAACAAATTTTTAAGTCCCTACAGAATCGCAGTTTCAAGATCTGCATAGTAACAAACTGCCTGGATATAGAGGTTACAGCTGCATAATATACAAGCCCCAAAACTTAGAGACCTGAAACAACAGTCGTTTGTGGTGGGCAGCCGGGCTCTGACTGATCTAGGCCCAGCGCAGCCGATCTCAGCCGGCCCGCCCAGGTGTCAGGCTCTACTCCCACCAGGCTTGCCTAGGACACCTTGGCTAGGGCAGCTGGGCTCCACAGAGCTCCCCTCCTCCCCCTGGGGACAGCAAGCAAGCTCATGGTGAGAGCAGGAATGTAACAAAGTCAGACCCGTAAGTTGCTTTGAGACCTGTCTGCAACATCCCACTGGAGAAAGCTGGTTCCGTGGCATCAAGGGGCCTGCAAATATACTCTACCTCTTAACATAGAACCTGCTTTTCAGTGTTCCAGTAAATGGTGGCATGAGGTGTCACACCATGGCACCAGGTGTAGACTTGAACCCGCTCATCTCGGAGTGTGGGCCACAGATCACCGCCATCAGCTCGCGTGAGAGACTTCGAAACACGCGGAGTCTGACTCGCTCAGGCCAGGGTGGGTCCCGGGAGTCTGCGTGCCTAACAGGTGCCCCGGGGGACCGTGACGTGTGCTGAGGTTGGGCCAGCACCGTTCCAAATGCCGTTGCTGTTAGAGAGGGCCCAAGCACGCAAGGAGACAAATCCCTCCCCAAACGAGGGTGTGAGGTGGCCAGTCTCGGAGCTGGACGCAAAGCTCTCTCCGGGTAAGCAAAAGAAACGGCTGCAACTAGTTTGCTGGAGTTGACTGGTTCCCAAGGTTTTTGTGCATAGCCAGATACAAGCATGAGCCACAGGGCCTGAGCCAGGGTTCCTTGTTCCCATTCAGCCTTTGGAACCCTGGCAGGGTTCTTCAACCCAAGGCACCAACATGGGGCCCTCCCAGCCCCTGCCCCTGCCCCCCCAAGCCACAGAGCCTGGAGAACAGGTGCTTCCCAGCTTGGGTCCTGAGTGGGGAACCTGGTGGCCAGCCAGCTTGTAATCCTTGACCCTTCGTCCTTGGTCATGTTAATCTCACTTACTCTGCCTGCTATATATTCTTTTGCCGCAAATGTAAAATAACACTGGGAAAATAAAATGAAAAAGAAGGAAAAATCTCACGTATCTCCTAATAACAAAAATACTTTGGTTGCATATCATTTCCCCCCTACGTGGGAATCTCTTTTTAAGAGTTATTATAAAAGGAGCATATGCTCACTTGAAAGAACTCAATACAAAATTGTTTGTGACATAAGGTGAAAGTCACCACTTCTCGAAGGTGCCTTATTAATATTTTCATGCTTTTCCAGACCTCTCTGCACACATATAAACACATATACCTACATATCCATGCTGATAGGCTTCCTTCCACCTAACACCCTGCTGTGGACGTGCTTTATGCATGCTTACCACCATTCCCATGGGCCTCTGCTTAAATAGCTGTTCTCTTTCTTGACCCCCTCCCAGTACTCCTGCCGCCCGGGGGTAACCTGGTTGGAGTATGTCAAGACTCAGGTGCTCTCACAGTGATGTCTCTGAGCTGTCATTAACAGGGAGGGAGGCCAACCTCCGTGTGCTCCAACCTGGAGACTGGCCACAGTGACACAATCGTCTTTCCACAGCTGTTAGCTGCCCAGGTGGGGCCTGGCCCTCCTTTCTGGCTGGACCTGGATTGTGGGTCCACATCGAACCTCAAAGCACCTTGGTTGGACACTGATCAGTAGCTCTGGTTTGGCTTAAGATCTTCCTCTAATCCAGGAGTTCAAGCTCTCCACGTGAACTCCGGGGGCACCTAGGAGCCCTCAGACCCTTAAGAATATGGCACGAGGTCATTGACATGCCATGCAAGAGGCGACAAGGGGAATTTGGTGTCCTCTGGCAGGGTCTAGGGCATGCAGGAGAGATCTAGCACCCCCAGACAGACGACACCCACAAACCGATAACCAGAAACAGGAGCATGGCAATAAACCCATGGAAGTTGGGAGGAACTGAGGAGGATTTCGGTTTCCACAGTCCCTGGATTAGTCATTGGAACAAAGCTGAACATCCAGCGTGCATGGAAGGATAGAGAAACATACAGAGAAAAACAGATGCACAGAGAAAATAAAAGGAATGTACAAATGAATGACTGTATTGATATATTAATAGCAATTATCTCTCATCCTAGAGAACATGAGTAATTTTTACTCTTCATGTTCTGTATTTTCTAAATATTATATTATTCTCATAACTTGAAAAACCCAATTACATAAAAAGGTGGGGAGAGCAGAACATAGGAAAATGAAAGCAGGATAGACAAGATGATAGCCGGGGTGGGATCATACCCAAAAGGCTTGCCGTACATCTGGAGCAAGAGATTCAAAAACTTGGCGCTGCCCAGCCATCCAAGAAGGAGAACACAGTCCATTAACTTAATGTCCAAAAGGGAAAAATAAACCAGTTGCTCAGCATAAATAAAAGTGTTGCTGCTACAGAGGCAAGAAGTAATTTTTTTCCATGAGTCCCCTTAATAAAAAGAACAGCTTAGCAGAATGCAACACTGCCCTCCCCAAAGGCTGATGGCCTCTTGCCATGGAACAACCTGGTGAAAGCTCTTTACTGGAGGGCCAAACCGAAGGGGCCCAACGATAAAGTTCCCTGCAGGTCAACTGGAGCCAGGAATAGGTATTAACATGTCCTCTTGAATGATGAGGACCCTAACAAGTATATGTGCCCAGATAGAAGGTGGGTTCATCCCTCTTTGGGGTGGGGTGGGGCCAAGAAGATGTCCTCATCCCAGGTTCTGGCCAGGGCTGACTCCCTCTGATCCTACTTCCCTCTGAAATACCTACACACTCATAAAAGCTGGAAACTTGGCTGCCAGGCCACTGAGCGAATCTGGGAGGAGTTTCCTCTGATTACGAGACACGAGGAGCTGAAGCGAGCATCAGTGTCGGTGGTCGCTACTGAAGCCGGTTTGCCACCTAACCCATCGAAGGAGCCTCAAAGAGGCCGAAGCGGTCTTTCCCTCCAGATGGTCTGCATTCACTCAGAAAATTGACCAATCATCCATTTCTACCCCCGGGAGATGAAATGACATTGATAAAAACCTCTTTGGAAGGGGGAATGGCAGGGAGAAACTTGGCGAGCTGAGGATTTGTGCTTTCGTGCCCCCAATCTGTTCAGAGCAGCCCAGACGGAGGCAGGGAGAGGAGAGCATGCTGTCACGGGAATATGTACGAGACGGGGTGAAGCAGATGCCTACTGTGTCACTTCAGATATCCTCAGCCCCACCTCTGATCCCCCCGTGACCGCTGTGAGCAAGCGGCCCTTCTGCAGAGCCAGGGGGCCTCCCCTCAGACCTGCTCTGCACCTTTTGCTCCGGCCCCACAGCTTCTGACGTGTGCTCTCGGATGCCCACAGGAACCCACTTAGCAGTCATGTGCGTGCCCCCCAGAAGCGTGGGGGAGCTAACTGCCCCCCCCCCCACCTGCCGCCACCATGGGGCAAACCTTGACCAATGGAAGACCGGACGTGTAAACACACACTTTCTCCTTTCTTGCCTCTGAAGGCAATTCTGAGCTCTATTTCATGACTTTTAACATGGTTCCAGAACAAGCAAACAGACCCTCGCAGGAGGAGCCAAGTCCCTAACACAACCTTCTATCGCTTCTCCCTCCCTCTTCTCTGACTTACACCTCCTACTCTCATTGCTGCTTGGAATCATATCTCCAAATAAAACCTTATCCTAGGCTTGGCTTTGACGGGGCTACTAACTGGGAAACTGGGCTAAGCTATGCACAGTACCCCACTCTCCAGCTGCTAATCTGAAATGGGACCCTGCCAACACCCACAGAAGGCTCCCAGCTGTCAAGCTTTTGATCCAGGGACAAAAATGGACTCGGTGTAAAGTGATTCATATGAGAGAATCTATAGCCCTCTCCTAGGTTCATCCTATGTGTCATGTTAATTTGCTATTCAGATTTGCCTTCCCATATTTTTGCTGGAAATAGTAAGCGTGCCCAATAGACAGCAAGAGGGACCAGAAGTGGCCCCGAGGGAGCCCTACTGTGAGCACGAGCACAATGCGGTGGGTTGCCGGTGGAGCGAGGGAATGTCTGCCCACAGAACTGGAAGCCTGCAGCGATACTTCCTTCCAGTCTGCCCTTGACCGGACATGGCTCCTGACAAAATGTGTAGGCAGCTAGTTCCCAGTGGGGGAAATTGTGCCGGGAAAAGGGAGGGAGGAGGGGTGTCCTGCCAACACTGAACACAGATACAAGCCTCTTCAGGGCTGATGAAGCTTCTATACTGAGAGCCCCAGCCCCGGCTAAGCCCCCGGCCCTCACGGTCTGTCAGATTTCTCAACTGTCTGAGAGAAATAACCAAGTCCCACCTCCTTCCCCTGCCCCCTTTTCCCCCCCGCCATGTTCTCCGGCATCTCCCAACTCTGAGCAAGCTCAGAACTCCACTCATAAGGATGAGCAAACAGGAAAACATCACCGGACACATGAAAAGATGCAGGAGTTCAAAGCCAAGGTTCACTTCGAGAGATCAGAGAAAGTGCCTGCCCATGAAATCAAGGTTCTTGCCAGGGAAAGGAAGACCTTGTACAATGAATACAAATGCAGAAAAACACTAGATTTCATAACTGACTCCAAGAAATTTTTTGTTGTTGTATCCAACAAAACAGATTGCTGACAATGCTCACCAAAATAAAACACAATTATTCAAAATTAGGAAATAGAAAAGGGATATTATAGTGAAAAGGGAAATTATACAATGTTATAAAAGGGTATTATGAACAACCCTGGAGAGTAATTTTAAAATCTTGATCAAGTGAATCATTTTGGGAAAGTATGAATGTTACCAAAATTGACTCAAGAAATAGAAAAGCTGAGTAGACCAGTTGTCAGAAAAAAATATTTATGTTGTTAATTTTTCCCTAAAAGATACAAGAACAGATAGTTTTATGAGTGCACTTGGTCAAACTCTCGAACAAAAATATAATTCTTATGTTGTATGTCCAATTCTAGAACAATGCAAATGGGAAACTTCCCAACTTATATTATGAATATTATGAAGCTAAAATGGCATAGATACAAAATCTGAAAAAGGACGCATACACACACGCCTAAAACTTTTAGACCAGTCACATTTATAAATGCTAAGATTCCTAAATTTTATTATATTTAGCTGCTTTTTAAAAGTAATATACCATGTCCAAGTAGCCCTTACGCCAGAAATCCAAGAATAATTCAATATTAGGAAGTCTACAGATTAAAGGAGAAAGACATATAATCATCTTAATACTGAAGAAGCATTTGACAAAATTTAGTATTAATTTCTGATTAAATATAATAGTCTCAGTAAGCTAGTAATTATAAGACAGTTCATTAGCATAAGAAGCTAAAATGATGAGTGGTAGGCATTATTAGAATTTACCCATAGTTACCTCTCCTTTCCATCCAGACATAAAAGAAGATTACACCTACCTACCCTCCTTGAAATTAGCTGGGTTGTGTGACAAGTCTTGGCCAATCAGCTTGAGCAGCGTATCAATTCTATGCCAAAGTATCTAATCGCTGGGAAGAGACTCTATGGCATTTTTTTCCTTGCTTTATCAGTGAAGGAGTGATCCTGTGATCCAGATAGTGCAGCCCCAGAAGGGAGGAACCCCCATCAGCCTGGATCACTGAATCACCACAAGAAGGACAATTGCTCCTGGGGGTTACCTGGACCTACAGAGATTTGTGGTACTTAGCCAATGAGTGTCTGGAGCTCTCTATGACTACAAAATATCTAATATAAGTAATCAATGTATTCAATAATAGAGAAAAAGTAAGGATATTTCTATTAAAATCATGAATGCCTACATCGTTGCTATTATCTAGTTTTTTGGCTGATGCCAATGGAGTGAACGCAATTAGACAAGAAAAAAGAGAGATTACTACCAAGGTTAAATTACTGTACAAAAAATTCACCCAAAACAACCATTTTTATTTTGTTCATGATTTCTGGGTCAGGAATTCAGGGAGGGATCATCTGGCCAGTTCTTGCTTAGGACTTCTCCTATGGGTACAATCAGATGTCAGTTAGGGCTGTAGTCATCTTTAAGCCTTGACTGGGCAGGATGTTCTGGATGGCTCACAAACATGACTACTGTTGACACTGGCTGTTGGCTGGGAGATCATTTGGGCTATCAACTAAGGTGTCTACAGGGGGCCTCTCTAGCATGGTGGTCTCAGGGTAGTCAGACTCATGACCTAGACCCTGCCTTCACCCAGAGGAGTGTCCCACAATTTCTGGTGGAAACTAAGTGACCTTTTCTGTCCTCACCTTCGAAGTTATACCACATCACTTTTGTTGGATTCTACTGGTTGTAAGGCATGCACTGAGGTCAACCCTGATTCAAAGGAAGAGGACATCATCCTCTTTATAAAAGGAGTGTCAAATAATTTGCACACATGTTTTTCAATTGCCACAATTGCTTTGTAAATGAAGGTTCAAAATTATCACAGCCAATGATGTATGCCTAGTAACCCCAAACTTTTTAAGACTAATAAGGATATTCAGCAAAGGTACAAGTTATAAAATAAGTATGGAGAATAAATGGTTTCCCTATTCATACTTGCAAAATGAAGTAATGAATTAATTAATTCATTGATCTAGCATAAATTATATGTTAGGAAACATAATGAGAAAGAAATATTGTATTCACAATAGCAGCACAAAGTATTAGAAACCTAGGAATCAACTTAAAAAATGTGGAGGACTCATATAAAGAAAACTACAGAGTCCTATCTCAAGACCTCAAAGAAGACAATAATAAATGAAGAGATGTAGCAGAGGGAAGGAATAATTATAGTTAAAATGCCAATTCTAGCAAAATTAAAAGAATAAATTTAATTCAATTTCAATCAAAATCCAAATGAGTCCTTTAGTAGGTAGTAACATGAAAAAAATTCATATTAAAGTTTACCTGAAAAAAAAAATTAACACACAGGAATAACCAATCCTTAAATGAGCTACAGTAATTGAAACTATGTATTACCAGTGCAGGAATACATCTAATCAATTCCTTGGGACTTCTTGTCACACTAGATATTAGGAAGACAAGTTTCACATCTGTTAAGATATAATTTGAATAAAAGTGGTTTGATATTATCACGTATCTATTGATCAAAGGCAAGAGAAAATGAGAAGGAAAACCTCTGACAAAACACCAAAGAGAATGTTTGTTGTCTTTCGGGTTTAGTTCAATTCAATGCATTTTACTGTATTCAGGACATCCATTTATGTTAATGTCAAAGACCTAAAGTGTTCACATTATTCCTTTGCTTAATTTTTAATTATACAAATAACACACAAAGACATTCCCCTGGTAAAATAATCAGAACCTTACCAATCAAGTTATGCCCTCTTTGGCCACCATCCCCAATCCCCGGCCCCTCCCCAGCAGAAAAGGAAAAGCCTTTGATCCATCTTACTAAGTCTGGTGCAATGTCTCCAGGCAACCGTGAGGGCAAATGGGCTCCCGGGCACTACTCTGAGGAAAAGAAATGGCTTTACCTGGCTGAGAACACCTCACCTGAAAATAGAAGCCAGCAGAGAGGGGCCAACTTTAATATTCTGACTCCTGGGCTGGGATGATGGGCAAAGCTTCTCCCAGGGTTTATGCCACATTTCACGATTCGGCTCCAGCCAGTTGTGTGCAACATAAGTAGTTGGGCGAGGAATTTTCCTTGGAGGTGAATACATCTGTCTCTTCAAGATCGGCCTTGGAGAGCAGTCGGCCATCACTAATGGCTCCAAGCAGGGCCCCAAGGGACACCCAGACAGTTCTGGCAACCAGTCCCCCAGAGATAATGAATTCTGCCCTGGGGTTGTGGAATAAGCGCAAGCTAAAAGATCCTCAGAGAGGCACCATATGTCCAAACAGACTTTGGGTGCCTTCAGAGGGGAAATGAGCTAAGGCAATTCATGTCCTTCTTGTCGGAACCAGAAAGACGGAAGGTCCTGGTCATGAGAGCCAGAGAGAGCCACATGATATATGCAGAAAGGAAAACGTTAGCCAATTTTCTGTTATCTTTGCCACTGGAGAAATATAATATCCAAAACCATGAATGTGACCACATGAATATTCTTTATTCCAGACCTCTTGAAAAAAATTATTAAAACCTTTTAAAGCCAAAGAATCCAGATTTATGCTTTTATAATCCCAACCAAATAAGTCCAGAAGAAATGCCCTGTCTCTGAGGAGTGTACCCCAGACTGCTCACTGCATTTGAAGAAGCAGGCCTTGTTACCTATAAAAGTCCTAAATCCCCAAGAAGCACTTCATCTAGAATCTTATGAGTCCAGCTAACTGGTCCAAAGTCATGCACTGCTTACCAGTTCCTGAAGCAGGTAAAGGTTTTTACACTGGAGTGAGGATTATTGGAGAATCAGCCAACTAGAAAAAAATTCCCAGAAATGGTAGTGTAGGCCATAGGCAAGAGGAGGGCCTATGAGTTTCTGTACTCCATCAAGAAAAGACAGGAGAGGAGTGTGAGGGGAAGAGGGCGGCAGAGTAGAAAGACCCTAGGCTCACCTCAGGCCATGAATACAACTAGATAACTATCAAATCATCCTAAATACCCCAGAAATCGATCTGAAGACTAGCAGAACAAGCTCCACCACTAAAGGTAGGAAAGAGGCCACATCAAAGAAGGTAGAAAGCGCAGAGACGCAGGTTGGGAGAGAAACGGATCATAGGTGCAGTAGTGGGGAGGGAGCCACTGTCACAGAGAAGCGTGAGAGACAGACGAGCACAGAAGGGAGCTCACAGGCAGAACAAATCCCCATAGCAATTGGCTTGGAAAGTAAGAGGGCCTGAATTTCGTGAGTTCTTGCAACCAGCAGAGCTTAAAGCCTGGAGTTTTAAAGGTCAGTGGGCTTGGCCGGGATAGAGCCCAGAGGCACTGTGCTGCTCTTGGAGAGAAGGTAGGCAAACAACCCACAAGCCACGGCCTGTAAATAGCAATCTGAAGAGCACCTGGGGTACACAGTGGGAGGTTAGTTGTTCATCTCGGAACATGTCCCAGAGAAGCAGCACAGAGAGACCCCTCGAGGAATAAAGGAAGTGGCTAGTGCCATTTCCCTCCACACCCCTCAGCGTAAACACAGGGCCACTTGTGGGAACCGGCACAGTATGGACACTCACTACCTAACTGGCTTACACCATGCCCCACCACACCCCACACTCTGGTGGACCTGCCCTTCCCAGTCACACTTGCCTGTCCCAGTGCAGTGGGTCCCCTCCCCCAGAAGACTGGTCTAAACCCCTGCCAAAACCACATCTCCCTACTCAGGAGTTTTGCAAGGCCTTGGTTTTGGTGGCAGCAGCAACAGGTCTCATTTCACAAGCAGACCAGAGCATACCCAGTTGAAAGAGGCCACATTCAGGCCAGGGACCAAACACTGCCCACAGCAGGCAGAGAGTCTCTGCAGACAACTGGCCTGCAGGATAAAGCAGCCAGGACACAATAGAGAGTGCATGCAGCACACAGTGGAGACACTCCCAGAAGTGGCAGGAACTACAGGGGACACTACACTGCAGGATACTACAGGACCTCTCCTTCATAAGACCATTGGTCTCAAGTATAGGAGATGTAGCTGACTTTCCTAACCCAGAAGTAGGCATAGAGAGTTAGACAAGATGAGAAGACAGAGGAATTTGTCCCAAATGAAAGAAAAGGACAAGGCCACAGTCAGAGATCTAAGCAAACCAGTATAAGTAACATGCCTGATAGAGAATTTAAATCAATGATCATAAGGATACTCACTGGACTTGAAAGAATGGTGGAAGACATCAGTGATACCATTAACACAGAGATGAGAATAACAGTAGAGATAAAGTCCTCAATAAACAAAATGAGAAACATGCTTGATGGAATGAATAGCAGGCTGGAAGAAGCAGAGGAACAAATCAGTTCCTCATGATTTGAGGAACAAATCATGACCATGACAAAGTCATGGAAAGTAATAAAGCTGAACAAGAGAGAGAAAAAAGAATTATGCAAAATGAAAATAGACTTAGGGAAGTCAGTGATTCCATCAACTGTAATAACGTTCACATTATAGGAGAGCCAAAGGGAAAAGAGAAAGAAAAGGGGGACAGAGAATTTATTTAAAGAAATAAGAGCTGGAAACTTCCCTCATCTGGGGAAAGAAACAGATATCCAGGTCCCAGAGGCACAGAAAACTCCCATCAATATCAACAAAAGCAGATCTACACCAAGACATATTGTAATTAAAACAGCAAAATACGGTGATGAAGGAAAAATATTAAAAACAACAAAGCAGAAGAAGACAGTTACATACAAAGGAAATCCCGAAAGGCTATGAGCAGCTTTTTCAGCAGGAACTTTGCAAGCAAGAAAGCAGTGGCATGATAAATTCAAAGTGCTGAATGGGAAGAGCCCACAGCCAAAAATATTCTATCCAGCAAGGCTATCACTCAGAATAGGAGAGAGAAAGAGTTTCCAAGACAAACAAAAACCAAAAGAGATCATGACCACTAAAGAAGCTCTGCAAGAAATGTTAAAGGGGACTCTTTGAGTGGAAAGGAGAGAAGAAAAGTCACAGTATAAAGGTAGGAAACACAAAAGTGGTGAAAAATGAATATTTCTGTCAAAAATCAGTCAAGGAACTCGCAAAATAAAAGGATGTGAAATATGACAATATACAACTAAAATGTGGGGAGGAGAGGAGTAAAGATGGGTTCAAACTTAAACAACCATCAACTTAATATAAACTGCTCTATGCAAAAGAGGTTATATACAAGACTACTGATAACCAAAAATCAAAAGTCAGTAACAAATATGCAAAAAATAGAGAAAGGGATCCAAGTATAACACAAAGGAAAATTACAACACATGAAAGAAAGACAAGAAAGGATCAGAAAAAATCTTCATAAAAAAAACAAGTTACAAAATAGCAATGAATACACATCTATCACTAATTACCTAGAATGTAAAGGACAAAACACTCCAATTAAAAGACACAGGGTGACAGAATGAATAAAAAAACAAGACCATTCTTGCTACCTACAAAACACTCATTATAGACCTAAGGACACCTGCAGATTGAAAGTGAGGGGATGGAGAAATATCTATCATGCAAACGGATGTCAAAAGAAAGCTAGAGTAGTGATACTTATATTGGACAAAACAGACCTTTTTTTTTTTTTTTAAGATTTATTTATTTTAGAGAGACCACATGTGAGTAGGGGGAGGGGCAGAGGGAGAGAGATTCTCAAGCAAACTCCACACCGAATGCAGAGCCTGACCCAGAGTTCAATCCCACAACCCTGGGATCATGACCTGAACCAAAATCAAGAGTCAGATGCTTAACCAACTGAGCCACCCAGGCACCCCTTGACAAAATAGACTTTAAAACAAAAACCATAATAAGAGACAAAACAGGACACTATATAATAATAAAGGGGACAATCCTAAAAGAAGAGATAAAAATTGTAATATTTATGCACCCAACACAGGAGCACCCAAATAAATAAAATAGTTAATAACAAACACAAAGGAACTCATCGACAGAAATACAATATAGTAGGGGACTTACATCAATGGATAGATCATCTAAACAGAAAATGAAGAAGGAAATTGTGGCTTTGAATGACACACTGGAACAGATGAATTTAACAGATATATTCAGGACGTTCCATCCTAAAACAGCAAAATACACATTCTTTGTAACTACACATGGAACATTCTCCAGAATAGATCACATACTAGCCCACAAAACAAGCCTCAACAAATTCAAAAAGATCAATCATATCATGCACCTTTTCTGACCCTATGAAACTACAAATCAACCACAAGTAAAAATCTGGAAAGATCACAAATACATGGAGGTTGAATATCATACTATTAAACAATGAAGGATTCAACCAGTAAATAAAAGAAGAAATAAAAAAGAAACAAACAAAAAATGAAAACACAACAGTCCAAAACCTTTGGGATGCAGCAAAAGCTATTCTAGGAGGGAAGTTTACAGTTATACAGGCCTATTTCAAGAAGCAAGAAAAATCTCAAATAAATGACCTACCTTCACCTCTAAAGGAGCTGGAAAAAGAACAACAAACAAAACCTAAAACCAGCGGAAGGATGGAAATAATAAAGATAGAACAGAAATAAATGATACAGAAACTTAAAATACAATAGAACAGATAATGAAACTAGGATACGGTTCTTTGAAAAAAATCAATAAAATTGATAAACCGCTAGCAAGACTATAAAAAAAAAAAAATGACTCAAATAAAATCACCAACGAGAGAGGAGAAATAACAACTGACACTACAGAAATACAGGGGTAAGAGAATATGATGAAAAAGTATATGCCAACAACTTGGACAACCTAGAAGAAATGGATAAATTCCTAGAGACGTACCAACTACCAAAACTGATACAGGAAGAAGTAGAAAATTTGAACAGACTGATAACCAGCAAAGACATTGAATCAGTAATCAAAACACTCCCAACAAACAAAAGTCCAGGATTCTATCAAACATTTCAAATTTTATCAAACACTTCAAAAAGAGTTAACATCTGTTCTTCTTAAACTATTCCAAAAAAAAGAAAACAAAGGAAAATTTCCAAATCCATTCTATGAGACCAACACTGCCCTGATGCCAAAACCAGAGACACCACAAAAAAGAGAAATACAGAGCAATATCTCTGATGAACATAGAGTCAAAAATCCTCAACAAAATACTAGCAAACTGAGTCCACCAATGCATTAAAAAAAAAGCCATTCACCACGAACAAGTTGGATTTATTCCCAGGTTGCAAGGGCAGCTTAATATTTGCAAATCAAGCAACAAGATATAACAGACCAATAAGAGAACGGATAAGAACCATATGATCATTTCGACAGACACAGAAAAAGCATTTGACAAAGTACAACATCCATTCATGATTAAAAAAAAAAAAACCTTCAACAAAGTAGATTTAGAGGGACTATATCTCAACATAAGAAAGGTCTTAGGTGAAAAACCCACAGAAAAATCATCCTCAATGGAGAAAAACTGAGAGCTTTTCCCCTAAGGTCAGGAACAAGACAAGGATGTCCATTCTCACCACTTTCACTCAACATAGTACTGGAAGTCCTAGCCACAATCAGACAACAAAAAGAAATAAAAGGCATCCAAATCAGTTTAAAGAAGTAAAAATTTCACTATTTGCAGGTGACATGATACTATGTATAGAAGACCTAAAAGACTCCACCAAAAAACTGCTAGTCCTGATAAATGAATTCAGTAAAGTCACAGGATACAAAATCAACATGCAGAAATCCCTTGCATGTCTATATCAATGAAGCAGCAGCATAAAGAGAAATTAAGAAAACAATATCCCATTTACAATTGCACCCAAAATAATAAGGTACCTAGGAAGGAACCTAACCAAAGAGGTGAAAGACATGTCCTCTGTAAACTACAAAAGACTCATGAAAGAAACTGAAGATGACACAAAGAAATGGGAAGACATTCTGTGCTCATGGACTGGAAGAACAAATATTGTTAAAATGTCTATAGTACCCAAAGCAACGTACACATTTAATGCAATCCCTAAAGCCATGTACACATTTAAAGCAATCCATACCAAAATACCAATAGGACTTTTCAGAGAACTATAACAAATAATCCTAAAATTTGTATGGAACCACAAAAGACTTTGCGTAAATAGCCAAAGCAATCTTGAAAATGAAAAACAAAGCTGAAGGCATCACAATTTCAAACTCAAGTTATATTACAGAGCTGTAGCAATCAAAACAGTACGGTACTAGTACAAAAAATAGACATATAAATCAATGAAACAGAATAGAAAATACAGAAATAAACCTACAACTATATGGTCAATTAATCTTTGACAAACAGGAAAGAATATCCAGTGGTAAAAAGGCAGTCTCTTCAACAAATGGTGTTGGGCAAACTGGGCAGCCACATGTAGAAGAATGAAACTAGACCACTTTCTTACACTACAGACAAAAATAAATTCGAAATAGATAACAGACCCAAATATGAGACCTGAAACCATAAAAACCTAGAAAACAGCACAGGCAGTAATTTCTCTGACATTGTCCCTAGCAAATTTTTTCTAGATAGGTTCCATGAGGCAAGGGAAACAAAAGCAAAAAGGAACTATTGGGACTACCTCAAAATACAAAGCTTCTGCACAGCAAGGACAACAATCAAAAAAACTAAAAGGCAACCTTCTGAATGGGAGAAGATATTTGCAAATGACAGATCCTATAAAGGGTAGTATCAAAAACATATGAATACCTATGAAGCTCAATGCCCAAAAACAAATGATCCAATTTAAAAATGGGCAGAAGACATGAATTGAGTTTTCTCCAAAGAAGACATCCAGATGGCCAGACACATGAAAAGGCGTTTATCGTCACTTATCATCAGGGAAATGCAAATAAAAACTCCCATGAGGTATCACCTCATACCTGTCAGAATGGTTAAAATCAAAAACACAAGAAACAACAGGTGTTGGCAAGGATGTGGAGAAAGGGGAACACTTATGCACTGTTGGAGGGAATGCAAGTTGGTGCAGCCACAGTGGAAAACAGTTGGAAGTTCCTCAAAAATTTAAAAATAGAACTAACCTATGATCCAATAATTGTGCTACTGGGTATTTACCCAAAGAATACAAAAAGACTAATTCAAAGGGATACATGCATCCCTATGTGTAGAGCAGCATTATTTACAATAGCCAAGATATGGAAGCAGCCCAATGTCCTTTGATCAATGAATGGATAAAGAAGGTATATGGAATATTATTCAGCCACAAAAAAGAATGAAATTGCGCCACTGGCAATGACATGGATGGAGCTAGAGAGTGTAACGCTAAGTGAAATAAGCCAGTCAGAGCAAGACAAATACCATATGATCTCACTCATATGTGAGAAGTAAGAACAAAACAAACAAGCCAAGGGGAAAAGATAAGAAAGAGAGAGACAAAGCAAGAAACAGACTCTTATAGAAAACAATCTGCTGGTTACCAGAGGGGAGGGAGGGGGAGTGGGTGAAATAGATGATGGGGATTAGGGAGGGCACTTGTGATTAAAATTAAAACTTTTAAAAAAAAATGAAAAACAAAGAAAGGAAAGACAGGAGAGAGGCCTCTTTCTGGGGCTGGGCAAGAGCTCATTCCATTGTGGGATCAGAGGTCGCATTTGTGTGACAGAAACACCATTCTTAGAGTTCATCAGGGACAGAGGGAAGGATGAGATATGCATGATATGGGGGCATACTGTCATTAGGGTCTCACTCTGCAAGCTGATAAAATCCCTCTGCAGAGATACCACCCCCAAGCTTCCCAGAAAGGCATCTACCAACCTTTAAACAATGGATCTAGAGCAGAGAACCTCAATCTTGATTTTTTCCCTGATGCTCCAAGAGCTCTCCCAGGAGGACTCCAGGCCCTCACTCTCCAGGGGAATAAGCTTCCCTTCTTTTCGGATTTTAGAATTCCCAGCCGCTCACATTGCTTTCTATGTTCCTGACAAATGCAACTGACCTCTCAGATGACTGCATTCAAAAAAATCAGAGTCTGCCCCTCTTCTGCTTAACACTTCCCATAAAGGGAAGGGAGTTAAGGTGCCCACACAGCAAGAGGTGTCTTAACATCTGCTAAGGCGGGTAACTCAGGAGGAAGTCTTAGTAGCTGGGTAGTGCCACCCAGCTGTGGGTACCCGCAGGAAAGGTCACCACCGTGTGGCTCTTCGCAGCACTGGGCTAGGGTACCTCCCTGCATCGGCCCTCTGTTGGCCATCCCCCCTGGGTTGTGACTTACTACGGGCATGGCTTGTTTATCCCAGAAGACAAAATTACAAGTGTCAGAGACTGGAGTTAAAACCTTACATCGGGCCTGGAGGAAATGTCAGCAATAACACCTCTCTGCAGAGGGAGAGTCAAATCCCTGGGGAGGCCGAACCGTGGGTCCCTTAAGCACCCAGGGTGAGATGTTTGAAATAACTAGAAGACTTACTTACCCAAGGGGACCCAAAGAGGCGGCTACGGGAGTAGCTGGAATGGGAAGGATGGTGGCCTCTAGGTTTCCCAGATATGGGTAGGGTTTCTCACTCCTACAGTCCCTGCCAAACTACTTCTTATTGGTTGTTATAAAGATAAAGCAAAATCAATGAGCAGAATAAAAGAACAAGAAGTGATAAAATGTTAAATTGACAGTAAAGTAAGAAATAATAAGCAGGAATAAGACACATGATTCCGGTAAGAAGATTAAACAATCAACACATAAAAATGAGACTTCTTTAAAAATAACATTTATTTCATATTTAACAAAAACTAAAATCTACTAGCAGCCAGTGGTGGTCAGCGAGTGCTTCTTGCCTTTCCCAGGATTCCTCGTAACTGTATTTGAGCCCACATGACTGATTCTGGCCAGTAGTCGCTGAGGGGTGACCATATGAGCTATTTGAGAGGCTCTGGAAACCACGTGTGAAGACATTTCACATGATGTGGGGAATCTGGATCGCTGACTCGAACACGGTGGGCCCCGGAGACTTACCAAACCCCCATCAGACTCCAGAGTGAAAAACAAACCTTTGTTGCGTTAAGCCATTGAGTTTTGGAGGTTGGTTACTACGGCATATCTGGACTATACCAAGTGCTTATAATTCGCTCATTTAATCCTCCCCATAATCTTATAATATAGGCATCATGATCATCCCCATTAAGGGGAGAGAGGCAGAGAAAAGTGTAATAATTGTTTCCAGGTCTCCTATTTGGTAAGTGGCAGACCTGGGATTCCAATCCAGGCAACCTTTGTTCTTAACCACTATGCCAGGCTGGCTCTCGCTGCTGGAGGTTTCTCAAAGGAAAGTGCAAAGGACTTCACGGCCAAGCACCTTCTTCTATGGAAGATTTGGGGGTGTTGAAATGGCAGAGTAGGGCAGTAAGGAGGCAGGGCAGACCTAGAATGGTAAACTAAGGGTTAACCCCTTCTTCCCATCCCCTGAGATAAGCCAGCCAAGCCCCTTGTGATAAAGCAAAGGGAGCATGGACCCATGGAGGCCACTCCATGTCCAGAAAGGCCCTCACTCTCAGGAGTCAGGAAACCTGAATCCTAGTTCCAAGTAAAACAGTATATGATTTGAACAGTTGCCTAATGTCTTTTTGGGCCTCGGTGGCTCCACCTAAAATTTGGGAAAGAGGATTTCTATCTCATCGGGTTATGGAAAGTTCAAACCAAACCATACCTGCAATGATGCTTTGGGAAGCTGTCAAATGCTTGGCAAATGTAGATCACCGCTTTTACTAGACCATCAGAATTAAGGAGATGGGAAGTCCCTCCAACATCCTCTCCCCCATTTCACTGGGAAAGCTGAGGTCTTGGCAAGTTGCCCAAGAATAAAAAGGATCTCTGGAGTTAAGTCTGTTCCGTGATACAACAATAACAGCAATAACAAGGGGAAGTGAAAGAACCAGGCACGAGGATCCCAGGCCTTTAGCGACCCAGACAGCATTTTTCTCACAGTTATGATCACGAAGTTTCCAGTCGCTTTCTTCGTGTGGGAGATCACAGCTCTGAGGCCACGATGGCAGCATAGCGGCTCAGAGACTTTGAATCAGACACACCTAAGCTCATATCGGAGCCCGCGGTGGTCCCTGGGTCTCATCCCTCTTCACTGTTGCTGCAGCTACGATGTCCGATCACAGGAAATTGCCATTTCTGTAGGCCAAAAATGACCAGCTATCACAATTTCATATGATTCAACCTAATAAAATACGGAGCTGCATGTGAGGTACCGCCAGTGTTTCTCCCATCCTTGGACCTGACTCTGATGCTTGGACCGCCTTCACACATCTCACATACCTTTTCTCTTCGACTGAACATTTCCCATGAGGCTCCTTGGTCTTTATGCAAAGACTCCTGCTGGCTATCCTCCAAACATGCTTAGTCCCACCAACATCCTCGGGCTAAACACCTCTCCATCCCCCTTTCATTTTACTGCGTTCGCACCCAGTCGGGTGAAGAAGGCAGAGCAGGGAGCAGTCCTGTGTCGTGGAAAGGGCCAGCAAGTCAGGGAACCAGGGCTCGGCCTTTGCCTTGCTGTGTGGCCTGGGGCAACTTCATCTCCTTCTCTGGTCCTCAGAGTCCTCATCACCCAGAGACAAGATTGTGAGGATGAGATCCGCAGCTCACTGGGCAGCAGAATCACTTGGGAAGCTTTTATCAAACTCAGACCCCCTCCGGTGGTTCATTTTTCATGAGACTGTCTGGGTAACAGTATCCTTTATACTCTCACCAGGTGATCCTAGTGTGGAGCCAGGTTGAAAACCACTTGACTGGATGACCCACGGGCCCCCCGACTCTCACATTTATGAAGTCTCTGAAGAAGTGTGTGAATCCACGTGAAGACCCAGGACCGGGGAAGACAAAGGGACAGGCCCTCCTGGAAACGGGTCCGAGGCCTAATAAAATTAGAGTTTGGAGCGGGTTTGGAGCGGGTCTGCTGAGCCCCAGTTTCCCGCCCCCTGCCGTTAGAAGGATGCCTGGGCTCCATCAGGGCCCAGCTGGAAGGCCATTTCGTTTGGAGAAAGATTTCCTCTCGGCGTCTCTCAGAGGCCTCCTTCACTGATCCAGGGAACTGAGGCTTTTCATTTTAATTAGCAAGTTCTTGTCTCTGCCACTGGAAATGAGCCTCTGTTCTCATTTCCTTTACAGACTCTGTCAGCCGCAATGGTGAGGGAGGGGGCGGGAGGGGGACTGGGGAGCTATTATCTGATGCAATTTCTGGGCTGGTGGGGGACGCAGGAGATGAGAGAGCAGCTGAGATTGCAAGGAACCAATCGTACACTTAAGGAAATGGCTTCCTGGCTTTGGGAAGTGGTGACGTGGATTAGCGCCTCTTTGTGGAACTGGGCCCATTGGTGCTCTGGGGCCAACTGAGTGTCATTAGAGCCCCCAGGCTCCAGGGGCCCAGTGGATGGCTCTGTCACGTCTTGAACCAAGAGAACCTTATTAGAGGAAACACACACACACACACACACACACACACACACACACACTTCACAAAATACCTGCAGATTGAGAGAAACGGAAGTTGCATCTGTCTAATGCATATTTAATAAGCCCGTGAACTCTCCAGGCTAGCAAGAGCGCTCCTTGGCCATCTAGTTAGTACCTCGCGCGTGGCAGAGAGGCGCCCTTCCTGAGGGGCTCGGATCACAGGAAGCGCCTGCCCCGGGTGTTCAGGGGGAGGGAGAGGCTGACCATGTGAATCCATTTCCAACGTCCCCGACTTGTTTTCAGTCAGTCCCAGCATCTCTTATGGGTTTCCTGGGGGGCTCGACTTTTCCAACACTGAGGGAAATCTTGATCCAGACAAGGAGTATATAATGGTAGGGGTCATTAGGAGAAACGTCCTTAAACAATTAGCCAGATCAGTGAAAAGATGATGAGGAAGGGTTGTTTGCACATGCCTTAGAGGTCACTTAATCAGATTCCACGTAGGGAAAGGTGAGGCAGCCATAGACCAGGGTCTACAGTGTGGCTCATGAGCCCCACAGGATGTGGCCTAGCCTCCCCACGGCCCTTCCCCACAATACCCCCAAACCCCGGGATGCAGCCACACTGAGCTGTGTCTGCCTCCCACGCGCACTGTCCTGTCACCAGACCTCACACCCCCAGGCTCTCCGCCTGAACACTATGCTTCCAGTTCCCGCCCCACTGCTCCTCCCCTTCTCTCTTCAGGTCACCAGTCACCGGGCTGAGTAGGACAGCATTTCAAGACTCGGAGCACTCACTCTTCCAGTATTTACTAAATACCCATACATGGCCAATAAAACCATCATGGGTGGTCCTGTCTTCATGGTGTGAGGGAAACAGATAAAGAATGAAATGATCACACGATTGCACAGAAAGCCATCTCAGGGGTGAGCGCTTGGAAAGGGAGCTCTTTGGGGCTATGAGCGTGAATGAGGAGGATTTGGTCTGGTGGGGACCGACGGTCTCAGAAGGCTTCCCAGAGCAAGGGATGATGGAGCTGGGACCTCAGGAGCTGAGGCAGATAAGAATGGAAGAGGAGAAGCCATTTGGAAGGTCCAGAGGGAACTTTTCCAAGAAGTCCTCTGCTCTTCCCTGTGCCAGGTGTTGTGTAAGGTGACCGCATGTCTTCGTTTGCCTAGGACAGTCCCAGGCCATGCTTGCTGTCCAGGGGTTAGTGTCTGTCTCAAAGATGTCCAAAATTGGAGGACAAATGGTACAGTCCCCGTGTGAAGGATGTACTTCGTCCCCAACTCCATGTCACACGAAGGCGCATGTGCACACAATCACCCACCACATAGGGCCACGGGTCATAGTGGTGGCACAGAATTCAGCCTTATTCACCCTCTGATGTCCTACACATACACATATGGTCACCGTTTGGTGGATGTATTTTGATTAAGCGAATATATCATGTGGGGATAAGGCTTCTAAAAATTCCCAGACCTCTGGTGCCCTCCACTTCACCTCAGCTGTCTATTCCTCATGCCTCCCCAATGTTCCAAAGCATATTTGGTGCACATTTTGAGTTTGTCCAGAGGCCAAGGGATTCGACATATATTTTTTCCATGGCCTGACTTGGCCTCAGAAGTTGACAAAAGCATCATCTCATTAGAGGCTATTTGAATAGAAATTATAGGCTTGTTCTCGGAGTGTGGACTTGAGAGTACTTCACGAGACAATTACTGCTAAATATCTGAAGAGAAACACCCTCGTTGGCTTCTAAAAGCCCATCTCAGGTCAAACCAACCTAAATTCCTCTCAGCACAATTAGAACTTCAATAAGAGTGAGAGAAACAAGCTTCCAAGAACATCAGGACCTCAACGGGACAATAAACAGCACTGTTGGAGGACTGGGAGGGGAGGACAGGCTGGAATATTCTGGAAGGCAGCATAAAGCAGGCGGAGCAGAAATCTACCCACTCTTTGATCAAGAATGACCAGCTGGCCCCCTTCACAGGAGAGTCAACATGGCCGAACGGATCACTGGGTTCCTCAAAGTCACTCACCCACTACTCTGCGCTTTCCGGTTCCACTGAGGGCCAAGAGAAGGTATGTGCTCCTACCCAGCTGGAGCTTCCAGGCCTCCACAAACTCAGTTCCTTCTGCTCCGAATGCTCTTTTTTTCTTTCTGCTCCTTTTGCTCTCTTATTCCTCTATGATGCCTTCCATTTCCACCAGCCCCAAAAGCCACGCCTTTCTGAAAGCCCTGGTACCACGTCCAGGAATCATGCAAGGAACCCGGATGTGTCCAGGAGAAGACCAGAAGGAGAGACAGTGCTTGTGAGAACGGGCTGCACTGCTTGCCTCCAGTGGGGGTGCCACTCACGCGGTAATTTATGTAAATGGTGCCCACCCCGCCCCCCACCCGCCACCACTAGAGCTCAGGCATTCCAACTTGCTCTTCAAAAAACAAATACTCTGAAGCTCTGTGTTCCTTCTCTCCCTCTCTCCCAATCTCTCCCTTTCTCTCTCCCCTCCTCCCCTCGCCTCCGAGAATCTCAAAGACAAGACAGGGATCCAATCTCCCTAATATCCATGCTCCCAGCCCTTGGCACAGTTAGCGAAAGATTAAATCATCAAAAGAATGGATAAATTTAAAACAAGAACGAGAAGAGTCGATAAATCAAGTCCTTGGTCCTACCTAAAAGAGGAGATATTACAAAAATTGGAAGAAAATCTCTCAAAATGTTAAGTGCCGTTTGGAAATGATCTTTTACTTGTTTCGTGGAAAAACAAACGGTTAACAGAACATGGCAATGCCGGAGTCCCACCTGTATATTAGCCTTAAGCGCACCCTCCCATTGAAATATTAGGGAAAAGCAAGGTACCTCATGTGGACAGAACTCTCTTTAAAATAATCCCTTTTCGGGGTGCCTGGGTGCCTCAGTGGGTTAAAGTCTCTGCCTTTGGCTCAGGTCATGATCCCAGGGTCCTGGCATAGAGTTCTGCATCAGGCTCTCTGCTCAGCAGGGAGCCTGCTTCCCCCTCTCTCTCTGCCTGCCTCTATGCCTACTTGTGATCTCTCTCTCTGTCAAATAAATGAATAAAATCTTAAAAAATAATAATAAAATAAAAATAAATAAAATAATCCCTTTTCCACAGTATAGGCCTTTGGAAAATGGAAAGACCACACCATTTTTCCAGGTACCAGATCTCTGCCAGTCTATGCCCCTCACTGCCCAGTTGTCCCTAAGAAAGATGTTAAGGGCACCTGTTCTGAATATCTTCTTATGCATCTGTCTCAGGTGAGTGCCCCTGGACACCAGTGAGAAGTCCAGTAGGTCTTCTCTGAGTGGGCAGGAATGCTAATTCCCAGGGGAGAGAGGGAATGCGGGGCAGAAGAGGGCTGGGGTGGGGGAAGGGAGACAGAGCAGAGCACTCTAACTACCCTGCTGGCGGACCATACAGGGACACCCACACCCCAACTCCAGCGTCTCCCCAGGCACCACCAGAGAAATGGATGAGTCCAGAGAGCACAACTGAAAGACAACTAACCAGAACAATCCTCCAGCTCTGACATTCTGGGGGTTTAACGTGGAAAAATATTCAGCTAAAATCAGTGGCATGGTTAGGCGGTGGCTTAGCAATTCCTTTTTATGAAATAAAATACTCTCTCTAAAGTGCAAAATATCTTTCTGCTTTGGAATTGTGATTCATCCTTTAAGACGGGCTGATCTTTAAATCTTTCATTGGCTCTCATCTCAAAACCAGTTCTACAGAAATGGTTCTTTCTGACCAGACTACTCTCCTACCCTCACCCCCAATGAGTAGAGAATAATGAGAAGGTAAGAAGACACTCTGATCCTACTGAGCCCCTTCCCCACCATGTTCAAGATCATATGGCCCTGTTGCCTGGGAACGGGCCTTATCATGATTGAGATCAATGGCGCGGGTCATGAGAAAGACCACCCAGGATGTCCATCCATATCCAAGACCTCTCTGTGGCAATGAAGCTCAAGGAAATGGACCTGTGTGTTCTATGACCTTCTCTATGTTGCCTGACCAAAAACTGACCCCTGATCCTGGGCCCTAGACTGACTCCTGATATAGCCCAGACTCCTGCCCCAAACCAATTGCTGATTCTGATAAAACTGACTCCCTTTCCCCACAGCCACTCATAAATGTATTCCCTTGGTCACATGAATCACAGTAAAGTGAAGACAACGGTAATGGCTGACTCAGCTCTATTTCCTGGATGCCAGAACAGGGGCTGGCTCCAAATGGGTGCTAAATAAATGTTAATCAAATACATCAGGGAAAAACTAAATGAATGAATGAATGAGTAAGGGGGTTTGGGTTGAAAATGGCTCAAGTTGATTTTTCAAGGACATGGGGCCAAGGAGATGGGTTTATTTTCGAGGTATCCGTCTCTCATGTCCACTCTGGAAGGCTCCGAGCTCTTCTCCGTGTTACTTATTAATATTCTTGTCACTGGGCTTAACTGTGCAGTGGGCAGTTCCTCCTGAGCTAAATGGCAGGCAATTGAAAACTAATGAGGTGAGAAATGCTCCCATTATGTGAGCCCACTGATGCCCACAGCTGAGCTCATCACACCTCTCTATTCCAGAAAGGGTCCCCAGAAGTCCCCAAAGGAACAGGTGGAAACAGAAGAGATCCTGGTCTAGGAGGAAGACCAGAGCTCTGCTTCCAGCTTTGCCACTGGTCCAACTCTGCTGCTGTTACTTTCCCAGCAGGGCCTAGCCTGGCCTGCACTTCTAGCTACACTGCCAAATTACCCACGACGTTTGCAAAACTACAGGTTCCTGGGTCCCACCCTAGGACCACCAACGCAGAACCTCCAGAGAGGAGACCTAGAACTTTGAACATGCACTCAATCAAGGACTGCAACCAATATAATTATTCTCAGAACCCAACCTCCAATTCTGGAGTTAGCAAAAAATATGGAAGGCAAGCCGAATCCAACCCATTGCTTATTTTTGTAGATAATGTTCTATTGGAATACAGCCACGCCTAGTCATTTACATACCATCTATGGCTGCTCTCACTCCGTGGCAAAGCTGAGCAGTTGCAACGGACACCGTATGACCCACAAAAAGCCTAAAATATTTACTATCTGGCCCCTTACAGAAGTACGCCAACTGTTGCTGTAATTTACAGGTGCTTCCAGAAGGTAAGTGGGATGAGGGGTCTGACGCTGGCCCAGGGTTTTCAGTAGAGAAGGGCACGTTATTTCTGACCACGGCACTCGAAGAAAGCAGGAGAGCACCAGGCTGCAGGAGCCCAGAGGCAGACTGGCACGGGGAAAGCTGGCACTGCCAGGTGGAGGGGAGGCCGCCTGCAAGATGAGAACCAGGGGCTAAGCTGAGCGTGAGGCCCCTCTGAGAAGCTCCGGGTCTCAGCAATCCGAGTGTTGGTGAGGTGAGTGCAAAGGGTGTGCACAGAGCTGAGTTTAGCTCCTGGACTTTAAATTCCCACACCTCTGCCCTTCTGTTCAAGACTTGCCTGGTGGACGAAAGGAAGTGTGAGAGGGGAGAAAGGAGAGAGAGAAGCAGTCTGGGGGGCAGCCCTTCAAGGCTCCAAATTCTCCAAACCTGGTGAATCGGCAGGTAGACTCACTGAACTTGGGACATCACGGGACCCACACTGAAGGCAAAAGAAGCCAGCCAGGCCAATTGTGGCCCCAGCCACCTGCCTGCCTTATCAGTCGCTCTCTGGAGCCCGGGAAGGCAGGTCTGCCATCTGTCGGGTGCTCAGAGGTAGGCAGGGGCCAGCAGAGTCCGCTCAGGGCCCAAGGGTCCCCGGGCCTGTGGCTCCCAGAGCGCCTGGATGGGCATGCAGGAACCCAGCACTGTTCCTACTCTCAGGCCTCCCTGAAACTGGCCAGGCCAGGCCTGCCTTCTGCTGGCACTTCAAGCCCGCCCGGGCCCGCGACCCCACATGTCGGAACAAACCGCAGTCAGTGTTGGGAGTGTAGGTGGATTGGCATTGTTGAAAAATGACTTGAAACACACACACACACACACACACACACACACATACACACGTACACACACCAATCAATGTAATCTGTTCAGCTGGCAAATGGAACAAGGCCTTGGGGAAATTCCAGATCAAACAGATCCACCAGGAGCTCAACAATCAGGGAGCTGTATCTAGAAATAGCCGCTTGCACAGGAAGAGTCTGGGAAAGGTGGCCTCCCACAAACGAAGACACCAGGTCACTCGGACTTGAGAACAACTCTGCGATTTTGCACTAGTCCCAGGGAAAACTATGACCTAATTGTGATGTCAGGGCCGAGACAAACGTTAACTTTATTTGTGCCTATGTACCGACGGCAGGCCTAGACGGAACTCCGGAACGTGATCTCAGTATTGAGTGCACCTTCGTTTCTTGCTGCCCTCTCCCCTGCTCCCCAGCCTCAGAAGGAGGTTTATGCCCAGTTTCCGGGCGGCCTGACACCCATTCTGACTGCCAGTCTCAGCCTATCCCTTGCCCCTCAAGCCACCCTCGCTGGGGGACCCAGCTAGAATTTGCAGGTGTCTGTTGTCACGTTAAACCACTGCAGGAGGCTGGGGCAACAGTAGCCGAACACTGGACTCCTCAAGGCAAGACAGGCACAAATTCTCATAATTATCCTCCCTCCCTGTCTCACTTCCTATTTCCTTGCAAGCTTTCTGGGACCGCCACCGCAATAAACCGCTGTACCCATTCCTGTCGGAGTCTATTCCCATGGAAGGCCAGCTGAGGGACTGGGACCAGGTCCCCCTTCCTCTCCTGGCCCCTAGTACAGACCACCAAAATGAACCTGCTGGCCCCACCCGCTTTTAGGGCTTGGGGAAGAATCCTAGCTAGGCCCAGCTTTGGTACTCTGGCCAGAGTGACAAGCGAGACGCCAACTAGAGAGCCAAGCCCACGCACCGGTCTCCTGGTGGGGCTGCCGAGACACCGTGCACCTCCCACCCCTTGTAGGTCATCTCGGAGCCTCTCCCGGGGTGTGCATTTACGGCGGCGAGGACCCATCTTCCTCCCATTTAGATTTCAGCAGGTGGCCTGAGGCTGGCTTTGCTCTTCCTCCTTGAGCCCCTATCTCTCCACAGGGAGTGCTATTTCCATAAATTTGTGTTTTGGGATCACCCGCAGTTCCTGCCCCCACTTTTGACGTCAGTAACGGCCAGTGGGTCCCTCTCAGGGGCAGCGGGA
Organism: Potos flavus; assembly: GCA_028534135.1. Taxonomy (NCBI): domain Eukaryota; kingdom Metazoa; phylum Chordata; class Mammalia; order Carnivora; family Procyonidae; genus Potos; species Potos flavus. The sequence goes on along the minus strand of CM052885.1, from coordinate 106,766,024 downwards.
CCCAGTCAGACACCAGCTTCTGCCGCTCCTCCTCCTCACGGGCCCAGAGAGCAGAGAACTTCACGCCCTGCTCTCCTCTATGACTCAGGACTTGAGCGTGTCCTCCGGCTCCCGCTGGTGCTCCCGTGACTGCCCCCAAAAGTCTCCCTGCGGAATTAAAGCCTTGCTGAGACTCACACCTTGGGGCACGCATACTCCTTCACAAGGACTATCTCCTGGGCAGTGGCGTGTCAGGCGCTGGGCTCAGTGTTGGGGGTACAGGAAATGAGTTCGGTGGGGCAAGTACCCCTGGGATCACATGGTCTGACGGGGCAGCATCCCAACACGATGTGTGCTGGGCTCAGCCCTCAGAGGGGCAGGGAGGTTAAGAGCAGACTCAGAGCCCAACCTCCTGAGTCAAAGCCAGGATCTGCCCCCCTTCTAAGCTTTGTGACCCAGGCAAGGTACTTAGCCTTTCTGAGCCTCAGCCCTTGAATCCAAAATGGGGGTACTCGTGTAAAGTGCTTAAAACAGGGCCTGGCCAATAGGAATCATCAGTAAACGTACCTCCCCACTGAAGGAGGCCAAGTGCCCACGACAAAAAGATTGATCCCAAGCAGCAACTCTGCTTATGTACAAGAAACCACATCCCCAAGGGACTCCCTCCTGCTCTCAGGGCAGTTGCTAAATCCAGCAACTACAAGCAGACATTACTGAGACGCACACACTTGCAGTGGGAATATTCAGGCTGTGAGCTCAAACAACCCCTGGAGTTCTCAGGAGTATTTCCAGGGGGGGAGGGGGTCCGACGCTTAGTCCGAGAGCTCCGGGGGGGCCCAGAGCTCCTCCACGTGGGTGGGACTGTAATGAGGCTGCCCATTCGTAGGGCCGTGGAGGGACACTGAGGTATCTGAGCTATGACAATGAACCAGAAGGAGCCCCACCAGACCTCTGTTAGTGCTCCCCAATCTCCTCCCAGAGGGATCATGGTCTCGACCCCTCTCAGAGCCAGCCCTCCTCTTCCTAAAGGTTCCCTTGAGCTCTGAAACCCAGGATGGAGAGCCTCAAAATTCAATGTGGTAGTGGCATAAATACCTCTTTGAGATTCTGCTTTCAATTCTTTCAGATATATACCCAGGAGTAGGACTGCCGGATCATATGGTAGTCCTACTCTTAATTTTTTTTTGAGGAACTTCTGTATTGTTTCCTATGTGGCTACATTATTTTACATTCATACCAATAATATACGACTTATCCTTATTTTTTTAAATAGTAGCCATTATCAAAAAAAATATCTGTGAGATAGTATCTCATTGGGGTTTTGATTGCATTTCCCTAATGATTAGTGATGTTGAGTATCTTTTCATGTATCTTTGGACCATTAGTGTATCTTCTTTAGACATCTATGCAAGTCCTTTGCCCTTTTCAAGTTGGGTTGGGTTTTTGTGGGGTTTTTTGGTATTGAATTGTAGGGGTTCCTTATGTACTTTGGATATTAACCTCTTATCTGATACATGGTTTGCAAATAGTTTCTGCCTTTCCATAGGCTGCCTTTTCACTCTGTTGATTGTTCCCTTTGCTGTGCTGCTCTTGAGTTTTATGTAACCACATTTGTCTAATTTTGCTTTTGGTACCTGTGCTTTTGGTGTCATATCAGTGAAATCATTGCCAAGACCAACATTCTGAAGCTTTTCCTCTATGTTTTCTTCTGGGAGTTTTATTGTTTCAAGTCTTCTATTTAAGTATTCAATCTATTTTGAGTTGATTTTTGTGTATTGCCTAAGATAAGGGTCAAATTTCATTCTTTTGCATATGGATATCCAGTTTTCCCATTATCATTTTTTGAAGAGACCATTCCCCATTGTGTATTCTTGGCATTCTTATCCAAGACCTGTTGTCCACATATGCATCGGTTCATTTCCAGGACCTCTATTTGTGTCTGTTGCTCTGTATGTCTGTCTTTAGGCCAGTACCATATTGATTTAATTATTGTGGTTTTGTAATATATTTTGAAATCGGGAAATGTGATGCCTCCCGCTTTCTTCCTTTTTTCAAGATAGTTTTGGCTATTCAGGGTCCATTGTGGTTTTACATAAAGTGTAGGATTGTTTTCCATCTCTATAAAAAAAAAGTCCAAAGGGATTTTTTTTCCCAAAGGGATTTTGATAGGGATTGCATCAAATCCGTAGATCACTTTGAAAATTATGGACATTGTAGCAATACTACATCTTCTGATCCATGAACATGGGATATCACTTCATTTGTTTTTGTCTTCTTTTTTTATACTCCCATGGTCATTGCAGCATCACTCACAATAGCTAAGATGTGAAAACAACCCAAATGTCCATCAGCAGATGAATGGATAAAGAAAATGCAGTATATAAATATAATGGAATATTATTCAGCCTTACAAAAAATCTTGCCCCATGCAATAACAAGGATGAACCTAGAGATATTATGCTATGTGAAATAAGCTATTCACAGAGAACAAATGCTGTAAGATTCCACTTATATGAAGATCTAAAACAGACAAATTGATAGAAACAGTAAAATGGTGGTTGTCAGGGGCTGGGCGAGGGGAAAATAGGGAGTTGCTGTTCAATGGGTATAAAGGTTCTATTATGGAAGATGAGTAAGTTCTACAGATCTGCTATAAAACAATGTTTGAAGTACAGTATACTTCAAAATTTGTTAAGAGGACAGACCTCATGTTAAGTGTTCTTATAATAAAAAGGGGGGAGGAAAGTATCTAAAGAGATATTTCTTCCAAAAAAGATGGGAAAAAGGTCAATAAGCATATGAAAAGAAGTTCAACATAATTAGCCACCAAGGAAATACAATCAAAACCAAAATGAGATACCCCTTCACACCCACTGGGATGGCTAGGAAAAGACAAATAATAACAAATATCGGAAGACATGTAGAAAAACTAGAACCCTCATACACTGTTGATATGAATATAAAATGGTGTAGCCACTTTGTAAAATAGTCTAGCAGTTATTCAAAGGATTGAATGCAGAGTAACAATAGAACTCAGCAATTCCAGTCCTAGAAATAAATACCCAGAAGAAACACAAGTACACAGTCACATAAAAGTTTGTATGTGAATGAACGTTCACAGCAACACTATTGATAATAACCAAAAAGCAGAAACAATCCAAATGACCATCAACTGATGAATGAACAAAACATGGCATATTCATGAAATGGAATATTATCCAGCAATTAAAAAGTAATGAAGTACAGCTAACACTACAATGTGGATGAACCATGAAAACATTATGCTAAGGGAAAGAAATCATCCCAAAGACCACCTACCATATGATTCCACTTATATGAAACGTCCAGAATAGGCAAATATCCATAGAGACAGAAAGTGGATTAGTGGTTGATTAGGACTGGGGCAGTAGGGAGGAATGGGGGAGGTGACCACCAAAGTTTATAGGGGTTCTCTTTGGATGACAGTGTTTTAAAAATGATTGTGTTGACGGGTGCCCAACTCTATGAATGTACTAAAAATCATTGAATTAATTGTACACTTTCATTGAGTGAATTCTATGATATATGAATTATATCTCAACGAAGCCATTGTTTTAAAAATTCAACAGAATGGGGTGCTTGCTAAAAATTCAGATTTCTGGGCTCCACAAAATGGTTTACGCTATGTTGGGGTCCAGAAATCTGCATATTCGGCCAGCTCTCCCACAAGATTCCAACACATTTTGACAACCACCACCCTAGGAATGGGGATACTTTGTTATTTTTTGTTTTGGTGGCTTAAGCCCTGAGGGCGGATTTTGTTTTAAGTTTTATTTTACAAAAGTAGCTTCAGATTCCCTTGAAGAAGTCTGTTTATGCAACTTGCCTTCAGCCTGGCAGAAGTTATTACGGTGCTAACAGAGGGTTTTTATGATTTTAATTAGAAACAAGCAGTGGAGCCCATGTAAAACCTTCCTTTTGACTTGGCAATAAAGGCCAGTGTTGCCCAACGGGGAGGCCAAGAGACATGCCTTCTAGAAGAGAGCCTTCTAGAAGGTTAGGGAATCATGATTTCCTGAGCACCTACTGCGTGCCAGCAGCTTCAATATATATTGTCACATTCAAACCGTGTAAAGTGGAGATCGCCATCTGTGTTTGGTTCAGATAAGGGTCTAATTCCAAGCCACAGAACTAGTGACCATTCCAGTTATATTATGCTGCATAAGTAACCACTCTAAAGCTTAGCGAAATAAAGCAACCATTTTAGGATACTCATGTACTCTGTGGGTCAGGAATGAGGCAGGGCAGAGGCGTGGTGGCTTGTATATAGTCCTCCATGTCTGGGGCTTCGGCAGGAAAGATTCAAAGGCTGGGGGTAACTCCTGACTAGGGGCTGGTATCATCTTTCTCGCCTATCTGACGGTTGACGCTGGCTCTTGGTAGGGATCTGAACTGGGACAGTCAGCCAGAACACCTACATGTGGCCCCTACGTGTGTCCTAAGCTTCCTCGCAATAGGGCAGCTTCAGATCAGTATTCTTACGTGGTGGCTCAGGGTCTCAAGAGAACCAGGAGGAAGCAGTATCACCTCTCTTCTCTCCTTAGAAGCCACACAGCATCACTTCCATCCTACTCGACTGGTTATCCAGTCACAAAGGGAAGCCCAGATTCAAAGAATGGGGACACAAACCCTACTTCTCCAAGGAGGACCGTCAGAAAATCTGCAAGTAAATTCTGAGCCTCCATCTGTGCTCCTCCCCAGATTCAGGAAAACTTGACTTTTCCATAAGAAAAACACCATGTCTGAGTTTTATTATGAACCGTATTAGTCAGAGGTTCATCTTGGGCCTTTTCTCATCTCCCTTAGGGCCTGGATTGAAGACCCTTTGGCCTTGCCCAGACTTTGAGCTGCTCCTTGGAGAGAAAAGCTAGCACCTGGTCAGAACTCTGAACCCCAGCCTATGAAACCCAGTGAGCAGACCAAAGAACCTGGCTCCCATTGTTTTCCTCTCCTGCACGAAACTGGGAAAGTCTTAAAGCTCTCATCCCCACCTCTGTGTCCACCCATCTTCTCCAGGGCACAGCCATGGCTATTGACTGTCTACACTGAGAGACCAAGATGAGGAAGGTGATGTGGAACATCAGGGAGAGTACTGGATACAGAGTTAGCAGACAGAATACCAAGTCCTGCTTTGCTCAATACTACCTGAAAATGGACTTGGGTTTTTAGATAAGACCACAAGGACCCAGTGTTACCCAGAAAAGGTGACCGACAGATTTCTCAGAAGAATTCAACAAGTGTAACTGTTTAGTCCTAGCTCCAAATTTCAGGATCTTATCTTGTCCTTGCCCTGAATTAAGTGGTGCAGCCATCCCTTGGGGCTAGACTCACATTTACCAAGCTTATATGAAGCTGATGTATACCCCTAGATGCCAACATTTAAATTCACCATGTGAAATGCGATGGCTAAATCAGCCATTACCTATCCATAGAGAATCTCCACTGGAGGCTAATTCATCACCAGTTGTCATGTGACTGTGGCTCAATACAAGAGAGCTGGCTATGTCATCAGGATGTGTGACAGGCTGGATGGAGAGGGCCTGATGGTCTATCTCCCAGGAAGGTGCTTTTCTCAGGAGCAGCCAAGATCTCTGATAGTCTAGGCAGCCATACCCCAGAAGGGTACACAAACTTAGCCTCCAGGGCTCCTTATTTGTCAGCACTGGGACTGATCCTAGCCCCCTTCTCTTGCCCAGTTGATGACAACTTTCTTTAGATATGGCGGTGTCACCCATCAGGCTGTGCCAAAGATCTTTTCCCACTTCTGGTCTAAATGACATCACGTACTTAAGGCAACCTCCCAAATAGCCGTAGGGCTCTCTTGACCCTGGCAACTTACTTTTTCACACTGAGCCTCCATTTTTCCATTGCAGAGACCTGGTGGGGCTGATGCAGGAATTAACTCACATGGCACAGCCCAGGGCATGGCTCCCAGGAGGCACTTGCTGAACAGCAGCCGGCCATCGTATGTGATACACGAGCGACAGTACCGGCTCTCTCAGCTCATCCCCAGAAAGGCCGCGCCCCAGCTGCCACGGCAGCCCCGGAAGAAAGGAGTCCCTTAGGCACATGTCTATGGCTGCAGGCTGAGCCAGGTAACCCAGATGCCCCTCCGCCACCTCCTCCCACACCTCTCAACACACCCACACACTTATGTGACAACCTTCTCCATGTGTACACATAACCGGCAGTGTTCTTCCTCGGCCTAACAAAACAAATTGATCAAGAGTCAATACAGGTCCTAATTACAAGCTCTACACTGGAAGATTGATGGGGGGAGATGAAGAGGGAAGAACAGGCCCTTGATGGGTGCCCATAATGAGGTGTCACTGGTCCCCAGTGTAAGTCATTTATAAACATGGTCGCACGTCGGCGGCTGTCAGCAACCCCGCCAGAGCTTAATGAGCTGCTCCTTCCTGCCCCGGGGTTAACGTCAGAAGCTGAGCAGACTTTCTGCTGTGAGAGGCACTGCCTGATGGTTGGCGAGTTTCATCTGCAAACGTCCCCGTCCACTCAGGAAATGCATGATCTCCAAAACTCCTGGCAGAGATATGCATTGATTTTTCTGTTTGAACCTCTCGACCTCTAGGAAGTGCCATTGCTGAATCCCCCCTAGCGGGCTCTTCTCCTCGCTTGGATGGATACGGAAGAGCACCAGCCAGACCCGGCACTGGGGTCCTAGAGGAAAATGGTTAAGAAGGGGGACTTGGCATCCGACTGCTCAGGCTTACCTCCTGGCACTACTGGTCACGAGGATGTGACTCTCCAATTTCCTCCTCTATAAATTGCAAACAATACTGGATTTAAAAAGAAGGAAAAAAAAGGTCTTTTCATTTGGACCAACAGTGAGTGCTGGGTTTCACCCAATGCCTCTGACTAGCTACAGCTAATAAACATCTACAGACTTGAGTGACCCAGGACAGCAGACCTAACCTAAGACTCTTCTTTGACTAATATAGTGAGACTTACGTTAACTGACCATGTATGAACAAATGGATTCATTCTGTCCAATCCTGAGGAAAAATGACAATTTTCAATTAGCATAATCACAATGAACCTTCCTTTTCTAGCACATAAAATTCCCTGACATCTTCCCTTCAAGGAGCCCCTTGGTGAATTTCCTCCCCAGCATGTCACTCTTTGGCTGGTAAATAAGTAAACTCGGTGCTCATTCTTCCAGTCGTGGTGGCCTTTGTCCTTCCACTAACAGCACAGCCTTCACTAACAGTACTCTCTGGTAGACAGAAGAATGCCCCCCAACCAAAGCTCTCCAAGTCCTAATCCCTGGGATCCATGAGTATGTGATCACCTAGCAAAGGAGAATTATGGTTAGAGACGCTGACCAGCTGACCTTAAGATAAATAGATGAGTCTGGATGATCCAGTTGGACCTGATGTAATCAGAAGCATCTTTAAAAAAGGAAGATGGAAGCAAGGGAGAACCAGAGATTTGGATGCAGGAGGACCCAGCCAACACTGAAGATGGAAGGGGGCATGAGCCAAGAAATTCAGATGACCTCTAAGAAATTGGAAAAGGCCAGGAAATGGATTCTCTCCCAAAGCTTCCAGAAAGACTTCTGACCTCCAGAATTGTAGGATACTAAACTGTGTTGTTTTAAGCCACCAAGTTTGTGGAGACCCATCACAGACCCTTTTTTGAGGATTAGGTGAGTTCTAACAGGTAAAGTGCTTAGACTCATGCCTGGAACGCTGTAAGTATTCAATTAATCTTATTCTGATTATTATAATGTCATCGGTTTCTTCACTGTAGAGAGTCTTGCCTTCTCCCTCTCTTTGATCATTTCTACAACTCAGATCCAGCCACCAGAGTTGGGGGAAGAACTGACTTTTCTGAGCACTTTCCATGACGAGGCACAGTGCCAGGCACCTGGCACAACACTTGGCACGTGCCCTCTCAACCGGTGAGTGTCTGGAACCACCTGTCCTGGAAAATCAGACTAAGTCTGGGTGCACCTTATTGGAAGATCCCAGTTACAAACCATCAGCCCTTTGGGGCTTTTGAACAAGCGTTCTCAGTTATGATCACCCAACCCTTCTCCGAACACAAGCAGGAGGTACTGTTCGGCTTGGCATTTTCCCATCATCGTCTGCTAGGGAAGCTGAGCCGCCCTCCTAGCTCCAGCTGATCAAGGCTCTGCCTCATCTGGGATCCCGAGCTCTTGGCTCATCCCCACCTCCCTTGGAACCACCATGGCATCCATATTTGTCTGCTTTCTCATTTCACTGGAGCTCCTTGAGGATCAGTCCAGAGCCCGAGTCTCAGCAAGTCTTCGCTGCTTTGTTATTTCCTCTTTTAAAAAGCAGGAGCTCTACCCAGCTGTGCTTAGCTTAACAGGCTGGGCCTTTTCAGGGGCGCCTGGGGGGGCTCAGCTGGTTGAACATCTGCCTTCAGTTCAGGTCATGATTTCAGGGTCCTGGGATGGAGCCTCACATCAGGCTCTCTGCTTAGCGGGGACTCTGCATCTCCCTCTCCCACTCCCCCTCCCCACTGCTTGCAATCTCTCACTCATTGCCGGTGCCAGGCCTGGGATAAGGCAAGTGAGGCACCTAGCATATAAAACTACAGGAGGCGCTCACTCTTCAGGGCTGACCCTTTCCTGGTGTGAACCTGAGAACAAGCACCTTCTTCAATATCCCATCGACGTGCCCCAGTTGTCACCCCCTCGTCCCAGCCCTGTCCACTGCAGTCAGATACTGTTTCACCACCAACTGCTACTGGAACTTGAAGCAAATCTCATTAAACTTCTTAATGAAAGATAAATCAATTGTCCAACATCACCGAAAGATGATGAGTTTAGCTTGTAGCTAGGTAAGAAGAATGGTAGGTGATGCTGTGATAAATTAATCCTGAAATCTCGGGGGCTTAACATTGCAGGCATTTATTTTCCACCCACATTCCACATCCGCAAGGGGTCTGCTAGGGGGCTCTGCTCCATAAGGCCGCTCAGGGAGGCGGGATGATGGGGGCTCCACCACCTTGTACCTGCCCAGCTGGAACCCCTGGCCTCCTCAGTTGCCACAGAAAGAGAAGATGGAGGGCTCACCCCTCCTTCTCCAAGAGAAGATGGAGGGCTCTTCTACACTTTGGCCCAGAAGTAATAAAATTCATTTCTACTCACAGCCCGTTACCTAGAAATGACTCCATGTCTCACCTACGGGCAAGGGAATTGAGAGACGGACTCTTCCTTTGTGTCCCACAGGGGGAGAAGGGAACCAAGATGGTCTGCTCAAAGAATCTAACTGAGGTCCCTGCCTGAATGGAGCACACAGCCTAGAGCAGTGATCCTCAGCCTTAAGGATGCAGAAGCAGGAGTCGGGCCTTTGTTAAAAATTCAGATTCTTCAGTCCTACTTCCCAGAGCTCTGATCTGGTAGGTCGAGGGAAAGCCCAGGCACTGATACTTTCTGCACACTCCCAGGTGATTCAGAGGCAGGCGGTCAACGGAGTGCGTTCTGAGACACAATGTCCAATGACTGGATCCAGCCAGACAAGCCATTCCCACCTAACAGCTAGGCTTTGCCAGTGCCAGATACGGTCTGATCCCTGAGCATTCTCTGAGGTCACTTGCCTTTACACGCATCTCTAAAAAGCTGTGAGTTGTCATAACCTTCGCAGACTCTGATGGGCTGGTCTTAAAGAGAGACAGCATGCCCTCACTGGGTCCTTTCAATGGGTAGATACAGCTGAGAGCACGGACCACCTGTCCCAGAGCTCAGTGCAGCCATGGGGGTGCCGCCCCTCCCCAGCGAGGTGCCCGATACCACACTCCCGGCAGCTCTATAAGCCAGTGGGCCCGCAGCACTGGAAGGAGCAAATTCTCCAGCACAAGCTTGTGTGAGTTGAAAAAGAACCCAGAACTGAATAGAACTGAAAACAGATTGACTGGAGGGCTGGTCAGTGAGGAGAGCCATGACCCAAAGGAGTGGTAACCCTATTTTGTATAACATATGGAGAAAGACTGGCCTTCTCAG
>CM052885.1:106618938-106755515 GCA_028534135.1 Potos flavus | reverse complement strand
GAGGGCTGGGTGGGAAAGGCACCTGGGAGCTCTCCAGATACCTGCAGCCCGGCGAACTCACAGGGCTTGGAGCTAGTGCAAGCAAGGGAGGGAGCTGGAGGCCCGGGTCACATGGATTACTCCGAGACCCTAAACAGCTGGCCAGGAGAGTAAATGTAATGACGATTACAACAGCAACAACAGTAGCTAACATTATGTAGACCTGTTCCATGCAAGTCTTGTTTATGAACTTAGCTATCCCCCACCAACTCACAATTCCTATATACAATTGCCCCCATCGTATGAGAAAACTGAATGCGGGAAAAGCGAGCTACTCAAGGTCATGCGACCTGCAATGGCAGAGCCATAACTTGAATTCAGGGAGCATGTCTTCAAAGTCTGCATGCTAAGCCAGTGCTCTCTAATAAATGTAAAAGTGCTTTATTAAATAACGCTTAAAGTGCTTAAAGTGCTGAGCAATGCAATGTATCACTAGGCTCCTGAATGTCTAGACAAAAGATATTAAAACAGAAGAAATCAAAAATGAACCCAAGAATTAAGGACTTTCTGGGAGGTAGAGAAAAAGTGCAACTTAGATATTTCCACTTAAGCCATGACCTTCCCCAGGTGGGCAGCAATGTTCACCGTGCCCACCATCTCAGCCCTCTAGCATGGTCACAACTGCTGTTCCAGCCACTTCTCTTCGGCAGATCAAAAACAAAAGTAAGAATCAGTCAATCCTTAAGAACTGCTATGAACCAGATCAAGCACCGTCTGCACCCTGAAAGTCACGGAACTGGGCAGAGAAGACAAAGCAGGAGCACAGAGGGTCAGTCCTGGGTTGGGCTTTTTCAGCACCGGCAACTGGTGAACAGTGGAAGGTTTTGGTTAAGTGGGGGGAGGGGGGGAGTTAGCACAGACCTTTCCAGAGGTCTCCAGGAAATAGTAAAAGGAGGAGTGAGTGTCAGAATCGGGGCCCTCTGTGAGACAGCCAGGAACAGAAGAATCAGACCCAGACAGTGTCATCAAAGCCGCAAAGCCCCATCCACGGGAAAGCTCCTGGTTCCAGGCATAAAGGCTTTGCCCAACATTTAGACCATGATACTGAAAACCCTTCCTCTAGGTGACCCCAGCCCCAAAGATCAGAGCAATTTAGGCTTTGCCGGCACCCCAGCCAAGATAAGGTCCGCCGAAGGTGCAGGATGGGTCCTTGCATCTCCGCCAGATGAAGGAGACCGCAAGGCAAGATCCCCCACGGCATGCGAGGGCAGCTTTCCCAATTTCCAGGTCTGTATTTCAACCTTGTTGATATATTTATGTCAGATCTCGCTCATCACACTTTCCTACAATTTAGGCTGTTTTCCTTCCCCAAACACTAAATACATGTTACTGCTAAGAGCCTGAGTTCTCAATTTCCACTGTTTTGCTCTCGTTTCTTTAAATATCCTGGTGCCATCTCAGTGTGAACCAGGAAGCCAGCCCCAATTGCGTCCTACCCGCAGGAAACAAGCGGGCATTCCCGGAAGGAGCACCATGACGGATGCTTAGATCTCTGCAGCCATCCTACAGGCCCTCTTTCGTGGGCAGGAAATGCTTGGGGTCACAGCGAAAGTGAAGAGGGGTTTGGGCTCAATTTAATCAAATTCTCATAAGCAGACCCCAAGCCGGCCAACCCCAACCAGAAAAGACCCCAGTAGCCTATGCCACTCATCCTCCCTGGGGAGGCACAAAGATGTCCTATGGGAACTGCCAAGGCTGCCAGGGGGAGGGGGGACCTGCTCCCACAGCTGGCCCATGATGAGGTTGGAAGGCAGCTCCTGCAGCAGCCTCCCTGGTAAGAAGAAAGTGCTTTGAACTTGACCAGAACAGCAAGGAAGCTCCTCGAGACTGTCTTCTGAGAGACAAAGGAAACCACCAGGCAGCTAACTCCAAGCAACCAAAGTCTCAGCAGTCAGACAACCCCCAGGAGTCCTCCCACACCCCCAAACACAGCAGGACGTGATATCCAGGAGAGGAAGGGGGCACAGGGAGGATCAGAGAGGAGCTGCTCTGGAAGAGCTCTCGCACACACAGGGGGCCACGGAAGCACCTTCCTAACTGTCACCCATGGCTCCCTCACCACCACTGTCCACTGCTGACATATCGGGTCCGGACTCCTCCCCTGGAACCCAAGGCTCTTCATGTTTGCCTGAGATTCCTTACCCTCCCACTTGCCCGACTCACCTGCCTCTGTGCATTTGCCCTCACGCAGATACCCTTCCACCCCACCCCATCTTACCTCCCCTTCCAGGCATCATTCAAACCCCACCTTCTCCACAGTCCGTCCCCCATCCCCCCAAGCTGGACTCACGCTTGCCTTTTTATATCACACCTGGTATCCTGTTGAGATTCTTAACAATCTGGAATGTACCCTGAACTTGTTCCCTTCTCATAGGCTGGTAAGAGCCGCCTGTGTTCCACTCCAGGTTCCCCACACAGGTGAGCCGTGTGGCCCTGGGAAAGCCCCTTTACCTCTCGGAGCTGGTCTCCCTTATGAAATGTACGCTCTCTACCTTCCACATTACCGGGGAGATGAAAGCAGATCACGTGTGTAATTCACCTGTCACAGTGTCTGGCACAGAGAAGTCACTCAAGGCATGTCAGTGAAGTCCCGTCCTGTAGGGTTTAAGAGGTCAGGCTCTGGAGTCAGACCATCTGGATTCCATCCCCGGTTCAGTAACTCTTCAGTTAGCAGTGTGTCCTTGGACAAGCTACTCATCCTTTCTTTCTGTGCCTGACTTTCCTGCTCTTAAAATGAGAACAAGGGCAGAGGCACCTGGGTGGCTCAGCCAGTTAAGCATCTGACTCTTGGTTTCGGCTCCGGTCATGATCTCAGGATTGTGAGATTGAGCCCCGCATTAGGCCAATGCTCAGTGAGGCATCCGCTTGGGATTCTCTCTCCTCTACTTCTGTCCCCCTACCATGGCTCATGTTCTATCTCAAAAAAAAAAGAGAACAAGACTAAAATCCACCTGTAAGGTGCGGCCGTGATACAGGCAGTTAGCACATGTGAAGTGTTCAGGACCGTCCCTCAGGTAAAGCGGTGCTCGCAGCCCTGCACCCCTCCTGGAAGGCAGGGCCGTGCCTCCCGCACCTCGGCAAGCCACACCTAGCCTGGCATCGAGCCTGGTGCGCTACCCAGGAACAGAGGTAAACCACGAACGCCCATCCCACCCCTCCTCCGAGCCACACGCCTCCAGCCTGCAGGGACCGAGTCAGAGAACACCGTGTCCTTACCCACGTCACCCGCATCCTTCCATCACCCATCTTCACGTCACAGAGTGAAAACTCAGAACACTAAGCCAGCACATTCAACTACACACTTCTTAGAGGGGGATGGAGGAGCAGAGAGGCCAAGGAACGCCCCCTGGAATCACACAGCAACTGCATCTCCTCTCTCAGGAAGGGAAGGGGCCCAGGGGGTCTGAGGTGAGAAGCTCCTCGTTTTGGTGGAGGTGCAGGTAGTGCAGGGGTCCCTGTGTCCCTCCCACAGTGTCGGCTCCAGCTCTTGGAACCCTTGTTCCAAGACTGACTTTGGAAACAACACAAACTAAGGCAGGGGGCGAACCAGTGCACATCCCATCCCAAGCCAGTGCCGCCAGTGCTAAGATGGAGAGAGCATGGAACTGAAGGGCACTATTCCAGGTTAAGGGCTGCATAAACACCAGTACTGGGAGCTTCCTCTGGGAAACGGCGACTGTGCTCCCCGAGCACCATCAGTTTTTATCGAGCGCCTATCTGCTAGCAGACACACTGCCAGGGCCAGCTGTAGCACCCAACGCCTATCCTCCACAACCCACCAATCTGGGGAAAGCAGCGAACACAAGTCAACACGCTCGCTGCTGCAGCAGGGCGGGGGCGTGGAGGCTGTCATCAACGGGCTGCCATGTTGAACCCCGGGGGGTGGATCAGCACTGGCTGCGTTGTGGGAGGAGAGGGCACTAGGCTGGGGGTCTCTGTTACAGAGAACTCAGTGGCTCTATTAGAGTCACTGCCAGGGATGACAGATGTCAATGCTACCTCCCCCATGATTAGGACAGGTCAGCGGTTCTGGTTCTCAAGCGCTTCTGCTGAGCTGCATGTTGGAAAAAGCCTAGAATTCAGAGTGTCACCAGCCTGAATTCCAGTCCTGGCTTGGCCTCTTGACACTGAAATCACTTCAACTCTCTGGACCTCAGTTCCTTCATATTTCATAACTCGGAGTCAAAATACACACCTCTCTTGGCTGTCATGCAGATTAGATGAAATATATTCTGTCAACACACAGTGACTGACTGGGACCTGAGAAAGCAGCGGGCGCTGTGGGGAAAGTGCCGAGTGCAAATCTGAACGTGGACTTAGCTGACCTCTTGTGTCCCAAACAAAGCGTGGGCTTCCTGAGAGCTGCATTGGAAGGGGATGCTGGATGTGGCATCACGTGTCACAGATAGGACTTGCCCTCCAAACCCTGATTTGGATTCCGGGGTCACAGCCCCTCAATAAGCCCCCACCCCCAAGCCAGCTCTGGGGAAACCCCCATCAAAGTCCCAAAGCTGCGACTGGACTGGGAATCAAGGAACCAAGGGTGGGGGGTACATGAGGCCGTGACCACAGATTCCAAACACAGAGAGCAATCAGCATCAAAGCTCCAGAAGGGCCTGAGACCTTCAGCGACCCTCATGACATTGACTCCACTGGTTCTGTTGGGAGAGGTGGAAACCAACTACACAGAAGTAGCTTTATCAAATAATTTAAACTTCTCACCGAATTTTTCAGCCAAAGATTATCCTGTATAAAGCCATCTGATCTGTCCGAAATGATCCTTCCTATTAACACACATAGCACACACAAAATTGGGCAGAGGTGGGAAGAGGGTGGGCACTGGAGTAGAAGGCCGTGGAGCTTAACCCCCACGTGAGTGCTGAGATGGTCCCCTCTGGCCATCACTGTGGAGAGGACCCTACATAAAGACTCCTGTCACAATGAGGTCCAGAGCCTCTGACCAGAGACTCAATCTTTGAATATCAGGAGACTAAGAGAGAGCATGGGCTCCTGACAGGGGAGCGAGTGTCATAGAGACGCGAGTTCTTATCCCCAGTAAATCTTAATGTGCTGGTGGTAGTTTAGGTGCCAACTGGACTTCTACCCATGAGGTACTATGTTTTACTGGCATGCGAATAGGGCTCCCGGGAGTGGTAGGGAGCTTCTGATGTGGCCCCAATGATCTCTGGTATTTCCCTCCTGTGTAATCCCACCCCCTTAGTGTGGGCTGCATCTGGTAACTTGCTTCTAATGGACAGAATATGGCAAAGTGGTGGGATGTCAATTCTGAGATTAGGACACAAGAGACTATGACTCTCTCGTGCGTGCTCACTGATACTCTTGCCCGGGCTCTTGTGTGCTTGCTCGATGAACCAAGCTGGAGATGTCCGTGTGGCAAGACGCTGAGGACGGCCTCCAGTCAATGGCCAGCAAGGAACTGAGCCATGAGTCCCACAGTCTTCACAAGAATGAATCCTGCCCACAACTGCATGAGCTGGGAGGAGGGTCCTTATCCAGTCAATCCTTCTCGTGAGATTGCCGCCTGAGAGACACCCAAAAGCAAAGGTCCCAGGTGGGTGGTGCCCAGATTCCTGACCCACAGAAATCTCAAGATAATAAATGTGCACTGTTTTAAGCCACTAGGTTTTGGGGTAAATCATGATGCAGCAATAGATAACTAGCATACCCAATATATGGATTCTGCTCACAGGCAAACATCGCTGGCTCTTATTGGTTGCTACTGAGAAAGTGTTGGGACCATAATTAGGACTCAGAGTCATGATTTGTACACACAATCATTCTAGAGTCAGCAACAGGAGGAAAGTAAGACAAAGAAAAGGAATCTGAGTGGGAAGTACCCTTCGGAGGCACCACAAATAATAGTAACCAACATCGCTAGCAGGTGTGTCCTTTGCACACATACCCGTCCACACCGTAACCCGCCCCACTCCCTCCCTCATGGATGAATACACGGAGACCTGGACAGGTTAAGAAATTCATCCAGGCCCACATAGCTAGTGCTGAAAGCCAGGGGTTTAACCCAGGCCTCCCTGACTTCAGGACCTAGCCTCTTAACCCCTGTAGTATTACCCTGCCCAGGCTGCAGATGGGGCAGGAGCCTCTACAGGCTGTGGGAAGGAGGCCAAGGCCCACCCCGACTCCCCTCTCCACAGCCATGTGAAGTGTGGCAGCTCCGCAGGGACCCTCCCAGATCCGTGCCTGAGACTGGGGGGTGGAGCACAGTAAGTCTTCAGTGAGCCCCATAATCATGCAATAAGATACATGCATTGCATTTTATTATAACATTAATGACAATAAAGAATGATTAGAGGAAGAATAAAATAAAAATCCCTGAGGCAGAGAGAACTGTAGCCTTGAAATCAATTGCAGTGAAGGCTGCTGAATTTATAGGCTTATAGGGTCCAATATTCCAAGGATTTTTCAGATTCTCATCCTTCTTTTACTTGCTCATTCAGATAACCCACAAAAATCTCTGGAGGGTGATTCTACAGGGGGAATCTGGCTTTATAATCAAGTCTCCTTAGCCCATCATATACACTAACTCATTTCTCCAACCTCATCTCCCACTTCTGCCCCAACCCACACTCTGTGTTCTAATCTGGTCAAACTTTGACTATTCCCTCTGGGAATACAACCGTTCTACTATTTAGAATATCCTTCCCTACTTGGCGAACACCTGTGATTTTAAAATCACAACTTGACTGTATGTTCCTCTATAAAGCAATTCTAGAAAAGCTTTTGTACCGCCATGTATTAGTTATCTATTGCTGTGTAACAAATTAACCCAACGTGGAAGTGTGAAATAACAGGTATTATTATCTCACAGTTCCTCGAGGAGTTTAGCTGGGTTGTTCTGGCAAAAGAGCTTTCTTGAGGTTACAGTCAAGGTGTCAGCAGGATTTACAGTCATCTCAAGGCTCAACTAGAGCTGAAGAATCCACTTCCAAGCCCACGCATGTGGTGGCGGGCAGAATTCACTTCCTCGTGGGCTGCTGTATGGAGGGCCTCAGTTCCTCACCACTCCTTGGGAGTATAGGACTCCTCACAACATGGCAGCTCGCTTCCTTCGAGACAAGCGATATGAGAGAGAGACATGTGGCACATGTCACAGTCTTTTTATAACCTCGTCTCAGAAGTGATATCCATCACTACCGCCATATTTGGTTCATTAGAAGTGAGTCTATGAATCCAGTCCACACTGAAAAAGGGGATTAGACAAGGATGTGAATACCGAGAGACAGGAATCACTGGAAGCAGAGCTGAGGGCTTGCCGGGGACATAATCACCTTTCATGATGAAGACATTATCCTTTTTTATTTATCTGTCTCCCTTCTCCAGGTACCAGACTAGAAGTACCTTAAGGGCAGGACTGTGTCTGTTTATATTGTTTTCCAGTTCCCCGTTTGAAGGAAAGCCAGAACATTCTGTCCTTCAGTGTAGTGGTTATGTCCATGGACTACAGAATCAGCTTGTTTAGGTTCGAATCCCAGGTTTGCCATTTACCAGATGTGTGACCTTAGGCCAGTTATCCAATGTCCCCGTTCCTTACTTTCCTCATCTGTAAAATCATGATAATAATAGTATACATATCTCATATAACACAACTCATGTTGTTGGGAAGATTTATGAAATACTTAGAACAGTGCCCGACACATAGCATTACAAAGGTGCGTACTCAACAAATAAATGATCCCGCCAAAGAATGTGCTAGAATAAAATTGATAATTACTATCTCATATCCTTATATGGTACTGAATTATTTATAAAATTCTTTCATATAGAGATTCACCCTTATTAGTAACAACATTGCAATGAGGTACTGTTTATTATGATCCAATTTTGCAGATAATTGAAGTATAAAGAGGTTAAATGTCCTGCCCAAGGTCACACAGAGACTTAGTGACAGAGCTGGGAGTAGACCCAGGTCTCCAGACCCCAATTACTCTGCACCATGCAGGAAAGGCAATACTCCTCCAAGCTAATGCCTGGCATCATTCGCAAGTCACTGCATTCCTCATTCTCTCGTAAGGGTAAATCAACAATTAAATGAGCAGCGTGAGGTCCCTGTTGATGGAGTCCGTGCACAGTAACATCTTTTTCAGTATGTTGATTAGTCACAGAGATCTCGAGCTTCCTGTGAGGGCTGGGGATGCAGGTGATTCTATGCCATCACGACTTGGCTCAGACACAAGGCCCAGAAGGCACTATAAAGGTTCAGAGCAGATCCACACCTGCCCATCTTGAAGAAATCCGTTGCTGTCATTATATATTGACTTCCTGTGTGTTCCTTTTCATAATGATTCTGCTGAGAAATGTTGCCGAATTGGTTTGTCTATCTGTAAAAAGAGGAGCTGGAATTTGCTCCCACCTTGAGGGAAAGGATTGTTTCGTATCTACCCCTGAATTCCCAGCACCTGACTAGTGCCTGGTGATTATATGCTCTGAAGATCTCCTTAGGAATGATCCTTGAAGGCTCTCCCAGCTCCAGTGTTTTAAAAAATTGATAGCGAAGCAGTGACAGAAAAATAAAACTATGAAAAAACAGATACAATAACTCAAGGTACACCCATCTAGGGCCACTCACACATGGATACACGGGCTTAAATATCTCAGTAGATTCTGAGGGTGTCAGTGGGTTCACTACTTAGCCAATGAATGTCCATGGTGAGGATCCCAAGTCATCCAGACACAGTGCAGTCTGGTTAAGGAGGCATTGGCTGGTGTTGTATGAGTAGCCATGTTAACTATACACCCCCATACTGAAGGAGTGATCTGTCGAAGGCCATATCTGGGGACCAATAAAACCCAAAGAAGTTCAACTCAACTGATACATTTTGGTATCCACTATGCAACTCTGTGAGTCTGGTTTGGGCTCTGAGAAGCAGAAACCAAGATGGGCTTAGATGCATAGGACATGACTGAGGGAAATGCCTCTGAAGGAGAGAGGGAGCAAGAGTAGATGAGGAGGGCCCTCAGACAGAGATTCAAGTCTGACACCTGTGGGAGAGGAAAGGCGGGATTGGGAAGGAAGAGCTCAGATCACAGGCACGCCTGCGATAGTGTCATCCGGGTGAAGGGAGAAAACCCAAAGTTTGCTCCTTGGAGGAGCTCCATTTTGGGCAAGAATGATGTGGCTCTAGACTCTTGAAATGTTTGGTGTGGGGCTAGAAGCAGTCCAGAGGGAGCTCAGCCTTAGTCTGAGCGACAGGGAGAGGCCAAAGTTGCAGCCAGGAGGCTACCAATCTCCCTATAACAGGTTCTCTTGGAGGGAGCGGCCACAGGCTCTCCACAGTCCTGCCTAAGATCCACTACTTCCTTTTAAAGAACTTTCCTCTCTTAAAGGAAGGAGATCATAAGCAATGAAAAGAATATGAGAAGGGGCACATGTAGCAGCGAAGAACGAGTCACTAACTTACTTGGACAAAGATGGCACCTCAAATGAGTCTTCAGAGAGGACATGCCCCCCAGTCAAAATGTTGAGGCATCATAGCTGGAATAAGGGTGCAGGAGGTGGGCGACTAGATAGAATGCTCTACAGGGAAGAACAGATTTTAAGAGTCAAACTGCCTCAATCCATGAGGAAGTCACCTCAATGGGGTCCTCATCAAAGTGCACAAATTCATAAAGGGAGATGGTGGAAGTGAATTCGCTCATCAAATCCCACAACCAAGGGGTGAGAAGAGAGTGTTTTAGAGCAGATGAGAAAAGGCCTGTTTTACACGGAGGGTTGTCACCTTTTACAGCTAGTCAGAAGGAACTGAAGATGCG
The DNA here is from genome assembly GCA_028534135.1 of Potos flavus. Classification (NCBI taxonomy): domain Eukaryota; kingdom Metazoa; phylum Chordata; class Mammalia; order Carnivora; family Procyonidae; genus Potos; species Potos flavus. The sequence continues at coordinate 106,745,687 of CM052885.1, read as the reverse complement.
ACGGCAATGCCCCAGTCACCTGACCTGACCAGGAGAGGGATTTGTCCATGTGTATAAAATTTCCATATGACAAGATGTACTTCTTTTAAGGACAACTGGGGGGGAAATCATCTTGGAGAGAAGACTTTCTTAAATGAATTGACCAATGCCCTACCTTCTTATGTACCGTTTAAATTCATGCAGGTGACTTGAATGTGCTTGCGATGAGCATGAACGACGGTGCTCAGAGACAGCCATCCCCTCAAATCCAGTAAAGTGTGGAGAACTCCTGCATCAAATGGCTCCAAATATCCCACTTCTGAAATTGCCTTGTCACCTTCTCCCTCCACTATCAAGTATCAGTGGATCCTTCTTCCTGCCTTCAAGGAATTTGCTTCTAGGAAATTTAGACCCACTATTCCTTCTAATCAATTGCTTCTAATCTCCTCTGGGATGGAAAACCTGATTACCATTCTCATCCAAATTATATTAACATAAGACTAAGTATGTTCTGAATGAAGAGTTGAGGTTCTGTTCTACAAAGATGATGACTGACCCATTCGGAGTCTGTGAATTTGAAAACATCTTCCTTTGCCTCAAATGGGTTTGTAGACCTGTGTTGGTGGTGAAACGGAGGGGGTATAGTTTGCTTCTTTCTTGGTTCTGAGATGTATTCTAGACAACTGAGGTTGCTGTATAAGTGATTTCTGGGTAAATGAGATCCTAGATGATCTCACTATGATGGACAATTAAGGGAACCAAGGATATTTTGAATTTTGCTGCCCCACAAATATTCCTCAGCTCCCATTGTGGAATGGAATAAGTGGCACATAGATGTGAGGTCAGCTTTCCCAAGGCTATGTTCACGAGTGTTTCCTCTGTAGGTGAAAAGTGTGTACACATGACTGATATTACTTCTTATGCCTTTTCTAAATATGTTCAGTGCTTGAAAGGTAAAACCTGGCTTCATTTCCACTTGTAGTCTCTTCTCAGTCAAGCCCTTACAGAAAAAGAGTTCAGTAAAACAGGAATAGTCAGGGCCTGGCCCCGCACTCCTGGCATGCATGTGTGTCCATGTGCATGTGGGGGGGAGGGGGAGGCAGGGGTGTGTGTGTTACAAAGACCATGGAAACATTGCAGCCCCGCCCACCCCCACCCCAAAGACACTGGTGTTTGGAAATGGACGAATGAGCCAAGATTACTAGACTTCCAACTGTGTGTCAGGCACCAGGCTAGATGTCTTAACATTCATCATTTCATTTTAAAGATGAATAAACAGAAGCTCAGAGAAATTAATGAAATTGCCCAAGGTCATGCAGCTGGTAATGGACAGAGCTGAAGCTCAAATCCATATTTATTTCAAGTCCAGTGCTCTTTCCTTTACATGCAATATCCCAAAGAGCCTGAAAACCCCAGCTCCCACATATGAGCAGACTGGAGGGAGGGAGAGCATTACAAGGTCCACCGTCGCCTCCCTCCACACCAGACATTTGACCTCAACCCTTGGTGCATCCTCAGTGGTCAGCTCTGAGTCCTGCTCCCCATCAGCTTCCCTGGCTCCAGCTCCCCACACTTGTTCTGCTTGGAAGAGCAATGCATGACCCCTACAATTTAGCAACTCAAAAACCAGACCCCTCTCTACCTTTCTCATTTTCCCCTATCATCTCCAGCCCACCCTTTCTGACTCAACCAAGAAAACCTCACTACCTTCCAGATGGCATATAGTTCTGCTTCTTTCTACACCTTCGCTTTGGGTGTGCTTCTGTCTCAATAAGAATACATATCTCCCTCTCCTCTGTCCATCTGGGCTCCTCTCCCCCTTCAGTATCCTTCCTCGGACTCATCTTCTCTGTAACTAATAAATGGTTAAACTCAGCTAACTCTCTAGCTCCTTAGCACTTAGAAAAAACATAGACAGTGAAGTCAAGAAGAACTACGTTCTAGTCCTAATGTGATCAACAACTAGCTGTCTGATAGGCCAGTGACTTTTTAAAACCCCTTTCCTGGGGCGCCTGGGTGGCTCAGTGGGTTAAAGCCTCTGCCTTCGGCTCAGGTCATGATCTCAGGGTCCTGGGATCGAGCCCTGCATCAGGCTCTCTGCTCGGCGGGAAGCCTGCTTCCCCCTCTCTCTCTGCCTGCCTCTCTGCCTACTTGTGATCTCTCTCTCTGTCAAATAAATAAATAAAATCTTTAAAAAATAAGTAAGTAAAACCCCTTTCCTTAGCTATAAACAGATGTAAACACCTACGCCTTCCCCTACCACAGCATAGGCAATGCCATGTGGTCTGGTTAAGTGCTTACCCTCAGGAGTCAAACTGCAATATTTGAATCCTGGTGATACCACCTTGAGCTAATTACGGAGTTTCTCTAAGCCTCAGTTTGCTCATCTGTGAAGTGGGCTGATAGAGTTGTGAAGACCTCAAAATAAGGTAATATATGTAAAGCACCTAGCAGAATATCTGCATGTTGCAACTGCTCCACAAATGTTAGTTGTTGCTATTATTATGTATTGCCTACCCCAGCAGGTGAATAGAAAAACAACGAACGTAAGAACATAAAAGATCTTGTGCCAGTAGTGCGCTGAAGCTGGCTTATATTGGCTTGGGAGATTTCGAGACTCTGTTATTTAACGTTAGGAACTTTGTGAACAGATTGATGGCAAGTTAATAGCTTGAAAACAGCCATGATGTGAGTATTTCACTACAGAAATCAACAAAGCTACAAATCAAGGGTGTTTTTGTTTTTTTTCTTTCTTTTTTTTTTTTAAGAAAAAAAATATTTACCAGCACACTATTGCCTGGAACTGTGCCTGGAACACAGTAAATATTGTGTCTGTGTGTGTATGCGTGTGCGTGTACGCGTGCTTTCTGTCATTTGAATTATACTGACTCTTGGGTCCCACCCACGTAGGGTAATTTCTGCCAGAATCCACTCCTTCCCCAAATCAAGCCGCCTGGCCTCCATTTCACCTCACTAATGGAGGGGCGCCATCTAGTGACAGAAATAGAAATACCATCTCTGAAAAGTCCACCACAATAGGGATCACTACAAACCATGCTTGGAGGCCAAATCTGACCCCTGCATGGTTTTGTAAATAAAATTTTATTGTAACACAGCTCCACCTGTTCATTTGCAAATGGTCCGTGGCTGTTTTTGCTTTTGTTTTTGTTTACTAAAAACAATGGCAGAGTTGAGTAGTTGCGACTGAGACGGAACGGCCTACACAGTCTAAAATAGTTATCTAGCCCTTTGCAGAAAGCTGCTGACCCTGCCCTACACTACAATTGTGTAAGCTGCTTCCCTTACATTTATCCGCCCATGTTCATGGACCTCAACCATCAGATTTACTGGCTCCATGGCATCTGATGCTCTATTGTGGTACCCATAAGTCATTTCCAATATCCTTATTATAAATAGTACTACAGTGAATCACTTGTCATTTCATTGTAAAAATGTTGAAGTGTCCCTAAGGTCAAGAGCTCACTGTCCCTGGAAGAAAAACAGTGTCTCTGCTATTCACTGCCTGTGGCATTTGAGGCAAAGCACTTGATGCTTTCTGAACCTCAGTTCCTTCATCTGTTAAGTGGGACTAACAGTATTATTTGCCTCCCCGGGTTGTTGTGGGAGCAAATGAGATCATTTGTTAGCTAGCCTTTCACAAGCTACAAAAACAAGTTCCATAATGTTGGTTTTATTACCTATACAGCCAAGGGAGGACTATATGATTTTCCTCATTAATCACCTAAGATTCTGAACAGAACACAAGTTCTAATTTTGAATGTGCTTCTGAAGGGTTTTCCTACATCCCTGGTCCAGTCCCTAAGTCCAGCCTATTCCCTTAGAATGGGGTAAAAGTGCCTGGTATGGGACACCCACAAAATAGGTTGGCTTTGCTCCCCTCCCCAGTGTCTTAACAGCTGCTCTCGAGAAGAGCCCTCATTCTAAAAGGAAATAGAGCTGGTGGCTCTCAGCCTCACAAAGAAGGCTCTGTGACTGACCCCAAGAGGAGAGCTGAGAAGCATGAAGACGAGAATGTGACCCTCAGGGATATGGCCTGCTCCTCTGGCCTCAACAAGCGCCTGGGCCAGCTACTCCCCAGTGCTGGGGAGGGTGTTCCCCAAAGTGTGGGGCCTTTCTTCTCTTTTCTGCCAATATCTGTGGCATTTCCTCCTTCCTTTGTCCTTGTTCCCTCCATCCCCCCAATACATCACGGCTTATAGAAGGGATATAGGATGCCCACTGTAGCAAACACTATAAGCATCCTACTAATAGTCCCTCAGCACTGCCAATTCCTATGCACAGACTTGAACATTTCCAAGTGAAAACACTGCCTGCTTGGCCCTCAGGCAAGCTGGAAGCGAGAGTTCATACCTCCTTCCCCCCAGGAGCAGCCTTCAACCAGTGACTGATGGCAGTTGGTGCATAAACACTTCAGCTCCTTTGCACCTCGGTTAGAACGACTAAGAGTGTTGGACTCTGTCTCTCGGAGGTTTCCTGAGGAGCCCCACTTGCCCACAGCAGTAGCCTGCTCCATGTTGTACCTGCATTGGCTCCTTTCTTCCCCGTCTTCTTCCCCACTCTTGTGCTGGCACATCCTGGGATCAAATGAACTTCTAGCGCTCACTTTCTTGTCTCAGGGTCTGCCTCCAGGGCATCTAATCTAGGACACCCAGTTATGGCCACCTAGTGTGTGCCAGATTCTTTGCCAAACAACTGATAATAAAAGGAGGAAGACAAATTCCCAAAAGTGGGCCTATAAGGCCCAGCATGGTCTGGCTCCTTCCCACCTTTATCATCTCGCCTCCTGTCACTTCCCTACTCACATTTTTTCAGCCACATGGGCACCTTTACACTTCCTCCAACAAGGCAAACTCTTTCTGGCCACAGGCCCTTTTCATGTGCTATTTTCTCTGCTTAGAACACTATATCCCATCCCTTTGCCCAGGTGACTTTTCAGCCTTCAGGTCTCAGCTTAAATGTCACATCTTCAGATGAGTCTTTTCCAATCACGTTACCTAAGTAGGACCCTTCCCTCATCCCCACTATTCCATCTCAATACTTTATTCTTTGGCTGATTTAATAGCATTCATCAAAATTTGTGATTATGAGCTTCATTCTTGTTTACTTCTCTAATAACTATGCTCTTTTCTAGAAGAGGCAGGGATGATAGATGCTTTATTTACTCTCATATCACCTGTGCTACTCAGAGTACCTAGCACATAGGAGGCATCTGATATATATTTGTTGGATCAATGAATGGATGAAGCTCAGAGCTGATACTTTTTGCCCTCCATCGTCCCTACTTGTGTACTCACCTACCTTGCCCTCCCCAGATACTCACAGGCATAATTGCAAACTTCTAGGTACACCACCATGTTTTTTTCCTCTCTGGGTCCCCAAAGAACTTTAAATCAATTAATCAAAATCTATTTGTTGAGAGGACAAATGGAAGGAGAAAGGTGGATAATCGAAGTCCGTAACCCTGGTCTATGACCATGGAATAGGAAATGTCTTCCAAGGCACAGTTTCATCATCTGTACCATGGGCACAATAATCTGGCCACAATACCACAGAGCAGCTGATGTGTGTGGAAGGGGCTCACAAACTGCAAAACACCATGCAAAAATCTTACTGACTTCCCTTGTGAGGTTTTGCGAATTGCCACACCAATCCCTTGCTTCGGACGTGCACATAGCAAAATGCTGTAAGCCTTGAGAGTTTGCTTACAGTTACTAACAGTTACCCATATATTTCATGTTCCGAAGTGCACTTGAGGCAGAAAGCCAGAACAGAAGCTTCCTGAACCAAATGAGGCCTGTCAAGCATGAGTCGTTAATTGCCTACAGCTGGATTCACTAAGCCAGGCTCACAGTGGGTTGTTTCAAGACACTGGACAGCTCCAGGACCCATGGTGGAGCCTAGAAGGGGCACCAACCAGTATAGGATGCAATCCAGGGAGAGCCTCCCTTGATGGATCTGTCAGTGGAATGTGAGTGGAGTGAGAGCAGGGGTGGCAGAGGTGGTAATTGACCTCAGTTTTGCATGCAATGAATCCAAGAAAGGCCAAGGTTTGAGTGACATGGAAAGGGTGGGAGATCTAAATAGGACATGAATCTTAAATTTTGTTCAAGTTCCCACTCACTTGAGATGAACTCTAGGACACAGGAGGACAAGGATTGATGTCAGGGAGGATTTCGATGAGCTCCTGAAGTTAGGATCCATAGAGTTCTTTTTAAGAATCAGAATCAGGAGGGAAAGCATGGCCTTTGGTGCCCAATAATCCTGGATTTGAATCTCATATCCACACTTTACTGTCTGTGTGATAGGAGCATTTCATTCAACCTCTCCGAACTCAAATTGCCCATCCCCACACTGAAGGTAATAATACTTGTATTATTGAATTACTGTCCTCAATTCAACATCTTTCCTGCATTCATACCCTAGCCATGGCTTCATCATGGGTAGAGTATACTCTCCTGCCCCTTGCTTTTATATTGGTCATGTGACTTTCTTGGCCAGTGATATACAAATGGAAGTGCTATCAACATAGGATGAACATAGTCTGGCTAGTTGACTGATAACAGGAGAAGAAGAGAGATATGTAGACCAGAGCCCCATCAACCAACCTACAGACTTTCAGTAAGAAGCAAGGTTATCCCAACCTAGTTCGTTTGAACAAGCTCCAGCCAATTCAGAGACATGTGAGTGATAATAAACTATTGTTTATTTACACTGGGTTGTTTTAAGACCCTGGGTTGTGGGGTGGTCTATTATACAGTAATAGCTAACAGATGCAAGAGCCAATAATACCTCTCAAGCTCATCACACAAATTACATTAGACACGATGTAAGTTTCCAGTACAGCATCTGACACATAGGAGAAAGGAGGGCCCTTTCGTCCTCTACCCCAAATGTGAAGTTTATCTAGTGGTTGCTGCTAACTTCTACATTATCCTGATGCTCCCGTCTTCTGCTTCTGAGATACCCCCAATGACTTTAAGGAGAAGAATGTTTTCCTTCCCTGTATCATTTGCTCGGTGCCAATTAAATCAAATTTATGGAATTTACTCTGGTTGGTAATTATCCTGGGAAATTTATTTTGGACTGCTTAAGAAGCCACAGCACCCCCCCTTCCCTACCTCCTTGAATTTGCTGGCTTGGAGCAGAATTATGACTGCAAAGTCTCAATTGCGAGGGGGAAAAAAAAAGCTACTGCACTATTTATTTCTTTGTATTTGTATTTATCAAGACAGGTAAGGGATTTTAGGCTATTCAAATCTCTTACCAGAGATGAGGAAAGTGTCAAGGATTTGGTCTCTCAGGCTGCTATAACTTCACTATGACCAAGTTCAAACTGAAGTTAATTATATCACTAGGTCCTGAGTGGTCCTCCAAGGCCATGAGACTCATGCATTTATTCTTTTATTTATTCATTCTTTTATTTCTTCTGCGGTATGAGATAGTGGTGGTTCGCATGAGCTCTGGAAGTAGATTGCCTGGGTTCAAAACGGTCTCTGCTAACTGCCAGATGTGTGATCTTGGGTAAATTACCTAATCCCTATGAGACTCGGTTTCCTTGTTTGTAAAACGAGAATAATAATAGCGGTCACCTCAAAAAATAATAATTATAATAGCTGTCACCTCACACAGTTATGAGGTCAAAATGATAAGGTTATAAAGGTGTAAATGCCCAACCCAGTGCCAGGCTTCATAGAGGCTTCCATATTTCCTGTGGGCTGCCGGAGGGCTCTGTTCTGCCCTGGGGACAGAGCAGGAATGAAGACAACATCACCCATGCCTAGGGGAAGGCACAGTCTTGTGACAGACCCGGAAAACTGAGTCAGGCTAAGGACAGAGTGCTGTGGAGACAAAGAGAGCCCACCCAATCCAGCCTGGGAAGTAAAAAGTCATGGAGAGCTTCCTGAAAGAGGTGACATTTACACTGAATTTTGTAGGATGGTCTGAGTTTTAGCTGATTTGTCCTGCCTAGAATACCACAAATCCCCAGAGCCCAGTGTAGTTCCACGTATACCAGATGGAATGAGAGATGCACAGAAAGGGCAAGAAAGGACAATTAATTCATATTTATTAAGCCCCTAGGATGAGTCATACACTTTCGTATAACTTTTCTTACTTGATCCTCACAAGTCTGCAGAGTCGCTTTATTGATTTCATTCCACATATGAGGAAATTGAGCCTCAGAGAGGGTGGCTTGCCCAGAGTCACACAACTCTTCCACAACTGAGCAAGGGTTCGAGCCTGGATTTCTCGGTCTTTCTCATGCCCCCAGAACATCCTGACAGGAAGATAGCACCACTCACTGGGTTGCTAAAGAAGGAAGGGCCAGATCTGAAAAATTGAACTCCTCTTACTCCTATTTCAGCAACGCAGTTAACATATAATCATTAAATTAACCAAATCCGAAATCAGAGTCAGAATTAAAACTTTAACATTCCCAGAGGTTACAGGAACCCCCTTTATCAAGGGTTTCCCTCCCCCCCACCCCCCCAAAAAAAACCCTTCAGGAATCCCACACAGAAAGCATCTTAGTTTAGGGCTGTTGTTTGGGTTGTAATTTTCTTGTCACCCTGAGAGGAGGAAATATGCACTCTGTTTCCTCTGCCTTTAAATTCAGCATGAAAAACACTAAATACTAAAAATACAGCAAGGATGTAAATGTAGTTAATTTTCCAATTATGACAAATTAAGGTAGAGGCAAGGCAAGCGTGCAGAGCAAACAATGAGAGCAAGAGTCTGAGAGAGGAGACACCGACACAGGGCGCCCCTGTCAAAAAAGAAGATACCCAGAAAGGGAGAGACCAAGTCAAGAGAAAAAAAAGTGGGAGGGTTAGGAAGAGAGGAAAGGAGGTGAACAAGAACGAGGGAGTTGGGAAATGAGATTCGGAGGGAGAGGCTCCACGTGCCGTGGAAGCTGGCCAGTGAACTTGCACTTGGCTATGGCATTCACCTGTTCCTCCTCCTTCACCACCGATCGCCAAGGAGCCATCCTCCGTTTTTCCACCTCTCTGTTCCTTAAAGGACTGTTCCACAGCAGAACATCTTACAAGGAAGAAAATTATTCTCGGGACAAACACATCCGAGAGCTGGGTGAAGTATAGAGAGCCGGAATCTCCCTGGTTTACTAATTTGGGGTGTTGTTTTTTAATTTTCTTAAAGGTTTTATTTATTTATTTGAGAGAGTGAGAGAGGGAGAGAGGATGAGAAGGGAGAAGGTCAGAGGGAGAAGCAGACTCCCTCCGGAGCTGGGAGCCCGATGTGGGACTCGATTGTGGGAATCCAGGATCATGACCTGAGCCAAAGGCAGTCACTTAACCAACTGAGCCACCCAGGTGCCCTAATTTGGGGTGTTATCAGAAAATCTTTCACCTCCTATTCAGGATACTTCCTGGAAGACCGGGTCAACGACCCATTGCCCTGGAGGCCCTTTTAAACTCTGTGACATCAAAAACAACTCCAACAAAACCGGTTCTTAAAAAGAGACTGAAGTGACAGCAGAAATAAATTGATTTTTCTGAAATCCAGCAGGTTTTGCCCGGGGACCGGGGGTAACCAGCCTACACTGGCTGAGAGGGCCGCACTTGCCTCAGAATGTTTCTGGAGGCCTTTTTTTTCTCCTGGAGCTCAGGCCCTTGCAGTCAGTCCCCTGTGACATGTAAGCAGAAAGAACTGCTGGGGACCAGGGAAGAGAAATAAATCCAGCCTGATACCTCAGACCATGGCCTCGGGGGCCACAGGGCATAACCGGCCAGAACGAGTTCTGGGTCCTCCAGCTTAAAGGACCACGGCAGGAAAGCTTGAGAGTCACCTTGCCCTTCCCAGTCCCTCCGACTCCTACCGCAAGCCCGGACCCAGGCCGTCCAGCCAGCCTGGGTCCCTGAGAAGAGTCAGGAGTCGCAAACACCTGGGATGCTCCTTATGGCCCGAGACCCTCCGCGACCCGGGGTGAGGAGGCCCCAAGGTGTGCATGAGCTCAGTCCCCTCTCTGAACCGCGTACAGGTCCACCATATGACCTGGGCTGCGGCTGAAGCTGAGAGAATGCTTAACTCGTGCCTCTATATTTTATCACCAAAAAAAAGAAAAAAGGAACAAATTACATATTAATGCAATATCACAAACATTAAAGCTATGCCAAAATGTATAAAATAAAAAGTGAAAGTCCCCCCAGTATCCACGACCTCATCCCTTTCTTCTCCCTAGAAGTAACTATTAAAAAGAGCCTTCTGTGCAACCTTCTAGACCTTTATTTTTAAGATTGATTTACTTATTTGAGAGACAGAGAGAGAGAGCATGAGCAGGGGGGGGAGGGGCAGAGAGAGAGGGAGAGAGAGAGCGTCCCAAGCAGACTCTGCGCTGAGTGCAGAGCCCGACGTGGGGCTCGATCTCACAATCCTGAGATCATGACCTGAGATGAAATCAAGGGTCGGACGCTTAACTAAATGAGCCACCCAGGCACCCCTAGACCTTTCTTAAATGCATTTATCTGTATGTCCACATACCTATGTAGAGTTTAGGGACACCCTATTTAAATAAATAGGATTGTGCTGTATATGCAATCATATGGCTTGCTTCTGGCATTTAACAATGTATCTTTCCGTGTTTCCTCATATTCTCATGTCTGCAGGCTGAGTTCCCCCTCCATTATCTTTATTTGTTACAATCATTTGACAGAGAATGAGATTGTTCCAATTTGTCACTCTTACGAGCAGGTCGCAGCAAACACTGCTGGTGCCTCCAGCCCTGCTCATCTCTGCAGGATAAACACACGTCTTGAAGGGAAACTGCCAAGGCGGTTTTCCATGTAAGGAAACCGAAGCCCGGAGAGGGGAAGAGTTTCTCCAGGTGACATAAAATACTAGGAGGAGAACTGAGATCAGACATAAGGGTCCCAAGTGCCAGGCCAGGCTCCCCTGTGAACTGTGAACTTGGACATGCCCAGTCCACTCCCATAGGCTGTGAGATTTCGGGCTCTGTACTGAGTAGACAGGAACAAAAGTTCAAAGGCAAAGGAGAATGTGGCAATCCCGGCAGAATGAAAAGGTTAGGGTGGCCAGAAGGTACTCAGCAGAGGACAGAGGAAGGAGCACTGAGCTCAAAATTTAAATCCTTCGCTCCCGTCCTGGTTTTCCTACCCTTCCCCAGTGTCATTTCTATAATTAAGCCTCTGTTTCCTCCACCGTAAAATGGACATAGTTTCTGCTGCCAAGTTTAACGTGAGAGCTGATCCAAGCGTTCTACTGACACCATGATAATAGTTTGCATTGCTTGAGCTCTATGTGTCAGCGACCCTACTAAGCACCTTTCCTGAATCACATTATTTGACCCTTACAACTCTTTGAGATTGGTCCCATTTTTTGTGCCCATTTTACAGATGAGGAAACAGAAGCACAAAGAGTAAGTCCTTGCCCGAGCTCACCCAGCTAGCAAATGACAGGGTCAGGAGCTGAAGCCGGCTAGGCAGCCCCATTCCAAAGCTCAAACTCCTGGCCAAGAGACGTGTTCAAAGTTTGTGCGTCCCCCAAAGTGGCCATGAAGTCCCCCAGACAGGGCAGGGCATGGCCCTGGAGGTGCAAGGCCCCAGAGTAAGGAACAAACCAAATGAGCCCCAGCTAGAATATGCTGGACCTGGGCCATAGCCAAGTCCCGATGCTCGGCCTCTGAGGTTCTGCTCTCCAGCGCACTGCTGGGGACCCCTCCCATTACTGCTCCACACCATAATTAGCCAACCCCGCAGAGGTCCCGCAGTACCTGGGGCTGGTGAGGGCCTAATGGAAGCACACGGGCCATAATTGCCTCCATCCATCACCCTGGCCCAGGCAAGGGGACAGAGTCTGGCTGGAGATTTATACAAGCTGTTTCTCTGCAGAAACGAGGGCCAATGACACAGCCTGCCTTGCTAGGAGTTTGAACAGACAATGCAGACCAAAGGACCATGCAGGCTTTCTGGCCACAGAAGAAGGGGAGAGAGAGGAGGGAGTAAGGAAGGAGAGAAGCATCAGAGGGGGAGACAAAGACAAGGAAAACAGATACAGAAAGATGGTGAGTATTGTAGGAGAGCGAGAGGCAATGTGCCAGCAAAGTGTTTCTTGAGTTGAACTCTCTGACCTCTTGGGGGGGAGACAGAGAAAAGAAAGAGACAGACAGAGACAGACAAAGGAGGGAGAGGGGGAGAGAGATGGGTGTGTGTGTATGTACACAGACAGATGCACATAGCTTCATTTGGATGACACCTTAAAAGATAAATATGATCATATTCTGGATTATTCAGTCTAGGACTCTGGAGCAGAGTACTGTCATCCAATTTAACTGCCCAACCTCCTCGCCATCAGCCTGTGAAATGGGAATAACACTTCCTTTTCCAGAGAAGCGTGCCAACAAAGTGAGATGGCATATATAAAGTGCAGAGCGCGTGCTCATTAAAGAGTAGCCATAATTACTATTTCTGTTTACAAGACACTCATCAAGTGTGGTTATCCGCGCAGCCTTGGGAAGGTGTATTTAGAGGAAGTGATCTATGAGCTGGGCTTGGAAGAGTGAAGAGTTGGCAAGGAAGGGAGCTGGCTCTTCAAGAAGGGAGGAGGCCCTTGAAGCCAAGAGCAGCCAGATGTGCTCGGGAACGGCTGGAATATCGGGAGTGAGAGGGAGCAGGCGGGAGGTGAGGCCGAGGAGCCCAGCAGGAACCAGGACAAGGAGCTCTGACTCTGCAGCACTGGCCAAGGGAGCCAGCACCCTTCCCCAGCCCCCATGCTCCCGGCCGAGAACCTTCCCCATGCTCACCATGTTAGTAGGTAGGGGGATCTGCAGAGCAGGCCAAAAGAAAGCTATCAAGTGGTTGTAGTGCTTCTTTTTGAAGTTTCTGTCACTACAGATAGAAGCTAAGTTGTACAATTTTTATTGCACTCAGAATGGGGGCATCTACCCTCCCTGCCCCCAGGTCACCCCTGCCCCCCACCACCACACCCCCATGAAACTCTGATGAAATAGTCATTTCTTCTGTTTACTGGATTTAGAGACAAGAAGGTTTGGGCAGAGCATCACGGGAAAGCAAACGTGAGGGAGACACTGCCCTCTTTCACCAAGATCCGTGCTTCTCTTCTTCCTGAGGATACAACCAGATTGCGTTTCCCAGCTCCCCCTGCCAGTAAGCGTAGCCACAGGTAGTAGACGGTATCCGTGCTTTGCCCAGTCCCCTTGGATTCTAGTTACCATTCCTGCACATCCACCCTCCTGTTTCAGAGCGCTCTGATTCCAAGGGTTTCCTCCTGCCCCCTTCTTTGGAAGCCTGTCATTGGCTAATGGACCACTGTACTTGTCAAGCCAGAAATGTCTGGGGGTTCCCGTGACCTCAGGGTGGCCCTTAGCCAGTGTACGAAAGCCTGGACCCCCTGCCTTGACATGGGACCTACTCTAAGGTGTAATTTACGCTCCAGAACCTCCCTCCGCCAAGCACCGCAATTTTGGGGACTTTGTCTGAAATGATACCCCTGCTTACCCTCATCCCCTTTGCAGTCCTGTCTGCTTCTCTACTGGTTCTCTTGGGAACACTTCCTAAAGAAATCGCCTGCACATCAATAGTCACTCAGGGCCCGCTTCCGGGGAGACACCACATGCCTGCGTTGTAGCCCGCGGAAAACGAGAAGAGGTACCACTTCCTGGCCTTGCGTAAAAGCCTACCTGGGCTCCTCCACACTCTTCTCCCTTTAGGCTGATGGGAATAGAAAGAGGGTCACCTGGGAAGATACTTATTCATAATGGCAGAACCTGGAACAACCTGGATCCTTGAATTACTGCCTGGAAGAAAGACAGGTGCCAACCCAGAACACTACATTGAACAATAAAGTGAGAAAGAAACTCGTACGGTGCTAAGTCACTGAAATATCTGTATTTATTTGTCATGGCAGGTAGTGTCACCCACACTAAAATAGAAAGTCAATTTATTCTAACCCTCAGTGAAGTTTAGAGTGGATGAAAGACAGTTGAGGAGACCGTTTACACTCCCGCCAGGTAGGACCCTAGGGAGCCCACGCAAGCTGGGCCCGAGCACCATGGACACCGGTTACAAAGTGACAGGATTCAAGGCGTCTTCCATCAGGACCAGAACTCCGAGAAGACAGCTCTGCATAAATTCACAGCGCCCACGTAATAAGGACAAAAAATATTATTAATATATAACTATTTATAATGGTTTGTTCTCCCCTGGATTCTATGGAACAATGATTCTTGCTTTCTGAGAATATCCCTGAGATCTCCTTTGTTGAGGACAATCCGGATAATAGGCCAGCAAGAGAAAATGGTAATAGAAGTCAGAGGGGCTAAAACAATATACATGAAAAAGAACCAAGACAGTACAGCTGGAAGGTCAGAAGAGAATAGAGAACCCATGTGAGCTGGGTGTTAGGAAGAGTTGAAGAGTTAGGAGCGAAGGTAAGAATAAGAAAGAAGGTTTAGCAGGAGCAGTTACCGTCTGGGTAGAAGGTGGCAGATCAGATTGGCAGTGATCTGGAGAGAGTGATTTTTGTGATGACTTCTCGGCAATAAGGATGTCCTCCGTCTTTGGCATTTCCTTAAGAAGCTAAGTATAGACTTGAAAAACAATTAATTTTTGGTTCCTGGAATGTTCCTGGGAATGTAACACCATGAGAGACTGGTCCATTTGGAACCGGGGGATATACTAGGATTATACCTGTAACTACTTCCAGGGATCTCCAGGATTTTATAGCCGAGACCAGAACACTTTGCATCTCCATTCCCACGATTTAAGGCACATTTAAAATATCTTAGCCCCAACAAATTTCTTAAATCTCTTCTAGGAAAATTCACCACCACCTTCCACCATCCAATTCTGTGCTCCCCTAAATATCTGCCTGTGCCTTTGGCACTTAGTTTTATTATCTATGAGTCAAGTTAACTGATACGAGTCAAGTTAACATCATACGATGTTTGATTTTTCAACCTGATTGGAAAATCTTTGCGGATGGGTATTGTCTTTTTATCCTCACAGCATCTGTCCTGTACTCAATAAATGTGAAGATTTCGGTCTTGTTCATCTCTCTCTCTCTCTCTAGCACCTTTGAGATTATCTGACTGATGGAAGATGATTAGTAAATGTTTGTTAAATGAATAAGTGAAATAATCAATCATATTCATTGCATTTTATTGATAACAATTACAGTCAAGCAGGTCATAACATTGCCTCATTGCTACTTGGGTATTTCCACTAGCATTCACCTTTGCAATTAAATTTTCCCTGTACTTACAGATGGGACCTGTCTTACACCCAGCCAACCTCAGCTGAGAAAGTCAAAGATTGGGAAACAAAGCCAGAGCTGAATATACCTCATCTACTTCCTGGATTGCTAGAAAAGCCTCAGTTGCAAATATCAAAAAGGGTACAAAAACCCTTTTAGCCCAAGGAAAATAGTACCCATACTTTGGGCTCACAAGTGACACTCTCCTTGTTTCATGTAAGGGACAAAACACAGGCCATACAAAGCCCCCCCCCCCCAACTCTGCTGGCTTTGCTGAGGTTATGTAACATCTCTAAACCTCAGTTCCCTCATTGGTAAAACAGGCACAACAACGCCTCCCTTACAGAACGATCGTGAAGATTAACAGAGTGATCTAGGCAATCTCCCAACACAATGCAAGTAAGTGACACAGTAGCAGCTCCAAGAATACTTGTTTCCTTGCTGGATGATGACACACACACAATAGAGATAGAAAGAAGAAAACCCACTCTGACATCTTCCGGAGGCTACAAAGAAGGAGCAATAGGTCTTTCATGTCCTTCACATTCATCTGAGGGAGAATAGGGATGACCAGCAGAAACTCGCTGGCCAAAATGAAGTCTCCTCAACAGCTCTCTCCTTCGTGAGTTAGTGCTCAAGACCTACCATTGCCAAGGGGAGGAAGCAGTGGATTGACCCCCTCATGTTGTAAGCCTGTCTCCTCAGACGAGGATGAAATGAGAGCTTTGTCCACTTACCTCAGCTGGACAATGTACAATTGTGTTTCAATTTGTAACAGAAGAGAAACACAGCATTTCTATTATCTTATTTTTTTAAGGAAATTGGGAGAGACATTTACATAGCTAACAAGGGCCCAAAGTAAGATCTCTTTTATGAGAACAGAGAAAAGACTGGATTTCATTTTTGGTGATTTCCTTCCAATTGAGATGTTGCGGATAATGCTGGATGACTTCCAGTTTTGAAATGACCACCTCCCGGGGGGTTGTCTACTCACACACCAAATGCTACAGTAACAAGCTCTTGAGAAACAGCTTACACACACTCAGGTGATCTTATGCCTGAGTGAAGAATATAATTGTTACCCTAAAAAATATTTGGTGTGTTAAAATTATAGGGTATGTCAAAATGGAGCATTCTCTCAATGATATTTAAATTTTCATGGGTTTTTTACTCTCTCATAATATTTAAGTACTTTGACTATGAGACTAAACCATTTACAAAGGCAAGTTTATTCACAGTATTTATAGCCCTTCAGACAGACCCACCTTCAAAGGTCTGAATTCTGTTTATAAACTTCTTATTTCTATCAGAATAGAGAAGACCCGCAACAACAATGCAGATAATTTTCATTCAAGACTGCTCTTGAGTTAAATCATTTGGATATTTCTGAGAGAGAATCACCCAGGGCCCAGAATGACCCGAATAATTACCTTCATTATTTAAGTCAGTCTGCTAAATCTAGCCTAAGTTACCGGCCTTGGGGAGCTTTTGAAGGAGCTATTTCAGAAAATCAAAACACTCAGAATATTTAACAATATTTTTTCCACTGGATTTACAGGCCCATGTGAAGGAAAAGGTCAATGACTTAGACAACCAAAAAAATCTTAGACCTGGAAGAAACCTCATGCTCAACATTTTGATAGAAACTTACAACTTATAAAAAAAGGAAGAAAAAAAACTTGCCGGAACACTTTATCTTTTGATCCTAACAATCACTGTTTGAAACACAACCATAATCTCCATGTTTACAGATGAGAACCCAGAGATTGAGAGAGGGACATGTTTTGTTCAAGGTCACACGACAAATAAGTGACAAGCTGGGACTGGACCCTAGGACATCTCCTAAGGTTCTAAGGAGAGAAGTTCTCATGTAGGTCCCATGCTATGATCTGTCTCAACATGGTCTGAATGTTAGAATCAATTCATGTCAATACCCATGCCTCCACCCAAATTAAATCAGAACATCTCAGGACTGGGTCTAGAAATAAGTGTTTTAAAAGTTTCCCAAGTGATTTTGATGTTCAGCAACAAATAATCAATAACCAATACCATAAAAAAAAAAGTTCAAAAGTTCATTGTCCTAGCTTGATTTTTGGACACACAGGTCTGTTTTTTTTAGCAATCATAGTTTAACTAAACACACCTGGTTTCAAGATTACATCTTTTCCAGGCCCACCACCTTGCAACCTTGTGGGCTCAAGCAGGCCCTGGAATGACCACATGAAGCCCCAGGCCTTTCCTATGAGAATAGATGCTAATTCAGTTCTCCCCTGACCTATGCTTGTAAGGGAAGGGACTTTTGAAACTGAAGTTTTTGGGGATTATGATAAAGGACGAACCTGAAAAACAGGACTGAGGCTCAAGGCAAAGAGCAAGGCTAAAAATGGGAAAATTAACTCAAGATTGGAATCCATAAAGATGGAAAGCAAGCAGGTGAGTTGGGATCCTGAAAAATGGTGGATTAAAATAATCTGACAACTTTCAGGCTAACAACTCTGAGAAAGTCTGGATCATAAAACACTGCTAACTGAATATAATAAGTTGCATATTCTGTTTTGGTTAAACAAACAAACATACTTTCTGTATTTGTGTAGATATGTTTGTGTATGTTTTCTCACAAGGAGAACTACAAGAAGGGAGAGTCACCAGGCTGGCAACACTGGTTATCTTGGCAGGGAGGAGATGCTTGGAGAATGACAGGGATATAATTAGTTTTTCTTTTATATAGCCAACATGTGCTCTGTGATTTAAAAAACATATGTGATATTGTGATTTATAATAAGAACTATGTATTTGGTCCTCATCTCCATTTCTGGCACGGAGCTCCTAAAACTCTTGGAATTTCCTAAGTGATGAGAGCTTTAAAGATATCTTTTGTCATGTAAATGAGGTGATCTGGACTATACCTAAGGATGGGAACTGCTTGCCAGGAGAACCAACCATGAGATAAAAGGATTGGAATGTTCATTGCCCCACCCCCAGACTTCTGGGGAAGAGAGAGGAGCTAGAGGTTGAATCGACTGCTAATAGTCAACGATTTTATTAATCGTGACCACGTAACAAAGCCTCCACAAAAACCCAAAAGGACAGGGTTCAGAGAACTTCCTGGTTGGTGAACACCTGGAGGGACCAAGTGGTGCCCCCAGAGGGGGCACGGAAGCTCTGTGCCCCTCCCCCATGCCCTGCCCTGTGCAACTCTTCCATCTGGCTGTTCCTGAGTTGTATCCTTTTAAATAAGCCAGTAAGTATATATTTCTCTGAATTCTGTGGGCCACTTTAGCAAATTAATTGAAAGAGGTAAGGTATAAGTATTTTAAATATACAGCTGAGCTTAAAGGAAAGAAAGGTGCTTTTTCAGATGTCAGAACTGAAGGGGGAACTATGGACTAGGTGGTAAGCAAGAGAGATGGGACCAAGCTGCCCAGGAAGGGACAGGGATGGAGAGGGGCGATAGCACAGGTCCTAGATTCTGGGGAACTCAATTTGATGCTCGCGCATGGGATGGTCCACTGAAGGAGCTAGCAAAAAATGCCATGAGGAAAAAAAATTGCAACAAAAATAAAGATAGCAGGTGCAAGAGTGAGAAAAGAAATTGCTACAAACAATCAGTAAAATGAAACCCACAATGAATGTATAAAATGTAACAATGATGGTGGTGATGAATTCAAAGGTAGGAGAAAGTGGAACTAACCTTTCAGGCAATACTTATTTGCAAGATGGGAGGGATGATCAGAGTAAAGCGAAGGTAAAACTTTGATTACCTTCAGTCTTCATGCTAAGTCAAGAATAAACATTAAAATTTTAAGGGGAACTACTAAAAGGAGAAAATTCAAGGGGAACTACTAAGGTAGCAAAGAGTAATGAAGACAACCATGTTCTAGTGACAGAGGGAGAGGGGGAAATAAAAGCAGCAGCACAGTCAACTGAGGACACAAAGAGACAGAAATAAATGCAAATGTATCAGTAAGGACAATGGTGTCCATAGACAAAATCGGATGGTTCAAATTCAGAGACTCTGAGACCGGATTTTAAAACGAACCGTTATAAGATATTCATAAATGATACACTCAAAACACAATGCCCCAGAGGGGTACCCGGGTGGCTCAGTCAGGTAAGCGTCTGACCCTTGATTTTGACTCAGGTCATGATCTCAGGGTCATAAGATCCGAGCCCCGCCCATCAGGCTCTGTGCTCAGCATGGAGTCTCCTTGAGATTCTCCCTCTCCCTCTGCCCCCCCCCCACTCATGCCTGCGTGCACACGCGCTCTCTCTTTAAAATAAATACATCTTATTTTTTTTTATTAACACACAGTGTATTATTTGCCCCAGGGTACATGTCTGTGAATCATCAGGCTTACACATTTCATAGCACTTACCATAGCACATACCCTCCCCAATGTCCATAACCCAGCCACCCTATCCCTACCCCCCTACCCTCCAGCCACTCTCAGTTTGTTTCATGAGTTTAGGAGTCTCTTATGGTTTGTCTCCTTCCCGATCCGATCTTTTTTTATTTCCCTCCCCTGCCCCCCATGACCCCCCTCCCTGCCTCTCAAATTCTTCATATCAAAGAGATCATACGATAATTGTCTTTCTCTGATTGACTTTAAAATAAATACATCTTTTGTGGTCCGTATATAAAACGGAATGTTACTCAGCCATCAGAAAGGATGAATACCCAACTTTGTATCAATATGGATGGGACTGGATATTATGCTGAGTGAAATAAGTGGAGCAGAGAAAGTCAATTACCATATGGTTTCACTTACTTGCGAAATATAAGGAATAACATGGAGGACAATAGAAGGAAAGGAAAAGTGAATTGCTGGAAATCGGAGGGGGGAGACGAACCATGAGACACTGTGGACTCCAAGAAACAAACTGAGGGTTTAAGAGGGGAGGGAAGGGGGGGGATGGGTGAGCCCGGTGATGGGTATTAAGGAGGGCACAGATTGCATGGAGCACTGGGTGTTGTACATAAACAATGAATCTTGGAACGCTGCATCAAAAACTAATGATGTATTTTATGGTGACTAACACAATAAAAATAATAAATAAATAAAATTAAATAAATACATCTTAAAAAACACACACACAATGGCACAGAAAGGTTGAAAACAAAGGGATGGAAAAAGAAGCACCTAACTACAAAGGGAAAGAAAGCTGGTGTGGCTGAGTATCAGATGCTTCTAAGGTAAAAATCACAAAGAATAAAAAGAGTCATTACAAACACGGTAAAAACTTCTCCCCCCCAAAAAAAATGTCTAAAATAAGATGTGTAGGAGACACCATAAAGTTAAAACCCTGGGTAAATATATTTGCAACCCATGTAACTGAGAACTGGAATCCAGAATCAATAAGAGAAAGACAAATGGGTAACAAAACTAGACAAAGAATATGAAAAATCATGTCACAGAAGCAGAAACCCAAAGAGTCAATAAATATATAAAAACATCTCCCTGGCTGGTAAAGAGAGGAATGTAAATTTGGAAAGGAAAAGAGTCTATTTGGTATTCATTCATTCGATTTGCGGGTTTAAAAGTTTGATAACGTCAATAACTGTTGAGCATGGAGCAAATGTTTGGTGTTTACAATTACTGATGCGAGTGGAAACTGATGCCACCTCTTTGGAGAACAGCCTAGCAACACTTTATTTAGTACACTTGGAGACACACCTGCTGCGAAATGGAGGGGTCCTACTTGCGGGTGTCTAGCCCGGGACTAAGGAACTACACTGACAGATGTGCGCATAGAGACACACCGCGTTCAGTGCCGCAATTTAGGGAGCAGAGAAAAGTGGAAGCACCCCAAATATTTCTCAGTGGAGAACAGATAAACTGGTTTATTCATGTAACGAAATTTAAAGGAAAGGGGCTAGCTTATAGAACTCAAATGGATAACCCTAAAGAACACAGTGCTGGGTGCGGGGAGAGGGGAAGCAACTCGCAATTGATATGTACAGGATACCAAATATGGAGATGTTGGAAATACAACTAAAGGCTTATATTATTAATGGATTTATACATCTGAACAGAAGTATGAACCCAAGGGAGGAAAGATACAGAGGAACTTCAGAGTTTTGGTTACCTCTGAGAAGGGAGGACTGGGGAAGGAACAAGGAGGGCAACTATTTTGGCAATGTGCCATTTCTTTTAAAAAAATTTGAAGCAAATTTGGCCAAATACATAAGACTCTTATACCTCATCCAAAAAACAAAAACAAAAGCAAAAACAAAAAAAAACCCAAAAACCCTCTTATACATGGATGTATATTTTTTAAATTTGTGTATATTTGAAATATTTCTTAAAAATTAAAAACAACGCACTTGAACCTCAGAGAGGCATCAAGGAAAGGAGGGAGAGGAAAGGGTGAGGACATCGGCAAGTCCTTAAGGATGGTCAGTAAGGGGCTCCCTGGGAACCAGATTCTGATAAAGTCAGAGGGCAGGCGAGAAGAGGGGTTACACAGAGAGTGCAGGCTATGGTTTCCACTAAAGGAACACCAGGGGATGTGGAAGGATGGGAAAGTGCTGAGCGTCTTCTGAAGAAAAGCCCAGCAGTGTTCTGCCTGGGGAGAGACAGGATCTGATTACCTGTATGCCTCTTAGGCTGCTATGATTTCGGCTGAACACGACTGTTTTTATCAAGGTCTTTATTCCCAGCAAACACGCTGGCCAGGATCTAAAAACAGTCAAGTTCCGCACTTCAGAACTGTCAGGTTGTAAAATACACCACTTCCTGGGACATTATTGGCCTATATGGTACAGTAACAACAGCAGAGGAAGAGCAGGCTCAGAGAGGTTAAGTGACTTGCCTGAAGGTGCACAGGAGGGACTCCCCAGCATTCCCAATGTAACTCCAAAGGCTTCCCCTCCCCTACGCTACACACTTCCTCTGAGGATTCAAATAAGCCCTTTGTAAGTTTCCTATTTCCTGCGACAGATCCCAAGTGGTTTGAAAATGATTGGGGATAACTCTTTTTTTTTTTTTATTTTTTCCCTGTGGCCAGAATAAGACATGATTTAGAAAGTAAGTATAAGACATCATTCATGCCCGAGGGACTGGGTCTACAGGTCTGGCTGTGCTTAGCAGATCTAACAGGGAGATAACGATGGAGCCTTCGGGGCTTGGCAGTAATTGTTTTTGGCTGACCTCAGGAGGGACCTGCTCTCGCAGGAACACATATCTTCTTGGTCCCCAGGTGAGGACCCGCTGCTCTCTACCTGGCAAGGAATCTCAAGCACTGAACACTCTCCCTGGTAAGAGCCCTTTTTGGAGTTGATGCTGGATTTTATGGGTCTGGAGAGAAGCTCTCTGCATGCTGAGAAAGGCCACCCAGAGACCCCGGCCACCTGCTCAGGATGGTGAGTGAATTACCACCGGTTGGATTCAAAGGCAGAATTTGTTCTGCTTCTACATGTGGATGGAGTTGCTGGCCAGCCAGTGTCTCCACCTCTCCTCGGGTCTCAGTCTTGTCTAACAAGATGGGCTCCGGTTCCAGTTCCCACTCGAGTGTTAGTGATTCTAACTGCACCATTAGGAAGGAAATCAGAGCTTCAATGAGCAAGCCAGAGGTAAAAGCCGACAGCAGCAGCAACAAAATTCTTCCCCATCTTTTGTCTTGTCAGCCAGCTCAAAAACTCAACCAAGACAGAAATCATCTGCCTCTCGGTGTGGTTTTTCACTCTGTCTTGCTATTTAGTGTCCAGGCATTGCAAAGAGTCGAGAACATTGGGCTAAGTAAAGAACTTGGCATCTAGTCATGGATCCACCCGGGCAAGGAGCTGCATGAGCCAGGACCTCAGTGTCCCCATTTCACAAACTTGGTGATTCCTTCCTTCTTTCCTCCCTTCCTCCCTTCCCTGCTTCCCCCTTTCCCTCCTTTCCTCCCTCTCTTCCTTCCTCCCTTCTCTCCTTCCTCCCCTCCTTCCCTCCTTTTTTTCTCTCTCCTTCTTTAACTTGATTTGCCAGGTCCATTTGAGTTCCGATTTTACACTTAGAGCACCTACTATGTGTTGTAGGTAATGGGGGTGAACAAAGAGATGCTTATGATATGATCTAACAACCTGTGACCGATAACAAAGCAAAAATGAAGCTAAACTGGTCAGTGGAAAGCATGGCAGTGGAAAGAAAGGCAGATCTCTAAGGGCTGGAGGAGCAGGATGAGCAGGACTTGGTGAATGCTGGGCATTCCAGGTAAGAGAAATGACATTAGCAATTATCTTAGCAACGGACCCTGTAATAGTTGGGATCTCTCAGTTGCAAGTCCCAAGAACCCAACTCAAACCAGTTTAAAGGCAAAAGGGGTGGGGAGCTTTGCTGAAAGAACAGCTCCAGAGCCACAGACGTGGAGACACAGGACAGAGCCAGAAACTGGGGACTCGACCACCAGGACTTCTGTCTGCCTTCTTTGTCGTGCTCCATTCAGAAAGGCTTTCTTCATGTAACAGGCAAGACAGCTGCTGGAAGGTCCTGAATCGCAGTCGTAAAAGCTGTGATAAAAGGAAAAGGGAAGGAACTTGCTCTCCAACATGGAAAAGTCTGGAGAGAAATTCTGATGGTGGGAGTATGTGAGTCTGGGCTACACATCGCCTCTGTGGGTACGGGAATGTGGGCGTCACTGTGAGTCCCACTGAGCCACAAGGGCTAAGACAGGAGCTGCTCTCCAAAACAAGCAGAAAACGCCACATCAGGGGAAAAAAGGAAACAGATTCTGGGCAAACAGTATCTAATACCGTGCTTCACACCTGTGAACCTCCTTTAACAGTGAATAAAGCTGAGGCTCAGGCTAAGTAACCTGCCAAGGTCACATGTTAGAAACTGGCAAAGCCAAACCCTGACCCAGATCCATCTGGTCAAATATACCCCCCAGAGCTGTTGTTCACGCTTCCGATTTAAAAAAGAATGCACACACATATTTCTAGAATGTGGGCAGCATGTTAAAGAATAAAAACAATATTAAAATTACCATCACTAGGAAGTAATCACCACCACAATGTTGGCGCGTTTTCCTCTAGGTCCTTTTCTATGGATCTGTGGTAGATACCTGGCTTGTGCCATGGTTTCGACTGATACACAACATACAGCCAAGGGCCACGATGGCAGAAAGATCTGCCCAGATCTTTACGAAGCAGACAGCCCACCCCCCAGTTGCTACGAATGTTGGCTGCTGACGGCTCACAGTTGCCCCCCTACCTGAGATGTTTGGGAGGTTTTACTCTGCACCCCCCAGGAGCCCCCACCAGCCAAAGACTGACTACGAACTGAGTTATAAAAGTTCAGCCTCGAGGGCGCCTTTGGCTCAGGTCATGATCTCGGGTTCCTGAGATGGGGGGGAAGGAGGGAGGTCCTTGCTCAGCAGGGAGCCTGCTTCTCCTTCTCCCTTTGCCTGCCACTCTCCCTGCTGTGCTCTCATAAAACAAAAAAAACAAAAAACAAACAAAAAAAAACATTAAAAAACAAAACCAGCCTCCTCTCCCTCAGCACAGAAAAGCTAGGACCCCGTTATGCTCGAGCTTCCTGTAGATGCAGGTGGGCTTCAGCTGAAAGGGCATCTTTGGCTTCCTTCCCTCCCCGGCCTTGCTTTTATCACCGCCTAGAGGTATCCTTCCTCATGTTGCTCAAGCATTCTCCGCTCAGCATCTGCTTTGTAAGGAACCTCGCTTCAGGGAGTGACTGAGAACGTTTTTAATTGCGCTAAGGTCTGGGTTCTAAACACCCGCCTTTTGAAGATGCATGGGCCATTAAACAGCCCACCAAACCGGGTCAACCACCAGCAATCGCCTCTCGCCATGGCCTTGTGAATTTCGGTTCCTTTTCATCCCTGTAATAACTCTCACCAAGTGCTAAGAGCTGCGTTTCCTGGTTTAAAAAGCCAATTACTTTATACATTTCTATAGTCATGTATTTATAGAATCATTAAGGCTCTGAAGAAAAACATGCATTATTCAGTTAAATTTTACTGCGTTTTATGGGAGGAAAGTATATGTTGTAGTAGAAAGTCTTAATTTAAGGATTCATGAAGATTTTGAACGGATTGATTATCATAGTCCCTCCATTCTAAGATATACAATTTAATGGTTTTTGAAAGTCTTAGAATCAATGAATACATTTAGTGAATGTTTTTTTTTCCTCCCCGTACCAATCCCTTGAAATCCTACTAATTGCTTTCTTTTTACGCACCCACGTGAATTCTAGAATCGCCTCATCGGAGTCCAAGACATTGCCCCCCACTGTGAATAAAACTTATGATAAAATTAACTCAAACCTATAAATTAATCTTGGGGGGAAAATGTCTTTATAATATGGAGTGTTTGCAACCAGTGCTATGGTATGTTTTCCCATTTATTCAAGTCTTTGCTTATTCCTCCCAACTGATCACTGTCAGTTTGTCCATGTATATCCTATACAATTTTTATTAAAATTACTATTTTGCATTTGCAATGCTAACGGAAATCTGTTTTCCCTCATATTTTCTAATTGGTAATGTTAGTATACATAAGAGCTATTTTTAATATTTCTCAAACATCTGATTACCTTATAGATCTATCTTATTAGCACTATTAGCATTTCAGATGATAAAATTTGGGGTAAATTATACAGATAATTGCATCACTTGCAAATAAAGATAATGTTTCCTTTTTCATTGTTATACATTTTATTTCTGATCCATGTTTTATTATATCAACTAGCACTCCCATAAAATTTTTAAATAGAAATAAAAGAAATCATTGGAAATTACTCTGGTATTTCACCACTAAGCATGAAATTGAGTGTTTAATATACATATTTTTCAACATAGTATATAAAACGTGTCTCCCTTAAGTAACTGAAGAATTTCCATCAATGACAGGGTTGAGTATTATCAAATGTAACTTCAGGAATTTATTAAATCAGACTCAGGCTGATGTGTGAAACATACTTTACGATTTGGGCTAAGTTGGACCTGGAGTTGACTGTCAGCCACAGTGTTCACCTTGGTCTTGACCAATTTTTCTAACCTCTCCCTGCTTAGTTTCTTTAGCTATAAAATAATAACTCATAAGGTTCTGTGATCACTAATCTAGCTTGTATGACGTGTCTTACACACTGATGATCCCATGATAGATGTTCCATTACCCAGCATTTCCAAAGTAAATCCTACTTGGTCATGGCATATCACTCATTTAATATATGAGTGGATTTAATTCGCTGGCATTTTACTTAGAATTGTCTCATCGATCTTGATCACTGTGTGCCAAATGGAAACATCTCATTTTCTGTGTATTTGTATCATTTGGAAGATAACTATGCCTTAAAAGTTGGAAGGGATACACTTAAATTTTTTTTTTTTTTTGTAATACGCATGCATAAAATTGCATGAAAGAGTGCATTCATAAATCCATTTGGACACAAAGTGCTTGACAACTTATTTCCAATTTCTGTTCAAGGTCAATGGCTGTCACGTATTGGACATTTATGGGCCAGGACTATGCTAAGCATTTCACCTCAACATCATGGTCATTCAATATCATGATCACAAAAAAGCACCATCAAAGGAAAATTTCTCTCCCTGTTTTATGGATAAGGAAAATGAGGTTGGAAGAGGTTAAGTAGTATGCCCAAGGTTACACAGTACATGATACAACAAAGTAAGCCTAAACTAAACTAAATCCTCTTATATACTAAGCAATCGTGTATTCATTGAAGTGAAGAAAATCCCAATTGATCTAATTCTTTGTTCACTTTTGGTAACTCATATTTGTGCTCAAAAGCATCCACTTCTGACAAGATTTGAAATATATTAGAATCAAATTGCCTCTAATATTTTCTTAGAATATATATAATCTCTCCACTGTGCACTTAACTCCTTTTTTAGTTCAGTCCTAATTTTATGCATTTGTGCTAGCTTTCTCTAACTTATAATTGCTAGAAGTTTATTTGTTCTACTATCATTTTGAAAAGACAGCTCTTTGGTTTATTTACCATTTTTCTTCTTTTTTCCTGTTTTCTCATTCGTTTCTGATTTTTTCTTTATTATTTTCTTCCCCCTGATTTAGTCGAATTAGTTTTAAATTCTCTTTTATTTAAATTAAAAATATCAAAACGCAGTTTTCCTTCAAATATACCTTTGGCCACTTTCTATAAGCTTTTAAATGTAGGGTTCTTGTTTTCCTAATTTTCAACAATGCATAATTGCAGTTTCGACATTTCCTTGGACCTAAAAGATGTCAAAGACATTTTTTTCCTAAGGGCTTGAAATTTTTCATTGACATTTCATACTAAGTTTAATTTTATTTCATTCTTTTAATCATAATCATTTGATATTCAGATTGTCCATTTTCTTCGTAAACTTGTACGGGTTCATTGTGGTAAATGATCCATGAACAATGAAGAGTATTTTTTTCTGTTCATTTTCAGAACACAAAATTTAACCCAAACCCACAAAATCAAAACCAATATTATTAAACCATCCATATTCTTGTCTATTTTTTGCCAAAGATTATGTGATAGTTTTCATATTTTGTTTGGGTTGGGGGTTTGGGAGTTTTCTGGTCTGTTTGTTTACTGTCCCAATAGCTGACGGATACAATATATGCCCATTGACAATGATTATGGATCATGTAGAAACAAGATCACTCCCTGAATTTCAGGGTTGTGTGTGTGTGAGTTTTAAAAGGACTGCTTAGAAAATTTTACATGATCTTTTAGACGTTTTATACCATTCTTGTTGAGAATCACTGAGATAAATGTAAATTAGTGTCATACTATTCTTGTGAATTTTCCCTTTTATCAATATAAAATGACTCCTTGCATCTTAATAATTGCATTTGCCTTGCACTATATTTTTTACTGGTATTAATATTGCCACTCCTCTTCTCAGTTTTACTTTAATGGTTTTCTTTTCCCCTCTCCCTTTTAGGCGAAGCTTTGACAAATACCTATAATTGGCTTCTGGCACGTTTTGAACCGAATCGAAGAATGGTCTTTGAATAGGGAAATCTAATGTAGCTCCATTTATTAACATTGCTGATGTTTGGCCTTCACACATACAACTGATATCTTTAACTTATTATCAAATCAGCTTTTTACCTAATTGGCTATTTGTTATAAAATGCTTCCTGTAAGTGTTACGGGCCGGTCCTGCATCTGTTTGCCCAAATGTGCACCCACTGCCCTTGCCGTGACCCTGCCCGGCTGCACGTTCCAGTCCCTCTCATCAGCTAGCTTTGGGCTCAGTTTCGCCAGTAGGAGACATGGGCAGAAGCAGCAGGAAGAAGTCAGCGTATTTCTCCCTCCCCTCTCTCCATTCTGCCCTCTGGATCTCGTTCCCGTTTGTCCTCTTTCTCAGGGCGTTTCCTCTGCATCCAAACAGAGCGCCTTAACTTGGCCCTCCTTAACACTAATCCCATCTTCTGCAGTGTTATTTCTTCTCTTTACTGCTTCTAAGGCAAGTTTGACTATGCTATTGCATTTCTATTTCTTGACAATCTTTACTTTGGATCATCTCTGCTTGCATCTAGCAACCCTTTTAATCTTACTATCTCATCTGCCATTTCTTGAATCTCAGCGTTCAGATTTGCTGAGAGCACAAAGAAGCTTCATCCTGGTAAATGCTCTTATGGACTTTTTCATTTTTTTGTCAAAGGTTTGCTTTTCCTTTGAATCTAATATTCCCCATTTTATGCCCCAGAAAATCTTCAAAGATCTCTTGATTTTCTTCCTGCTCCTGCTTGATCAAGGAAAGATCTGTTCCGGTGTGTGCCAGCAGAGTCTGGATGGATCTCCTTTGTCGTTATCATTAACCACGCCGTGACAATCAGAATCCACATCCAGACCTGAAGCTAAGGGCTGATTAATATGTACAGACTCTGAAATTCCCAGTGGTCTCAGGTGCATTGTGGACCAGAATGGGTGTTCTCTGACTTCCCTGCCTGGCCCCCAGAACATGTGGAAGGGAATTTATTTCAGGATCGCTTTGTGTGCAGCCCTCTCCTTCTTGGGAAAAGCAATGCTCAGACCTCTCCACTAACTAGTGACCCATCTCTATTCCTTCATGCTCTTGACTTCACAGTCTGGTTCAAAAACCCATACCTGTTCTCTTCTGCCATGATCCCTTCCTTCTCTTTAATTTCTCAGAAACTGTAGTCCCGTGATGGGTAAGTACACAGGGGCGATAAGGTGGAGTGGAGGTTCAATGGCCTCAGAATCAACTACTGGGATGTAAGTGGGGGTTTCCTTCCTTTTGTTCAGAGAAGACCCCGTGTCTTTAAGGTGGGAAGTAGACAGAAGTGATCATTGAAAATCTCCTGTGTGTCTCCTGCTCTTTGACCCAAGAGTGTCATTCATCCTTGCTTTACCAAGCCAAAATTCCACCCGAAGTCTAGAATCTATGTTATTGAAAAGTAGTGGTGTTTCCATGACTATTTTCAAAGGAAGGTGGTGGAGGGAAAAACAAACCGAGTGCCACAACACAGTGCCATCTTAATGTGGAAATCCCATCCACGGTCTTTGAAAAAAAAAAAAAAAAAAAGAAAAGAAAAAGAAACGTTTCCTTCCCCTTTTCCAGGTTTCCCTGCTTGATCTGGGATGCCCCTGTCCAAAGGGGATATCAAGATGTTATCCTATCTGTACTCTTGCTGCCTAAGAGGATGGTATGGAACTGCCCCTGGATTGGAGGTCTCATGCCTCCTTTCCCCACTCCCAGTCTTTCAGCTCAGCCCTTCAGAGTTTGGGGGATTGCCCAAGCCCACTCCCCATTTCTCTATGCTGCTGTTCCCACAACGTATCATTAGTACTCAGGGGGGTGTTGTGGAGTTCCTGCTAATTCAGCATCTTACGATGTTGACCCGGATTTGGATAAACAACAAACAAATATTAAAATAATGTTCCCATTTCAACTAATTAATGTGTCAGGAACCAAGAGTTCATACACTAAGAGAAACAAAGAACTGGATGCAAACAGAAATTTTGCAATTTATTATGACCTACAGAACAGCACATTGTTTTTTATTCCCTTATCATACAGCCTCCTAAAACTGCCATCATGTCCTTCAGCACATACTTATTTTTTTAGTTACTTGGGTGTGTATCCATCTCCCACTTGGGCTCCATGATCAGGTAGGATGAGAATGGTGTCTTACTCATCACTACATCCACGGTACTACACGTTCAGTTCTCCCCTCTCCAAAAGGAAAAGCTAGGAGCTAAACTGATTTGGTGGGTCCTACAGAGTCAAAACTAGCATGCAGGTCTCTAACCTGGAGACAGGTATCCCTAAATAGAACGGAAGCAGCATAAGAATTGGGTGAGTCAGGACAATGGCTTACGTGGGAGGAGGAGCTAAGTGTAGTTCTGAAAGATGAATCAAGATTTTAGAGCAGATATTATGGATTAAAATATAAGCCAGGATATCTAAGAAGAAAAAGGAGCAGAAACTGGAGGACAGAGCTATTGTACCTATTTAGCATGAAATGGGGGTGGGGGGGGGAGGCTGGGTGGCTTAGTCCTTAAGCGTCTGCCTTCGGCTCAGGTCATGATCCCAGGGTCCTAGGACTGAGCCCTGCATGGGGCTCCCCGCTCCTCCTACTTCTCCCTGCTTCTGTTCCCTCGCTCACTGTCTCTCTCTGTCAAATAAATAAATAAAATCTTTTTAAAAAATGTGAAACGTGGACAGACAAGCTATATTTAAAAAACATCCAGGGTGGATGTGAAATAGACAAGTGGTGAATGTTTATTAAATTTGCACAACCAAAATAAATTATGGAAAGGAATATAACCTTCCATTCTCTCATCCCTCCCCCAGAAATCCCCTTTTCCCCCAAAACCATATGCCTAGTAACTGCAAACAAAACAAAACAAAGCTCTGTGTGCAGGATGAAAATCACACATATATGTCACTTCAAGACCCACCCCTCACTTCTGTCGCCTTGGGCCACTCCCATTTCTGAGCTCAGCTCCCTCAGCTGTAAAATGAGAGTTATGATACCTGTGTCACAGGGCTTTTTAGATTGAATCCCATATAAAGCCTCTGGCACCCAGGAATCATTCAGTAAGTGTTCATTTGCTTCATCAGAAGCCCTCGTAAGCCTAATGAGGGTAAAGGAGGGATGCTTACTTAACAATCTGGACCAAAGTGGCTCTGGCGAGCTGACGTGCATTCTTGATTTCATTACGCACCAGAAGATAAAAATGAACGGTCCTCTGATGGCACCCCAGCCCTCGCAGCTGCCTCTCTGCTGAGGGATTTACGTTCTGCGTGATTAAGCCTGAAATGGACAGGAAGCTTTATTGTGCTAGGCTGGCAGGGCGTGGAGGAGCAAATTGATAAAGACGCCTAGGTCAGTGGCAAGCTGGGTGGTTCCTAATTTATAAAAACACATCGAGAACCATTACTCAGCCCCTTCCTTCCTGCTCCCATCTCCCCACCCCTCCTACTAGACCCTTCTCTGCCCCTCTTTGCCAGATGATAACTTATTTATGGGAGGGAAGAGAATTTACTGATAAGGATGAGGCATCAGCCAACCCACAGCCAGTAAATTCCCAGAGAAACAACATCTGGTAATTTGACTTAAGACAACAAACATTTACCGAACTCTCTCTGCCAGGTGCAAGGACAGCAGTGACACGGGGGACCCACAGGTTATAGCCAGTCTCAGCTCCTTGGGTATGTAACCTCTCTGCGCCTCAGTTACCTCCTTGGGAAAAAATGGGGATAAGGCTAGCTCCTATCTCACAGATAGTAAATGTACAGTAGAAAGTAGCATTTATCAATTCCGTCCACCTGGGTTTCCAGACTCTAAACCTTGGCATCTTCCTTAAAAACCTTTCCCATTGACCAACCAAGGCTACAGCTGCCAGCAGAAAATATCCCACCCCTCTCAGGACCACTGTGCTAGTTCACATCTTGTCTGGACTTTTGCTTCAGGAAAGGAGGAGGATTTGGGAGGGAGGGGTGGGGGAGGGGGCACTAACATTCAGTGAGAAACTCTTTGGGCCAAGATGGCAGTCATTTTAGATCATTCCTTTTAGTAGCCTCCTAGCAGGTCCCTTGCCTCCATCCCCCCTTTCCTTCAATCCTCCATACCAGTCAAGATGTATTTCTCAAACATAATTCTGATCTTATGGGGGCCTAATTAAAATTGTCAAGAGCTTCTTACTGGCTATCATATGAAGGTCATAGTCTTTGGTCTGGCAGCCAAGACTCTTCATGATCTGGTCCCAAGTGAACCCAAGTCCCAAGTAAATATCCAGCCACTCTTCACCACCAATTCCACAGTCCACCTACATGACTTGCATTCCAAGCAATCCACTCTCATATCTTCCCTGCTTTTATTCATGCACATTTTATTGATATTACATTGGCTGTACATATTAATCTGGGAAGGACCGACTTCTTTAAGCTATTGATGGACTCTTCTCTTTCAGGACCACAATATGGCTCTTCCCTGATTCTGGCCATTCTTCATGGCCTTCAGGAAAGTTTTATAATTGCCTTCATATAAATCTGGTATATTTCTAGTTAATCCCAAAGAGTTTTATCTTTTTTGTCGTTGTTGCTATTACGAATGAGGTCCTTTGATATATTACATTTTTTAATTACATGTTTCTAATCGATAGGAATGCTATTTTTTCTTCACATGCATCTTGTATCCAGTTACCTTATTGAACTCTCTTATTAGCATCAGTTGCTTTTAGCTGAATCTCTTGAATTTTCTAAGAAAACAGCCAAGTCATCTATAAATCATGACTCTGAGTCTAAACAAGCAGATAAATTTATTGTAGAGATATTGAGGCACCTCACAAAATACAGGAGCTCAGGAACAAGCAGAATCAGAGTTTCAAATGCCAAGACAATTCTGTCTTTCCAATCTGTCCCTAATGCTGAACCTAAATTTCACATTTTCATGTTAATTTATTTTTGAATGGATTGAAGGATACAAGCCTTTCTTTGTTGGTTTGCTTCATTTTACGCATTAATTCAAAAAATCTTCATGTTATAAAAACACATGTATATGCATACTTAGCTAAGGGTTACTTTTTAAAGACGCTTTTCAAAACTGTTTGAAAACTCAAACAATATAAAACAAATTTGTTTTTTCCCTCAACACTGCAAGATGGGTAAGTGTTGTACATGTAGCTATAGCCTATTTTTCTTGTACTTTTAAAAATAATATACAGGAAAATTGGATCTTTTTCGGTGTACAGCTCTAGGAGTTTCAACAGATATATAGATTTGCATAATCACCACTGCAGTCAGCCTACAGCGCAATTCCAAACAATTTCTTTTTACTGCCTCTTTTTAGTCAATACTTCCTCCCATCCCCAGCTCCAGCAACCCCTGATCTGTTCTCCAACACTGCAATTTTGCCTTTTCCAAAATGTCATATAAATTAATTCATATAAATCATGACATTTTGAATCTTCCTTTTAATACTTGCATCTCTTTTTTTTTTTTTTCTTGTCTTACTGCTTTGGCTAAGATGCTATTGGATTCTATTGGTGTATTTGCACTTCCTCAACTAGACTTTGAGATTCTAAGAGTGGGGGTGGTGTTTCTTTCAGCACCTAGCCCGTTCTCAGCCAGTGTAGGTGTTTGCTACATGTCCGTGGAATAATACATCAAGACATTGTTGTCAATGGATGGGCTTCCTATGGGGCCATCATGCAAACTTCCCACAACACCAAAATTCTTTTCTAAGAAAGGGGTACCTTCTAGTGCCTAGCTGGGTCATAGGCCTGGAAAGAAGTCCCCAGGCCCATTTTCATTAATTAACTTGTCAAGACACAAAGGGAAAATCCCACTTATTACATGCTCACTGTGCCACATGGAACTGTCAGCCTCTAATTAGAATTAATTAGCTAATGTGGGTTTCAAATTTGGAAGACAAGAAGCTCTGCCTATGTGCTCATTTGGTGTTAATTATCATGGAAACCTGCTTCAACCCAGAGACTCACTCAAAGCACTGAAGCACTCCTTCCCACGCAAGATCCAGGAGGTAACCAGTGCGATGCTGGCTGACAATCAATAGGGCTCTCTTGTTATAACAACATCTTGGGGAGAAGAGAACTCACAGCTCCCCAGGGAGTTTTATTAACGCTTCCCTCTTAAGAGAACTTTTGTGGAGAATTCAGGATATCCTGGCAATCCCAGAACTGGAGTTACAACTTCAACAGACAAATGGAAATAAAATTAGGAGGGGCTGGGTCAGATGGCCCCATTAAGTGGGGCAGCAGGAACAGCAACCCCAAACACTGTCCATTGGAGGGATCGCTAGCCTTCCTCCTAGACTATGTGGGATGACTGCTTCTCATACTTGCCCAAAAAAGTGAATATAACAACCTTCTTGTCTTGAGACAGATTTGTTATATATCACAGGGATATTCTAGGAGAGAGTATGTATTAGGGGTTCATCTTCTAAAATATTCTGATTTGGTGCTGGCCTTCCATAATGTGTGGGGTTTTTTCCCTTTGATTCATAGCCATTGGTGGATCTGGATCCATCTACTATCCAGACCACAGCCAGAGCAGGGAAACAGAGTTCACATTGGTGTTGGTTGGGCAGCCTGCAGTTCTAATTTCCACAGCTGAGACAAGTCCTATTTCATCATTCCTGTAAAATGCTGCTGCCTCTAGTTCATTGGTTAGTCAGGGCTGGTAATACAGTTGGTCCCTTAACAAATGTGCTGAGGATAGGTCAATGATTGATGACAATTTCAGAATCAAAGATTTACTTCTATCCGAACCTCAGCACCGTGAAAAAAGAATAAGACATTAAAAAGATAAATTAAAAAGTTAAAATGATTTTTAAAAATCAGGTCCTCTCTTAGCCTTAGATAAAAGTGGGCTGGACAATAAAGTGGCGGAAGGGGCTCATTTTTATTTCCGTCTCTCAGCGGACCTATTTCCTCCTCTTGGGCTGGGTCCCACCTAATCTGGATTGATTCAAAGTGGAACTAAATCTGCAGTCAGGGCCCCCAGGAGAAAATTAAAGCACACATAGTAACATGCATTGAAATCACCTGGATTTGACATTAAACTGAAGATACTGATTCAGTAGGTCTGGGGTGGGGTCTGAGGTTATTGGTTTCCAAAGAGCTCCAGGTGATGGCAATGCCATAGACCGCACTTGGAGTAGCAATGTGTATTAAATTGCACTATAACAAATTCCACAAATTTAGTAGTACTACACAAATCTATCTCCTACAGTTAATGGAGGCCAGAAGTCTGAATATGGGTCTTACAGGGCTAAAATCAAGGTGTCAGGTAGGCTCTGTTGCTTCTGGAGTCTCTATCAGAGTATCTGTCCCTTGCCTCTTGTGGGCAGTTTCTAGAGGCTGTCCACATTCCTTGGCTCAAGGCCCTTCCAACAATGGCAGCACTCCAACCTCTGTTTCTATCCTCAAATCACCTTCTCTGAATGTGATCCTCCTCCCTCCCTTTATAAAAACCCTTGTGATGACATTGGGCACACCTGAATAATCCAAGATTATCGTCCCATTTCCAGATACTTAATTTAATCACATCTACAAAGTCCCTTTTTCCATGTAAGGTAACATGCACAGATTCAAGGGATTGGGTCATGGACATCTTAGGGGGTAGGGGTGTATCATTTTTCTGTCTACCATGGATTAATGAATCTGAAGGAGACATTAAAGACTATGGTGGTGAGGTGGTTAATGTTTGGAGTTGGCTTGGGTTCTCACAATGACTAGGGGCTGCAGAGATGCAACATTTGGAGTTCCTAAGATTTTGGGCACATGGCTGGGCAGGCTATGACAGCTGTCAAGGGGTCCGAGAGCAGGTACTGGGGTTTGGCTGAAATTAAGACAGGACTTCAGGGACTACAAGACAGCTCAGGCAGGGGCCAGTACAGACCTGTTCTGGAAGTGATAGAAGCTTAACTTGCTTACTCCACATCTCCTCTAAGAGCAGAGAATTGAAAAAGCTCTTGGCTTCTCTCCTTCACTATTCCACCTCCCAGCAGACCTGCTTCTCCAGCCCTAATTATGACCAGCAAAGAGGAACTAGTTGGCAAAATGTAAGTGACAGGAGCCTTGAGGGAAAGTGATCATATCATCTCAGAGTTCCTAATGGCCAAGAAAAGTTTGGACACATACCCTGAAAGTTAAAGAGGCTTTCAGAAACTCCAGATAAAGATTGGTATAGGCTGTGACAGAGAAGATGGGCAGTTCTCAGAGCCCTGGTCTAATCATCTGTGGCCCTGGACAGAGTAATGAGTATATGCATAGATAGGGGTCTCCCCAGGTGGCTTGGGTTTTTGAAGGTCAGGCAAAGATGAAAACTTGACATATCACTAAGGGGTGGCTGGTATGAGGGTGATATTGACCAGTAAAAATGGATGAGGAAGCTAAAGCCCCAAAGAGCTGGGGCTGCAAAAAGGGCTAAGCCAAGATAGGCTTTCATGGTTTGGTTTAGAAGAGCAAGGAGACCAAGCAAGTGAAGAGGTCTGAGCTTGGGTCTTGTAGGGGATATTCTCTGCTTACCAACCCCTATCCCCAACTTTCTACTTGGCCATGAATCCCTAGAGAATGATCTATGAGCTCTATCACCAAACTCTTTCTCTCTGGTTTTGGCTGAGTTTGACCAATGGGAGACAAAGGCAGGAGACAGAGGGGTAGAAGTCAACAAAAGTCAAGGTACTTCTTTTCTAGCTCTCTCCCTGCTGGACCAGAGTGGGCTATGGCTGCCTTTTCCTACCCAAGGCCACAGCCCCTGGCAGATAGCCCTCTCCTAAAGCTACAGCTCTCTCTTGAGTACTGGCAACTGCTCCCATTGAAGACCTTCTATGTTCCACCAGCTCCTGTTTTCCTGTAACTTGGCCTGTCCTTTCATCAAAGTCTCTTCAATGACCCCTCTGAGGGTCCCCCTTCCCTCTGCACCCCAGCACAGCACTTGTAACCCACCTTGCTGCCGACCAACTAGCACCCTCTTCTTGCCCCATTACTGCCTCCCAACCTCCTCCTCCAAGGCACTCAGGCGCTCTGCATGGCACCTCCCTCCCTCCACTGTTCGCACAGTTGCTTCTCCGGGTGCCCGTGTTCGTGTACAATATGCCTAGAAACTGGGACTCATTAAAAAGGAAACAAGTTATATTCAAAGCTTGAAAATTTCCCCCAGTTGGTGGAATTGGCAAAGTCTAACTTCTTTTTGGAAAACTTGAAGCAGAGATTCTTCTAATTTTATAATTCCATTTTGCTTTGTCATATTCTGTTTGAGTCTCTGGGGCACAATTTACTACAGTTATCTATAAGGCAAATTATCCTAAAATAGTCCTGAAACCCAACAGTCATGCCAACCACTGGAACGAAGGCTCTGGCTCCAAATACATAGCTCGTCGTTTTCTCCCCAAAATAACTCTTCCTCCTGTATCCATATTGATTGGCTCCATTGACCCAGTAACCTAAACCAGAAAGTTGTGGATCACCTAGACTCTTAAGAGTCCTCATTCTCCTTCATCGTCCACAGCTGATGACTCACCATGTCCTGTCCAGCCTAACTATATAAAAATCTCTCACATCTCAACCTTCTTCTCCAGTCCATTTCTCCTGCCCGCTTCAGGCCCCCATCGATCAGTGCTCTCTTAGATTACTAGAACTGCCTCCTACCTGTTCCCTGACTCTACTCGTCATACATACTCCCCTCCAATACCAGCCACCACAGTTAAAGTCCCCCAAACCGCTCAAAACACTCAATACCCTCCCTCAAGAACCTTCAGTGGCTCCCTACTACCCAGAAAAAAAGACCCAAATTTGGGGCATACCCTTTGACTCTCTTTGTGATCTGAAACCCTGCTGATGTATCTGTCAGACTCGAAATTGAAAATGATAATAAAATAAAATCTAACTCCGGGCTTTTGTGCCATGCTCCATGAGGGAGTATCTCAAGGCTCAGCTCAGTGAACTCAACCTAGCTGAAGGTCTCTAACCACTCCCTGACTTCCAAAAACTTGCAGTGGGTTGAGTTCTGATGTGTCCTCTCAATTCCAGGATCCTGGTATCCCAAAACTCAAAGTAGAATGTTACTTAGTTGTCAGAGAAAATCCAGGTCCCTTTCAAGAAGACCATGAAAATGCAGAATAATGTGGGGGTAGATATCCTAAAGCAATTAGCTAAAAACAAAGACAAACCATTATGTAAACACGCAACTGTTTAGTTTCGTGCAGATTGCAGTGAAGATACTGAGAACAAGAAGGAATCGAATCCAAATTTTTTTCTGCCTCTTCTCCCAATTCATTCTAATTCTCTTTGAAAATTAGGCTTCCATATGGTTAATATTAGGTCCCTGTGGCATTAAGAATCTGCAGTCTTAGCTCGTTAATACTCATTAACAGGGAAGGCTCATAATAATAACCCTTCGCATCTGTGCAGCCCTTTATGGTTTTAAAGCCATGCCATATGTACGATCTCACTTAATCGCCTTTAATCCATGGGATATAGGGTCCGGCTAGAGGAGTTCCTTGATGGAGGGGAGGATACCCCCAACTCAGGGGCCACAAGAAAGGATGAGAAGACCAAGGAGTGTCTGAGATGTAATGAGATGTGGGGGCTAAATCAGTTCAGTGTAAGGCTCTGATGTACAGAATATTTTTAAAAAGAAATGCTGTCAGTGCTGCTTGCAAGAGAATAATAAAGGAACAGGAATAGATTTAACAGAGGGCTTGCCCAGAATGGGCCTGGCTTTAACGAGTGGATAAGAGTTAACTTATAATTAGCACAGCAGAGCGTGGCCCATCCAAGACTGAACTTGGCTTCTTTTGCCACAACGTGCTTCAAAGACCATGCATTCTCTGGCTGGGTAAATACCCTTCTTTAACCCATAAACCAAGAGAGAGATTCTGGCTTGTTGACACCCACACTCACACATAACACGGTATGATATGAGGATGTTTAAAGTACTAGCTCTGCAACTGAGGAAATATGAACATGGGCTTACAAATGTGAGTGATGGAATTTCGAATTTTCTTACATATAATACTGGTATTGTGTGTATGTAGGAGAAAGTGGTTAAGAGATGAATATTGATTTATTTATGGATAAAATGTCATGATACCTGCAATGAACATACAAATTTAGCATGAACTTCATAAAAGTTTATATATATATAAACATATATAGAGAGAAGTAGAGACACAACAAATATATATTAAAATGTATACACTGGCAAAAAAATAAAGTACTAGCTCTGGAATCTCAGTGACTTGCGCTCAGCTCCTTTGAAAACCCTTCCGTTTATAAGTCATGCCAGCTCTTTTAAGCTTGAGTTTCCTCAGTTGTAAAAAATAATACTCCTTACTTTATAATGTGGCTGTAAAAAATCAAACAATCCAAATGACAATCTGACAAGTAGCTAATCCTCACCTAAGTTTCACTTTTATTATTACTGTTATTACTATTATTTAAATACACAGAGATTACTGTGTGCTTGTCTCCCCCCACTAGACTGTGAGCCCCAGTAGAGCAGGGACCATAGCTGATCTCTACATCCATCTAGTGGAGGACAAGCCCACAGGCACTGCCACAAGGATGAGATGGGTCAATCCAAGTCACACGATTTAACAGTGTCCATCATGTAGTAAGGACATGATCATTACTGGCTCTTAATGCGACTGTTAATACGTGTGGCCTTGAAAACTCAGGGGAAATGTTCCTTTATAGACGTTTGGGGAGCCCCAAGTTCAGGGAGGTCCACAGGAGTTCACGTAGCAGGCAAGGACCAGAGGGCAAGTCAAGAAAGAGGGCTCTCTGCCTGCCTCCACCTCCACTCTGCTACACAACTCCAGGCAGCTCACTTTGCTCTCCAGGCCTCTGCTGCTACCATCAGTTAACTGAAAATAGAGTGAGAAGCTCCTCGAGGACCTCCCAACTTGAGATAGTATGCCCCAGGGCTGGAGCTATACATGGGCTTGAATGGGCCTATCTTTTAGTGCTGGGGGTGTGTAAACCCAGAAAATACAATGAATCTCACATCCTGTGCAAAAGGGAAGTGGTCTTGTCTGAACTGGAAAGTTCTAAGGATTACATGAACTGAGATGTGTGGGCCAATGACAGATGATAAACAAAAACTGTTTATTCCCTTTCTCTCCACTCCCTAACACGCTATGGTTCTAGAGTCTATGGTCCTAAGACAGGATTGGGCAAATCGCAGATCCAATGAACTATGACCAAGAAGATCCAATGTGTTGCCATATTGGGGTGAGTACTTATAACAACTTCTCCACTGAGATTGCCTTCTTTGGGTGCATGCTATAGCAAGTAGCCACACAGGACTCCCCTCTGAGAAATATGGGCAGGCAGAGACCTTGGACCACCTGGGGAATGGTTTAACCTATAGCCACGGTCTTCGTAAGAAGTTCTGCCCAGCTCTGGGCCTTGAATTACCAGGCCTGATGGGGCTGGCTATGGGTTGAGGACTTGTTTCTGTATGTGATGGTTAATTTTATGCGCGAACTTAACAGGACCATAGGGTGCCCACATAGTTGGTGAAACATTATTCTGGTGTGTCTATGAGGATGTTTTTGGATGAGATTAACATTTGAATCAAGTAGATTAAGTAAAGCAAATTGCCCTCCCCAATGTGAGTGGGCCTCATTCAATCCACCAAAAGCTTGAATAGAACAAAAATGCTGACCCTTCCCCCAAATAAGAGGAAATTCTTCCTGCCTACCTTGAGCTGGGACATTGGTCTTTTCCTGACTTCAGGCTCAAACTGAAACCCTGGCTCTTCTGGGGTTCCCAGCCTGGTGGCCTTTGGACCGGGATTACACCACGAACTCTCCAGAGCTGAGGACTACAGACTTTAGGATTTCCCAGCCTCCATAATCATGTGGGTCAATTCCTTATAATAAATCTGCCTATCCCATTGGTTTTGTTTCTCTGTAGAACTTTAATAGGCTGGGTCATCCCCTGAGCTACAGCAAGAGTGGAATAATCATCCCGTTAATGATGCCCACCTTGATTACTGGCTGAGATATCATAGTTAATCAATACCTCCCGAGAAGGAGCCTGCTGACCAGCCCCAGGACTTGGATCCTCAGGCACAGATTCTTGGATAAATCCACACAGCAGGAAGGGAAGGTCTCTGGACTAGTGCTTCTCAAATGTGGCCCCGAGGTAAGCAGTATCAGCATCACCCAGGAACTTGTCAGAATGCAAATTCTCAGCCTCAGCTCAAGATCCTGTGAATCAGAAACCCTGGAGGGAAAGCCTCCCCATCCAGCTAATTCCAATCATCCAAGTTTGAGAACACAGCTCCATCAAGTCTGGTGATGGGGAGAGAAGGTACATGCATTGAATTCAGGCAGCTAGAGCAATGGAGTTCAGAAGTCTGGGTTCAAGTCCTGACCCTACTACTCACTATCCGTGAGACCTTGAGCAAATCAAGGTCCTTGATTTCCCACTATCCGTGGGACCTTTAACCTCTGTAAGCCTCAACTTCCTCATGTTCGGAATGGGTATCCTGTCTTTCTAGGTGCTCCTAGTTCCTCAGGGATTACAATACGTCCTAGGGCATGAGAAGTTAACATGCCCAAAGTAATAACCTGGACCTTGCACAGAGTTCCAGCTTTCAAATTTTTACTTTTTTTCCCATCTGGCCAATTCTCTTATTTCCCTGAAAATGTCCAGTTCCTTCTCATCTTTGCAATTTTCTCATGCTGCTCACTTTTTGTTGGTGCTTCTCAAATTTGAATAGGGCATATGAATTACCTAGACATATTAAGATGCATATTCTGATTCTTTATGTCTGAGTTGGGATCTGAGATACTGCATTTCTAACAAGTTCTCAGATGTCACCAATGCATCTGTTCCATGGACCATACTTTGTGTTGTAAAGGTCTAACCAACATAGCGCCCTACCGGATAAAGTTCTACTCACCTTTCACTGCCCAACCCTAATGCTACAACTTCCATCGAGACACTGAAAATAGCTTAAAGTATGGGTTGGAGAACAGAAAGATTGGGGCCATAAAGAGTCTTTAGGAAAGAAAATATGTCAATTTCCTGGCAGGAAGTGGTCAGAGCTCCAACTAGGGAAGATGGCAGGAGGAAGCAGTTAGGAGAGGACATGATTGAGAAATTAAAGCAAAGGTCTTGGGCTTATTGACCAAAGAGTTTTAGAGAACCAGCCAGAGCAGATGATATTCATTGAGTCAGAGAATAACGGAGGAGGAGCAGGTGAATAGAGAAGGAATCGTGTGATCAGTTTGGGTATGGACCCCAGGTTGGGATGCCTATAGATTATCCAACTGCAGATGCCCAGTAGTCATTTCAGTATTTGGGTTCTAGAGCCCAGCAGAGAGGTCTGTGCTAAACGCTGGAATTTAGAGGTCACCTGCATGCAGAAATAGTCATAAATTTGGCTGAGATTGTCCAGAGGAGGATGGAGAAGGTACCAGAGTTCTGTGGGTGGTGGGGTGCACGCATGTACCCATCCACGCCTGTCCTACCTCAACCCATGCCCACTTCTCCCCAAGCCAGCGCTTTGAGGGGCCAGAGATCTGGAGACGGGCTTAGATATTTCCTTGGTGGGAAAAACAAGTGAGAATTTTGAAAGTAGTTAAATCTCAGTTAAACCTCAGCTCTGCCACCTACTTCAAACATGTTGACTCAGCTCTCAGGGTCTCCATTTTGTCATCGGTAAAATGAGCTAATACTATCTCCCCAGCTGGAGAGTTGGGGACCCAGTATGATACATGTATGTTTATGAAGTGCTTCTTGGCACCTAGTAGGTGTTCAAAAAATGTGAGCTCCCTGCTTTCATCCCCATTGCTGTCCCAAGACCAAAAATTAAATGGTTCTTCGTCATGACACTCGTGGGTAGTAGCCATTTCAAATCTGCCTCTTCCAAC
The DNA here is from genome assembly GCA_028534135.1 of Potos flavus. Classification (NCBI taxonomy): domain Eukaryota; kingdom Metazoa; phylum Chordata; class Mammalia; order Carnivora; family Procyonidae; genus Potos; species Potos flavus. The sequence goes on along the minus strand of CM052885.1, from coordinate 106,702,594 downwards.
CTTTACTCCAAGGGGGCTCAGATGCTTGACTGTCCCAAAGCAGAGACTTCTTTCACCATCTTTCTGTATCTCACCAAGAAGCAGGGTCCTATGCACCTCTCTCTTTCCCAACCCCATCTTCATATCTGACCCTTAAAACTACAGCTGCCCACACCCCAAACACTACATCCCATCTAAATATTTGTTTAACAAATACAAATACATATAAGAAATCCTAGGCCCACAGACATTGGGAAACTTGCCCAAGATCACACTGCGGCCCTAAATCCAAGTTCACATGGTTGAGTGTGAAATCCATGCAATTTTCATGTTTCGATGACACGTGAATTTGTTTTCACTTGAGTAAGACTTCTGATGTATTTTTACTTTTAATTCTGCTTCTCTTAAGCCAAAATTCATGGTCTGCAAATGGACCCAAATGGCTTCTGCATTTGCCAAGGTCACTCCTTATCTGTCCGAGGAGTAGCTCTGCCCAGGCGTCATTGTGTGTAGATGCTGCCCCCAGGGATGTAGCCGTGAGGTAGCTTCCCCTGGGGCACAGTGGACTTCAGGGGTCAATGCTGTAATTCCTGGCTTTACACTGCCTCTTGTTAATGTGCTAACAGCCTCCCGAAGAGAAAGCCCTAGTCAAAGCAGTTGATACTGCATTATGCTCTGGAGAACTGGAAAGCAATTCACAGTGACAAGGTAAAAAAAAAAAAAAAAAGATGATGTTAGGAAGCCAATGGGGCAGCTCCATCCCTCATGCTTTCAACTGGGCTCCCCAGCAGGGGGTAAAGAGCAGGTCCTTCTCTCTTCCCCACCCCTCCGTTCGTCCCCACCCACTGTGGAGCTGAGCTGGGCCTCCCCCGACCCCCCAGACACCCAGACACCACAGCACCATCATCGCCAGCCAGCAGCCTCCTAAGATCTATGAGCCTTCTTGATTTCAGAAATAATTGCATGCCCCTGGTAACAGGTCTCTACTCCTGAAACCTTTTATTAAACAAGACGACAAAGCATCCCATTCAGGGCTCATGGTTCAAGCTTAACAGCATTTGACCCAAGCTGCAGTTCATAACTGGGAGGCAGGGACAGAATGCTGGCTTATTAATAATGCACCAGCTATCATTTCCAGGCCACCAGAAGATCAGCACACTCACTCGGCTCCTTTGCTCACTACAATACATTGCTTTTTACCCTGAAGCTGCACAGAAGAATTTGCAAAGGCCTAGGCAGTCTTCCAAAAAATGTTAAGAACCAAGCAGTCTACAGATTTCCACACCAACTTAGTAAAGAGTTTGTAATTACATACGTGTTGATTAAAGGCCATCTTCCCCACTAGGCTGTGCTACTCCAAATCTGGCCCACTTCCCTGCTTTTGTAAATAAAGTTTTATTGGAACAAAGCCATACCCATGTGTTAGTTCACGAATGGTGTGTTTTCACATGACAACAGCAGAGTTGAGCCGTTGTGACTGAGACCACAGGGCCTACAAAGCCAAAAAGGTTTACTATCTGTCCCTTTACCGAAAGTTCCCGACTCCCATTCTAGAGCACCTACCAGAATGTTAATTCTAAAGATATAGCAACAAAGAGACAAAGTCCCTGCTCTCGGAGCTTGTATTCTAGAAGCCCAGCTCTGTACCAGGCAATGTTTAGGACACTCGGGATTCTGCAATGAGCAAAGAACCTTCCCTCGTGCGATGTTCTAGAGGGCTTATCATGTGCCAAGCTTTGAACACAGCACTGGTACAGAGGCAAACCAGACTGACAAAATCCTTACACCCACGGACTTCCCAGTCCAGCTGGGAACAAAGCAAAACACACACACACACAAACACAGCTCTCAGTGGTAATACATGCTATGGGAAAATAAGCAGGAGTTGGGATGGCCTTGTGTGGACTGTTAGTGTGCACTCCCCAATTTTCTCCTTGTGCACTTGTTCGGGGTGCATCTAGTTGGGCTGGGCCTTTGTTCCTGACTATTGAGTTGTGAAGGGGAACAGAGCCAATGCTGTCAGTCCCCCAGGGGGCCAGGCTGACCCCAAGCCCCAGGCAGGCAGGGCCCTGTGCATCTCCTCCTCCCCTCCTTTCAAAAGGAGGACGGCGAGATGCGTGTGCCTCTGACATTGACAGCAATCTTCACCGCTTCGGTTAACTAAAGTATTTTGCACACAAGATCCCCTGCTCAAGCGTTCCTTCTAATTACCATTTTCTTTTTACGTTGTGTTGTGTAGCGCTCACAGGAGCAAGCTCGTGGTGAGCAAGGGCCCCGGGGTGGCAGGGAAAATAAGGCCTGGTTATTAGGGGGCTTGGTGAAGCGGCAGCTTCTGCATCTTCCAGGCAGGGGGCAAGAAACGGCCCAGAAGCTGCAGGGCACTCGGCCAGCTGCGGCACCGTAGGACCTGGCTCGGAGACGGCTTTGTAAGGTTAGGAAACAGCACCGACTTGGAGGGGGAGGCAGAAGCTCTATCCAGGAGCCTGCAATGTACTGGAAAGTCTCATTTGCTCCATGGATCGAGGAACCACCAGCTGTTCCACCAAAATCTGACGTCCTTGTGCATGCTTTGCGTTCATTCAAAAAATATGCAGTGGGTGGGTTCTACGGGGACTGCAGGGTGAATACGTGGCAGGTACTTAGAACCGTGCCTGGAACATAGTATGTACTCAATCAGTGCTCAGCCTTCATCATGATGATGATACCCAGGCTCGGTTTTCATTCATTTTTTCACTCGTTCGTTCATTCTTCCAGCAAACATTGGCAGAAGGTCAGTGATGTGCCAGAGACACAGACGGGAACAAGGTGAAGATGGACAGGATGTGTCAAGGAAGGAGATGCAGGGCAAGGGAGAGGGAATGGGACGGGTTGCTGGCTTGCATTCTTAGAAGGATGGTGGTGGTGTTCACTGAGACAAGAACCCAAGGAAAGGTGGGCACTGGGGCGGGGTGGGGGGGACATGATCAGCAGAGCTGCCTGCAGATATCCCAGGAGAGAACGTTCACTGGGTAGCTGGGAGATGAGCCTGGGGCTCCATAGGTCTGGCCCAGGACTCAGAGGAGCCCGGAGAGAGGTTGCTGGGGTCCTGGGGGGGCTGGGGGTGCAGTTAGCACAGGCTGGTTTTCAGAGTGTCTTATTTAATTGAAAACCAAAGGTAGTGATTACCTCGGGCCTCAACCCAAGAAGCAGGTGGGACCCATCTGAGAGGCTGCATTTTATTTACATATATAAACACATTATATATATTTGTATTTATGTATATACATTTACAACATTAAGCGCAGGGAGGAGAAATGGCCCAGAAACATATGCATTTATAATGCACACACTTTATATATGTGTGTGTGTGTGTGTGTGTGTGTGTGTGTCTCCCATATTTATATATAATGTCTGGGATGTCCCTGACCCTCTGCCAGTGTTTACTAGATGGATGGATGGATGGATGGGGGCCAGTGCCTGGGTGTATGGTAATAATAGTAACAACCAAAGCATTGAATGTATACTGTGGGACGCCTGGGTGGCTCAGTCGGATAAGCGTCTACCTTCAGCTCAGGTCATGATCCCAGGTCCTGGGATAGAGCCCTGCATCAGGCCCCCTGCTCAGTGGGGAGCCTGCTTCTCCCTCTGTCCCTCCCCCATCCTGTCTCTCTCAAAAAAAAAAAAAAAAAAAAAATCTAAAAAAGAACGTATACTATGTGCCAGGCACCATTCTAACTACCTGACATGCATCACCTAACTCTCTCCCCGCGTATATACATGCAGATATCTATTTGTAGGTACTGTCCAGCCAGGCTCTGTTCCAAGAGCTTCACAAATATTAACTCCCGTGCTCACTGCAACCTGATGATTAGCTAATATTATTCAATTTCACAGACAAGGAAAACGGGACACAGAGATTAAGTGACTTGCTTAAGGTCCCCCAGCTGTGAAGGGACAGAGCAGGAATTCAAACCCAGGCCATCTAGCTCCAGGGTCCCTGCTCTTAGCTGCTGAGCTCTTGCTGCTCCCCGGTACCAGCGTCGCTCCCGCCCAAGCCCGGAGACATGCGCCTGAGCCCCAGGCCCGGAGCTGGCTGGGCTCGCACGAGGGGCGCCGGCCTCCCTCGCCCCTTCCCCGGAGGCCTCTGCCCCCGTGTCCCTCTCCTCAGACAAACCCCAGGCCCTTTCTCCCTGCCTTCCTGCTCACACGCTGGGGCCAAGGACAGTCCCAGGGCCCCGGGCTGAGCAGCAGAGAAGGCAGTCTTGGCGGCAGGCTGTTGGCTCAGTGTCTTTGTGTGGGCTGCCTCCTCCGGCTTTATTAGATGTCTTCTAAAATAGACTGTGCTCTTTCAAACACCCCCACTTACCACTCGCCGCTCATCCTTCGGCACAGCCACCATGCTTCCTTGTCATGGTAATAGGCTGCTTAGACGATCACAGACAGGCTGATTTTTTGTGAAATAGCAGCCTCTTGAGAGAGACTTTTCTTTCCCTCTTCTCATTATGCCATTCTCCAGCTGGCCTTTCCCTTTTTCAAAGGTGAGCCTCGGATTACTGACTGTTCAACCATTAATTTCAACGTTTGGATCACACTCATCAGATGAAGGCAGGACGAGTCTTTAGATGATCACGCAGTTCCACTGTCTTACTTTGCAAAGGAAACAACCGTGTCTCAGAGAGGGAGCTTGGCTCGCCTGAGATCACACAGCCAATTTGTGGTGGACTGGGGCCAAAACTTGAACCAGTTAATACAGCAGTGCGGGGATTTAAGAAGAGGAGTAATAATAATTCCTAGTTATCACAGCACTGAAGTTTACAAAGCTTAATCTAGCTCTCCAGATCCTCGGTCCTCTATCGATTTATGTGCCTGGTCACCTCATCTAAAGAGGGAGGACCCTCTTCTCCTAAAGCCAGCTGTCCACTCTACCCTCATGTGGAATGAATTCCAAGTGCTCTCATCCTATAAGAATGAAGTGGCCACGACCACGTTTGAAACTCATCAGAAGGCAAGGAGCACCAATTTGAGAGCCCTGTGTCAATCCCAGAGGAACCCCAAGGCTAATTCTGCAGCCCAGACTCCTCCGTCTCCCCAGACGCTGCCTCTCCCTCCTACTGTTGTCTATGTTTCCCACTGGGGTGGCAGGAGAGGACTGGGCTTCCCCCATCAAACAATGAAATGCCTTTCCAATAGAGACTCAGCATTAACAAATACTAACACTAGATGGCTCATAGGAAGTATTTCGTTCAACCCTCCCCCTTTATAGACTGGGAAGACGGGGCCCAGAGAAGGAAAGTGAATTGCCCAAGATCACACCGCTTTGAGACATCAAACATATGCCTGGACCGGTTGTCTCCTGTTCTCTATATTCTAGATACCCAACATCAGGCTCTCCCTAACTGCTGCCCTGAGTGGGACTTGTCTTATTGTCTTGTTAAATGAAAATGATTTCATGGGGAACAGCCATAAAACTATAGGGTAGTAACAACTCGCCCACCTCACCCCTCCATTGTCCAACTCAACGTTGGCCGCACGGCCAAATCCCCTGTGGCACTTAATAAACATCCAGATTCCCAGGCCCATGATAGACCGAATGGATCAAATCTCTAAAGAGTGGGGTCCTGGCATCTGTATTTATTCAAAGCTGCATAGGTGATGGGAAGAGGCGGCCAGGGACGGGCAAGACTGAGCCATCCAATGGCCAAGAATCACATCACAGGTCTGAATCATTGTGACTGAAATGGAACGTAACTAATTATATTTTTGAGCTTTAAAAGCTTAATTCACTAAGTGCTGTGAAATGTGTAAGCCTGATGATTCACAGACATGTACCCTGGGGCAAATAATACATTATGTGTTAAAAAAAAATTTAAAAAATTAAAAAAATAAAAAACTAAAAAATAAAAGCTTAATTCGAATACAATGAAAACATGAAGCTGACTGAGCAGGACAGATCGCTGACCAGAGGAGCTCTTTCGGAGTCACGCCCAGTTCTGGAGGGCAAGCTGGACATGTCTCGCTCACCCCTGTTTGCAAAAAAGACTACATCAGACCACATACCCATGAAGTCATCTTGTGCCTCGCCAGCGGAAACTGCAAACGCTCGGCTACCTAAACGGCCACTCTCTTTTCATATTGCAAATTAAGGAAAATAAGCAGTAAATAATAAAAGTTAGTGGTAAAAATGAAGGTCAGCTCTCCCCCATGGTCTTTTCCTTCGTTATCTCTAGCTCGTGCTCCCGATATCCGATGTGTCCTCAGATCACGTGTGAAGTCCCAGTCCCAAGTCAAAGTCCTTGTGAAGGACAAGGTTCATACAGGAGGTAGAAGGGCACAAGACAATGCATAAGATAAAAGAGGGCCTGATGGCACTCAGGAACACCATACTCTGCACCCAGGCTGAGGGGACACAAGGCTGCGGGGGACCGGAGTGCGTCCTTGAAAGTGACAATTCGACCCAAAATGCAGACCCGATGAGAGGAGAAGGGATAGAGGCACTTCATCCGCAAGCTGAAGAAGGATAATAAAAATCAAGAGGTTTTTCATGTGTTTTAAGAAACACAGGACAGTAAATGTTCAGGTTTCCCCTCGAATGAAAAGGGGCACGTGCTCTGCTACAGGGAGAGGAAAGGAAAGGTGGAAATCAGCATAGCTCGGGGCAGAACGCTTCTCGGGCTCCATATCACACTGCTCTCATCCACACTCATCACCTGCTCCTGATTCAACCGCCAGCCCAATGACACTGATGAGCGGTTATAATTACCCCCTTTCGGAGAATGAGGGAAATGATGTTTGGGGTGGTCATGCAGCCAAATGTCTCTGAACCCCAGGTAGAGAAATCTCTTTCCACCGTGGAGGCAACGGTGTGCTCGGGCACAGGGAAAAGCCGGAGTTGGGGGGGGGGGAGCTAAAGGGGGGGCCTTCCTTTATCTGTCTAAGTGGGAGCCAGGGACATCTGGCCATTGGAACAGGACATTACACCAGAACTTTCTCTAGCCGGGAATATCAGAAGTACTAGCTTTTAGCATTTCTGGCTAATAAATGGAGCTGTCTATGAAGATCAGCCTTGATTCACCCTCCCCTTGCTTCCTTTCTGCAATTATTCACACTTCTGGATGTGTCATTGTTTCAAACCCCGGAATGGTCTGTTTCGCCTCCTCTGAGTTCCTCATCACACCTCCCCCTCTGTGTGGAGTCAGGAGTCGCTCCCTTCCTCTCTGTAGCTCTACCTGCCAGGCCTGGGGGCAGAACCAAAGTCAGCTGTCCAACAGGACAAGAGGCTGAGCCCCACACAATGGATGGGCAGTCCAGAGAGAGTTCAAGAATGGGCAAAATCAGGGAAACCAAGGTTTATGTGCCAGACACTAAGCTAAAGGCTTTATCTACATGGTACCATTCAATTTTCATGATCAACCTGTGAAGCAACAGTATCCCCCATTTCACAGCCCGGGTAAGTTAAGGGACTTCCCTGAAGTCATACAGAGAGTGTCAGAACAAGGCTTTGAACCCGACACCGACCTGAAAGCCAGTGCTATTTCCACACTACATTTCCAAGAATTAGGAAGGAGCACCAGAGTGAATGATCAAGGTAGGAGTCGAGCCATGGGGTTCTGGCCACGGCTGGGTTAGCTGAAGATCAGAAATGGCTCAGACTGAAGCCCAGGGACATCAGTAAGAGTCCTGATAGGACTGAGATGGCATGCTCAACGCGGATCATTTAAGGTCACTTTAGTAAACAGACAGGATGCTGGAAAACCACAAAGAAGAGTACAGAACCTCAGAGATAGGAATACACTGCTCTCACCCACCCTAGACGTGAATGAGCAAGGGGAGGGAGCAGTCACCTGAACCTGGAGAGAGAGGGCAATGTGGTGGGGCCCACCGAGCTGACCCTGGCAAGACACCAGAACTAGGCAGGGGAATAGAGATCCCAGCCTCACTGTCCTCTTTCCCTTGGGTCTCCTGCTAGTGCTGGCCAACTGAACCCATTTGGAAGGCTGATGATGCAATCCATACAGGTCAGCCTCCCAGAGGAGGGGAGGGAAGGGTGAAGAAGGGATCTAGAGGAACAAACAGAAGAAACCCACCTTCTCAGTCCCATGGAGAGGCAAAAGCCACGGAGAGATCCAGAGTCAGATGGATGGAGCAGGTGTGGGGTCTGGGCTTCAGAACCCAAGCAGTCATGGACAGCCCCTTTGATAAGATCGGACTGCCAAGATCCAAGAGCTCAGGGCTCACTCTGTGGTGGCGGGTTCAACTATCTTGAAGATTCAGTTCCCTGAATCACCTGTTCCTCCTCCCGTCCTTGTCGCCTTCAGAGGACGCAGTGGTTATAAGCAGAGGTTTTGACCTAGATTCAAATAAATCCTGGCTCTATCTCCCACAGTTGAGTGATCCAGAACAAGTGACTGAGCCTCTCTCTGCCTCAGTTTCCCCATCAGCAAAATGGGTACAAGAATAGTGTCTCCCTTAATGGAGTGCTATGAGAAATGAACGTAGTAAATGGTTCGCATGGTGCCTGGCAGAGATAAAAAATTATTAGTCATTACCATTATTATTATTCTCCTTTGCAAATATTTATTGAGCTTCAGGGCTCAGTGAACTAGGAGAATTGTTTGCAATTAAATGCCTGTGTGAGAATGGGCCAGCAACTCTGGCCAAAAACAAGTAGGTGCGGTAACAGGCAAGTATATGGTGCCTCCGAAGAAGGACTCGGGGTCTCCGACCATGAATCAAAAGGAAACCAGACGCTGAGAATAGTGAGCTAAAGGCAGTCATTACAAAGTGTAACTGGAATGTATGTGAACTTGGAGGAGTCAAAGAGCAAAGGACGGATCCCAGCCTCCCTTAGCAGCTGCAGGTGAGGGATGTCGATTGAACATAAGCAGAAGCTGTGGAGTTCAGCCAACACTCCACCTGGAAATTTTTCGGTTTTGTTCTGCGCCCTGGAGCCAAGCAGTCCTTCTAGGAGCACTGAGAGACAGCATTGCTGGGCATCTCACAGAGGCATCTTTGCAAATGGTATTAGCAGAGTCTATTTGCATAGAAGTAGCTGCATTTGCATGAATCGCTACAGGAACAAATGGGGACCCGAATGAGCTAAAACCATACAAGTAAGTTGGCAAAGACTTTTAAGAGGCTAGACTGTACGAATTGTTATCACGCAGGCTGACATCTCTCTGCAGTTGGTTTATCCAAGGAAGCAGATGGCCAGTGTCCCCCACCAGACAAGCAAGGTGGGCAAGAGACACTTCAGCTGTGGGGCTGTCTCCTGGAGCTGGCTAGGAACAGAGGTGGCGTGCTCTGGGTTAGCTCTCTGGACAGCAAAACCAATAGCGGAGCGGGGCAGAAGGGAGCTGGGTCCAAACCAGATCAGCAATATGCAGTGACCCAGGTGTGGAACCAAACGAGACTGCTCAGAGGTGCAGAGGGCGAGCGGGTTCTAGACCCCAGGCCTGTCTAGGACAGGACCAATCTCTGAGTCACAGAATGGGCCTCCTGGTTAACGTCTTCCGGTTCCTACAACCACGGGCAAGGATGTGCTAGAGAAAGTAAAGGGGCAAGGAGCAAACGGTGACCAGGCTGACACGTTCCAGCACAGGCCATTGCAGGCATGCATTCAGCAAACATATTGGTCACTCACCCCGTGCCAGCTACTATTTCAGGCAGAGGGTATATACACAGCCATGAAAAAATGAATCAGATCACTGTCTTCATGGGGCTCGCATTCCGGGAATGGGAGACAGGGACAAGCAAGTAAACTAATAAACACATAAATTTCAGGTAATGATGAATACAGTGTGTTTGGAGAAAAAGCGATGAGGAGAGGGGAGTAAACATACAAAAGCTCAGCCTTCCCCTTCCCTTCCCTGGCTCAGCTCACCTGCTGGGAAAGGAAGCTGCACAATGGACTACATTCTAGGGTGCTGCCGGGTGGGGGTGTCTCCTCGCTTTCCAATGGGCGTTGTGTTTTCTCTTTTCTCTCTCCCACCCAGGCAGCAGGAAGAGCTAACCACCCAGGAGCCGTCTCTCAGAGCAGACCTGGCTGGCCCCCTCTCCTCTCTCTCTCTCTTATCCATGTATCTGGAGTAACAAGGCACTCTGCAAGGCAGAGCTGGCTCTGCCAAAACATGTCTGACCTCCTCCTGGTCTCTCCTGGCCTCTTTCCTACATGCGACCCTAGTGCCCAGAGCCCTCGGGGTCAGATTTGGACATGGTGGGGACAAGGACAGCAGCGACAGCCCGCTTCAATCCGACATGGTCCAGTCCAGCTCTTCAGCCATTTCCTCTTTCGGGTTTGGGGAGCCAAGACTAGTTGATAATAACATGGTGACTCTTCACCCCTCACCAGCGGACCAATCAGCTACTGTCATCTAACAATGGCAAATCTCAGTAGCAAATGACAAGAAGCGCTTATTTTGTTCGTGCGCCTGTGAGTTGGCTGGGGGGATTCTGCTGATCCTGGCTTGGCTGAGCTAGGACGGGCATGGATGGGCAGCTCCAGGCGGAAGGTCAGGGATGGGTCTGTTTTACACTGTTTCCAGTGTCCCTCATCCACCTTTGACCAGCTGGCTAGCCAGGTGTGTTCTTTTCATGATGACGGCAGAGGCACGAGAGGGCAAGCAAAACACCCAAGCCGCCTTACAACCTAGGCTTGGGAGTGGCAGGTAGGAAGTGGTTGACTTCTGCCCACACGCCCCTGGGCCAATGCAAGTCCCATGTCTGAGCCCCAAATCAAAGGGCAGGCTCCGGCGTCTGCCGTTAGCCGAGTAGCTGCCACGTGACCTGGCAAAGGGCATGGTTAGAGGAAGGAGCAAAGAATTAGGACCGAAGACTCGCAGGCACCCACCTCTGTTGGGAACATCCTCAGGAGTAGGGGCAGGGTCTAGGGAGAGAGGAACCTTACCTGGAGCGCTCACCTCAAATCTGAGCTCACCTTTGACTAGAGGTCGCCTATAAGGAAGCAGTGGACTCTGTACTAATAATTTTTTTTTAAAGCCAATATTTGAATCACTGAATTCTACTCCAGAAATATTATCCTATCTGTTAACTAAACAAAATTTAAATTAAAAAAAAAAAAAAAAAGCCAACATTCACTGGTCTGTGCTTACTCTCTGCTAGGTACCATTCTAGAAGCTTTACGTGAATAAGTCTAATTTATTCCTCATAAAAATCCTCTGCGGTAGCTTCAGGGATCATCTTCACTTTGCAGATGAATAAACTGAGGCACAAGATGGGGAAGTAACTTGTTCAAGGTCACAGAGCTAGTAAACTCCAGAGCCAGGATGCGGACCCGGGCATTGGGCTCCAGCACCCACCCTCCCCAGCGCAAATAATCCCGCCTCCGGCAGAAATCCGGGTCTGAGTGTGCCGTGTCCCTGGTCTGTCCTGTGCCTTTCCCCACAATCTCAGCAGATGCTCACAAAACAGAAGAGGCTTTAGGTTGGGGGTGAGGGGCATGCAGGAGCTCAGACCAGGACAGCAAGGGGGAGAACTAGAAAAGGAATTTGGGCTTCTTGGGGACCCAGGGAGGAGTCCTGTGGACAAGAGAAAGGTGGGCTGGGCTCCAGTGCCTAGAAAGAGGCCCTTAGGACTAAAGAGAGACTGAACCTTAGGACTCTGCGCGGCTTATCTCAGCATCCTTTGTCTCCCTAAATTTGTGGGACCTGGGGCTCCTTGTCAAAGCTCTGCTGGGAGGGAGGGCAGGGGGCAGGCCCGAGGAGCCAGGAGCAGATGTCACAGGGTCACATCTGAGGGAGCTCATTGCTCTGAGTGGTGAATAAAGAGGGAGCCAAGGATTCCCAGGAGGCACACTGCTGGTTTCTATCCAACTTGTCACTCACTTCTATCAGTCCTCTTGTTGTCTGTTATGATAAACAACGATAACAGCTTACTCAGGAAGCATTTTATAAGAGGCAAGGCATTTTCAGACACAGGGATCACACGTGACACTCACAACCACCCTGTCTGGGAGGCAGTGCATTTTAAGAATAAGGACACCAGGGCTCAGAGGGGTCCCAAGCGGCTTGTTCAGGATCACACAGCTCATTAGAGGAACTGGAATCAGCACACTCACCCTCTTAACCCTGCACCAGCCTCACACCTTTCCCCGGAAGGAGAGAAAGCAGAATTATGTGAGGCTTTGATCGCTTAAGAGAAGGTGGTATTTTGTCTCTATCAATCATTCACACTTTAGTATGATGTATTTGCCATCCCGTCCCGAGAGTAAAAGCACTGGGTGCGTGCACTGGAGGGATGCGACAAGGGCTCCACCAAGGGGTGGAAGGGAAGCAGTGCAGTGAACATGAAAACAACCTCACCCAGTTTCGATTTCTCCCTCCTGTGGGATTCAGTTGGAGCCAAGCTAACAGAGGTTTAGGACAAGACAGAAGACGTCAGAGGAAGACATCCAACTAGGAATAAAATATTATTATTGAGACCCTTCCAGATGCCCGGTGCGGTGCGGAGCACTTGGGGGACCACGGAAAAGCAGCACAGATGCTTATATTCCAGGATGCAGAGAGGCAATAGATAAGCACACAAATAAGAAGGAGAGGTACAGCAGGGGTTATGAAGACAAAGACAGGTCATAATGGATAGACAATTTTGAGAGTGGCAGAGTGGGGTTATTATTTTGGGGTTCGGGGAGGTCAGAGAAGACCTCTCTGAGAATGTGTCATGGGGGTGACCCCTGAACAAGGAGCAGGTGCCAGGCTTGCCAAGATCTAGTTTACCAGATGAACAATGTCAGGACCCCATGTAAAAAAGTGACACGGCCACAGCAATAAGAATGGCAGAGTGGTGGCAGCAGGTGCTAATGCTTATGCGGCACTTGGGGGACAGGCACCTGCTCTAGCCAGCTGACATACGTTATATCATTTCCTGTTCAACCACCATCCTGGGAGGCAGGCATTACCACCAGCCCTACCAGACAGATGAGCAAAATGAGGCACACAGAGGTTATGTGACTTATCCAAGAGCAAATAAGAACCAGAAGGAAAAAAAGTTGCTAGGTGGCCAGTGGTCCGGTCCCCAGGGTTCCAACACTGAGTCGCAAGAGGATCAAAGAGCTCAGGGCTGAAATTAGGGTATCTGGCAGCATTTTGCAGACTATGTGCAGGCCCCCCATTTTCATCACCAAGCTCATTGTCAAGACACCACTTGAGGGGCAGCTTACCAGAGCGATCATGTGATCCGATGCATGGGTTTGGCACCAACCTCCCCACGGATTCCCCCATTCAGAAAACGTTTGTGGCACAGGACTGAGTGGGGTGTGGGGGTCAGCCACGTCCCGCCCACTGTTGATCTCATTCTGGCTACAGATAATAGAGTTAAGAAAAGAAACCCACAGGTAGGGGTGCTTTTATTGTTAAACCCACTTTCTGGTCTTCTGGCTCCACCAGAGACATGTGATGACCCGAATCCAGCCTCAGACATGGCGAACTTCAGTGTGTCAGGAAATCAAATGGTTCGTGTCAAAAGATCCAGGCAGAAGACCGCCTCACCACAAGCAGGAAGGAGCGTTTGCCCTCTTACGAACCCCACAATTTTCTTCCTGCAGGCCCTGACCTCAGCTATAATTGTCGTCGGCCACCTCCCCTGCTCCCCTGTCCCATCTCTTTGCTGTAGTTCTGGTCATTGATAGAACACATGTAGCCTTACAGGACTTGGATAGGCATCGTGGGAGGAAAGGGAGAGGGGAGGGGAGGTCTGGGCTGAAGGGTAAGGAGAAGGACATTACAAAGCCTGCTCCTAAAGAGCTCAGAGCTAATAGAACATGTGGACACATAAACACGTGAGGACAACGCAGTTCGGTACATGGTTTAGGAAAAATCCAACCAAAATTCGGTAGCACAGCCAGCAACAACTTCTACTGGAGAGGGCAGAAAAGTCCTTTGATCTGAGTCTTGAAAGGTGAGCAGGGTCTTCCAGGTGGAGAAGGGAAGATAGGGCACTCTAGGCAGAAGGAAGAGCATATGCGAAAACAAGACCCATGAAGGAGCCCATTATACATAGGGAGACAAGACTGGGGCACCCATCAACCATCAAGACTGTAGATGTCACCATGCATGAATCTTCCAAGGTAAAATCTTAGAGCACCTGATGACTGCTCACAGCCATCTGCTCCCCGCATCCAGACACCGGGCCCCACCATTTTTGCCTCAGAACACTTTTTAGCTTTGTCCTCGATTCTGGTGCCCACTGCCATTGAAGGTCATTCATCCACGGCCTCTTTGCCAGGACTTTCTTATTACAACAGCCTGCCTCCTGGTTCTCCTCACCCCAAACTGTCTGGTCTTAATGGCCTCCTGTTTCTGAGCCAGTCCTGCAGAGTCCACCGGCTACTGGGGACCCAAGGAGGATGACCCTGGCTTCAGCTAGAACCCAAGGAGTCCAGCAGAAGATGACTTAGAAAAGAAGTAAACTTGTGAACATCAGAGAACCGAGGAGCAGAACGATAGCTGGGCTGAAGACAGAGGCAGGACTAATTCATTTATTCACTCACTCATTCATTCATTCAACAATACTATGGACCACTTATTCTGAGCTGGTCTCCACTCTGGGCACAAGGCATGAGACAGCACACAAAAGACCCCCTGTCTCTGCTGTCCCTGCCCTCATGGAAATAGGAGGAGACAGCTATTAACCAAATAATTACACAAATAAATGGAAAACTACAAATCCTGATAGGCACTAGAAAGAAAGCTTCAAGGAGCTCTATGTGCTTATAGTGGTAATGAAGGCAGTCAAGGAAGACTTCCAAGGATGGGACACGTGAGCTGAGGTCTGAACGGTGGGTTAATAGGTGAGTGGTGAGAAGGAACAGTTCCATCTACTAGTTAAAAGAGTTGGTTAGCCTAGGGGTGCTCTTATCTGGATTTGAATCCTGTCCCCTCCAATGGAGCAAATTATTCCGCACTTGCATGTCTTGGTTGCCTCATATGTAAAATGAGATAGGAACTGTATTTACCTTAAAGATTTGTTATAAATAATTTAATAAGACAATAAAGAGTACAATACAGAGTAAGAGCTCCATAATGGTAGCAGTACCAGTAGTAGTTGCTGTGGTCGGAGTGATGCTGATTGCAGTGATGCTGCTAGGGTTGATGATAATGGAGAAGGCGGTGATTATGGGGATGATCCTGATGGATCGTAATATTGATGATGGTCATTATGAGAATGATGGTGGTAGTAATAACATTGAGGAGGAGGAGGACGACAATGATGATGATGAGGATGACTTTTGTGCTCACAGCAATAGGAACAGCATATGCAAATGCCCCCGGGTTGGAAACATGCTCTGCATGCAGGATGGGAAGTGTTAAGAAGAGCTAGTCCTGTCTCTTAAGGCAGAGACAGGCTCTGCAAATGCCGAGATACGGACTCTAGATCCTAAGCTTCTCCAAAATGTAATCAAAGAGCTCTAAAAAGGATCCAAGAATGTGCTATTATAGTTGACCCTTAAATAAGGTAGGGGTTATGGGCACTGACCCCCCCCCCAGTGCAGTGACTTTTTGCATATAACTTTGACTCCCCAAAAACTTAACTACTAATAGCCACTGTTGACCGGAAGCCTTACCAATAACATAAACAGCACATATTTTGTATATTAGATGCATTACCTACTATATTCTAACAATAAAGTAAGCTAGAGAAAAGAAAATGGTAAAAAAAAATCATAAGGAAGAGAAAACACATTTAGTACTGCATTTATTGAAAAAAAATCCACATATAAGTTGATCCGTTCAGTTCAAACCTGTGTTGTTCAAGGGTCAATCATGAAGTGATAACTCAGATTCAGTTAAAATGTATTGAGTTCCCTGCCTTAAAAAGTCCTACTCTTATGCCAACAGTAGCACCAAGGAAGCCAGGGTCAACTGCGTGCCCACTATGTGGGGGGCAATTATTCGTGTGTTGTTCCATTCTCTCCTCATGACACTTACCGGGCGCCAGACACAGTACTGATTGCCGGTAATATACTGGTAAGCTGGATACGGATCTTATACCCATTTCACAGAAAGGAAAATAAACAAGGCATAGAATCTTTAAGTAATTACCCAAGTCACACAGCTAATAAATAATAAAGACAGGGTTTCAATTTCAGCCCAGGCCCAAATGTCTCCTAGTTTAAGGCCCTTGGTCCATGTACCACATTACCTTTTGGTGCTGAGGCAGAGGACTGCTGACTTACAGAGGCCGAGCTGCAGGACTCAGGTCCCAGGCGACAGAGGGTTCCTTTTGCTTTATCCCTGGAGTGGGGGCAGCTCCCTAACTGCTTGTAGAGTTCACAGAAAGTCCTCAAGTTGGGTGAAGGATACTTTGTAGTAACTGTTGATAAGAGATGACAAGAGGGGGAGAGGATGTAAGTGCTCACAGAGCCCCAACAGGATGGTAGATATTTTATAGCCATGACTTCTTGGGAGGCCAATCCCATTCCTTACTCTGACTGCCCCCCATTCATAGGCAGAAGAAACTAAGACTCAGAAGGGTTGCAAAACTTGTTCAAGGTCACACAATGGAGAGGATCATGTTTGATTGAGGACTATCAGACTCCAAAGCCCAGCTTTGTTAGCCCAACTATGTTCTTTTGTGGTGTAACACACACACAGACACACACACACACACAGAGGCACACACAGGCACAGGCACACAGCCAAGCGTAGCGATGAACACTTAGATTTTACTCCAACTCTAAATGCATAAAAACATATCTAAATTCGTAATGCTTTTAAAGACGCCCCCTTGGAGACCCAAGCAAGAGGAATAAAGCAGAGTGTTGCCTGCTTTCCTTATGCATTTAGGCTGTAGCAAGGCTTTATATATTTCCAAACACCTGGCTGTCTCTCCTGTGCTGTGTGAAGGATAATGGATGATACAGCTGAGGTTTCAAGGCTGAGGCTCTGGACACTGGAGAATAGGCTTTCATGGGTATTTATTTCTGCGTCCTGAGCTCCTCCAGGAACTGAAGTTACTACATCTGTCCAGGCCAGGGGCTGAGCAGGGATGCTGGAAACGCGTGCAGGCCCGTGAGTGATATACTAGTGCTTGCGCCTTTCTGGAGACAACGGTTAAAAATGAGTTTCTAGACAGACTCTGCCCCTTTCTAGCTATGACCTGAGCTTTTCTATGCTTCAACTTTGCCATCTGGGAAATGGGAATAACGGTGTGACCCACCTATCTTAGTCAGTGTCTCTGAGATGATGCGGACTAACAAAGGCCCCCCAGATCTCAGTGGTTTGTCACAACGAGCATGTCTTTCTCACTCACAGGCCTGTAGGCCAGTGGGGCAGCGCTGTTTTAAGCCAGAGATTGAGTTCCAGTCTCTTTCATTTGAGGATAAAGGGAAGCAGGTACCAGGGGCATGATTTTCCCGTGGCCGAGCATAGGAATGCAAGAGGCCTAGACGAATCACCTGAACACATTTATGTCTTTTGGTCAGACGTGAAAGTTCATTGCACCCACTCCCCTCCCAATAGCTAAAATTAATCACGTGGCCGGGTCTAAAGTCAGTGAGGTGGGGGAAGAATATTCCACCCACAGGGACAGCATGGAAGAGGTGGTATTCCAGTTCCTACTGGAATATAAAAATGTACTCCACAACTTAGCAGCCCAAACCAGCCACTTCCTCTCACTAGGGACTGTATCGGTTAGGATCTGGGGCAGGGCTCCGCGGGGTTCTCTCCAGGGGTTGTACTCAGGTGGCAGCTGGGGCTCCTGTCCTCTGAAGGCTCAGCTGGGCGAAATGTGCTGGGCAGCTCCCTCCCACGGCTGGCTCTTCCTGCTGCCAGTCAGCAGGGCTGTGGACCAAAGTGCCCAGATGTGGCTTCCCCAGCATGGCCGACTCGGGGTAACCAGACTTCTTCCACAGCGCCTGGCTTACGGGGTGCATGTCCCCAAGAGACCCAGCAGAAACTGCATGGCCTCTTCTGACCTAGTCTCCAAAGCAGCATCAATTCCATGGCATTCTACTGGTTACAAGTGAGTCACTAAGAACAGCCCAGATTCAAGGGCAGGGGACACAGACCCCAATGCTCAATGGGAGAAGTATCAAAAGAATTTGCAGGCATGGTTTTAAACCATCCTAGAAGGCACAAGAGGAAGAAAAATGAGTAAATAATGTTGTCTACCTACTCCCTCCCCATAGAAGTTTTGAGACAATGTCCGTGGGACACGGAGCAGACAATTCATGAATGATAGCCACGCAAACCAGAGTCACTGGGCAGAGATGCCCCGGGATCCGCCTGTGTTGCTTGCTCACTTGGTAGAACTCACTGGACTACCTTGATGAGGCCACAGAACAATAGGACTACTGTTCACAGCTCACTAGCAAGGTGCCAAGGGCTGTGCTAGGAAGTTTCCAACCAGGGTCTCATCTAACCTCAACAAGCTTGTGATGTCGCGCTGTTGCTGTTGTCTGTAGGATCCGAAAATTCACACACCTCATCACCTCTAAAAATGCTGTGAACATGCTGCTGAGTGAACTGGGGAGAGCAGCCAGCATCCCCTCCCTACCCCTCACCCCTCCTCCTGGTTTCACGATCCCAACAACTAGAAGTCCATGCAATCTGCTCACCCCATCACAGCACCAATCCCACAGCACGTCACTCTGATCCCACTGCCATGTCCCAGAGAGTTCCTTGGAAACAGGGACCATGTCTGATCAAGTTCTGGAACCTGGGCCCAGGCAGGGCCTGGCCCGAAGGAACATGGACATCTTCCATGTGTTCTCCCAGGTCCCCTTGCTCTGCTTCTCTATCTGTAGGGACCACATCAACGGGCTCCCTTGACCCCTGCTTCTAGTCCTGCTTGACCAGGGAGGAATCCTTGCAGGGGTCAGAGGAGAGGAGGAGGGTACAGCCATGGTGTTTCTGCTGCCAGCTCCCTCTCTGCAAGGTTGCCTGGTTCTGGCTGGATTTCAGCTGAGGGACCCACCTCCTATCCCCCAGCTTTTTCTCCCCAACTTCCTCCATCCATGCTCCAATACCTGGTGCTTCTTCCTGCTCCTTCCCTTTGGATCTAAGGTGGGGACTAGCCCCAATAGGGCACTACCTTGTATGATTCCCCTACACCTTGCCCATATCTTGAATAGCCTTTTTTTTTTTAAGTGGGCTCCATGCCCAGCATGGAGTCCAACACGGGGCTTGAACACATGACCTTGAGATCAAGACCTGAGCTGAGATCAAGAGTCAGACGCTTAACCAAGTGAGCCACCCAGGTGCCTCAATAAATAGCCATTAATTCCTCCTTGGATTAAACTAATTGGAGTGTGTCATCTGCTTCCCACTGACCCTGACTAATAAACATGGAGGTGTTTGGGGGACAGTCACCAGACATGTGTGTTCGCGGCTATAAGGCCTATGACCACGGACCCTCTTGGATGCACAGGCCTGGCCAGAAGACTCAGGATGCTGTGGAGGGCATGGCCGGTCCTGTCTGCAGAGCACCTCCCACCTGGGCTGGCAAGCTTCCTTCATGGAGGGACAGAGGCATCTCTCTCCTGACATATCAGTGACAGAGAGGATTTCAATTAGAGCCACGAGGGGCCTCGAGTGCCTGACATATCTCACAAGCAACGGTGAAGTGAGCAGGTCCTGCAGTGTCCTGAGGCTTGCCAGCCTGCCTCCCACCCTCTCCTCCTCCCATGAGGCTGGACAAGCAGAGAGAGGCTCCTCCAGACCCACAGCCAGCCAAATGCTTCAAGCTCCCCACTTGAGAAAGTCTCCCAAAGCAACCCCTAGCAGGGAATGTGATCACCATCATGTCTACTTACAGTCATGGCCAAAATCCCCATGCCCCTGCTCCAACCCCTGCAGTGGCTCCCATTTGCCCTAAAACCCAAATGCTACCTGAGCCCTCCCTGAGCTCTCCTATAACCCCAGACCAAGTCAAGGTCTCCTATTTTCCACTCTCGAAACACCATGGACTCTCCCTCCTGATTCTCATCATACTTGTGACTCATCAGTCACTTGTATAATCATCTACATTCTATTCTCCATCATGGAGCACACGTTAAAACCCAAGTGAGATCATGAAGTCAGATCAAGTCACTCTTTAGCTCAAACTCTTGGCTGGCTTCCCTCTTCACTAAGTAAAGGCTGGTCTTCACCATGGCCATGAGGGTCTATATAGTCAGGCCACTGTGACCACCTGCCTCACCTTCTCTTGAGCTCTGCCCCAGCCAGCCTGACCTCCCTTCAGTGCCTCAAACTGGCCAAACATGCTCTTGCCTCAGGGCCTTTGCACACGCTCCTTCCTTTGCCTAGAATACCACTGCCCACATAGCCTCAGGATCCCCACCTCCTACCTCCTTTTATCTCTTTTAAAAGATTCACCATGCCCAGGGCATAGGCAAAGACACAGGACACATGAACATTCTTTTTCTCCCCAAAAGCAAATGTATAGTAACTTTATGGGCAGAAAATAGCAGGCTCAAGTCACCGCCATTGTGGGACCAGGGAACCCCTGGCGTACTGCCCATTTTCCTGGTCCTTCCCTGGATCATGTGACCGCTGTTCTGGAAGTGAGGAACTCAAGGCGAACATCAGCTCCAGTCTATGAGGCTCTCTTTTATGCCTGATTATAAGTCACACACTGCATTTTGTTTGGTTGCTTTTTTAAAAAAAATAACTTACTGAGGCAAAATTCCCGGAACATAAAATCAACCATTAACTTGAGCAATTCACTAGCATTGAGCACAGTCACGATATTGTGTAACCATCACCTCTGCCTAGTTCCAAAAAATTTCCATCACTCTGAAGTAAAACCCCTCCGTCATCAAACGGCTTCTCCCGCGCCGTCCCTTGCCCCCGTCCCTGGCCACCACCAATCTGTGCTGTCTCTGGACTTATCTACTCTAGATATTTCATATAAATGAAATCGGAGGCTACGTGACCTATCGTGTCTAGCTTCTCTCACTTAGGATCGGGTTTTGGAGGCTCACCTAATTACAGCATGGATCTGGACTTCATTCCTTTCTACGGCTGAATAGTATCCCGTTGTAATGGATCTGCCATCATCTCTTCGTCCATTCACTTATTAATGCATATTTAGGCTGCTTCCACCTTTCAGCTATGATGGATAGTGCTGCTATAAACACGCATGTGCAAGTTTGCTTGAACAACTGTTTTCAGTTCTTCAGGTATGTACCTGGGACTAGAGCTGCAGTCAGCCCGTGATTCTCTGAGCCACCAAAGTGTTTTCCACAGTGACAACCTTTTCACTCTCCCACCAGCAATATACAAAGGTTCCAATTTGAGCGCATCCTCACCAACACTTATTTTTTTCCTTTTTTTTAAAAAAAATTATAGCCATCCTAGTGGGTATGGTGTCTCATGGTATTTTTGACTTGCATCTCCCTAATGACTTAATAAGTTGAGCATCTTTTCATGTGCTTATTGGCCATTTATACAACTTCTTTGGAGAAATGTCTATTCAAGTGTTTGCCTATTTTTTAATTAAGTTGTTTATTTGCTATTGATTTTTGGGAACTCTTTATATACTCTGGATATTAGACCCCTATCAGATATATGAATTGCAAATATTTTCTCCCTTTCTGCAGAATTTTTTATTTAAATTCGATTAGCCAAGGTATAGTACATCATTAGTTTTTGATATAATATTCAATGGTTCATTGTTGAATATAACACCCAGTGCTCATATCAGATTTTCTTTTCACTTTGATAATGTCCTTCCATGCAAAAGTTTTTAATTTTGACAGAATCCAATTTATCTATTTTTCTTTTGTTGCCAGTGTTTTTGGTCTCATATCAAAGAATCCACTGTTAAATTCAAGATCATGAAGATTTACCCTATGTTTTCTTCTAAGAGTTTTACAGATTTAATTTTTATATTTATTTGTTGACCCATTTTGAGTTATTTTTTTTTTTCTATGACATGAGTTTGTGATCCAATGTCATTCTTTTGCATGTGGGTATCCATTGTCCCAGAATCATTTGTTTTTGTTTTTGTTTTAAGATTTTTTTTTTTTTATTTGACAGAGAGAGATCACAAGTAGGCAGATGCAGGCAGAGAGAGAGGGGGGAAGCAGGTTCCCTGCTGAGCAGAGAACCCGATGTGGGGCTCGATCCCAGGACCCTGAGATCATGACCTGAGCCGAAGGCAGAGGCTTTAACCCACTGAGCCACCCAGGCGCCCCCAGAATCATTTGTTAAAGATGAAGATTTCCTTCCCATTGAATGGACTTTGCACTCCTGTCAAAAATCAATTGGCATAGATATACGAGTTTATTTCCAAACTCTCAATTCTATTCCACTGATCTACATGTCTATTTTTATGCCAGTGCTGCACTACTTTCTTCATTTATCTTTATGGTAAGTTTCAAAATCAAGAAGTCTATGTCCTACAACTTTGTTCTTTTTCAAGACTATTTAGTTTTAGGGGGCTACATGCAATTCCATATGAGGAGGAGGATTGCCTTCTCTATTACTAAAAAAAAAAAAAAAATGGCCATTCGAATTCCGATAAGGTTTACACTGAATCTGTTAAGATAATATTATGTCATCCAATCCAGGAACACAGAATGTCTGTCAGTTTATTTGGGTAGACTTTCATTTCTTTCAACAATATTTTGCATTTTTCAGTGTACAAGTATTTCACCTCCTTGGTTAAATTTATTGCTACATATTTTATTCTTTTGCATGCTACTGCAAATGGAATTATTTTCCTAATTTCCTTTTGGATTTACATGGGCATTCTTATATGCTGCAGACAAAAGACAATTTGATACAAACTTTTTGAAGTTTAGTTTGGTAATTTATGTAAAAATATATGTACCTTATGACCCAACTTTCCAAATTCAGGAATTTAAAGAGATAACAAGATACGAAGATATTTGCACAAAAATGTTCATTCTTGATTATTAAAATCTGAAAACAACCTAAATGTCAACAAGGAACTAGTTAAATTATACATCCATACAGTGGAATATTATTATAGCCATTTATAAAATGATGAGGCAGAATCATTTTTATTAAAATGGAAAGATGTTCACAATAGGTTATTGAATTATTTTCTTTTATTCAACAGCATGTGCACCTCATAAGTATCTATTTTTTATCAATATGTATGCCTCCAAAGATCTGATAAGGTATTCGGACAAATGTTAATAGTTTTTATCTTTGGGTGGTCATATTTGAGGGGTTTATTTATTTTCCTTTTAGAGAAAGCGTGCACGCGTGCACATGAACGGGGGGAGGGGCAGAACGAGAGAATCCTAAACAGGCCCCACACTCAGCACAGACCCTGACATGGGGTTCAATCCCACGACCCCGTGATCATGACCTGAGCTGAAATCAAGAGTCAGATGCCCAACTGACTCAACCACCCAGGAACCCCTGAGGGTTTTTTGTTTGTTTGTTTTAGATTTTGTTTATTTGACAGAGAAAGAGACAGCAAAGCAGAAACACAAGCAGGGGGAGTGGGGAGAGGGAGAAGCAGGCTTCTTGCCAAGCAGGGAGCCCGATGTGGGGCTCGATCCCAGGACCCTGGGATCATGACCTGAGCCGAAGGCAGATGCTTAACAACTGAGCCACCTAGGCGCCCCGGTTTTTTTTAAAGAGACATTTTTTAAAACTTGAAACCCGTGCCATGCTTTGGTGTGAGAAAACCCAATATAGTAAAGATTTCTTTCTTTCCAAATCTATATATTTCATGCACTCCAAATAACTCTAATGTTTACCTCGCACAATAAATGTGTAATAATAACCAGGAAGATGTTTTAAAGAAAACAAGTGAGAGGAGATTTGCCCTACCATATTCTAAATGTATTGTCAAGCTACAATGTGTTACAGACGCTAGAATATGTGCATTTTGCTAATAACATGGAGGTGGCTCTCAGTAAGCACTTGTAGAATGAAAAAATAAATGAACAAATATCCCTGGTTATCACAGAAAGGCAGCTTTAAACTATGACCGTGAGTGGCAAAAAAAAAAAAAAAAATGTAATAATATTAATTGGTATTGAAGTGGGTGAGTAAAAGACAATAAGCATTGCTGATGAATGTATAAATTGGTACATTTTTGGTCAAGCAAATTAGTTCATGTTTGCATGTAAATATCGGTTACAACACTGTTTATAATACACTGGGAAGCAACACCTTGTCCAGCAACAGGAGAGCAGTTAAATTATGGTAGCTCCATACAATGGAATACCATGATGCCATTAAAAATAATGTAAATATACATTTCTTGACATGGAAGGATGCTTACAATATACTGTTAAGTGATTTTAAAAAAACAGAATTTTAATCTTCTACTTCACAAATATTCATAAAGGGCCTTCTGATGGCCCAACACGGAGGGGAGTTGAAGACCCAAGCTAGTCTGGGTCTATTCTCATAAGGCTTCTGTCTAGCAGCAGGGAAAGATACTAAAAAAAAAAAAAAAAAAGCCTGAGTATTCTGGCAGAAAAGTCATGCTACTAGGAGGGGTCCGACAGGGGACCTAATTTTATGTGAAGGCCTCCTGAGTAAGCATGAAGGAGAGATGTCCAGGCACAGTGGGGGTGGGGGCTCAAGGGAAAGATGAAGATCGAGTGAAGGTGGGCAGTGTTCTCAGAGGAGGTCAGGCAAGTAAGTATGTACGGGCAGATCAGAAAGGCAGACCTTGGCAGAAGAGATAAAGGATTTTTATCTTTATCCAAATACAGTGGGGGCAGGCAATGAAGAAATTTAGGCAGTGAAGGACAGGATCAGTCTGATGTTTTCAATAAAGACCACTCTGGTTGGGTTATAGAGAAGAGAGTAATTGCCCAGAAACCAATATGATTCCATTTTCAAATATATGTTACATATATATACCTATTCATGTAATAAATATATCTGCACATATTATATATAGACATACATATCATAATATACCAGTGTATATTATATAAATGTTTATGTATATTATGTATATTTAAGTGTATATACATAAGCCTATTTACGTAATATATATGCATACATTATATACACTTATGTGTTTCACACACATGTATGTATATTAGGTTTATAGATCTATACTATATATACACCTCTGTATATATAAATATATATCCACACTTATATACATATCTAAGTAATGTGTAGATCTAGATATATCTACTTAATGGATACTATACTTATATACTCAGGCATATTATATATACCTATGTGTGTTATGTATACCTATATTCTTTATATATAAGTGTATATTTATACACTTATGCATATTATGCATATAGACCTATCTAAATTATGTATGTACATTATACAAACCTACATTATATGCCTGTGTATATTAGAGTATTTACATTATGCATATATCATGTATATTATTTATAACCTATTTATTTAAATATCTGTGTGTGTGTATATATATATATACACCAATGCTATATGTATTTGTGTATCTGTGTAATATACGTAATTATACATACACTATATAGTATACAAATATGCCTATGTATATCATGCATATATGCCTGTGTGTATATACATATGTATATGATGTCCATGCCCATGTGCGAACAGGCATTATATACTTATTAAAAAGAAGAAAAGAGAAACTAAAGGCTGTTGGAGGCTGGAGGTGACCCCCTACAGTTCAAGCCTCCCTTGGCCAGGACCCATCTCCTAGAAAGATCCCTGGGTGGGCTGCCTTGTGCCTCCAGACCCCTCCCCCACAGGACTACTTGGAGGGACCTCTGTGTTCTTAGAGGGGAGGTGCTCTACTGGCATCCTGGCTCCCCAGGAGACAGCGCAGCCCAGAGAGTCTCCGGAGCTAATTAAGGCGCTGCAGGAGCCCCAGCCTGGAGGGACAGCGGCAGCTGTGAGCCATGGGGAAGGCTATCCGTGGAGACTAAGCCTAAATCACAAAATGCAAACCGGGAACTCATGAGCCTCAAGCCTAGAAAACAGAACTGAAGCCCTCCTGCCTGTGCTCTCTGGAGGGCTGTTCTGGCTCCTGGGCTTGCAGATGGGGCCAGGAGGGTCCCTGATAAGCCCAGAGCAAGATTGCAGCCCGGAGACAGCCCCAATCCCCGTGGGTGCCTGGCAACCCGAAGCCCCAGGAAACAAAGAGATTCTGTCCAGGTCTGAGAAAAGCAGAATTTTATGTGCATATTTATTGCCCTCCTGGCAATTTCCAAATGCAGTGTCAGTAGGAAACTGTTTCCCGGACACTAAAACTAATCAAAAGCCTGTTCAAAAACGCATTATGCAGGTACCTAACATAACCACATACATTAGTTTCTTATGGTTTTATATCCAATTCAACAAAAATTTATTGAGCACAAGCTCCATGTGAGACATCATGCCAGGTGCTGGGGGAGCACATGGCAGATAACACACAATCCCTGCTTGTCCCCAGTCCTCAGCTGCTCACGTTCTGGGTGGGGGTGGGGAGCAACTAACACTAAACGCTCTAATAGGAGGACTGCTGTCCTAAGTGCAGTGACAGAAGTACAGACGGCCAGATGTGTTGACTTCTGGCTGGGACTCAGGGATGGTTTAATGTAGATCTAATTTTTCCTGAGCATCATCTCTATTACTCATGTCCTCCTTATAGCAATCATATGGGCTTAAGTATTATTACTGCCACCATTTTACGGATGAGAAAACTGAGGCTCAGAGAAGTTAAGGAGATTGCCCAATGGCACACAGGTAGTCAAGTCTGAGTCCACCCCTTGGGCTCTATGGATGATACCATTGCTACTTTCCTAGAGGTGTGTATCATCATCAGGAGCTTCTTCAGAACCTACATGCCCACGCCTCACAGCAGACCTATCGGTCTAAAGAACTGCAGGTCCTCTTCTGTCTTCTAGACTGGAGGCTCATGAGCTCCTGGTTTGCATTTTGTGGCTTAGGCTTAGTCTCCATGGATAGCCATACGCCTGACTCGCAGCGGCAGCTGTCCCTCCAGGCTGGGGCTCCTGAGGGGCCGTAATTTAACTCCAGAGACTCTCTGGGCTGCATTGTATGCCGGGGAGCCAGGCTGCAAGGGGTAAGTCCCAGATAACGTGGGTTTTGAAAAAACTCCGATATGCCTCTTGAGTTATACCCCATTATAAGAGCTTGAATCAGATCTCGGCCGATGGGGTGGTGAAGAAAAAACATTCCAGGGGAACAGAACTGGATAAGTGAAAAGTGCGGACTAGGAAACGTGAGGCCTCTTTGGGAAAACAGGACATGCCCCAAGTAGAGGATCAAAGGAAGACAGAGGCAGGGTCTGCCGATGTGCTTGGGGGCTACCGTATCACTGGTGCCCCTCCTGAATGCTCAGACCCCTGCTCAGGGCTCAGCCACGCCCTCTAACCTGTCCACACAGGCCAGACCCACATATCCACTGTTGGTGAGCGAGCTCTGCTTGCACCACAACTCAAAGAAACCAGCCTCTGTTCAGAGGGAGATGAAAGCCTGTCTGACATTATTGAGCACCTACTAATTGCCAAGCACTGCATGAAGCCCTTTGCCTACATTATCTCATTGATCCTTCCTGACAACTCTGAAAGTTGTATATCATCATCTGCATTGTTTAAAAGATGAATGAGGTTCAGGGAGTAATTTGCCCAAGATCACATAGTCAATAAGTGACCTAGCCAGGATTCGACTTCACATTTGTCTGACTTTGATGCTCTGCTCTTACCTCTGGGATGAAGTGCTTCTGGAAGATCCAAAGGGTCTCAGGTAAGAGGAAGGTAAGCCTGGGTCTGTGAGGAAAAAGAGATCGGTGGAAACTGTTCCCGAGTAAAGACTGACTATAGCTCTTTTGTCTGGGTTCCCTTAAAAGCAGAGCCTGAGACGAGGATTTGGATGCAAGCAGTTTATATGTGAGGCGATCTCAGGAAGCACCAGAGAAGTGAGACAGGGAAGAGAAAGAAGCCAATAAAGGGTATAGGTTACCACTGTGGGCAGCTGGGGCTCAGTCCCACTGGGGACCCTCTGGGAGACCGTGTAGAGCACACATCAGAGCTGCCCCACTGAGGAACGAGGAAGCTACCGTCTTTATGATTTCATTGGTTGAGGGCTATTCCCAAAGCACTAACTCCCCAGCACTGCCAGCCTGCCCTATTTGAAGGTATGCCCTTGGCCAGAGAACACCCTCAAGCAGAGAAGTTACTAGAAGTCTTCGGTGTATATGGGAACTATCTGCAGGTTACCTCCAGGGCTGGCTGGCGGGATATCTGGGGGATATCACAGGCATCGCCTGCAATGACTGTGTTCAGTACTTGGGGACTAAAACAAAGCAGCCCTCAAGAAGACCTCCTTATGTGAATCAAACCTAGAAAATTGATGGCAACTGGATAAAAGAACTGAGCAGAAGCACATGAGAGAAACAAGAAGGTCCCAGCCTGAGGGTCAGGGCTATAATCTGATCGGATGTGTTAAGGTCTCTAAAGAAGCAGATGCAGATTGGGAAGGGCACTGGTCAATCACAGGAGGACGATCAAGTTGTCCCAGAAGCAGCGGTGGTAGGGTCTGTCCCAGCCCTGTCCAAGGAAAGGAGCTCACGGTCAGTGGATTGCAAGGGCTTCTTGTCCCACTGACCAGACCAGCCCTACTATAAGACAGACATATCTTAGCCTCGTGCCCTTAAACATCCCAGGACTGCCTTCCCTGCTCTGAAATTGGACTCCTCCAGTACATTCCCATAGGAATCCAGCCCCAGAGAGAAAACTTCTATAACGGTGGCTCTTACCACGAGGGTCATAACTCGGTATCCTAAACTCACTTGCTTTGAGTTTACCCAAAAGATGGCTGTGCTCCTCTCTCTGAAGTCAATGGGGATCCCACCCTGCGTGGCCGAAGTCCAAACCCCAAACTAATCTTATTCTGAGTGGCCTCAGAGCACACCACCCTCCCTTCCCCAGGCAACCCCCTAAATTCAAACAACCCTAGCAATGTCTTTTTTTCTTTTTAAATTTCTACAGTAAGCCACGTGAAGGGGACATCAAGGAGAAGGCGGCTAGGGACCCAGGCTATTTCTCCTACTCATAAGCCTCAGACTCATTCTGCTGAACATTCTCCTTGGCTATGTGTGCACGTGTGTGTTTCTGAATCTGAATGTTTATGTATCAGTATGCATAAGTATTTGTGTAAATGGAGGTTTGTGTAAGTATATGCGTGAAAACAGCAAACATGAGCTCTGTACAGACTTATTTACGAGCTCTGTGATCTTGGGCAAGTCATCAATAACCCATCCGAGCTGTTTCCTCCTTTGTAAAATGGATATAACAGTAGTGCCAACCTCGCCCATGGTTTGGGGGATAAAATAGGGTAACACCCGTAAAGCAGTTCGGTCGAAGCCTGCGTGAATGCCCAGGCAGAGCTCACACTTGACATTCGGGGTTATCACTCAAGGTGATGCTGTGCGTATGAGTGTGCTCTGTGGCCCCTTTAAGGTTCCACTGATCCTGATCTATTAATGACCTTGGCCCTAGGTCATGTTGTGGTCCCCAGCGGGGTCACTCTAGGGAAAGTCTAGCAAACGACCATAAAACCAGCATGAAGACTGGTAGCCAGACACCAGTAGAAGGACAACCCAAGAGGATCCACAAGCCAGAATGGTGGGCAGAGGGATAACCAAGTCAGGGAGAAGAGCGTCCCTGGCTTCAGTGGCTAGGACAGCATGAATCAGTGTATGATGCCAAACCTTTCACACAGCATCCCCAGAGAGACCATAAGCCTCAGGCCGGCCGCGTTCCTGAGCACAAAATCCTAGCCTCTATCCTGGGCAACTGATGCTTTTCACTGGACTGCAGTTAGAAGCTAACCAGTCCCCACCCACCCCTGTCCAAACACATCTAGGAAGATTGCAGAGAAACCTCTCTCCTGCTTCCCACATAGTGGGGCTCTGGATTTGGCTGTTTATCTCCAGGCTCAAGGCCTAAGATGATTATTCTGATAAACTGGAATGAATCTTGCAGCAGAAGGGGAGCTAGCAATAGCCACGCTGATTTATCACCCTTTTCAACCCAGTTGGGTTCCAAGAGAATAAATCTTGCTTGCTTCTGGCTAGGTACCCGCAATCATGCCACAGACCATGACTTTCATATCCCATTAACTCTGAATTACTCAGTCTGGGGCTGAGCTGAGAGGTAATTTAAAATGGCAAAAGGGGAAAAAATGTTCTGATTTAGATCTGATAGAGACTGGATTAAGTCCTCCCATTTTTCAGGGCTTAAATGTGAGCTTTGCAGAGGGAAGCACCTGCGGGTTGGACTGGACCCCCGTAAAGGACCCCGGAGTCGAACACATGCTCCAAAGGTCTAGAGCTCTACCTCACACCCACTACGAGGCGGGGGCTGAGTTTCTCAGGAAATCAGTCCATTGAAAAAATCACCACCATTCTCCAGAGTGTAAATTATCACGATCCTCTAGGGTGGCAATCCGGCAGTACCCGTCAAAATGAAATAGGCTTATGCCCTCTGACGCAGACATCTCACTACAAAAACACTTGGCCGTGTCCAAGGGGATGTAGACCAGGATGTTCACTGTAGCCTTACTTGTAATACTGGAAAGTCAGAGACAAACTAAATGGCCCATCAGTAGGGTAACGCCTTAGGAGAGGGTGGCACCCCATTCCAGAACAGAATAAGCACCCACTAAAGAGAACGAGATGGAAGGAGGCCCATGATCTATTACACAGTAAAAATCAATAATAAAGCCAAGTATGGAACAGCTTCATGCAAAGTGTACTCCTGTTTAAAAAAAAAAAAAAAAAGAAAAACATATATACGCACACACGCACATACATATATGTATATATATATATTTTGAGATTAAATTAAAACCCCTTTTTGCCTCCATCCTCACCATCTTAATATGTAAGCGGTCTTTGCAGTCTGAGCCACTTTGAATATCCCACAATACATTTCACATCCAGCCCGGCCTAATATTTTGGTCTCTCTGATCAGAAGAGAAGGCTTCTCTCAGCAGGAATCTGCCTGGTTCTCATCTTTTGAAAGGACACAGAGAGACCAGGCTGTCTTGGGCTTGAATCACCTGCACCACATGCAGAAGTGAGCTCTCCGTCTTCCCCACACCCACGGATCTAAAGTACGTGAGTATGTGGGAAGCCACAGGCATGGGACTTACTGTTCTTTAAGAGCAGAAAGCCCTTAGCCTGACATTCAAGGCCCCTGGCCATCTGTCCTGCATGAGTCAGAATAGAAAGAAAATACGCTACCGTAATGTATAGACCCCAAATCACAGTGGCTTCATATAACCAGGATCTACCTGTCCCTCACAAAAAGTCTGGTGCTGACTCCACACAGGGACTCACAGATCCGGGCTGTCACATCCTATGGCTCTGCCATCTTGATATGTGGTCTCCAGCGTCGCTGCAAAGGAGAAGGGAAAACCGGGCGAGGTGTATGTGTTCTTACATGCCTCCGCCCAGAGGTCACTCCCACTAGCCCATCATCCACTGGTCAGAACTGTCACGTGGCCCCAACTTAAACCCAAGGGAGCCTGGGAAACAGAGCACCTTCTATGTCCCAGGAAGAAGACACTGTGTTCTTAGCACCTTGACTTGACTCAAGATCCCAACATTGCTTTCCAACTTGATCTCACACACACACTCCTTCCTCACCCGGGAGGCACAGCCGCCTCCACTCTGATATCCCCACTGAAAGAGTAGAGCCAAACCAACTCCATTTTGAGAGCAGAGCCTAAACTAACCCCATTTTGTGCTACACCGCACCCCCCCCCCTTGAGTTAGTTAAGTCAGGTAATAGGACTGCGGAACCCACCGACCCCGCGCACCATATAGGGTAAAAAGAAACTCAATGGGCCCTCTGCGTATGGCCAGATAATCACCTTGCTACTTTCTATGTGCATGTTACAATTTCATTGGCCAAAAACTCCCGCAAAACTGTTGCGCCTTCTGAAAACGGGGCTCTTTGTTCTCCTTCACGCCGCCGCGCCAGCGGGGATGAAGAGCAGGGAGCCCAAGCCAGCTTGAATAAAGGCTCTTTGCTCTTGCATCGGACTCGGCTCCCTGGTGGTCTTTGGGGATCTAAAAATCTGGGCATAACACCCACCATCCCCACCAGGGAAGGAAGACCAGACTCCAGCCTCCAGACAGATGGGATCCTAGTTTCCTGCTTCTAGGCTGATGCGATTCATTTGTTCATCCATTCCTTCAGCCAACACGGACTGTGCCCTGATAATTACCCAAGCGCTGCGCCAGTCCCAAGGAAACAGTAATGAGTAAGAATGACACAGTCTCCACCCTCCTGATGCTCGCAGCCTTCCAGATGAGAAGGCCATCTTGGCTTTCTCAGCCCTACTGGCCTCTGCCATCCTACCTCTCCCCACCTCCAGCGTGCTGGAGGGATTCATTCAGCGCGTGCATGGGTGGGTCATTACCCAGTGCCTGGCTCAAGGTAAATACTCAACAAACGGGAGTTCCCGGAAAGGGCAGCCACCAAATTTCTACAGGAGTGCTGACAGATGACTCTGTACATCCCAGAGTCTATTCATACTGTTCACCACGCCTGCCCCCAAAGGCTCAATTTCCAACCCCCTTTTCCTCACTTAGAGGGCCCCGTCTGTCAACACAGCATAAGGAAACCAAAAGATTTAAGAGAGGCTGCAGCTTCTCATGCAGTTCTCGAACTTATTTCCTTTGGGCCTTGAGAGAAATCTGGTCTCTTTGAATATGGGGAGATCCGAAGCTCCTGGAGGGGTTTCTGGACCTCATATCTAATACGTTGATACAACAAATCAAGAACAAAGAGTGAGAAGTATTT
The DNA here is from genome assembly GCA_028534135.1 of Potos flavus. NCBI lineage: Eukaryota > Metazoa > Chordata > Mammalia > Carnivora > Procyonidae > Potos > Potos flavus. The sequence continues at coordinate 106,669,905 of CM052885.1, read as the reverse complement.
TTAAGACTTACGGACTCACTTCCTGCAGGTGTCTGCTCAGATCTCACTCCCCGGAGAGGCCCTTCCAGACCACTGTATATAAAAACACCATTTCCATCATTCTCTATTCCTTTACTCGGCTTCATTTTTCCGCAAGCCATCTATCACAACAGTCAGCAATAAGCTTCTTCCAGATTTCAGAGCCCCAGCCCGGTGAGTGTGACACTGCCCATCCTATCACCGAGAGCACGGACTAAACCTGTGTCCTAGGGGCCTAGAGGACAGAGAATGGGCAAAGCTCTGCCATGCACTTGCACGCTCCCCGGTGCCTAGCTCAGGGCCCTAAATACGCTTCCGGTCTGAAGGACGGGAGGGAGCCCATTGGGAAGTACGTTTCTGTACCTCAACTTTGTAAATCATGTTAAACTTCAGGATTTCTGTAGGCACTTGTTTATAAATAAAATTAGATTCACGCAAAATCGAGTTGTTCTTCAGGGTTGGTTAGTTATTACTGGGAATTTAAAAGCACTTATTTGGATAATATCCAGGTCATTTGGAGTCGGCATCTTCTAAAAGTTGGACCCATTATAGATAAACACCCATGCTGGGCTCCAGGCATAAAAACTAGCAATATGGTTCATTTCCTAGAACATCTGATGAAAGGACAACTCCTTCCTTCATCCTCTAAATATAGCCTTTCTCGAAACAAAATATCCAGTACATAGCATGAGACTGCATTTGTGTCCCAACATGGATTTCTGATAACATACCTCATGCTGCTTTTAAAAATCAGATAGATTGGTTAAATCCTTTTAAGAAAATTAGGCAAGCAAAGATGCCATTAGTTCTAGAAACCCATCACATACGTAGCAGAAGCATAGTAATTATTTTTAAGGACGTTCTTTTTTATAATGCTTGTCATTTCTGGGTATTAGCTCAAACAGCCAGAACTTGGAAACTCTTCAGGAGATGCCCTTAGTATCAAAGATGATATAACTCATCAAAAAATTTGCTGGTGGATTTTTATCTCCCATTCAATTCACTTGTCAGTTTTATACAGGATGACCATATAATTTAATGCCCAAAAAAAGACACTGAGGAGGGTGAAAAGGACTTTACTAATATGAATAATGATGTCAGCACGACAAACCGGGCACGCAGTTACCCTACCTTTCTGTCTGATAAAATATAGCTTCCCTATGAGCCACGTCCTGAGACAGACTCCGTGGTAAGTGTGCTCAAGTGCTGGGAGGCAAGCCTGGAAAGAGAACGGTAGAGATAGATCAGGGATCAGTAAACTTTTTCTTAAAGGGCCAGATAGTAAATCTTTCACCTGTGGGGACCAAGAGGCCACACTAAGGCTATTATGTAGGTACTTGCATAACCATTTAAAATGTCACCATTCAAAAATTTAAAAGCTCTTCTTAGCAGTTGCCTGGATTTGGCCTCTGGGCCAAAGTTGGCCCACCTCCGAGCTAGTGCGTTATAGATATTAAATACTGACCTAAGACGCTTGGATTTAATTCTGTGGCCAGCAGTTTCCAACAGTATCTTTATTTTAAGAGTAGAAACATGTCCTCAAAGGAAAGCATCTCTGGAAGCCCAATATATATGCAAAACAGATAAAAATGGATCTGCTGTGTTTGAAATGGGAATGAGATGCAGCGAGCACATCCCTCACCCCCAGCGGGTCCCCCCTGAGCAGTCCTGCTGATCACAATTTAAAAACCACAGCCACAGTCAGGGGGTGCTATTAAAGACCTCTGAGGAGAGGGGTGAAGTGGTCACAGCTGTGTTTCACAACAATCAGTTTGGGCACAGTCTGACCAGGAGGCAAAATGCCCAGGACAGAGAGACAAGCGAGGAGGGCTCTGCCTGGGAAAGTGCGGAGTCAGGGAGATTTCTGAAGCAGGGGGCAGGGACCCAGGGGTAGGTCTCAGGGGGACGAAGGCATCCGGGCAGCGCCGGCTTCACGGGGGTGCAGCCTGTGCTGGCCCCTCAGGGGGCCCCCCACTTGCTTTAATGCCCTGCTGTCACCATCTTGAAAGTCTCAGCAATCTTCCCGGCAGGGCCCTGCATTTTCATCTGCACAGGGCCTTGCAGATTACATACCAGTCCTGCACCCGGGGGGTGCTGGGAGGAGCCTGCACACATATGCCTGCACCCTCCTCCCGCAGCACTGGCCGGGGGCACTCGACCTCATCCCTGGGGACCAACACTCTAGAAAAGGCCTAGGCCCCTCGCAGCCCTTCCTCCGAGTCTCAGGTCACCCCTCCCATGGGATGCCCTGCCCTCCTCACAGGCACTGCTCTGGCTTCTGAACCCTGCAAACCCGGGTCATGGCTGATTGGCCCCAACTCCAAGTCTCTGAGTTACCAGCTCAAGTCAAAGCCTTACATGCTGCCCGGTGCCCCGTGGGAAGCCCGATGAGCAGCCGCTGCCTCCTGCCGACCGGCGGTCCGTAGACGGAACTCCTAAGGGTCCCTTTGGGTTGGACTCCACCAGGAGTAGATACTGAGATAAGGATTGAGGTACAAGGATGCTCAGGAGGCAGTGAGGCTGGGAGACAGTGGCGAGGAGACAGCCGGGAGGGGTGTGGGCCACCACCGTGGGCAGCCGGTGGCGGGGCTGGAGCCTGTGATTACACCTGACGGCTTCTCCCCGACAGGCCAGCAAGCTGGGGTGCTCGTCACCAACTCCACCGCTCCCCAGAAATGTTGGCGGGCCCACGGACAGGCCAGATATCCTCTGTGACCAGAGACTGCCCTCGCACAGAGGGAGACACAGCGCGGCCACCATCCACCAGAACGGTCCGCGGGTGACCTCTGGGTGGGCCCGGGAGCTCTGAGGGCGGCACCAACAGTGCCTGCTCCACCCTCCAAGCTGCCATCAAGGAAAAAGACAGGTTTGGGGAAGAAAGGAGACTTCAGAGCACTCCAAGTTGGAGAGCACACTTTCGGCCGGTCATTCAAAAGAACTCTTAGAAGATCTGTTCTGTGCCCAAGTTCAGTTTGTACATACAGCATGTTCCACGGGCTGAATTTACAACCATCGGGCGTCAGACCCCACGCCAAGAAGGAAACACACAGGCTCACCCACCAGTCGCCAGGACCACCGCCACCTAGCTTCCTACCAGCAATCCGCCTCCGAGCTACATGCCCAAGGGAACCGAAAACCTAACATGCGAATGTTCGTGAAAGCATTATTTATAATAGCCTGGAAATGGAAACCCCGTCAGTGTCTATCAACTAATGAAAGAATAAACAACACATGGAATATCCATACGATAGACTATCACTTGGCAATAAAAAGGAATGAACTTTTGGTACACGCGATCTCATGAGGGAACTGCAAAAACATCAAGTGCACAGAGCCAATCACAAAAGAGAGGACATTGCAAGAGTTCATTTATGTGAAATTCCAGGATAGGCCAATCTAGGGAGTCAGAAAGTAAATTACTGGTTGCCAGGGACTGGGGGGAGACAGAGGGCGGAGGAGCAGTGAGGACTGGCAAAGGGTTTCTTCTGGGGGTGCTGAACACATTCTGCACACTTTTAAAAACATACTAAAAGGGGCACCTGGGTGGCTCGGTTGGTTGAACATCTGCCTCTTGATTTCGGCGTGGGTCACGATCTCCGAGTCATGAAATAGAGCCTCTCGTTGGGCTCCGCACTCAGCGGGGAATCTGCTTGAAGATTCCCTCTGGCCTTCTCGCCATTCGTGAATTCTCTAAGTAAATGAAATCTTTTCTTTTTTTAATCCTCAGGGATTTTCCTATGTATCCGAATACATTATCACCAATTGAAAAGGAACATAAAATATGTCCCGGTCTGGAGTTTAATTTTTAACCCATTTCATATCTATTTTGATAGAAACACACTATGGTTCATTTCTTTTTTAAATTATGTTATGTTAATCACCATACAGTACATCATTAGTTTTTGATGTAGTGTTCCATGATTCATTGTTTGTATATGATACCCAGTGCTCCTGCAGTACGTGCCCTTCTTAACACCCATCACCGGGCCAACCCATCCCCCCCCCAAAAAACCCTTAGTTTGTTTCTCGGAGTCCATAGTCTTTCATGGTTCATCTCCCCCTCTGATTTCCCCCCCTTCATTTTTCCCTCCCTTCTCCTAATGTCCTCCATGCTATTCCTTATGTTCCACATATAAGTGAAAGAATATGATAATTGACTTTCTCTGCTTGACTTATTTCACGTAGCATAATCTCCAGTCCCGTTCATGTTGATGCAAAAGTTGGGTATTCATCCTTTCTGATGGCTGAGTAATATTCCATTGTATATACGGACCATATCTTCTTTATCCACTCGTCTGTCGAAAGGCATCTCGGTTCCTTCCACAGTTTGGCGATTGTGGATGCTGCTGCTATGAACATTGGGGTGCATATGATCCTTCTGTTCACTACATCTGTATCTTTGGGGTAAATACCCTGTAGTGCAATTGCTCGGTCATAGGGTAGCTCTATTTTTAACTTTTTGAGGAACCTCCACACTCTTTTCCAGAACGGCTACACCAACTTGCATTCCCACCAACAGTGTAAGAGAGTTCCCCTTTCTCCACAACTTTTCCAACATTTTTCTTGTCAACTTTTGCCATTCTAACTGGCCTAAGGTGGTATCTTAATATGGTTTTGATAAAAAATAAAAACACACTAAGAAACACTGAATCGTACACTTTAAATAGCTAAATTATGCAGTAAGTGATTTCTGTCTCAAAAAAAGTTGCTATTTAAAGACTAACGTGAAGTTCTAATATAAATAAGCAAATTGACAATAGCACTGCCTCTCAGAATGGCCACCCCTCGTGAGGAGAGAGAACACCAAACAGTAAATGCAATAAATCAACCTTATACTACATTGTCACGGAAGGTGACCAGGGCTGGGAGGAAACCACAAAACAGAGTGCAGAAGCAAGGAATCCAGGGTGGCAGCGAGAGCCAGCTTTAAATATGGCAGTCAGGGCAGGCATCATTGAGAAGGTGACATTTGGGCAAAGGATCAAAAGAATTGGCCATGAAGACAGCTGGGGACAAGCATTCCAGACCCAGGGCACAGCCGGGGCAAAGGCCTGGGGGCTGGGGCGAGCGGCACGTTGGAGGAATAGCTCCAACTCAGCTAGAGCAGCATGGGCGGGTGGGGAACGAGGCCAGAGAGGAAACTGGGGTTCCTGGGGACCCCTGTCAGGCTGAGGGCACACTGAGCCTTGCCGCTGCTCGGATGGGATGTGAGCCTCAAAGGAGAGCTCACCTCCTCCTGTCAGCAGCTCGCCTAGCTGGAGACCAGGCCTCTGGCCATGGTGCCCTGAACAGGGGAATCAGGTCGGCCAAGCCCACCTAGGTGGAGGAGGGGGGTCCATAGTGGGGACTTGCCAAGCTCCAGCCCCAAAAAGCCAAAATGAGAAGTCGGGAAGCAGCAGGCTGACAGGAAACTGCAATTTCACCATCTAATAACCCAGCATGTTTGTGATTTTCAGGTTCCAATTTTTGTATCGTCACGGTCAATTACAGGTCACAAATGATTTCCAAAGTGGGCTGCCCGGGAAGACGGTTGCACAAATCCATTTTCCGCGGTCTTCCCAATCCAGGGCTGCTCAGAGCTCACGGAGCCAGAGAGAGGGGGAGAAGGGAACAGAACGGGCCCGGGACCCCAGGGGTGTGCCCAGCCCAGGTCAGCCGCCTATGCACCATGTAACCTTAGCCGGGTCACCTCACCTCCCCGAGCCTCTCCTTACAGGGAAGGCTGGACCTGACTCACCTCTCAGGGATGCTGGGAGACTCCCCTCTAACAGGCACAGTGGGAAACACCAAATACCACTCTGACCATGTGTCTGTCCTGAGCGAGCACCTTCAGTCCTTTTAACAGCTTTACGGAGATAGAATTGGCATACCAAAAAAAAAAATCCACATTCTAAATGTAGGATTTAATGATTTTTAGTGAACTTACAGAACTGTGCACGCAACACCACAATGCAATTTTGGAATGTTTCTATCATCCTAAAAACGAGCTCTCCAGTGCAATCCTTTGAGGTTAGAGTTCCATACATAATGCCATATAAAAACAAAAGAGAAAAACTGTGATTAAGCGGAATCACAGGAAACTGCCGTTTTTATAGGTTAAAAATGTCCAAATATTGGCAACTTCATGTAGTTCAACCTTCTCTAAAAAAGACCACTCACAAACACAGTACAGTAAAATTATAGTTGGCATATTAACTCATACAATACGTGACTGCCTGTGAATTAATTGTCCACTGGGAATTATACATTCTATTATTATACAGAAAAACATAGATGTTGGATTTTGTGGGTGATTTAAGGGATTTGGAATTTTTCAAGGGAGGAATTTTAACTGTACCATTTTCACCTTAGGCATGGGCTTTGGAAACACACCTTCAAAGGGATTGCCCACTTTTGAGCCGGCTCAAGCCAGCATCTTTGATTTGCAGTTGGGAAAAACGAAGCTTGGAAAGCATTTCTGTGCTGCCAGCTACCCCAGAAATGTAAGTTAAACTTTGCAAATGGAAACATCTTGCATTCGTAGCGTAAGAGAATTATGGTTTGGACTTTGTCATCATTTTGCATGCTTACTTCTTTTGGCGGGGGAGAGCTCTCCACCCCCTATGAGAGTCTGAGGTCCGTGAAGAGAGATGTCCGGCTTTCTTTAATCTCTGTCTCCCTCATGCTTAGCTGTACCACTCTTGGCCTACAGTATATGCTCAGTGAATATTAAATAAATGAAATCAATGTGATAGGGAGAAAAGACTCTGATTCATAACCCCCTCCCCACCTCCCCCCAAAGGCATCATAGTAGACACTAAAAAAGAGAGTTTGTGAGAAAATGATTGCATCCGTGGGTCCAGAAGGCTTTTAGATCAACATCTAGCAGATCCATTTTGAGTCAGTTTTGTATCACCTCCTGCAAGGGTCAGATACTTTCATTTGCAGAGAACCCACGACAGTCTGCCCTCCAGCCCCCAAGTCAGGAGTTTCCCGTCCCAAACCCGGGGAAGAAAATGAGAAGCAGCAGACCCCCGGCCAGGGAAAGGGTGGGAGAGAAAATGCCCAGAGAAGCAGGGACACTAGATGCTGAAGCTGGTGCAGACACCTCCAGCTGGGCTTTCCAGGGCTCGCAGACAACACAGAGCTGTATGGATGGACAGCGGGGGCTTGGGGGCAGAGTAGGGGCAGGATTACTGCTCGAAGCCCAAGTGGGCTTCTACGATCCCACAGGGAGAAGACGGAGCAAGCTCTCCTCCCACCGACCTCTTCCCTAGCTCCACCAAAGTAAATGATCAAAACCCAAGACACTGGTTGAATATGGGTGCTAGTGGGCAGGGTCACAATGTTGAAATGTGTGTGTGGTTTTAGGGACAGGCCCAGCTTCAGCTAGATCCTGCATCGGGAGTTCTCAGTCACGATCCCCACTCCCAGCAAAGCCGTTTTGCCTCTCCCACTGGGTGTCTGCTTCTAGCACATGACGCTCGTCCGCCCCGGGAAGCCCATGTGGCAAGGGGAGGGGACTGGCATTTCTAGGTTCATCGCCCTACTCTCAGTGTCCAGTACATGGAGCAGCTCTGCACGCAGAAAGCACTCCGTGCACATTTGCAGGATGAGCACTTATATAAGCAGTCCTACTCGAGGGGGGTCATCCCCATTTTCACAGATCGGGAAACTGAAGCCCAAAGAGAAAGCGGAAGAGCAGCTCTGCCGATGCCAAAGCCATTTTCAACAACCTGCCCTGGTCCTATGGATTAAAGGAGAGAAGAGAAGGAGGGAGGAGAGAAGGAGGATTGGTGGAGACAAGAGAGGATAAAGGAAAGAAGGAAGAAGCTACCAGAACCCAAGGAATTAAATTCCTATTCGAATTAAGTTGCAGGGGCGGGGGGAGGGGGGAGGGGGGAATGCCATTTTGGGTGGATAGATGTGTGCTGCCTATTGTCAGGAAATGAGCATGACATCCTTTTTGTTTCTTCATCTGCCATGGCCACTGCAAGGCTTAGAATCAGATTTATTTGCTTGAGTAAGAACCAGTTATCATATGGTTTCACTTACGTGTGGAGCATAACGAAAAACATGGAGGACATTGGGAGAAGGAAAGGAAGGGTGAATTGGGGGAAATGGGAGGGGGAGACGAAACATGAGAGACTGTGGACTCTGAGAAACAAACAGGATTTTGGAGGGGAGGGGGGTGGGGGGTTGGGTGAGCCTGGTGGTGGGTATTGAGGAGGGCACGTATTGCATGGAGCACTGGGTGTGGTGCATAAACAATGAATCTTGGAACACTGAGAAAATAAAATTAAATTAATTGAAGAAAAGAAAAAAAAAAAACAAAAAACCAGCTCCAGAGTCCAGGAGCACCTACTCCTGCTTCCCTCCCGGAGAAGCGGTTTTCTGATTTATGTGTCTTTACTGCCCCATGGAAACACCCAGTCCCTACCCTAAACCTGAAACAGCCTGGAGGAGTGTCCCCATATTGTATTACTTGGTCTGTTCTTTGATTTCTTATATTTCACTAGCTCTACACCGATCACGGGAGTAATATCCACCGTAATTAGGCATCATAAGGATAATGATTTCATTAAAGCTCCTTTAATAGGTTCGGACATGTGCAAGGAAAGGTGTTATACAACACAGTGAAATACTTTATCACCTCGTGATAATTGGAATCGCCGAATTACAGTAACAGAGCAACCGAAGGTAATTTCCTATTTGGCCAAAGCCGTCCGGCCTCCCCCAGGCCTCCAATTATCATATTTCTTCTTGGAATCAGGTCTCCCGTCCACCCAGAAGCTGATGCAAGCTCCAAGTTATTACGGTGGACTCTGAGCTTGCACGGGAGCTGTGAAGTTCTAATTCTCTCATTACACAACCTCATCTGTCAGCTATTTACTGGCGAGCCAGCCCTGTGCTTTAGTTCAGGTGATAAATAGGCATAAACGGCTTAGCGAGCAGAGAGGCAAATAAACAGTTGAAAATGATCAGGCCCTGAGAATCTTCCATCAGATAGTGTTGTGGGTCAGAGATAACCGGAGCAAGGCACGGAATGAAACATGGAGTAGAGGCTAAACCAAATTTACCCTCTTTCACTCAAAATCACAATGATGGCAAGAGGCAATTTTTTGTGCTACATGGAGAGTCTCGGATGGTTCTTTAGACAGTGCTGTCAAACCCCACTGAGTAAGCTGATGTCAGAATAGTTTACACTATGCACATTCATTCGTTCACTCTCATTTAATGAGATCAGAGTGGCATGTTACAAGTTCTATGTAAGTACTAGCTACGAGGTTCTGTTCATGCACGTGAATGACTCCGTGCTTACTTTGAGCCGAGGAACACGACAAACATCAAAGGTACAATTGTGAATTCAACAGACATAATCATTGCCTTCAAGTTACTTCCTGTTAGGGACTGGTTGTTTGTGTCCCCCTCCCCAAATTCGTAGGCTGATGCTTAATCCCCAGTGTAATGGTATTTGGAGGTAGGGCCCTTGGGGGTGACTAGGTCATGAAGGTGGAGCCCTCATGCATGAATTTAGAGCCCTCCCACCTTCCAACATGCGAGGACACAGCAAGAACCCAACCATCTATGAACCAGGAAGTGGGCTCTCATCGCATACCGAATCTGTCAGCACCTGGATCTTGGACTTGCCAGCCTCCAGAACTGTGAGAAATAAACATCTATTGTTTAGACCAACCAGTCTATGGTATTTTTGTTATAGCAGCCCAAATGGACAAAGATGCTCACAGTCTGGTAGGGCACAGATACTGTGTAAGTCATCCTACAAATACTGGCATTATTTCCATCATGATGAATGTAAAGAAGGGTAAGTACAGGTCCTGTGAGAAGCTATAACTAAGACGCTGACCAGGGGAGGAGAGGAGCAAAGGTCTCCCTGAGGAGTGATCTTTAGACTAAGACTCAGAAGATAGCTAGGCAAAGAGGTAGGAGGAAGAATATTTCAGAAATAGGGAATCGCATGTATGAAGGCCCTTAGGAGGAAGGAGCTTGGTGTAATAAGCAAGGAAAGCGACAGCCTGGCTAGACTTACTAAGCTCTGATGGGAGGCGATGGACACATACAAGATCGTATTGCCTTGTAGCACATGATAAGAGGGTGAATTTATTCTCCAAGCGACGGGCAGCCATTGAAGGACTTCAACAAGGATCGATTGACTGAGCAACCATGATCTGTTGGACTTCTGGACATACTGACCAGTAGCCAATCCACCCAAAAATATTTCTTTAGAAAGTCCTATATGAAAACTGCTTGTGCTGCGATGGGAAAATTCTAAGAAATCTCTCACCACTGGCTGAATTATTTAAAAAGAACAGTTTGGCCAAAGCACAAGGTTCAGCAGAGAATTGGAGAAGGATAAGGTTAGAAAAATTGCAATTTAAAATGCTAAGACAAGGCACCTAGATTTTTCTTTTAGAGAGGAGAGAAGAGGGGCAGAGGGCAGGGAGAAACTAACCTTCATTGATTGTCTCTCATCTGCCAGGCACTATGCTGGATATTTTATGCAGAGATGATATCGTCTGATCATCAAAACTCTCAGAAATTTATTTAAACTCTTCTGTTCAATCACCCTCACATCATCACACTTTTCCATTTTGAACACTGAGGCTTAGAGATATTCAAAAAAATTTCCAAGCAGAGCTCAAGGTGCCAAGCATGGTCTTCCCATGCTCACCTTCTTCTAAGACATTCTAGCCCTGACCTCATCCTTGCTGCCACAGAGATAGCCCCACCTGCACACCTCTGCAGGTACAATTGCTCACCCCCAGAACCCTGGCCGAGATAGGATAAGGTGATGGGGACCCCAACTGAGAATCTCAACTAAATGAGCCAGAGTACAGGTCAGCTAAGAGAGGAAAGGAGTTCAAAACCCAAGCTTGAGCCTCACAGGTCAATGCTGATGTTGTGGAGAGCAGAAGGGCCCCTCTGCAGAGAGAGGCTGGGCAGGACACAACCATGTGCTGAGAAAAGGCAGTGCAGCCTCCCTAGGACAGTAAACTTAGGGGGTAAACTTAGGACTTTTTTTAATGGTTAACATGGTAAATGTTATGTATATTTTACCTCTATCAAAAGTGATCTTTTTAAAGAGTAAGATATTTTATTCATTCACTCATGGATTCCCAAGGACCTAAAGCAGTGCCTAGATCTTAATAGGCATTCAATAAATAGGTATTAAATGAATATATTCCAAAAACGTCTGCAGAGTTGTTATAAGGTACCCAGCAAATAGAAGCCAATTGAAGGCATAGAGTTCGGAATTCTCTCTCTCCAAGCAAATAATGCTTCATCCAGGGACAGTGTGCATGAGACTGAAAAGACTAGAGGAGACACCCTACTCCTGCCTCGTTTTAAACAGGGTAGCTTTTTCCTGGCACAGGCAGGCAAGAAAGTTACAAGACTGAGTAAGGAAAAAGTAAATCTGCAGTAAAATTCTTAGTTCATATGGGAAAAAAGATAAAATTTCTACTGAAAATAATAAAATTCACTGAAGCAGATAAAAAAAATACCACAAGCCTTCCTAGGATTAAGAGGAAAAACAATGACAAAAATTATAAGAAAAAAGATCATAGACCTGGAGGACAGACAATGGCAATATAACACATAGATAACTTATTTCTTAAGCCTGATGATTCACAGATATGTACCCCTGGGGCAAATAATACATTATATGTTAACAAAGATAACTTATTTCTTCCCAAATCAGTGCAGGACAGAAGTCATAGTAAGAAAAAAGAGCAGAATGCTCTCCCAAACTAGAGAAATAGTAATCTGTAAGAAGATTATAAATCCATCTACATTTCCTAGATCTAATTTCAAAAGTCAGTTGAAAGATGTAAATACTTAGATACAATTTGGAAAATTTTGTGACCAGACAGACCCAGAAAAGCTGTCATTTTTTAGTGTAGAGGCAATAGGAAAACATCCTCAACCAAGGACTAAGAAAATATGCCACCATGCATCCTTCTGGACTTAAACTTGAGATGAACACTAACTAGTCAAGACGCGATATAAACTTAACAGCTCAGCTTTGGGAAAATCAAAGTATAAAAGGACAATGATGAGTTTTGCAACCAGTTAAAAAGGAGAAATGTCTAGGTGATACTTGCAAATCTTTTTCTAAAATAATGCAAATGTCAAAAATTATTTCTAAATACGAATAACCTGATGCAAGACACTAGATCATGTTAATAAACTTCCAAAAAATTAAGGGTAAGAGAAAACATGCTTACACTGTGTATTAAGTAAAAAACACTCACAAACCCATTTTCATGCTTGGTAGTAAAATGAGAAAACCATCAGTTAAAGAAAGCTTTTGAAAACAATAAAAAAAAAAAAAAAAAACACTACTCCAATTAAAACACAACTTCCAAAATAACATTTTAAAAACATAGAGTTCTATACTAAGAAATAATACAAAGAAAAGCAAAAATGAGGCATAAAAATTAAAAGTATAAGACAAAGCTAAAGAAGTAATATGAAATGGCTTGAACAGTAACTGTCAATGTGTTAAATCCCACTATTAAAAGACAAAAATTCTCAAATTAACTCAGACAAAATCCAATTACAGAGTTTTCAAAAGACACAAATGAAGTGTCTTTTTATATTAAACATAAAAAGGGCAAATGTGTATTAGGCACACGCGAATTTTCAAAGCGTAATTACAACATTCACATCAGATAAGTAAATTCAAGGGACAAAAACATATTAAACAGGAGAGTCAAGATTGTCAGATATTGATAAAGTCTAGGCTCCATAATGAAGATTCCACTGTCATCTCTTACTCTCTGTTTTCCTGGAAGAACAAAGGACAAAGGCTTAAATTCAAGGACGCAGAACATTAATTACAAAAACTGACGAGTCTGGACCAAAGCAACAGTCAACAAATTTCTAAGGATTTAAATCATGCAGAGTAAGGTCCCTATCAACAGTAAATTTAAGTTTGAAATCAGGAACAAGTAATAACAAGAAATTCCCTTATATTAAAAATAGAAATATGCTTGGGCACCTGGGTGGCTCAGTTGTTAAGCCTCTGCCTTTGACTCAGGTCATGATCCCAGGGTCCTGGGATCAAGTTCCACATTGGGCTCCTTGCTCCGTGGGGAGCGTGCTTCTCCCTCTCCCTCTGCCCTTCCCACTACTTGTTCTAATTTAAAAAAAATTTTTTTTAAATAGAAATATGCTTTTAAACAAGCTGTGGGTCTTAGAAAAAAATCATTAAGGAAATGAGAAAATATTTTTATCTAAATTATGAAAATATAACAAAATTTGAGGGGTGTCACTGAAGCCAGGAATATATTAGGAGGAAAAAACACCAGCAGAAAATCAATCAGCAAAGGATTCAATCTCAAAAATTTGGGAAAAGAAGAGCAAATTAAACCCGAAAAATAAATAAGTGCAAGGTAGAAAACAAGAAAGTTAAGAGCAAAAAGTAAAAACTAATAAAAGTAAAAAATAGAATGGCATAGAGCACCTCACAGTAGAGAAAGATTTCTGACACCGTACATGGAAATTGTAACCCAAATAGAAACAAGGGTGGTAAGTTTTCCTTATCAAAAAATATCATTAAGATCACGAAAAGTCCGAAGAAGAGGTTACAGCAAAACACAAAACCAACAAAGAACTCATACCCAGGGGGTGCCTGGGTGGCTCAGTGGGTTAAACCTTCTGCATTTGGCTCAGGTCATGATCTCAGGGTCCTGGGATCGAGCCCCACATCAGGCTCTCTGCTCGGCAGGGAGCCTGCTTCCCCCTCTCTCTCTGCCTGCCTCTCTGTCTACTTGTGATCTCTCTCTCTCTGTCAAATAAATAAATAAAATCTTAAAAAAAAAAAAAAAAAAGAACTCATATCCAGAACATTTAGAGAATTCTTATAAATCATTAAGTCAACCCAACTGAAAAATGGGCAGAAGACTTAAAAAGATACTTTCGAAAAAGAAAATCCAAATGGGCCCCCTAAAAATGTAAAAAGATACTATCCCTATCTTACTAGTCATCAGAGAAATGCAGATTAAAACTACAACTGGATATCACTACACATTCACCAGAATGACTCAAAATCTAATTTCTAGCCATGCCAAACCAAGATGTTCGCAAGGATAGATACACTGAACACTGCTTAAGAGTCTCTCTCCCTCTCCCTCTGCCCCTCCCCCTCCACACGATCACATGTGTGCACTTTAGGAAGGAAGGAAGGAAGGAGAAAGGGAGGGAGAGAGAAGAAGGAAGGAAGGAAGGAAGGAAGGAAGGAAGGAAGGAAGGAAGGAAGGAAGGAAGGAAGGAAATGTTTATAATAGCATTATTCATAAAAGGCAAAAAGGCAAGCACTGGAAACAAATCATTTAACCCCATTTCACTGTTCTCCATTATCAACTCATTAACCCCAAAGCTGGAGAGACTCATTAACCAAAACAACTCTTTAGTAGTCAGATGAATAAATGGCGGTATGTTCATGTACTAGAATAAACAAACTGCAGTATATTCATATAATGAAATAAACAGCAATTAAAATGAGTAAACTACAGCTACACATCATAAAATGAATCTCACAAAGATAATGTGGAGCCAAGTAAGCCAGAGAGACAAGAATAAACTGCATTATTCCATTCATATAAAGTTCAAACAACAGGAAAAACTGAACTATCCTGGCCAGATACATGGGTAGGTGGTAATATTAAAAGGAAAGCAAGGAGTTAATTAACATGAAAGTCAAGATAGTGGTTCATAGCAATGGGAGTGAGGTACAAAGGCAACTTCTGGAATGCCAGCAATGATCTACTTCTTGATCTGGGTGGTAGATACTTAGGTGTTTGCTTTCTGATAAATCATAAAACTACAAAAATAAAAATTAGAAATAAAAATAAATTTTTAAAAATTTTGTAGGGGATGTGGTCAATGCTGTACTCAAGGGAAAATTCACATAATTCAATGTTTTACTTTAAATAATAATGAATATAAAATATTCATTGGGGCTCCCGGGTGGCTCAGTTCATTGAGCACCTGACTTTGGCTCAGGTCATGATCCCAGGGCCCTGGGATCGAGCCCTGCATCGGACTCAGCACTCATCAGAGAGTGCTTGTCCCTCTCCCACTACCCCTCCCCCTGCTCATGCACTTTCTCTCTCAAATAAATAAATAAATAAAATCTTTAAAAATATATATATACATATATATTTGCTAAACCTAAAATTCAAACCTTAATTATAAAATAGATACCAGAAAATCTGAGAAACTGTGCAGTAATTTGTCCAACATAAATGTCTTAAAGGCCTACTATATGGTCAGCATATATAAATTAATAAAAATACAAATGATAAGTAATCATTTAGAAATGAAATTTTATACCCACACACACAGCCTTAAAGGTGGATACCATGTCATAAATAGGATGTAACCAGTTGATTAATGGGGATACAGTTTGTATTCCGAAGTACAAGACCACAATTTGCATTATGTAATGGATTATAAAAATGTCCAGAATTCTCCACCCCTCACTATAGCCCTGCCTTTGCAATGTGACTTTTTACCTCCTGCCCTCAAGAGTCAGAGCCTACTTTGATCACTAGAACGTGACCCTGTGTAGTTTCAAGCATAGGCCTCCAGAAGCCTACACACTTCCCCTTACTCTCAAAGTCCTGCACATTCGTTATGTGGGCAAGCCCAGGCTGGTCTTCTGGAAAATGAGAGAAACCGTGCAGTAGAGATAAGCCATCTGAACTGAGGTCACCCCTTGATTAACCAGTCCCCAGGTGGCCTGGCAGTTGACCATTCATCCAACACCAGAAGAACCTTCCAAATGATCCCAGCCCAATCGCCAACCACAAGATCATGTTGATTTTTTAAGGGACTACATTTTGAAGTGGTTGGTTATGCAGAAAAAGCTGACGGATACACATTAGGGGGATGACGACTGGCTCAGAATTAGGCAACCTGGAGTCTGGAAACAGGAAGGCTAGCAGTCTTTTGCTGGAGTGGTTGAATGTTATCATAGGAAGGTATGTGTTTATCTTCAACTCCTATGGTTCTCTTTTACTGCTGAATCTTGTAAATTGCACCACAAACAGAAGTGTAAGGTCAAGTTCAAAGGTGACTCAAGGAGAATGGGAGGCTCCATCTTGTGGGAACATAACGATAAATAAGGAGACATTTGGGGTTGTTTTGTCAGTATTGATAAATCAATTTTTCATTTTTAGTTTGTGATAACAAAATATGCCTGCAGAAATAAAAACAAGTAAACCTTTATTATGACATTTCTTTAAGAAGAATTGCTTCTTGTGCATCTAAAATTTTTTTTTAAAGATTTTATTTATTTATTTGACAGAGAGAGAGATTACAAGTAGGCAGAGAGGCAGGCAGAGAGAGAGGGGGAAGCAGGCTCCCTGCCAAGCAGAGAGCCCGATGCGGGGCTTGATCCCAGGACCCTGAGATCATGACCTGAGCCGAAGCCAGAGGCTTTAACCCACTGAGCCACCCAGGTGCCCCTAAAATTCTCTAACTTCTAACTCTCTTTTGTCACACAAATTTTTTCATAATATTATCTTGGAAATGCAGTGTTCTAACATTATGATGGTTTTATACCAGAAAAGATAGTAGAAAGAAATGAAGAAATATATATGGGATTTTTCACCATAACAGGTACATTCCTTTTTACTCATAAGAAAGCATTATGTATAATCCTATGCTAATAAATGTGAAATCCTCAATAAAATAAATTTTGGTAATTTATATTTTCCTAAAAACTATTTGAGGAGTTGGAAAACTCTAGCAAACCATTATTCATGTAAAAATATTTTTGAAAGAGAGAGCAAGCCTGTACTTCAATGATCACAAGTATCGGATATCCGATTCAAATTCATCTTGGCACAAAGGGAATTATTGGGAGGATAATGGAGCATCCCATGTACCTGTAGGAATGAGAGACAGCTCTTAGAGCTGGGTGTCAGAAATGGCTGAAACCAGATACTGGTGTCACCAATACTCTCTTGATATATTTTTTCCCCCCTCAGAGTATTCAATGCATTCTATCCTTCATATGTCAAGGATCCAGTTGAGCTATAATTCTTGATTCCTCCTCCTAAGGCTCTCACAATCAAAAGGGGATTTCCCCTAGTCCCCTTCTTCCAAATCAAAAATCCTAGAAAAGACTCGACCAGCTATAGTCAGGAGAGCAAGCTACCACAGAACCGTTGAAGCCCCTGGGAGGCCACGGGCATATATTGGAGTCATTTCTGGAAAAGGGAAAGCTTACCATACGGTTAGAACGAATTACCTCCGTGAAAGGAGCAAAACCCAAGCAATTTTATGGGCAAGTTCTTTTAAATGTTCAAATAGTAGATAATTATCATACATAAATAAACTCTCCCAAAGCACAGAAAAAAATAGTAAAAATAAAAGACCACCTCCTCTACTTTTCCAAGGTAGCAAAACTGTAACACCAAAAATGGAGGAAAAAATGAACACCTCAACCTCACATACGAGGACAGTTGCAAAATAACTAATAAAATATTATCAAATATAATTTAAATTAAAAGGGTGAAAAATATGAGAGACATCATTTATTCAGGAACACAATAAGGATGCTTATTATTTAAAATTGTCCTAGAAGTGCTGGTAATGGAAGGAAAAAGAGAAGGCGGAGGAGGAGAGAGAGAGAAAGAGAGAAAGAAAGAAAAAAGAATATTGAAAAATACACAGGGGCACCTGGGTGGCTCAGTTGGTTGAGCGTCTGCCTTCAGCTCAGGTTGTGATCTCAGGGTCGTGGGATCCAACCCCACATCGGGCTCTCTGCTCAGTGAGGAGTCTGCTTCTCCCTCTCCCTCTGCCCCTTCCCCTTGCTCCTGCTCTCTTGCTCACACACTCTCTCAAATGAATCAACAAAATATTTTTTTAAAAAAGAAGGAAAAATACACAAAACAATAGTTATAACAAATAATGCCAGTGTCAACTTGGAAAATATACAAAACAATAGTTATAACAAATAATGCCAGTTTCAACTTGGAAACCCAAAAGAATGGACTTTAAATTATCAGAATAAAATAGTTCATGAAATTTGGTGGTTACAAAAATAAATACAAAAAAAAACAAAAACAAAAACAAGTAACTTCCCATGTATGAGTCATTACCCGTTAGAAAATAGAGAGGAAGTAATCTCATTCTTAGTTGCAACAAAAAATATGAAATATCTAAAAGTAAATTTAATTAGCAACAAGACTTTTATGAAGAAAACATCAAAACTTTACTGAGGCTATAGAATAAGATCCCTTCCCCCACAGAAGACAGAATGACAGACTATTCCTGATGCAAGATATAATCATACAAAATATAACTGATGCCAAATCAACTACAAATTTCAAGCAATTGATAAAATTCTAAGGACTGCTCTAAAGTTTAACTGCTAGAATAAACATCTGGAAGCAGCCAAAAATTTTTTGGAAAACGAGGAAGTGCTGGAAGAATGGGAGACAAGAGAAACTGCCAAAAGGTAAAACATTATATAGAATTTCAGTTATCAAACCACTTGGGTGGAGAACAAGATTAAACAGATCAATGAACACAATAAAAAGCTTTAGTATAAATATTTAGTATATGATAATGGCAGCATTTTAAATCAATAGGAGAAAGCTCAGATTACATGACTCTTTGGAAAGGAAAAAAAAAAACAAAAAGACTATTACCTGTACCATCCACATACCAAAACAAATCCCAGATGTATTGAAGATTTTTAGATGCAGGAAATGAAACTACTTAAGTGTTAAATAATATATGTGTAGAGATTTATACAAGCTTGAGTTCTAAGCAAGCAACCAAAGGAAGGAAAACCATCAGTAAAAACTTGATTGATCTAGCTATATAAAAATATTTCAGTATGTCAAGGAACACTACAAAGAAAATTAGAAGCCAAATGAAAAATGAGAAAAATAATTGTGAAGTACAGGCCAGACAGAGGGTTGATATCTTTAATATTTAAAGATGTCTTACAAATTAGCAAGAAAAAGAGGCAGGGGGCTGCAGTACAAAATTGAAGACAATCTGTGGCTAGGAATTTCATAAAGCAAAACAAAGGACCACTAAATACATGGAAAAAGTGTTTACCTTCCTAGCAGTCAAATCAATGAAACGTCAAACAATAATGTGACACTGTTCCTCCCATTCAGTGAATTGGCCAAAAAAAAAAAGAAAGAAAGAAAAGTGAGAGAGAGAGAGAAAATGAAGTCCAGTATTGTGCAGAATTTCAGGATACAGACATTCTGAAACACCACTGATGGGGCACAAATTGACATTTGTATCCCAATTGGGGCACAAATTGGGTAACCTACGGTAGAAGCTTCTTGGATCTCCGCACCCCCACACCCTATTCTCTCTGCTTTTGTAATATGTCCGAAATTTTTCATGAAAATTATTTTTCTAAAGTTGATAGGCTTTTACCTTGCCATTTACCTCCAAAAGTTAAGCCAAAGAAAATAATAAAAATGCACATCAAGATGTATGAGGCAATTACAGATGGTAATGATGGCAGTGATGCTGGTAGAGATAATAAGGACTTGAAATGAGATGCAACTTTTGTTTTGAATGCAAAGAATTTCTTTGACTTCTTATGTCCATATAACCTGTGACCCCAAATAACCAGATGGGAAATGAAAGTCCTGCCCCGCTGGCAGAAGCCCCTGAAGTTTCCCAAAACGAACATGACTCCAAGTTACCTGTGCGCAATAAAAATCAGCATTCCACATACTCATCCTCCTTTAACATCCCGGAAATCTCTCCTAAAATTTAGCCTCAGAGAGAGATGAGAATCTGAGTCTCTTTCTATGAGATGATAGTAATGAAGCCCATACAATCTCTGTCCTTCTAGCAAACCCTGTGCCTTGCCCTTTCACAGCCCAAGAAAAACAAACGAAGCCAAAAAACAAACAAACAAAACCATCATGTGGGATAGGACCTTCTCCCTTACTGGCAGGCTGGAGCCCAGTCCCAGATTCTGTGGTTCTGGTTGGATATAAACTGTAGATGAACAACTGCTTATCTTCCAAAAACCCTTTATGGAAGAAAACCTATTCTGAAAGAACATTTCTTTCTTCTTCTGGGCTCTCTCATCCTTGGCTCACGTCCAGGAGCTTGGATGGATGGTTCTGGGGTAAGATTTCTGAAACCAAGTGCAGCCACTGTGCAGTGGTACCCAGAGGACAAAACTTCTGGGTATCTATCCATTTGCTCAGTAGCCGCCCTGCACGTTTAAAGCAGATGACTTGCCTTCAATATGAACAACCGGAACCATATGAGCCTGCTAAAATTAAAACCCCTCTGGCCTTTCACAAAGGCAGGGGGGAAAAAGTAGGCTTTACGCAGCTCCCAGACAGGTGCCATACTGAGGACATTTTGGATTTCTCCCAAGAATGCCTGGAGGAAGATGAGACCCCAACAGAAGGGATGGAATGCCAGATGGCCAGAAGAAAGATTTGATCAAGGAGAGCAAGATTCGGCTCTGGACACCTGCCAAGTCAGCCCAACAGGCAGAGACCCCCGGTAGTAAGACCAGGTCACCACAGCACCAGCCAAGTAAGATACTTCCCACGCCGTTGTCTTCTCTCTCCTCCAATCCCCACCCGAGAGAAGCCAGAGCTGAGGGGTGAGGGGAGGAAGAAGGGAAGAAGCCAACCCCAGACCACCTCCTTGCCTGTTACACGTTTCTAGCCTGAAACAGGAATAAGCTGGGAGAACAGAGAGTCTTGAACTTCTTTTCCCCCTTCCTGCAACCAGAATGCAGCACATGACCTAGTACCAGGCAAGCAGATGCTCTCGCTGGGACGCTGAACCCCGAGGGAGTGACACAGAGGTGCAGATACAGTTGAGAATGCGTTCATGGCAGCAGGGCTCTCATCAAGAGCCCCGGGCGGCAGGAACCAGCAGCCACGGCCTGATCAGGGCATTCCCAGGGTCCCTGCTGTCCCGTTGCCTGCCTGGCTCTGAGCCTTCCAAATTCTGCCTGTGAGCTACCTGCTCTCCCACCAATAATTTCTATTCTGCTTAAATTAGCCACGATTGTTTTCTCTTGTCTCTCTGACACACCCAACTGTACCATTTTTATCTCCTAGTGCCTCCTACCTCCCAGGTGCCACCAGCTTCCCACAGAGACAGAGCCCCTGGAGACCCGAAGAGCGGAAGTGAGGCGTCGGTCATGAAGCAGCAGACACTCTCACGCTGGGATCATCTGAGGAGGGTTCAACGAAGGGACCACTTCCCCAGGTGTGAGCGGGTTGTTGGGAAACTACAAAGGTCGGTGCAGGACCCTGGAATTACCAACAGTGTGGTCATTACCCTTTCTCAGCTCAATGAAGCGAGAGCGCAGGTACCAGAACTTGAAGGAGCATCACAGAAAAGGGGCCACCTTGGGAGGAATACTGACCTTCAGTCGGGAGGTACAACCAGCCTGTGGCAATTCGTCAGGGGAATTCCCCTGACCACACTCTCCTCCCTCCCTATGTCTGATCTCCTGCCAGAGGTCCCCATTGACAGGACTCTCCTGGCAGCCAGAGGGCGCAGGACCCCAAGAAGCAGCCTCCCGGGAAAAGAACGAGGTAGAGGAGGACAAAGAGGAGATGTGAGGGGTGGGGAGGCACTAGGCAGGCACTGGGTAAGAACAGCTAAGAGAAGAGCTGCCGGTGATCCCCACGTGCCCATGTATTTATCTAACCTGGGTTCCATCACCCCGGTCCTCTTCCAAGAAAACCCAGGTCAAAACTCCACCAAGACACAAGAACATACTTCCAAGGCACCGGGGTCCACTGCCTCAGCCCCTTTCATCTGTCCCAGGGCTGTTTTGCCAAAGCAACTGCTGCTGCTTTGTCACCTCCGTGACCTCCTTCCCTCTTCCACCCATCACGTTTTCATTACTTCTACTGTAGCATAAAGACTCCTGCACAGACAGCGGAGACTTTTTCAGCTGCAGACAAATCTAGAAGCTACTGTTTCTGCCAAAGAGCCAGGGGCTATAAAACCACAGTGGGGCTCAGAAACAGCCACGAGATGTAACAGCCTCAGATCACAAGGCACTTAGACCCAAGAAACAAAACAGAGCAGTAAACCATATGAGCCATTTGCCATTTCTGCAAGCAATTGTCTGTAGGCATTTTGCTAAGACTATTAGAGGAACACAAGATTTCTTTAAAACACAGTTCACCAGAAGCCTGTACCTGAAAATATAAAGACGGTAAGCAACTGCAGCTAGAGAGAAAGAATGCTTTGAAACCATGGAGTATGAAGGGCTGCGATACAGGAAAACCAGCCTCACCACATAGACCATAGTGAGATGCAGAAGCAAAGCACTGAAAAATACTGACCCAAGATCCATTTACCCAACTTTGCACAAACATTTATCAAGCATTTACTGCATTCTAGGCACTGAGCTAGGATTATAAAAGGCCAAGTGAGCTAGAACAGAATGGTTGCTTTTAGCTGTATCTAATCATGCCTTTCACCATTTCCCTGGGGAAGAGGGTTTGGGAACCACAGCAATAATAGCTACCATTTATTGAGCATCTATGCGTGCTGGGTTGGATATTAAGCATGTCTTGTTCACGCCTCTCTGCAGCCCTAATCCACAGACTGGTGCTACCCTTACCCCCATCTGACAGATTGGGTGCAGAAGTCCAGGAACGGGACAGAAGCAGGAGAATACCAGAACCAGAACTAGGAGCAGTGGGGACAGTACTTCGCTGACGGTATAACCCTTTACGGCAGAAGAGGTGGGTACGGGCTGTCATGGGGATGTGGCTGAGGTAGCTTGGTTATGCTAACTACCAAACTAGGTAGCATGAAAGATACATGAAAGATACATTCCAGAGAAATACACGCTATGCTTGGACACTTTTCCAAGGGGCTCAACTAACATTTCAGTCTAATTGATTCTCCCCTCTCTGCAATTATTGTATCCATTCACTGGTCCTCTGCCACGAGACAGTCTGAGGATAATGTTTTGTCAGAAAATATTGACACTTGGACATTTCAGTCAATGAGTGCACACATTTCAATTGGCTCATCTGTCAGGAACACCAAGGACGTACAGAAGTGGGGGGTGGGGGGAGTGCAGAGCCTATTTGGCAGAGTATGATGATATCTAAAGAAGTAATTGTAATTTGTTAAAATGATTATCTACATTTTTTTTGTTTACCTAGAAACAATAACGGGTATCAACACGGAGGGGACTGGAGGAGATTATGCTGAGTGAAATAAGTCAAGCAGAGAAAGTCAATTATCATATCGTTTCACTTACTTGTGGAGCATAAGGAATAACATGGAGGACATTAGGAGAAGGAAAGGAAAAGTGAATTGGGGGAAATCAGAGGGGGAGACGAAGCATGAGAGACTGGGGACTCTGAGAAACAAACTGAGGGTTTTGGAGGGGAGAGGGGTGGGGGTTAGGTGAGCCTGATGGTGGGTATTAAGGAGGGCATGGATTGCATGGAGCACTGGGTGTGGTACATGAACAGTGAATCATGGAATGCTGAAAAAATAAAATTTAAAAAAAATAAAAGTTATAAACCAGAAAAAAACCAACAATAATGGGGGGGGTGCCGTAGGGGTTCTGCATTCAGACCGCCTGGGTCTCTATGGCAGCTCGAGCTACAGGGCTTGGAAAGGAACCCTTCACTGTCCTAAACCACACGGAGGTAATAACACACGTCTAAGAGCTTCACCGTTGGCCAAACAGACGCCCTCCGTTCTCTGTAAGACATGCTGATGGGGCCATGGCGCTAGAACGTTCATGGCTACCAGGCCACCCCCGTCTAGCACACCTGCACTCATACATCTAAGAACTGGCTTGTTGACTTTTGCGGTGGCTCCGAGCGTGCTGATGCCCGGTATACCTGATACCGTAATTACAGATTTCCATTCAATATCATCTATAAAAGTCAACAGGTCCATTAAAAACGGAGTTTGACTACCTGACACAAGGCAGATCACTTTTTAAAAATTCTACAGAATTCGGAGTTTGGGGAAAACGTAAGTTCTAGAAGGATTCTGCTCTCAGACTGCTGCACACGTTCCATTCTTGACTACTTCAAAGAAAGCCAAACTAGGTAGCATGAAAGATACAGAAATTTAAAAGAAGGAAGGGAAGGAAAGGAGGGAGAGAAAGAAAAAGAGAAGGAAGGAAGGAAGGAAGGAAGGAAGGAAGGAAGGAAGGAAGGAAGGAAGGAAGGAAAGAAGGGAGGGAGGGAGGAAGGAAGGAAGAAAGGGAAGAAGGGAGGGAGGAAGGAGGGAGAGAGGAAAGGAAGGAAGGAAGGAAAGAAGGGAAGGAGGGAAGGAGGGAGGGAAGGAGGAAAGGAAGGAAGGAAGGAAGGAAGGAAGGAAAGAAGGGAAGAAGGGAAGGAGGGAAGGAGGGAAGGAGGGAGGGAGGGAGGGAAGGAAGGAGGGAGGGAGGAAAGGAAGGAAGGAAGGAAGGAAGGAAGGAAGGAAGGAAGGAAGGAAAAAAGGAAGGAAGGAAGGAAAGAAGGAAGGAAAGAAGGAAGGGAAGGAGGGAGGGAGGAAAAAAGGAAGGAGGGAAGGAAGGAAGGAAAAAGGAAGGGAAGGAGGGAAGGAAGGAAGGAAGGAAAAAAGGAAGGAAGGAAGGAAAGAAGGAAGGGAAGGAGGGAAGGAAGGAAAGAAGGAAGGAAGGAAAAAAGGAAGGAAGGAAGGAAGGAAAGAAGGAAAGAAGGAAAGAAGGAAGGGAAGGAGGGAGGGAGGGAGGAAAGGAAGGAAGGAAGGAAGGAAGGAAGGAAGGAAGGAAGGAAGGAAAGAAGGAAGGAAGGAAGTAAAGAAAGAAGGAAGGGAAGAAAGGAAAGAGGGAAGGAGGGAGGGAAAGAAGGAAGGAAAAAAGGAAGGAAGGAAGGAACGGGCTCATGTTCAAGGAAAAGACACTGACCGCCACATCAAGAGACTGGTGTATGTACAGAAATGTACAGGCTTGGGTTAAAATTAAATGTTCAAGGTTTGTCCATTTTGCATGATTTCCTGCCTTAATCACTTTTCCAATTATCCAGCCAGAGACTTAGTCTAAGTAAGAGGATCTCTCCTGTACCTACCTCAAAGGTGAGGATTAAATGGGAAAACCCTGCGGCCCGTGCCAGGCACCCGGGAAGCCCTCTGTGGAGCAGGTGACCAGTAAGGCAGGCAATAGCCACTCCAAAGCAATGAGCTCAGGAAACACATGGTGAATCAGCTATTAAAATGGGTGGGAGGGGGCGCCTGGGTGGCTCAGTCGTTAAGCGTCTGCCTTCGGCTCAGGTCATGATCCCGGGGTCCTGGGATCGAGCCCCACATCGGGCTCCCTGCTCCGCGGGAAGCCTGCTTCTCCCTCTCCCACTCCCCCTGCTTGTGTTCCCTCTCTCACTGTGTTTCTCTCTGTCAAATAAATAAAATCTTTAAAAAATAAATAAATAAAATAAAAAATAAAATGGGTGGGACTACTAGCAGTCTGGCTGTGTCGCCAATTCGTGGGACATCCACCAAGTCATCCTGCCGCCTGTCAACAGTAAATGGGGGACAGCTGGACTCAGTGAGACTCAAACTTTAGCCTGCATGCACATCATCTGGGGACGTTAGTACAACTCCCGGCTCCTCCTGAGTAGGTCTGGGTGTGGCCTCAGACGTTGCCCTGGTAACAAGCCCCCAGCTGCTGCTTGCGGATCTATGGTCCACGCTTCCAGTATCAAGAGCCTAGAATGTAATCCTCAAACTACAGCACGCATCCGAGTCACCTATTTGGGTTTTTTACTCTTTTTTTCATTTTTCTTACTTATTCAAATATAGATTGCTGAGTTAAAACACAGAAAGCCTTGGGGCGCCTGGGTGGCTCAGTCGGTTAAGCGTCCGACTCTTGATTTCAGCTCAGGTCATGGTCTCAGGGTCCTGGGATCCAGCCCCACGTGGAGCTCTGCCCTCAGCAGGGAACCTGTTGAAGATTCCCTCTCCCTCTTGCTCCTCCCCTCCCTAAAATAAATAACTCTTTAAACACACAGTAGGTCTGGGTGGGGCCCAAGAATGTGCCTTCCTAACCTGTGCTCAGGTGACACGGATGTTGCCCATCTGGAGGCCAGACCTTGAGGGATACTGTCTTAGACGATCTCTAAGCGCTCTGACAGAATGAAGCAAAGACCGGAAATGGTACTTGACCTTTCAAGTCACACAAAGCACGGTGGTTGTGTTGCAGGAGGAGACCAGGCAGGCTCTTGACATCCCAAATTGCCAGAAGCCATGCCTGGAATCAGAAAGATAAGGAGACAAGTCCTAGCTCCCATCTCCCTATGGGTGTCACCTCACCTCTGAACTCTAATCCCCCCATCAGTCAATGGGGGAGGTCTTTTTTCCTGCTTTTTTACTTTTCCCCCCTTCCTTTCCACCTCCTCAAAAAAGCCCACCAGAAAATCTTGTGAAGGGGGTGGGAACAGACCTCAGCTCTAATCCTCGTGTCTTGACAAGCTCAAAGATGCAAACATCACTTAACATGACAAGCCAACGGTAACCGCAGTGCGAAAACACTGTTAGTCAGGTAAGGAGATAATGTGCACGGAACACGCTGGGCAAATAGCAGCCCTTTGTGAATCAGCATTAGCATAATTACTGCACATCAGTAATTGCTGAAATTATGTTCACTAGGATCATTTATAATTCTAAGTGAGAGGCTTCTTCCATGGATGCTCCCAGCAGGGAGGGGAAGGGGGCCCGCCAGCTGGTGTTAGGTGCTCAGGAAAGCACTCACCATCGCCCAAAAGGCACCCCCAGCATAGACTTTGGACGGACTGTCCTCATTGGGTGGGTCCCCAATGCCGCCTGAAGCTTCCCGCCTCCTCACCTTTATTCCGGCTGTGCCTTTCCTCTAGAACGTCAACCCCTCTCAATTCAGGGCATCCAGCATGGCTGGGCCAGCAAGACGGTGGCGGAGAGTAAAATGTGGAAAGTGATTTATGGCATACAGAAAGGGCGGTGGCAGCCCCATCGGCTGTCCAGGCGGGACCTTCTGAAGATCAGTTTCAACCAGGACGCTGCCCCATGCTACTGAAGGCAGGACAGGAAGTGAGGCCTCCCATGGCTGCAAAAAAACAAGGAGTCCAGCTGGCCGTGAGCAGCCCCTTGCGGCGTGTGACCACGAAAAGGAGGCTCCTTAGCCCCCGGCCCACGTGGACCCGCAGCATAGCTGAGTGAGGAGACCCTCTGCATCCAGAGCAACCTTTAAGAACAGACATCAAGAAGTCTCCCCCCCCCCATTAGAGCCCCTGGCCCCCAGCACTAGGACACGGCTCTCAGAACACAGAACGCACTAGCCCCCTAGAAGAAGCTCCAGAGCCTCTCAGAGGAGATGAGGAACTGCGGGAGCCAAGACAAGCTGAGGCACCACCCTCCCCCCCTCAACTTGTGACTAAGGGCCTCAAAATCGCTCCGCAAAGCAAATAGCAGCACTATCCTCTCCAGCAGGAACCTGAGAATCCCTCCCTGCTCCTGCTCCTTCCCCTGCACTCCACCTCCCACCAGTACTTAAGCTGTGCAAGCACCTCTGCTTATTTTGTGTGCTGCCGTATCCCCCCAAGCCTTGACCAGCTGAATTAAGGAACTGATGAATGAATCAGCAGGTCCTGACAGCTCTACCAAAACACCTCGTGCCTGTCCGCTCGACTCCACTGCCACTGCTAACGTCCTAGCCTGTCTTTGTCGGCATTTCCGGCCAACAGCATAAGCCCTGCCGTGTGTTCCTGCTCCCTCGGAGCCACACTCCTTGCAGAAGCCAGGTAATTACTAACCCCCAGATCAGCTGACACACCTGACCCTGAAAATCCAGATTCTTTCCAAAGCGAAAAAAAAAATCATGCCAGAATTCCCTCTCACTACTCAAGGACTCTAAGCAGCTTATAGCTGGGTGTGCAATGGAGTTCGGCCCGGTGTGTGCCAGTCAGTCTTCTCTAGACTTTCCAAAGCCCACTGCCTTGTAAAGCCTTTTAGGGACAATCCCTGCCCAAAGTGTTTTTTGTTTTTTTTTTTTTTTAACATTTTATTTATTTATTTGACAGAGAGAGAGAGATCACAAGTAGACAGAGGCAGGCAGAGAGAGAGGGGGAAGCAGGCTCCCTGCTGAGCAGAGAGCCCGATGTGGGGCTTGATCCCAGGACCCTGAGATCATGACCTGAGCCAAAGGCAGAGGCTTTAACCCACTGAGCCACCCAGGCACCCCCGAAGTGTTTCTCTTGATACTGAACTTTTCTCGGTTCCACACATTTGGCATTTAACATCTACCATTTGCTATCAGGAAATGACCTTTTCTTAGCCATCAAAAAATTACTAACCCGCGCACTGTGCATTTCAAATCCTGAAGTGGCTTTATAACTAAAACACAATCACTATGCTTTTATCCCCATTTTACAGGTGAAACGGAGCTCCAGGGAAATTGCTCAAAACCATGGAGTTAATGAGTGGCAGAGCTAAGATTCAAACCCAGGACTTTGGACTCCAGCCTCCATAATCTTTCTATATATCGGTTGTCCTATTTGCCTTTTGTATGACTTGCCTCCTCCAAGTAGCCTTATATATATATAACCCTCAATGCCTAGTAAAGTGGCATATGGATAATAAACCACGGTTAATGCTTACCCCGTGCTTCCAATGTTCTCCACATTCTATAAGGGGTTTATGTGGGTTATCATTTAATTCTCACAACCTAGGATATATATCCTATTTTTATCCTAAGGTGCAAGATGAGATGTCTGAGTCTCAGAGAAGTTAGACAACTTTCCAAGGTCACACAGCAATTAAATCATGGGGCCAGGATTTAAAGCCAGGCAGTCTGGCTCCTGGGCCCATGCATTTAGCCAATTTCCTATGCCACCTCCCCTTCTAATAGGCCCCCAGAGAATTTAGGTGGGTTGACTGGTGACACCACAGATTGTCAGAGCCCGGGAAAGAGCCTTGGTGAGATCAAACGTTTATGCCATCCATGAAATATGTCTTGGAGTGACAGCTGGCAGTTGATAAGGTTTGACATTTTCAAATCAATGTCTATCGATTTCTTTCTCCTGAAGAAAGGACACGAGTTTGATGGATAAAGCCAGCCCTCGGCGTGCTTGGAAACGGTGGGGAAAGTAGGCCATGAGTGAGCTCTGCCAAGGGCGGCAGGGAAGGCGGCGGCGGCGGCAGCTGCACGCTGTCTGGGAGAAAAACCCTTTCTTGGCCTAGTCCCTTTCCAAGGTGTCCCAACACAGTGTAAGGTAAATAACAGGCTCCATATTGTGGTCACGTGACGTTCCGGGCCGGCGGAGTAGAGGGGAAACAGGAGCAGCAGCCCGTGCTGGGGCACGGCCATGAAGTCATGAATATTTATGTGGTCAACACACAGAATCCCGTTTTCACAAATACCATTTTGATGGGTTGAACGAGTTCACCTAAGCCACTTCCGCATCCCGGTGGATGCCTGGAAGAGATGAGCGGATGGCGTTTCTGTAAATGCTCTTGAGCAAGGAAGCCTCTGAAACAGATGGGTACGCAAGCCCTTGTTCATTTGGTAAACATATTATTTTGTGTTTCAGTGTTGTCGACACGCATCGAGCCTGCACTATGTGCCCAACGGCATGCCGCTGCTTTCTAGGGCTGGACCCTCACGGACACACTAGGACGTCTTCTCCCCATTGGGTCCCGTGGCTTTGGGGGACGGTCCAGACCTGGGATGGACGGGGATGGGCACCTCAGTGGGGCAGAGCTCATGGGCGTGCGTGGGGCCATGTAACGTGGGAGCCCAGCCTGGCTGCGGACGGAGGACCTGACATCAGCTAGGCAGCCCAGTGGGCTCAGGGCTGCTCTTCGTCCTGCCGCCACGGTCTTCCTTCTCGCCTTTTCCATCTGGCTGACCTCCAGGGACAGCTGCTCTGTTAGCCTCTTCCCCAGCGTGGGCTACCCTGGACACAGGTCTCACACTTCAGCTAGAAAACATTTTACCCTGCTTGATCACAAGGAATCCTCCCAATAAGTAATAGTCCTTTTGTCTCCACTCCACGTCTAAGACAAAAGAAATGCAAAGAGTTTAAGGGGCTTAATCACAAACACATGATTCGGAAGTTCCAGTCTGGTCAAGGATATGAATACAGATCTTTTCATTCCAAACCACGTCCTAAGGCCCCTTGACTTGCTTCTTATGCTTAAGTCCTCTACTCTGGAATCTACTCTGTGGAGTGCTTTATTCCCCAAGTCTTCTCCACCTGCGGCAGGTTGGACTGCTCTCTCCAAGTCTTTACTCTCTCCCTGTATTACAATTGCACCCCAGGCCCTTGGCAGCTGCTGACACTGAAGAGGCAGAGCGCATTTCCTCACTGCATGTTGCTGGGCGTGGCCACGTGATTGGCTTGGCCACTGGGGTTGTGGGAATAGCACAAACAGAAGCGACCAATACGCTTGCAGGGTTGGGCTTGACCCCTGGCACTTCTGGAATCCTGAAAGGAACATGCCCCAGGTACCTACTAGTCCAAGGAGGAGGAAGAGGAGGAGACAGAGGGCATAGTCCTGAACCGAACTATATTGTCTCCTGAACCAAACTGTATTCATTTCCTGTGGCTACAGTAACAACTATAAAGTTGTTGGCTTAAGACAATAAAAATTTATTCCCTCACAGTTCTGGAAGTCCAAAATCAAAGAACAGGCAGGACTACGCTCCTTCCAAAGACTCTTAGTGGAGAGTCCTTTCTTGCCTCATGTAGTTTCTGGTGTTCCTCGAATTATAAATGGATCGCCCCATTCTCACTCTCCATCTTCACATCACCTTATCCCCCGTGTGTCCCTTTCTGTCTCTTACAATGACACTCTCACTGGGCTTAGGGCCCATCCTGAATCACTATGATCTCCTCTTGATCCCCAGCTTAACTGCATCTGCAAAGACCTTAATTCCAAATAAAGTCACATTCTGAGGTTCTAGGTGGACGTGAATTTGGGGGAACACTATTCAGTCCCACTAGAGTCTATCATCTGGCCCCCTATATTCACATCTACCCCACATGTAAAATCCATTCATCTCAACCCAACATCCCACAAAGTCTTAACTTATCCCAGCACCAACTCAAAATCCAAAAGCTCATCTGATATCATCAACTCAAAAAGTCCCAAATCTCATCATCTAAATAAGGCATTGGTACGGTCCATCTTGGGGCAAAATTCTTATCTATAAACCTCAGAGACCAAAAAACAGGTTATCTGCTTCCAAAATGCAGCGGCGGAACAGGCATGGGATAGACATTCTCACTGGGTGAAACTGAAAGGGAAGGAATAAAGAGGTCACTGACTTCTGGGTCCATGGCAATGGCCCTGCCCTCTATACTTTTCGATCCAATACACCAGCCAAGGAGTCTGGAGCCAAGTGTAACTGACCTGCAAAAATAAATGTTTGTTATATGCCACTGACATTTTGAGGTTAGCTGTTACACAGCAAAAACTGACTGATACACCACAAAACAGTGATGGAAAGGCCTTCAAAGGTTCTCCTCTCTTCTCCATCAAGACAACAATGTTTTGCGAATATGCACCCTGCACCAAACTGCTGTAACATCCATTTTGTCTTGTCAGGTAGGATGCTTTATAGTGACTTTAATTCAACAAATATCAACTCCTCACCTGGACTGAACAGATGTTAAACACAAAACTGGACGGATCGCCATGGAGATAGAAGAAGCAATCTGACTCAGTACTCACAGGTTCATAGTCTAATGGCAGAGACAGAACACAAGTCATAGCAACCAAGACCTTGAAAAATAAATGCTGTAACAGGGGACATGACATCTGGAGGTGGCCCTTACAAAGTCCTCATGGCAAAGATGTCACTGGAGGTGGACCTTACAGGTCAGAAGGGATTTCCAAAGGCTAGGATGGGAGAATCGGAGAAAAAGACAGTCTGGGAAAGAACGATTGGACAAAGGCCAGAAAACCAAGCTTGGGAATATGTTTTTGCACAGCTGGCCACTGGACAGGGTATTCAAAATGGAGTGCTAGGAGACAGAATATGTTGGTTCATAATTCTGGGAGTTCCCTGGGGGAAATCTGAAATGGGTCCCCCTATATGGAGAATGGGAAGAGAGAAGAGGCCACTCCGATCAGTAGGTGGCAGGGTTAATAAGCAGAGGAACTTACAGACGAGGCTGGTCCTGGGCAGCTGCGAAATGAGTAGATCTCTGCACCTGCCCACCACAACCCTGACAGTTTATATAGAAGCTTTAAAGAGGCTCAGCCCTGTATACATTCCACAAGTTCTCAACGACACATTGTGCTCTCAAGATTGCGTCCTTGAAAGGATTCTAGCGATGGAAATGGTGGCAGAACATACGGTGGCAAGGACAGGGGCAGGGGTAAGGAGCCTCTGATGGCCTGAGTCCAGCTCTCAGGTCAGCCGGCGGCCACTTCCTCCTGATGACTTCTGCCAACAGAATGCTGTCATGGAAAGGCTCTGATGCTAGACCATGGGGTTTGCACAAGGCTTGATGGGCATTCCAGAGCCATGGAAGGTTTGATAGTGAGGGAAGACAATGGGGGGTTGTGTCTTAGGAGAGCATTACAGTTGAGTGCTAGATGGGGGGATCAGGGGCTCTGGACTGGAGCTGAGGACACCAGCTAAAAGTCTATTGCAAATGTCCAGCTTAAGGTTGGGTAACAAGAACCGGACAGACACATTAGCAAGAACTCGGCGTCTGATCAAGCAGTGCAGGCAGGAGCCAGCAAGAATGTCCAGTTCACTCTGATTTACGCCTGTGCCTTGTCCCGCCTCAGTTCCTCCACATCCCTGAGCTATTCCTGTTCCTCTTTTTGTGGGGAGCCTGCAGGGTTATTCCTGCCACACATTCTGTCACTCTAGCAAAGCGTTAGCAAAAGCCATCCATCCATCTGCTGAGTCCACGGAAATCGGCGAGCACCAGATCCAGGGACAGAGGAGGGAGGGGGAGGGGACACTCTCCTGATTACAGTATTTTATCCTCAAGCATTTGCCATGATCCATCAAATTTGCTAACACAGCAAAAATTCAGAAACTGAATTATGATGGGAGGAGAGGAGGTTCTTGTCTCCCAAACAACCTAACAAAGCTCCCCCTGAAGTCTGGGGTTTGGGGGCAAGCCATGGGGATGACAGAGGGTGAAGGAGTCAGATCCAGGGGCCTGGGTCTCTGGGGAGGAACGGGAAAGACAGGTAGAAAGGGGGGTTGCGAAGCCCACAGAGCCAGGAGGGGATTCTAGCTTCATACGATACTCACTCAGAGATGGGCATCTGGCTGGCTCAGGGGAGCATTTGACTCTTGGTCTCAGGGTTGCGAGTTCAAACCCCACATTGGGTGTAGAGATTACTTAAAAATAAAATCTTTGAGGTGCACCTGGGGGGGGCTCAGTCGTTAAGTGTCCAAGTCTTGATTTCAGCTCAGTTCATGATCTCAGGGTGGTGAGATCGAGCCCTGCATCAAGCTCCATGTTGGGCATGGAGCCTGCTTAAGATTCGCTCTCTCCCCATCCCTCTGCCCCTCCCTCTAAAAAAGTAACAAAAATCTTTGAAAATAATAATAATCAAAGATACAGTTTATATTTTAGAGAGTTAGAACAAATGGCACCAGGCTCATAATTCCAATGGACCTTCCTCCTCACTCCAAGCAGAGGGCAGCCTCTGACTGTGTGCCTCACCTGAGTCCTAGGAATCTCTGCTCCCCCCACTCCCACCCGCTGCCTCCTTCGTTCCCTCCCTCCTTTCCTTCCCCCATCCCTTTCTCTCGCCTCCCGTGGCATCCCTGGCATCTTAGTCCTAACATTTGTTTTCTGGGAGCCAGGAACCACATCTGCATGGTCTCAGCATCTTCAGCCCCTCGTGCAGCTGGGCCACCACCGTGTAAAGGCTAGTGATGCTTTTCAGAGAGGGCCCGGGGGCGCGCACCACCCAGGTTCCTTCCCAGAGGCGGTCTCTTAAGCCCGCTGACCCGGCTCGCACAACTAGGATAAAGAAAGCACCAGCACCCCCTGGCCACGACCTTCCTCTGGGCCATACCTCAACAGGCCTCCTGCCCTTTCCTGACCTTGCGACGACCGCATCTTGAGCTTCCACGCAGCCCCTGGACCAGAGACCCTGGTTCACGCGTGTCCTTCAGGTCACTTCCTGCTCAAACCGCTCTGAGCAGCACCGGGCTTCACCCTCCCCGGACGTCAGCAGCCCAAGACGCGCACCATACCCACAACTATGTACCCTGCACACCCCAGGCACACACACCACACCTGTGTATCCACGCTCGCCATGTGGGTGTGCACACACAAACTACACGTACCACACACACACACACACACCAGTGGCTACACTCACTGCGCATATGTACACAAACCATGTTTACTCCACACATACCCCATGTGCGCACATGCATATGCGTGCCAATCACACACATGTGCGTGCGCCACGGGTACCATGCACACATGCCTACATACCGTGAACCTTCTCTACATCCGTGCCACAATATGCACACACATCACATGCACATCCCCACACAGGCTAACTTAACACCACGTACACCGCACACGCACACGCACACGCACCCAGAGCATTCGACGGGACTCTGATCCTTCCAGAGGGGGCATTTCCGGTCCTGCCAAACCAGAGGTGGCCTCCGAAAACCTTATTTCTGTAGGTCTTTTTAAAAACAAAACCTAAGGGACGCCTGGGTGGCTCTGTCAGTTAAGCGCCTGCCTTTAGCTCAGGTCATGATCTCAGAGTCGTGAGATCGAGTCCCGCATCAGGCTCTCTGCTGGGTGGGGGGCGGGCAGGGAGCCTGCTTCTCCCTTCACCTGCCATGCTCTCTCTCTCTGACAAAATCTTTTTAAAAAATTTTTTTACATAAAAACAAAACCTAAGACTTTCTCCAGCATTACTGACATGTAATGGACAAAACTGTAATATGTTACAGGTGTACAACAAGCACACAAAAGTGTACAACATGATTTGATACATCATGAGGTGACACAATCAAGCTAATTAAGACATTCATCATCTCACATAGTCACCTTTTCTGGGGAGAATACTTCAGGTCCACTCTCTCAGCAAAGTTCAAGGACACAATACACTATTATTAACTACACTCACCACGCCGTACACAAGATCCTCAGAACTTACTCATCTTGTAACTCCAAGTGTTCGCCCTCTAACCAACAGCTTCCCATTTCCCCCACTTCCCAGCTCTTGGCAACCACCATTCCACTCTGTTTCTATGGTTTTTTTTTTTTTTTTTTTTTTGATTACACATATAAGCGACGCAATGCAGGTTGCCTTTAGTGTATTTTATATAAATAAATCGATTGATTTCCGTATATGTATCCATTCATTTGTCAACAATTAGGCTACTTCCGCATCCTGGCTACTGTGAATAATGCTGCAGTGAACATGGGGATGCAGACAGTTCTCCAAGATAGTTATTCCGTTCGCTTTGGATATACAGTCAAAAGTGAGATTGCTGGATCATAGGGAAGTTCTATTTTTAATTTTTTTGAAGACCCTCCAGGCTGTTTCTCATAATGGCTGCGCCAATTTACATTCTCACCGACAGTGCATAAGGGCCCCTTTTTTTCTCTACATCCTTGCAAACACTTGTTATTTCTTGGCTTTTCAAAGATAACCATTCTAACAGGTGTGAGGTGATATTCCATAGTGGTTTTGATGATGAGAGATGTTGAACATCTTTTCATGTACCTGTTGGCCATCTGTGTGTCTTTTTTGGGAAAATGTCCAGTCAGGTCTTTTGCCCATTTTTTAATTGGACTTTTTTTTTTTTTGGTGTTTTTTTTGCTATTAAGTTGTAAGAGTTCTGTATAGATTTCGGATATTAACCCCTTATTGGATATATCCTTAGCAAATATTTTCTCCCATTCCATAGATGGCTTTTTCATTTTTATTATTTCCTTTGATGTGCAGAAACTTTTTAGTTTGATCTAGTCTCACTTGTCTGTTTTTGCTTTTGTTGCCTTTGCTTTTGGTGTCAGATTCAAAAAATCATTGCCAAGACCAATGTCGAGAAACTTTTCCCCCATATACCCTTCTAGGAGTTTTATGGTTTCACATCTTATGTGTAAGTGTTTAATCCATTTTTAGTTGATTTTTGTGTATTCCATAAAGATCCAGTTTCATTCTTTTGCATGTGGATATCCAGTTTTCCCAGCACTGTTTGTTGAAAAGGACAGTCCTTTCCCATTATGAATTCTTGGCACCTTCGTCAAAAATTAATCGGCCATGTACGTGTGGGTTTATTTCTAGGCTATTTCGTTCCATTGATCTATGTGTCTGCTTTTTATGCCAATATCATGTTCTGAAAGCCAAGACTTTTGCATAAATGGAGTACTTTTCAATTCTCAGATAAAGGGGAGGGCCATTATAGGCCCTAGGGAAGAAGCAGTTCTGAGTCTGGTCCACTCTGACATCTTAAAGGTGGTGATGGGTGGCAAGTGGGCCTGGAAGCTATGCTGGGAAGAAGCTGGGAAGCCAGCCACTGTGAGAGGGTAATGGTCCTCTTCTCACCGGGGCCGGGGCTGAACTGACCAGGTACCCTCCAGCAAAGTAATAGAGGTGAAAGTTTGCACAGTGATAACGCCAGAACCCTGGAGAATGGTGAGCACTGGGAGCAGAAGAGTCAGCCAAGCTCGTGGACACAGGCAATCCAAGGTCCAGAATCCAAGCAACATGTATGTAAAGCCCAGGATCTGGGGCGCCTGGGTGGTTCCCTCGGTTAAGGGTCTGCCTTAACCATCCTGGGATCAAGCTCCACATTGGGCTCCCCCCTGAGCAGGGAGCCTGTTTCTCCCTCTCCCTCTGTCCCTCCCCCCTGTTCATGCTCTCTCTTGCTATCTGTCTGTCTCTCTGTCTCTCTCTCAAATAAATAAATAAGATCTTAAAAAAATAAAAAATAAAAAGCCCAGGATGTGGGGCCAGAGGCAGGATCCAGGTCCTTACCTGCGAGAGGAGCCAGAGCCCAAGAAGTCTAGGAGCAAAGAAAGCTAGGGACGATGAGGTTAACAGAAACTAGGGCTCACTTTCCAAGACCGGCAAGGACATGGGATAGAGAATGGCAAACAGGCTAAAAGGATTAGGGTGGAATAGACAGAAAGCAGCTGTGGGAAACAGAGGCAGAAGGGAGTTTTTAGAGTGGTCATTCATTCCTGCAACAAATATTTATTGAGCTGCTACCCCACACCAGGCATTAACGACACAATAGCCAGGGACACTTTCCTGCCGTTATAAAATTTACCAAGTGATGATATTTAAAAACTGAGAGAAGGGTCATCGAAGAGTTTAATTCTGCGTAGTGGCCTCTCTGGCAAGAGTTAATTTCTGAACCTGAAGTCCTCTGACTTTAACTTTTAGCAGCACCAGGTACACCCCCTCTCAGACTCATTCTTTTTCCCACCGGCATGCCAATCTTGTTCCTAATTTAGCCCTTAGAATAAACCAGGTTGTCAGTGTGCTATTCCCTAATCCCTTCTCACCCCAGCAATTGAAACTGATGATTGCAATATCGCGGAGCTCCTTGTACCACAATCTATTGTGCTCAGAGTGTGGGTAATCACTGTCACAGACAGCTTACGGGAGCTCGCAGAGCCAACACCAAGTAAACAACATCCCCCTGACCCTGCTCTGTCTGGTCTATTTCAACAAGCACCTGCGAAGTCCTTATGATAGAATAGAATCTGCCCCTGCCCCCCACCCCCAGACTCACAGTCCAGTGGGAAAGGCAGACTCCCATGGGTTATTCAAACAGTACCAGGGAGGCCACCTAAAGTGGGTGGGGTGTGGAGGGCAAGCCAGGGGCATCTTCCTGGAGGAGGGGGTGCTTGAATTGCATCTCGGAGGGTGTGAATGCCTGAGGAATTGCAGAATTAGCAGGGACAGCGGGAGGCAGCAGGAGCACAGGGAGCCAGGAGATTTTACACAGAGCGGAGCTGCTGGGGTCCAGGCCAAGTGTAGCAGAAGATGAGGCTGTAAGGGACCCCGGGGCCCGCCCCTGGAGGACCTTGTTAGCCAGGCTAAAGAGCCTGAGTTGATTCGGGAGCTGAGGGAAAGTCACTGAGCGATGTTTGGGACCCAGTTCTGTGGCTGTTGCAATAGTTCCAGGAGGTCTGAGTGAAGGGATGATTGAACCAGGTCACCCAGACGCAATCGTGGGGCTCCTAGGACACACTGCATCAGGATATCTGATGGCAGGCTCCACAAACCACCTTTCTAATAAGCTGCCCCGGCTCTTAACATTTAAGAGCCACTGAACAGGATTAAACAAGCCCGATAAAGGCGCCGGCCAATGCCTCACTTGGCTTATAATGTAGAGCTTGATCCATACCCATAGCCAACTTCTATAATACTCTTAAGAACACCCTTCGAAGATTGAAATCTCAGGGATCATGGCAAAGAACACATATTTGTAGCAAAAGCCTTCTGTTTCCTGTTAAACCCTGTGACATTGATCATGGCAACTCCTTGGCACGCAATCCACTCCTATTTACACATTTCGTCAGCTTAACTAGAGTTTAAGCAGAAAAGGGTACGGAAAAGAACGTGAGGACTTGGGTAACTAACTGACCCACATTCTGAACCACCCCTGCTCTTGACCAGTCGTGGAGCTTTGGGGAAGTTGCTCAGCCTTCCCAGACTTGAGTTTGGGGACTCAGCTCATCTTGGATCACCCAGAACTTTCCAGGGTTTAGTGCCGAAGGTCCTGGGTTTCAGGAAATCCCTCATCACGGGCAAACCAAGAAGAGCTGTCTCTTGCAAGCACCACTCTTTAGTTTCCTCGTTTGTAAAATAAGAGCTTTAATACCTGCCTACAGGGAGGTTGTGAGGACTTTTCCTCAGTACCAGAAACATAGTAGGTGGTCCAAAAATGCCAGTTCCCTGTTTCACTCTTGTGTCGCTTGGGCTCCCTTCCCTAGGCTGCAAATGAAAGCATCACATCCCTTTGGTTGGAGGAAGCAGTTCGGCTCACCAAGCGCTTCCGTGGATGCCACATCCTCCGATTCTCATAACTACTCTGCATGGGAAATAGGGCAGAAACTGTGGGCCCACTTGATAAATATGGAACTGGAAAGTCAGACAGGTTAAAGGACTCCGTGGGCAACATCCTTTCCCACAACCCTTCAAGTTTCTGCCCGGGCCCTACAGAAGGAAACAGCTACCCATACTTCTGGGTCCCTCGGGAGGAGCAGTGGCCAATGGGATCGATCGGGGTATGATCGTTACTGGGCCCCATCTCACTATTGGGTGGCGCCCCCTATGCCCTCCCTTCCGCCAAGTTGTTCACGGTCTCTGTAGAATGATAGATTGGGTGAAAACAAAGTCAGGTTTAAGCAAAAGTGTCCAGGAGACCGGAAACCTATTTAAGCCTAGTGGCCAGAGCAAAGTTTCTCCCCCAGGAATCTGAGTTGGGATTTCAAGCCTGGTTCAGTCATCTTTAAAGCTGGGAACTTTGTTTCTCATCTAGCGAACGATCCTTTGCCAGAGGCCGCAGCGGTAGGGAAAGGGGATGAATAGTCACATAGACGCCCAACAACTAGACCCCCGAGCCACTCACAACAGACCCCCATGGCTCAGCCGCTAAACAGGTCTTAAGCCCATGGCCACTGCTTTTCCCTACACCGTGCAGCTGCACTCTGAAAACCATACCTCGTAGGAACTCAATCAATTCTTGTTAACGCGCTCACCCCAGACAAGCTGCTTTGAAAAAAGCTGTTTTAGGCAACACGATCAGCCTTTTTGCTGTCGTTCATTAAGGGTTTAGCAGCTCCGTATTGATTTCCTTGCTGCTGCTTCTGAACTTTAATTCCTACAGCAGAAAAACAAGGCTCTGTCTGCGACATTTCCCGTCCAAGTGGCGGGTAACAACCATTCCTGGGATGCTGATTTCCCCAGCGATGCTGTGAACAGCAGGACGCCTGCAACGTGTCCTTTGTCTATTCCAAAGAGTGATTTCTAGAGCAGCAGGAGGGCCCTTCCTGCGCAAGCTGCGGCCCCACCTCCAACGTCAGTCTGCAGAGCCTTCTGGCTCGGGCTCCTAGAAGTCCGGTGGCCACCCCCTTTCCCCCAGCCCCACCCCCACCCCCACCCCCGTAGCCACAGGCTTCAAGAAGTTGCTGTCTCCTGTTTATATCATGTGTGTTGCATCCAGGGTCTCTTAAATGTTAATTCCTAACCATCTGAAAGGACCTTAACAATCTTCTCTGGAAAGCACTGCTTGATATTTTATCCCCTCTACAACATCCCCACCAAGTGGCCATCCCGGCTTCACTTTGGACACCTCTGAGGACAGGAAACTCACCCCTTCCGTAAGAAAGCTACTGCCTCTCAGGAAAGCTCTGGGACATAGGACACTTCATTGTGTGGGATCAAAATCTGTTTTCCTAAAACAGCAGGTTTGCAACCGGACTCTCAGCACGTCCCAGCACCCAGAAAGGACAGGGACCTCTTTGCCCACCACTGAGTATCACCACATTTTCTGGCACACCGTAGGTGCTCAATGTTGGTTAAATTAACACATTCAGTCCAGAGTCACGAGGTATCTAGCCCAAGCCATGCATCTTCTGGACTAACGCGGTACCCTCAGGTAGGAACTAGTCCTGGTGATGTGGAATCCAGCAAAACGCCAGCTTCCCTGGTTGTGCTTACTCTCGCCTCTGCAGAATGAACGCCCTCCCTGTCCAGGCAGGCCTCCAGGGGGCTGTTGAACTCTGAGTCTACAAAAACAACAGAGGGACTTGAGTATCTAAACCCACAGGTGCTAAGAGCTGAGTTCATGTGTTGAGAGTCGGTGTGTAATGGTCTAAGCGGACTCCAGTGCCACTGAATAGCTGAGTGACTTGGAGTAAGTTACTTAACCTCTCTGGGTTTCACAGTTTCCTCTTCCATGGGAGGGGGTAAGAAGAATAATTCCTATCTCCTAGTGTCACTGCGAGGATCGAGTTAATACAAGAAAGGTGCCTGAAATAAACTTCAGCTCTCATTATTCACGCCATGTGCTGCTCCAAAGACACCTGTGAAGAACAGACAGCGGCTTTCCCTGCCAGATCCCTGCTCCTCATCACTGAAGACCTGGACCAGATCCACGACACCTGTGTGGGTCCCTCTGGAGTCCCCATGTGTTCTCTGTACCTTTCATCCCAAATAATTGGGTATGAGTCCCTTCTGTGCAATAGGCATTGTGCTGTGCACATCTGTGCGTATTTCCTATTTATCTC
The DNA here is from genome assembly GCA_028534135.1 of Potos flavus. Classification (NCBI taxonomy): domain Eukaryota; kingdom Metazoa; phylum Chordata; class Mammalia; order Carnivora; family Procyonidae; genus Potos; species Potos flavus. Next base: position 106,628,671 of record CM052885.1, on the reverse strand, counting down.
ATGAGGTGAACCTCAATATCCCCGTTTTATAGACCAAGAAACCGAGGCTCAGAGAGGTTAAGTCACTTCCCAAGGACACACAGCTAATCCACAGCAGAGTTGGTATCCAGTCTTTGAGTTGCCTGCTCCAGAGCCTGGGCTCTCTCTACTGTTCTGTGCTTTCTAAAGAAAAGGGGCCAGTCCTTTAAATTATGAAGGAATAACTGTATCTGGCAGGATGTGTCCCAGCAAAGAAGCAAATCTCCCAGAGCCACTCAGGAGACCTTGGGGAAACCCCACTCCTGGCCCATACCTTCTTCCAGGACGCCTTCTTCCAGGATGCCAGGGTAGCTCAGTCGGTTAAGCATCCCCCTTTGGCTCAGGTCATGATCCCAGGGCCCTGGGATGGAGCCCCATGTCAGACTCCCTGCTGAGCAGGGAGTCTGCTTCTCCCTCTCCCCTTCCCACCCCTGCTCGTGCTCTCTCTCATGCATGTGCTCTCTCTCAAATAAATAAAATCTAAAAAAAAAAAAAAAAAAGACAGCCTCCCATCTTTGTCCTCACCCACTCTAAAGGCAGGCAGCTGCCACGATAGGAGCTTCCCTAATGGGGAGGCCCACATGGCAAGAAATTGAGGGATTTCCAGCCAATACGCAGCAAAGGACTAAGCCCAACCAACAACCACATGAGTGAACTTGGAATTGGATTTTCCTCCAGTTGAGTCTACACTTTGTCAGCCCCCGCGGATAATTTGATTATAATGTCATGAGAGACACGGAGCCTGAGGATCCAATACTCCTGGATCCTTCTCCACAGAAATGGAGCTAATAAATGTTTTGGGTTTTTGTTTGTTTTTAGGGTTTTATTTATTTATTTGACACAGAGAGAGCGAGCAAGAGAGACATAGAGCAAGCACAAGCAGGGGGAATGGCAGGTAGGGAAGAAGCAGGTTCCCCGCTGAGCAGAGAGCCTGATGTGGGGCTCGATCCCAGGACCCTGGGATCATGACCTGAGGTGAAGGCAGCTGCTTAACCAGCTGAGCCACCAGGTGCCCCAGAGCTAATAAAGGTTTTAAGCTGCTTTGTTACACAGCCATAGGTAACTGATACAGACAGAAATGAACAAGGAATGGCTTTACAACACACAAGGAGTTTGGAGTGACCAGTTAGATGTCCAAGATGAAGGAGAGAGACCCAAGTTCTTATCATGAGAAACCAGATAGATGCTGATGCCATTTACTACACCTGGGAACCCAAAGCACAGACCAAGTTTTGAAGAAAAGAAACCAAAAGGAGCTTTGGCCACGTTAAGTTTGAAATGCCTATGAGACATACAAATGGATGTGTCCAGAAGGTAGTTAGATTTATGACACTGGTGTTCAGAAAAAAAATTTTGGCAGGAGATAACAACCTGGGAATCATCAAGTCCCTCCCTCTGGGGTCATTTACAATATAATATCCTTACCCATATGACAGTTCTCGAAGTATTTCAAAAGAGCTCTGTCTCCCCCAAGCCTGGCATAGGCATGTCCACTTTCTTCCACTTTTTCTCAGGGTAGTTCTGAGTGCCCCCACCTGCCTCTGAATATCTCAGATAGGAACTTTATTTTTCCTGCTCTGCTTATATTTGGACAACCGTAGGTGAGTTGGTTTTTGATTTCCTAGAAATTTCCTTAGTTTTCTGTAGAACAGGGCCGTTTTGAGGTATAAATAATCCATGGAAAGCACTCATCCGTGGGCCTAATATAGAAGTACTCAGTCCATGTCACTTATCTTGTGTAATTACAGCATCTAGAACAGCAGTCCATAGTATGCAAACAACATTTTTTTTTAATTTTCCAGGAGCCACAGTTCTTTTTTCTTATTATGTTATGTTAGCCACCATACAGTACATCACTAATTTTTGACATACTGCTCCATGATTCATTATTTGCATATAACACCCAGTGGCGCCGCATTTTAAGATGTAAAAGAAACTGGAGAAGGAAGGGGCTTGGGAAGATGGCAGAAGACGGAGGACCCTGGGCTCACCCCGTCCCACAGTTGCAGCTAGGTATCACCCACATCCAAGTCAACAAATCAGAGAGCGATCTGAGACCGGCAGAACAAACTCCACCACTAACTATGGAGAAGAAACCACAACTGAAAGGTCAGGAAGGTCAGAAAGGCAGAGGGAGGGAGCTGGGCACGTGGAGAAGACAGAGAAACAGGCCCACACCCCAGAGAGCTCACACAGGAAGACTAATCTCCGTAAACTAGAGAGGCCGAATTCCGTGAGTTTGTATGACCAGTGGGATTTGGAGCCTGGAGCTGACTCAGCACGGGGCGGGCGAGCCAGGAAGGCCAGTGGAAGCTGGGTCCCCGCCCTTAAAGGGACAGCAGTCTGTGCAGAGAGGCAAAATAAAAGTTGCAGTTTACACAGTGCTGGGGCAAACCGGAGACAGATCTGCTCATGCTGATTTCAGAGCATGTTGGGGGACTTCTCTGAGATCAAGGGGGCTGGCAGGCACTGTTTTCCTCCCCTGCCCCCAGCCTCAACACAGGGCCAAGGGGTGGGGGGGGCAGGTGAGGCTGCACAGACACTTGTTGCCTGACCAGCTAACAGGGCACCACACTGACAAGTTCTTCCTCAGGATGCTCCCACTCTAAGCCCACTGGCCTCCAGCCTGGACTCAGGGCAAATTTTGTGAAAGCTGTGGGCACGTCCCACCCAGCCACCAGTGCATGGTCGCCACCAAGCACTACGCTGAGCCACCACTACCCCTCCCCATACACACCCGGCCACGGCAGCACACAGCCCCCAGCCACCACAGCGCTTGTGGGGGGTCTAGCATAGGACTGGTGGCCCAGCACAAATGTTACTAACACCACTGCCCCGCTCCCAGGTTCCCCAGAGGGCACGCCCCTCAGAGCTGGCCTGCCTGGGTCCCTCTAGCAGCACAGAAGACAATCACAGCCCACAACAGGCAGAGAGGAAGGACGACTGCGCTGAAATGAAAAGTGACTCAGACCCAACAGCAGGGCGCATGCAACAGGTCTGGGGACAGGGGATGCTGCCCGGCTGGGCCCTCCAGGACCACTTCCTGATAAAGCCACTACTTTTAAGAGCAGAAGACACAGCCGGCTTTCTTAACACAGAAAAACAGACACAGAGGCAGACAAAAGGAGGAGACAAATTTATCCCAAATGAAAGAACAGAACAAGGCCATGGCCAGAGATCTAAGGGAAACAGATGTAAGCACCATGCCTGATAGAGAATTTAAAGGAATGATCATAAGGATACCCACCGGACTTAAGAGTGGAAGACATGCGTGAGACCCTTGACCCAGAGATAAGGAATAGCAGCAGAGCTGAAGGGCTCAAAAAATGAAATGAGAAACACGCCTGATGGAATGAACAGCAGGATAGAAGCAGCAGAGGAATGAACTAGTGACCTGGAAGACAGAGTCATGGAAAGTAATCAAGCTGAACAAAACAGGAAAAAAAAAGAATTATGCAAAACAAGACAAGACTTAGGGATCTCAATGACTCTATTAAAAAGCACTAACTTTCATATTATAAGAGTCCCATAAGAAGAAGAGAGAGAAAAGGGGACAGATTTTTTTTTTGGTGGGGGAGAGAGATTTATTTGAAAAAATAGTAACTGAAAACTTCCCTAATCTGGGGAAGGAAACATATTCAGATCCTGGAGGCACAGAGAACTCCTATCAATACCGACAAAAGCAGACCCATACGAGACATATTGTAATTAAGCTGGCAAAATATAGTGATAAAGAAAAAAAATTTAAAGCAGTAAGATAAAAGATGACAGTAACTTACAAGGGAAAACCCATAAGGCTAATAGGAGATTTTCAACAGAAACTCTGTAAGCCAGAGGAGTGGCAAAATATATTCAAAGAGCTGAATGGGAAAAACCTGCACCCAAGAAGATTCTATTCAGCAAAGATATCACTCAGAATAGAATAAAGAGTTTCCCAGACAAACAAAAACTAAAGGAATTCATGACTACTAAGCCAGCCCCGCAAGAAATATTAAAGGGGACTCTTTGAGTGGAAAGGAGAGACCAAAATTGACAGCAGGTAGGGAACACAAAAGCAATGAAAATGAATATTCCTGTAAAAAAAATTAGTCAAGGAATGCACAAGAATAAAATGATATATAATATTTAAAAACATACTTAAAATGTGGGGAGAAAGGAGTGAAGAATAGGTTCAAACCTAAACAACCAATTTAATATAGTCTGCTATGTGCAGAAGATGTTAATACAAACCAATGGCAACCACATATCAAAAAACACTAATAAATATGCAAAGAATAAAGAGCAAGAAATCCAAATATATCACTAAAGTAAATCAGGAAAACACGAAGAAATACAAGAAAGGATCAGAGAAAATCTTCAAAAACAACCACAAAACAAATAATAAAATGACAGTAAATACACATCTATCCTCTATAGTTCCTCTGAATGTAAGCGGAGTAAATGCTCCAATCAAAAGACACAGGGTGACAAAATAGATAAAAAAGCAAGACCCATCTATATGCTTCCTGTAAAAGACTCATTTCAGACCTAAAGATACCTGCAGATTCAAAGTGATGGGCTGAAGAAACATCATGCAAAGGGATATCAAAAGAAAGCCAGAGTAGCAATACTTGTACTGAACAACATAGATATTAAAATACTGTAACAAGGGACAAAGAAGGATGCTATATAATAACAAAGGGGACAATCCAACAAGAACAGATAACAATTGTGAATATTTACGCATCCAACACAGGAATACCCAAATACATAACACAGTTACCAAAACACAAAGGAATTAATCGATAATGATACAATAATAGTAGGGGACTTTAACATCCCATTTACACCAATGGACAGATCATCTAAACAAAATCAACAAAGAAAAAATGGCTTTGAATGACATACTGGAACAGATGGATTTAACAGATATATTTAGAACATTCTATCTTGAAACAGAATATAAATTCTTTTGAAGTATACATGGAACGTTCTCCAGGATAGATCACATATGAGCCCATAAAACAAACCTCAATAAATTCAAGAAGATCAAATTCAGACCATGCATATTTTCTGACCACATGCTATCAAACTGGAAGTCAACCCTAAGAAAAAATCTGGGAAGACCATCAATACATAGAGGTTAAATAACATGCTACTAAACAATGAATGGGTCAACCAGGAAATAAATTTTAAAAGTACATAACGCAAATGAAAATGAAAACACAATGGTCCAAAACCTTTCAGATGCAGCAAAAGCTGTTCTAAGAGGAAAGTTTATAGGAATACAGATCTACATCAAGAAGCAAGAAAAATTCCATACAACTTAGCCTTGCTCCCAAAGGAGCTAGAAAAAGGACCACAAAACCTAAAACCAGCAGAATGGTGGAAATAAATGATCTAAAAACTAAAAAACAAACGACAACAAAAGAACAGGTAATGAAACCAGAAGCTGGTTCTTGGGAAAAAAAAAAAACAAAAACAATAAAATTGATAAACCTCTAGCCAGACCTATCAAAAGAAAAAGAGAAAGGACTCAAATAATATCATAAATAAGAGAGAAATAACAACCAAGACAGAAATACAGTGGTAAGCAAATATTATGAAAAACTGTATGCCAACAATGTGGGAAACCTAAAAGAAATGGATAAATTCCTAGAAACATACAAACTACAAAAACTGAAACAGGAAGAAGTAGAAAATTTGAACAGACCAATAACCAGCAAAGACATTGAATCGGTAATCAAAAAACTCCCAATGTACGAAAGTCCAGGGCCAGATGGTTTCACAGGCAAATTCCACCAAACATTTAAGGCAGAGTGAATACCTATTCTTCTCAAACCATTCCAAAAACTAGAATAGCAAGGAAAACTTCCAAATTCATTCGATGAGGCTGCCACTACCCTGATACCAAAATCAGATAAAGATATCACTAAAAAGAGAACTACAGGCCAATATCTCTGATTCACAAAGATGCAAAAATCCTCAACAAAATACTAGCAAGCTAAATTCAACAATACTTTGAAAAAAATCATTCACCACGAACAAGTGGGATTTATTCCCAGAATTCTAGGGTGGTTCAATATTCGCAAATCAGACAACATAAAACATCACATCAATAAGCGAGAAGAACCATATGATCATCTCAATAGACACAGAAAAAGCATTTGACAAAGGACATCCATTCATGAAAAAAACCCTCGACAAAGTAAATTTAGAGGGAACATATCTCAACAATAATAAAGGCCTTATGTGAAAACCCACAGCTAACATCATCCTCAATGGGGAAAATTTGAGAGCTTTTCCCCTAAGATCAGGAATAAGACAAGGATGTCCACTCTTACTTTTATTCAACATAGTACTGGAAGTCCTAGCCACAGCAATCAGACAACAAAAAGAAATAAAAGGTATCCAAATCAGTAAGGATGAAGTGAAAATTTCACTATTTGCAGATGGCGTGATACTATATACAGAAAACCCAAGATTCCACCAAAAAACTGTTAGAATGGATACAAAAATTCAGTAAAGTCACAGGATGCAAAATCAATATACAGAAATATGTTGTCTTTCTACCCACCAATAATGAAGCAGCAGAAAACAAAATTAAGAAAACAATCCCATTTACAATGTACCCAAAATAAAAAGATACCTAGAAACAAACCTAACCAAAAAGATGGAAGAACTGTCTTCTGAAAACTATAACAGACTCATGAAAGAAATGGAAGATGACACAAAGAGTTGGAAAGACATTCCGTGCTCATGGACTGGAAGAACAAATATTTTTTAAATGTCTATACTACCCAAAACAATGCACACATTTAATGTAATCCCTATCAAAATACCAACAGCGGTTTTCACAGAACTAGAACAATTCTAAAATTTGTATGGAACCACAAAACACCCTGAGAAGCCAAAGCAATCTTGAAAAAGAAACGCAAAGCTGGAGGCATTACAACTCTGGACTTCAAGTTATATTACAAAACTGTAGTAATCAAAAAGTATGGTACCAGCACAAAAACAGACACATAAATCAATAGAACAGAATAGAAAACCCAGAAATAAATCTACAGCTATGTGGACAATTAATTTTCAACAAAGCAGGAAATAATATCCTATGGCAAAAAGACAATCTCTTCAACAAATGGTGTTGGGAAAACTGGACAGCCACATGCAAAACAACGAAACTGAACCACTTTCTTACATCATACAGATAAATAAATTCAAAATGGATTAAAGACCTAAATGTGAGACCTGAAGCCATACAAATCCTAGAAAAAAACAGAGACAGTAACCTCTTTGACATCAGCTGTAGCAACTTCTTTCTAGATATGTCTCCTGAGGCAAGGGAAACAAAAGCAAGAAGAATCTATTGGGACTACATCAAAGCAAAAATCTTCTGCACAGCAAAGCCAATAATCAACAAAACTAAAAGGCAATCTACAGAATTGGAGAAGATATTTGCAAATTACATATCTGATAACGGTTTAGTACCCAAAATACATAAAGAACTTATGAAACTCAATCCCCAGGAAACAAATAATCCAAGTAAAAACGGGGCTGGAGACATAAACAGACACTTTCTCCAAAGACGACATTGAGTGTCTGCCAACAGACACATGTAAACATTTTCATCATCACTTATCAGGGAAATACAAATCAAAACTACAACGAGATATCACCTCGCACTGTCAGAATAGTTAAAATAAAAAACGCGAGAAGCAACAGGTGTTGGTGAGGATGTGGAGAAAGGGGAACACTCACATTGTTGGTGGGAATGCAAACTGGTGCAGCCACTCTGGAAAACAGCATGGAGGTTCTTCAAAAAGTTAAAAACAGAACTACCCTACGATCTAGTGATTGCACTACTGGGTATTTACCCAAAGAATACAAAGCACTAACTCAAAGGAATACATGCATCCCATGTTTATAGCAGCATTAGTTACCATTGCTAAGATATGGAAGCAGCCCAAGTGTTTACTGATTGATGAATGGATAAAGATGTGGTATATACATTGGAATATTCAACCATTAAAAAAAAAAATGAAACCTTGCCATTTGCAATGACATGGTTGGAGCTAGAGAGTATAAGGCTATGTGAAAGAAGACAGAAAGACAAATACCGTATGATCTCACTCGTGTGGAATTTAAGAAACAAAGCAAATGAGCAAAGGGGGGGGAAGGGAGAGATATAGAGACAAATCAAGAAAGATTCTTAACTACAGAGAACAAACTGATGCTTAGCAAAGAGGAGGTGCGTGGGGTTATGGGTGAAAAAGGTGATGAGCACTGGGCAGAATATGGAAGTGTTGAATCACTTTATTGCACATCTGAAACTAATATAACACTGTGTGTTAACTATAATATATAACAATATAACACTGTGTGTTAACACTGTGTGTTAACTAACCGGAATTAAAATTAAAACTTAAAAAATAAACTGGAGAAATTGATTGTAATATATTTAATATTTAATATATGTAATATATGTAATATTTAACTTAGCATATCTACAATATTATTTCACCATGTAATCAATATGAAACCTGCTAATGAACTATCTCTACATCCTTTTTTTCATTCTAAGTCTTTGAAATCCAGGGTATATTTTACTCTTAGCAGACAACCCAATTTAAACACTCAATTTTTTTAAATTTATTTTATTTTTATTATTAAATTTATTTTATTTTTTCAGTGTTCCAAGACTCACTGTTCATGCACCACACCCAGTGCTCCATGCAATACGTGCCCTCCTCGATTTTCACCAAAAATACTTGATCTGTGTTTAGAGTTCACAAAACATACAATTGAAAAAAGTAGATTCCCATATCCAAGTTCTTCCCAAGACAGTTGAAAGTTTTCCAATAACTGAATTGAGTATCCTTTTAAAATTTAAGAATTTAAAGTTCATGCCCTCATTTCAATAGCAACAGGTTCTTAGCAATGAGCATATTGGACAGCAGAGACCTAGAACTCACTTTAAAACTTTATTGGGTCTTGATTACTCCTATTAGTTTTGGTCTTCAGAGAAGCAAATGCTCAAAGTGTATTAAACATGCAAGAGAGGGGCGCCTGGGTGGCTCAGTTAGTAAAGCATCCAACTCTTGATTTCAGCTCAGGTCATGATCTCAGGGTCATGAGATCAAGCCCCACGTCAGGCTCTGCACCGAGCACAGAGCCTGCTTAAAGATTCTCTCCTTCTGTCCCCTCTCCACCCACAGCTCACATGTTCTCTTAAAAAACAAAGAAAAAACAAAATATGCAAGAGATTTACTGGCGAAACACAGAGGGGAATGGGAAAGGAGCTGGAGGAGGCGGGAGGAGCTGGTCTGATGCTGGTAAAGGACAGAGGGAAGGAACAAGGGGTAGGCAGGCAGAGCCTTAGACCACAGCACACTTCTTAGAGGGTCTCCGCAAAGTTGACGGGCAGCTGCATTAGTCTGCTGCTGCTGTAACAAATCACAAGTGTAACATCTTGAAACAACACAGATACATTATGTTACAATTCTTCAGGTCATAAGATGACCCAGATCTCACCAGGCTACAATCAAGGTGTTGACAGGGCTACATTCCTCTCTGCAGGCCTTAGAGAAGAATCTATTTTTTTTCCTTTTCCAAACACCAGGGGCATCTGCATTCTTTGGGTCTTGATTCCTTCGTCCACTGCAAAGCCAGCGGGAGCAGAAGGTCAAGCCCTTTGCATGCCCCATTCCATGTCCCATTTCTCTGACTCTCCTTC
>CM052885.1:106601465-106618438 GCA_028534135.1 Potos flavus | reverse complement strand
GATAAACAGGTGGCCATCAATGTGCTAGGCACGTGGAGAGGACCCCGTCCTTGCCCTAGAAATGTTCACTTTATAAAAGGGGACGTGGGCAATGAAAGGGGAAAGTATACAGCCTTCTAGGAGAAACCATGGAAAATCGGGAGTGTGGGATGCAAAGAACAAGGGGGTTAATTCTGCACAATGGGTCAGTAAGGCTGCCTCAGGGTAGGACTCATGAACTGAGTCTCGAAAGTGAGTAATATTCAGCAAAGGAGACAAGTAGGGGAAGAACATTCCAAGGTATAAGAAAACATTCATGAAGTGCATGTATACAAGGAACGGATAAGAGATCTGGAGAGAGAAAAAAAAATCACAGGGGCCCCTAAGAGTCACAGTGAGGAAGCTGGGTCGCAGTGACCCAAGCCAGGATTCCAGTGCAAGGAAACATGAAAGCTGGAACAGTGGCTCATGTTTTCCTCTAAAAACAAAGTCAAGCGCCTTGAACTTTTGACCCAGGTCTTCCTGCTGTCTCCTCATGACATTCCTTCAAAAATAAAATGTATTTAAAAGCTCAAACTCTGAAAAATTCGTGCCGAATAGCTCTTACTTCCAGGACCATTTGAGACTGCTTTGGTTAGAAAATCTAACTCTTAACAATCTGCTTTATTTTTGCCATCTTGCAGGGATGGGCCCCTCTCATCTTTGCAGCCAATACTCTATGAGACATAATCACTGAGCCTATTTATTCTACTATGGGTAAGACAACCTCATAGAGAACTCTGGTCAAAGAATCCATGATTGCAGTTTTCATGGTCTTTTCTTCTGTAGACAGAAATCGGTCCTGGACTACATAAGATCAGTATTCATCCCTGGTCATTTAAGCTCATGTAGAAGCAGTCCCTAATACCGTGTGACAAGGTCAATAAAGTCTTGACAGCTAAGATGATAATTTTCAGTGGGGGAACAAAACAGGAAATGTTCTAGCCACCTTTCTTTTTAACTTGTATTTTAATAATTCAAATATGCCCTTGGGTAAGCTCGACATCTACCAGCTACGGGGGGGGGGGGGAGGGGGGAAGAAACATTCTCTTAGAAATTGATAACTTGGTTTTGTTGTCACGTACTCTTTATTGCACAACTGTCCCTGCTATGAAGTCATTGACAGAAGAAATAACTTAAGATCAACTACTCCCAAATCAAAGCTATTCTTTCGGTAGCTGCTTCCCAATATTATCTACTAATAGCCATAATCATTAAAGCAAGTGACCACAATTATTTCCTTCCTGGTGTCCATGTCCTTTTCCAATGACTCTCAAGCTCTACCATCAAGAGGTAGAGTCTACTCTTTTAAAATCCAGATTGGCCTTATAACTTGCATGATCAAAAGAATGTTGGAGAAGAACTCAGGTGTCAACAAAGTCTAAGTGGGAATCTAGATGTCAACCCCCACCTACTATTAATAAGGCAGCATCCCCCCTCCCCTTAATGGGAAGGTATCAGAAAAAGCCAGCTAAAACAGAGTTAAATAAGATCCAGTGTCTCCTAATACCCAAAATGTCCTGGTTTCAATACAAAATAAATCATAACAAAACCCAGGAATCTAAATGAAAAAAAAAAAAAGACAACTGATAGATGCCAACAATGAAATAAGAGGTTGTAGGATTATTCAATAAGAATTTTAAGATATATTTACTTATTTTTAGAGTGAGTGTGTGCACGCATGCAAGCAGGTGGAGACGCAGAGCGGGAGAGAGAGAATGCTCAAGCAGACTCCCCACTGAGCAGGAGTCCAACTCAGGGCTCAATCCCAGGGCTCTGAGATTATGACCTGAGCTGAAATCAAGATCTGGATGCTGAATGACTGAGCCACCCAGGCACCCCAGAATCATCCAAAAAGAATTTTAAAGCGACCATAATAAAAATGTTTCTATGAAAAAAAAAAATGTTTCTATGAGCAATTATGAACAGATATGAAACAAATGGAAAAAATAAGTCTTAGAAAAAAAAAAGATGAACTGAATGGAGCTTTTAGAACTGAAAAATATAGTAACTCAAGTTTTAACAACTCAATAGATGGTCTCAACAGCAGAATAAAAGAAAAAGAATTAGCGGACTGAAAAGCATAAAAGTAGAAATTACCCAACCTGGACAACAGAGAGACAAATAAGCTGAGAAAAAAAAATGGAAGGCTCAGAGACTTTGGGTACTTTAACACAAGATCTGACATTTGTGTTGAGTCCAGGAAAGAGAGGAGAAAGAGCAAGGCCAAAAAAGTACTCAAAGAAATAACAGCTAAAAACTTTCCAAATATGGGGACACCTGGGTGGCTCAGTCGGTTAAGCATCTGCCTTCAGCTCAGGTCATGATCCCAGGGTCCTGGGATCAAGTCCTGCATTGGGCTCCTTTTTCAGTGGGGAGCCTGCTTTTACCGCTGCCTGCCCCTCCCCCTGCTTCTGCTTTCTCTCTAGCAAATAAGTAAATCGAATCTTTAATAAAAATAATTTTAAAAAAAACTAAAACTTTCCAAATATGGTGAAAGACAGAACTTTGCAGATTCAAGAAGTTGAGCAAACCCTGAACTTTAATGATGGCAGATTTCTCATTAGAAACAATGGAAGTCAGAAGAAAGTGACACATTTTTCAAGCACTGAAAGATGTTCTATCCAATGAAAATGTACTTTAAGAATGAAGGAGAAATCAAGACGTCTCAGATGAAGGAAAACTAAGAATTTCTCACCAGCAGACCTACCCAAAAAGAACAGCTAAGGAAATTTCTAGAAATAGAAATGAAATTATTAAAAAGGGAACCTTGGAACATCAGCAAGGAAGAATGTGGGTAATTACAATAGACTTTCCTTCTCTTGAGTTTTCTAATTATGTTTGATGGTTGAAGGAAAATTATAAAAACATGAACAGGACTCGTACGATAAAAACTATAAGCTCCTGATGAAGGAAATCAAAGAAGATCTAAATAAGTGTAAAAACACATGTTGGGTTGGAAAACGCAACACTGTAAAACTTAATTGTCCTCAAATTGATATACGGGTTTAATGCAATTACTATCAAAATCCCATCAAGAATTTTTGTGTATATATAGATAAGATTATTCCAAGATTTATATGAAAATGCGAAGGCGTAATAACTAAAACATCTTGAAAAAGACTAAAGTGGGATGAACTTATATGCAATTGCAAGACATTTTATAGTTACAGTCATCACTACAGTGTAGAATTGGCAGAAGGGTAAATGAAACAGATCAGATATTAGAACAAGGAAGTCCCAGACAGACCCACACGAATATGCCCAACTGATTTTTAACAAAGTGCAAATTTTTGACAAAGTGCAATTTAATGGGAAAAAAAAATAAAGACTTTCAATAAATTATTCTGGAGCAATCGTGCATTCTTAGGCAAAAGAAAAACGAATTGTGACCTAATTCTCACAACTTACATGAAAATTAACTTAAAATGGAGAACAGACTTATTTAACAGAAAACAGAAAACTATAAAATTTTTATAGAAGAAAATCTCCTGGACCCCCAGGTAGGCAGAGTTCTTAGATTTGACCTCAAAAGGATGACCCACAAAAAAGAAATATTGATAGACTGGACTCCGTTGAAATTAAGTGCTTCTGCTCTGTGAAAGACCAAGTGAAGAGGATGAAAACACAGGCTACTGGATGGGAGAAAATATTTGCAAAACACATATCCAACAGAGGATTAGTATCTAGAATATATATACAAAGAATTCTTTCAAAATCAACAGTAAGGGAGGGAAAAAAGGCAATACCATTAGAAAATGGGCAGAGGACATGAAGAGACATTTCACTAAGAAGATATATAGATGATTATAAGCCCATAAAAAGATGTTTAACATTATTAGACATTAGGGAACCACAAATTAAAATCATAATATCACTACACATCTATTGGAATGACTCAATTTTTTTTTTTAAGTGACACCACCAGATTCTGGGGAGGATGTCAAGAACCAGGATCACTCACATACTACTGGTGGGAATAGAAAATGATCCGGCCGCTCTGGAAAACAAGTTAGCAGTTTCTCTTTTAAAAAATAATCTAAACAGGGCAGCGCCATACAACTGAGGGATTATGCTCCTGGGCATTTATCCAAGAGAAATGAGAGGTTGTACTCATAATGCCCAAAAATCGGAAGCAACCCAAATGTCTTCCAGTGGGCTGAGAGTTCCAGAAACTAGGGTCCATCCATGTCATGGAATACCGTTCGGCAGTAATGAACAACTGCTAATTCATGCGATGACCTGGGCTGAATCTCCAGGGAATTATGCTGAGCAGGACAAATCAATCCCAAAGAGATATAAAACCATCCCATTTATACAACATTCTTAAAATGACAAAATCGTAGAAACAGACAACAGATTAGTGGTTTTCCGGGATGGAGGAGGGAATGAGGAAAGGAGAGAAGTAGGTATGGTTATAAAATGGACCATCCTTGGGGCGATGGACACGTTCTCGGTCTTGGCCAGATCAGTGTCTGGATCCTGGCCGAGGTGCTAGAACACAGTTTCCTAAGATAACACTGCAGGAGTCAGGCCCAGGAGGCCTGGGTAAAGGGTACACAGGATCACTCTGTATTACTTCTTACAACGGCACATCTACAATTGTCTCAAAACAAACATTTTCATTTAAAAAGTAAACAAAATATGGGGCAGAAATGATGCCATGCCAATTCCAAACCCAGATCTTAAGAAACCTTCAAAGCTCCTTTTTCAAAACCCGATCCAGACACCTCCTAGATGAACAGCCTAGGCTAGCCTGATGGATGAGAGACCACGTCAAACAAGACCAGCCACGCCAGCTGAAGTCATTCGGCATCAGCCAGCCCCCCGCCGACCTGGCAGGCAGGCCGGCCACCCCAGACACAGGACTGAGCCCAGCAGAGACCAGAAGGAACGCCCAACAGGGCCCTTCGTCCCTGCAAATTGTGAGCTAAGTAAATAGCTATTGCTGTAAGACACTGAAGTTTTGGGTGCTTTGTTACATAGTAAAAGGTAACTGATGAAAGTCAACATATTTACATTTCTTGAAAACAACTTACCTTGGAAGTTTCCCTAGAAAGTTATCTTGTTTAAAGTTAGATGTTTCAAAATATTTTATGTTTGGACATTTACTAAGCCCTATTTTTAAACCCTCTAGGCTAAAATGCCTACCAAGCTAGACTCTTCTAAGTAGAGGCCTGAATCTGAATTTTTTTTAAAGATTTATTTGAGAGAGAGACAGAGCGTGAGCAGAAGACAGATGGAAAGGGAGAAGCAGGCTTCCCGCTGAGCAGAGAGCCGACCACGAGTCTCGACCCCAGGACCCCGAGATCATGACCCGAGCCGAAGACAGACACTTAACCGACTGAGCCATCCAGGAACCGAGTGTTTAAGACACACTTCCCACCAGCACCACTACCACGTGCTTCTGATGGTCAAGTGGTGATAGTCAAGTTTACGAACTATGGCACCTCGCTCGGGGACTTAACGTCCCCAAAAGCCCTCAACCTGTTGGGACTGAGAACTCAGGAGCTTCCCAGATGAAAACTAAAGCGGGCCCCCTGTAAACGGAGGGCAGGAAGAGACCAAGAGAAGAGGCCACTGCAGGTGGGTAAGTGGCAGGTTCAAAAAGCAAGGCAACTTACACAGCAGGCTTATCCCGGGCGGCCACGGGGCCAGCACCCGCCTGCCAAAGCTGGATAGTCGGCAGAGAGGGCTTAATGGGGCTCCATCATTTATGCCCTCCAGATGGTCTCAACCACACATTGCTCCCTCAAGGCTCTGTCCTTGAAAAGGGCTCCCACCGTGGGGCGGGTGGGTAGAATGTACACTCCAAGAATGGAGAGGGCATGTGGAACCTCCCACTGCCTGGGTCCAGCTCTAGGGTCAACCAGTGCTCACATCCTCTCGAGGACCTCCAACGCTGGGGGCTACTGAAAGAGGCCTACCCTGGCTCCCTTGTTCCTTGGATGGGGTAACACTGAGGCGTGTTCTGCACCAGCCCCCAGTGTCCCCGTGGTGCTTTCTCGACCACACACTCTTTACTACCTTCCTTCCCCTCCCTGACCCACTTCGCCTCCCCTACGGGTGCTTCCTGGCATCGGCCCCTATCAACAGCACTGGCCCTGGAATCTCGGTCTCAGGGTCCTCTCCTGGGAGGCCTCCTCAAAACAGGCAAAAGCCAGAGGCATTGAGATCATGATAAATACTGGTTAGATTTTTAAATGCCCTGTAAGTAATAATTATCGCATTCCTACTGGGGATCAGCTTTGGTGCTAGCCCAGAAAGGGCACAGGGCAGGAAAGCTGGGGGTTCACAGAAGGGGACGAGAACTCATCTCCTGCGTTTCTGCAGCTACGGTCCCCACCTTGGACAGAGCTGAGAGTCTGGCTGGGGACAGAGAAGCTGGCCCACGAAACACGGAGAAAGAGAGACAGGAACACAGAACGAAAGAGGCCATCAAGCCAGGCTTGGGTCTCCAGATTAGGGACCTGGACTAAGAGCAGGGGCGGTGGCCACCCCTTACCAGGGTTTCCTGAACTGGAGAGTCACCAAGCCTCCTGGGTCTGAAGGTGGCAAAGTTTATAAGGTATTTTCACCTCCACGAGAGCCTTAGAGGTAAACGGGAAGAATCTTATCATTCATGCCATTTTTCATGGAAGGAAACAGGGCACAGAGAGGTCCAAATTAGTACAAGTCAGAAGGGAACTGGCCCAAGTCCTCCCGTTGGTCTGTGTGGCCTGAGGCTTATCCGAGAGTGGAGTCAGCCAGGACCCCATTCTGCTAGGAGTTTCCTTGGCTAAGTGAAACTGAGGATTTCAGCTAAGGAAATGCCAAGACGCTGCTCTGAAGCCCCGGGGCAGGGAGTGTTTCCAGAAGGAAAGGTTCCTGGGGCTCACTTGTGAGCCCAGCTAAAAACCTCACCTCAGTTAGTGGGATTTTTCCCATCCTATCTCCTAACCTCACCTCCCAAATCTCCTCTTTCCTGCCTCCTTACCCACACCCCTGTCCGCCTTGGCCCCTCTGCTCCCAGGGGACACTTCCTAACTCCAGGGAGCCAGAGGGATAGCGGAACCCTGGTTCCCATAGCAACATGGCCAGGTTCACGAGGCAACAAGGTCTTGCCTTTGCAGTCAGCTCCACTGTAACTGTCAGTGGCCAAGGCAATTTCAGGTCAACCTATGAGGTTAATTTGTCTGTAGCTCTCTCTGCACAGAAGCCCCCCAGCATGGAAGAAAAGCCATCAGCCCAAACCACACTAGTAATCCAGGACCGAATCCAGGGGTCCTGGGTTGCCCCGCTCAAACCCGAGGAAGCCGGCCGAGTTAAACAGTACATGGTCTGCTAGTGAGCGCACGATCTCTGGACAGGTCCTGGGCAGCATCGGAGGGCGCATGGAGACTTCCAGGACGAGCCGGCACACGCCAATACCAACTACAGCAGGGGCCAGTGCTCACCGAGCCCCCGCTCTCAGCCCCATCCCCAGGTTAAGGGCAGTGGACAGGAAGGGGAGACAGAGGCACCAGCTCCAAGGAGGGAGTCTGGGAGGGGGGACCCACACAGTGGCTGGTTGTCGGGAAACACCGTGTTCCTGGTGTTCCCTTGCCAGTTCAGAGAGAGTTTTGACAACCTCTTTGGAACCTGCCAGAGCGCAGTCCTGCTGGGCAGTAGAGGTCTGCCCAGTTGGAAGGTTCTGCCCCCACCCCCACCCGAGCCCTCTCCTGCTTCCTCAAATGTCTCCCTTAGAAGGAGCCCGCGCTCTGGATGGACACCCAGAGCCTCTTCATGGCCTGAAGCTGAACTAGAAGAGCCTTCCTGTCCGGCGCTGGCCCTTCGAGGAAGCCCTAGAAACACCCGCTCCACCGCCCACAGCTGAAGCCCGGGAGGCCTGCAGGTGTGACGTGGACGAGAGGAGCCTGGTGCAGGTGTTCGCCCATGTCCACGGGAGTGCACGCTCACGTGTGCCGTGGATGTGAGCAGGTCCTTTACTGCCAGCCGGAGGCCGTTAGGAGATGGCTTCCAGCATCATTTTTAATCCGCTGCACTTGGACATGTTAAAACGCTCACTATGTGGACAGCACGTTCCAACATCTGTGTTAGAGCAAGTGAATCAGGGGCACCTGGCTGGCTCGGTCGGCAGAGCCTCCAACGCTTGATCTCAGAGTTGGGAGTTCGAGCCCCACATTGGATGTAGAGATTACTTAAATACAACTTTAAAAAAAAAAAAGAACAAGCGGACCAAAAAAGGAGTGGGAACAGTCAGTGCTACCATCCGAGCGCTCGGTGAGCACCAAGAACCGCATCGAGCCCACTCCGGGTCTTAGGTTGTGCGAGCCTCAACCAAGCCCGGGGTGGGGAAGGACTCGTCCTACAGGGAAGGAAACAAGGTCCAGCAGAGTGAAGTTACTCACCCAGAGTCCCACGGCCAGTAAGCAGCGCTGCTGGGATGTGAACGGAGAACTCTGGGACACCAAATCCCTCGTTAGTACTGTTCCTCACCGCCTGAGCCTGCAAGAGAAAATAAAAAGCCAGTTCCCAAGGCAGCAGTCCGTGTGCAACCACCCAGTACCGGGGAGTCATGGGATTGTGGAGTCAGTGAGGGGAAGGAGTAGCAAGTTTGCAAGGAAAAGTGACGGGGCCACCAAGACACCTCAGTCTCACGGAGGTGGAATTTCTCATCCGAGTGAGACTATGGCCAGGGACGGTCAGGCTGGGGAGGGAGGGGTATACCGTCATCCCACCTGTGGGAGCTAAGCTGTATGTGGAACTTCTGGGGGCTCACCTCGGGAGCTTGGGGTGAAATCTAAAACTGGCCCAAACCCGGAGGGCAGGGGGAGACCCAGGGAGGAGGCCACTCCCGATCAGCAGGTGGCAGGTGTAATAAGCAAGGAAACTTACACAAGATGCTTGCGTTGGGCTCCAGAAGCCAGCAGATCTCAGCACCCGACCACCTGAACCTTAACAGTTTACAGAGACCTTAACGGGGCTCAGTCACACGCACCCGCCAGAGGGTCTCAACAACACCTCGATCCCCCAAGGCTACATCCTTGAAAATGGCTCCCACTGTGGGAATGGTGGGCGGAGCTATATTCCAAGGACGGGAAAGGGGAGGAGCCTCTGATTGCTCTGGGGTCAACGGGCGGTCATGTCCTCTTGATGACCTCCTCCAACACCTGAGAACTCTTCATTTGCCCAAGACTGTTACTTGAGCAAAAAATAAACACCTAGTAGTAACAGCAATGGGGCCTGGAACCAGGAGGGTGCTCACTTGGGCGGCACATCATGGAGAAACGGGGTCTGGGCTCACGTTGCCTGCAGGGGTGTGCGGGGTTGTCCAGCAAGGCCTCAGTGAAATGGGGGAGGACATGGCCTGTGATGCTGATGAGTTTTTTTTTTTGGGGGGGGGGGAGGGGGTCAAGACAGGGAGCCAGTCTGCATAACCAGGAGATTGCTTACAAGCAGGAGCATTGGAAAAGATGTGACCAGTTGCGCATAAGGGGAGCCAGGTTTCTCCTGCTGGAGAGGGAAGTGAGGAGTTTGATTGGAACTGGAGAAACCTGGAGAGGGAGGGAACTCAGTTTTTAATATACACAACGACTGTATCACCAGGATTTAATCATGAAGAAACCTCAGACAGAGTCAAACTGAGAAACATTCTAGAAAACTTCTGGCCCATACATTTCAAAAATGCCAAGGTCACGGGAGGATGGAAAAACCGAGGCACTGATCCAGATTGAAGAGGACTAAAGAGTTATGATAAGAAAGTGCCATGCAGGATCCTGGGTAAATCCTGGACCAGAAACCACGGGTGCTTTACTCAGTTACCCAAGGCAAGATCTGAATGGTTCTGTGGATTGGGTGGTATTTCTGCCTCAGTGTTGATGTCCTTATTTATAGTTGTACTGGGGTGATGTAAAAGAGTATCTTTGTTTGGGGAAAAGACCCACTGAAGTATTTAGAGGCAATTAGCCATATCTGCAGCTTACTGTCAAATGGTTCAGAAAAAGCACACACAGAGACAGAAAGAGAAATAATAATGAGGGAAACGGGAAAATGTCAGTAATTGGAGAATTTGAGTTATGAATATACAGGAATCCTTTGTTCAATTTTTGTAAATTGTCTGTAAATTTTATTTTAAAAATATTTAAAGACATTGTGTTTGTGGCTAAAGTAAAAACACAAGAAATCATGGGTATTGGCAAGGATGTGGAGGAAAAGGAACCCTCGTGCACTGTTGCTGGGAATGCAGACTGATGCAGCCACCGTGGAAAACAGTACGGAGGGTCCTCAAAAAGTTGAAAATAAAACTACCATATGATCCAGTAATCATGCTACTGGATATTTATCCAAAGAATACGAAAACACCAATTTGAAGGGCTACGTGTCCCCCTATGTTTATAGCAGCATTATTTACAATAGCCAAATTATGGAAACAGGTCAGGTGTCCATCAATTGAGGAATGGATTAAGATATACACACACACACACACACACACATATATACATACATATAAACATATATACATACACATATATACATACATTATATATACATACAAGATATAGTATATATTTTATGCAGATATATACACCCATACACAAGATATTATATACACACACACACACACAAAGGAATATTACTCAACCATAAAAACAAATGAAATCTTGCCATTTGCAACATGGATGAAGCTAGAGAGTACAATGCTAAGTGAAAGACGCCAGTCAGAGAAAGACAAATACCGTATGATTTCATATGTAGAATTTAAGAAACAAAACAAAAGAACAAAGGGGGGAAAAAAAGAGAGAAACCAAAAAACAGACTCTTCATTAAAGAACAAAGAGATGGTTCCCAGAGGGGAGGTGGGCAGGGGATGAGCGAGCTAGGTGAAGGGGATTGAGGGTGCACTTATCACGGTGAGCACTGAGTGATATGTGGAATTGTTCAGTCACTATGAAACTAATACAGCACTGTATGTTAACTACCCTGGAGTTAAAATACAATTTTTTAAAAAGACGTTCTTTTTTTTTTTTTCTTCCCAAATACTTTTATTTTATTTTTTCAGTGTTACAAGATTCATTGTTTATGTACCACACCCAGTGCTCCATGCACTACAAAAAGACATTCTCTTGTGTTCCATGACATATTTGGCTGTTACTGCTGCCTTGCCTACTCTGATCAATATGTAACTGTTTTGTTCCAGGAAAGAGTCAGAATGTATCATTAGCATAAATCTTTATTGAACGGGTTCTGTATACCAGAGGCTGTGTCACATTTTTTGGACAGCATGGTCTCTGCCCTCCAGCAGCTCCCAGTCAGATATGGTAGATAGTAAACAAATTACATAATTTTTCATCCCAGTTATGGTAAATGCTGGGGAAAGGGTTTATAACAAGGTTATCTAACTCATTGGGGGTTGTCAGGGAGAGTTGCTCCAAAGAACTGGTATTTAACAGTTCAAGAAATTTATCGCAGGTAAAAAGACAGATTACAACGAAAATGGGTGTGCTTAAGTGTTCGATATCCTATCATGTTCTTTCCAAGGTTTTGGACATCCCCTAAACAAACTATTATTTTCTTGTGAAAATGTTGAAAAACTGTCAATGTGTATAGGAGTCCACCCAAGCATTGCCACTGACATTTGAATAATTTTAAAACTTCTGGAGTCTATCCTTGCCACTTGATAACTTATTATTTACACTGCAACCAGAGGACCCTGTTGAAAACACTGATAAGACCATATCTCCCTCTGCTTAAAACCTTCCAGTTACTTCCCATCTGTATCTGCTATCTACTTCAGTAGCTAGCAAACCACCAAACTGGAATAGCATGGAACCATGGCTATGTGGGGTTCTGCGCATTGAGCTGGACTCAGATACTCTTGGATGGGCTCACTCAATATACGGGGGTGGGAGGGCAGCTGCACATTGGTTGATCCAGGATGGCCTCCGCTGGGATAACACAGGTTGCCTCAGCGCGGCACCACGGTTCCATCCTCCTGCACGCTGGCCCAGGCAGGTTCTCACGACCAAGGCAGAGGAGCAAGGATGAATAAGCCCGATCATGCGAGTGTGTTGTGAGCCTCCACTTGAATCCTGTTTGCTAACATACCATTAGTCAAAGCAAGTAACATGGCCAAACCCAGAATCAGACGGAAAGGCAGTGCTAAGTCACATGGAAACAATCATGGATATAAGGAGGAGTAAAGAATTGGGATCATTAATATTAATCGTTAATATTCATTGGGGTCATTAACCCCAATATTAACCCCAGTATGATCCACCACACAATATCTCATATAGAATAAAATCCAAGTGCCTCGTCACAGCCTAAGTTATCTGACCCTATTGGCCTTTCAAATGTTCCTTTGCTTTATTGAGTGCTAATTTTCAGGGCTTAGCATGGGCCTGGCACGTAAGGGTGCAATATTTCTTCATTCAACGAATAAATGAATGTAACATTGTCTTCTTCCTTTGATACACACGTGCTGTTTAATTGAGAGTTAGTCTGTAAAAAATTCAACTTTTTTTTATTTCTTTTCAGTTTCAGCATATATCATAGATGCTTCTACATCTCCCCCACGAAGTCTGGAACTTCAAAAATGTTTAAGCCTTTGGAGCAGCAACAGATATCATTATGAATTGGGCTTTAAGGTATTAATTGGATATCTGCCCCATAAAGTTCCAGGAAAGGTAATAGCATCGTGGTGTCTCTTTGCAATAAATACTTTAGTATTAAAGGAGGAAGAAGACTCAGGCTACGGACAAACAGGGAAAAGGAGAGATTGGATTTCCCTACACTATGATTATTGCAGTACCTCTAAATGAATGGCTGATTTAGGAGCCAGTTCTCTTCTGGGATGTTCTGGGTCTATAGTATGAATTTGGGGAGCCCTGAACAGTTGAGTGGCTTTGGGAAAACCTGTACTCCAACTTGTTTCTTCTGGGAGCATGTTAAAGAGTTACTATGGATTGGGGAGTCCAGACTATTCCCTCCACCACTGTGTCCCCAGCACCTAGATCAGTGGGCTGGAAATAAATCACTGTGGAATGAATGAATGATCTAGGTAAAATGAATTAAGATCATGAGAATGGAGAGAATATGAAAAATGACAAGGGAAATGCCAGCACCTGGGAACTGATTTGATATTGGGACAGAGGTGGGTAATGAAGAAGTTATAGAAGGAAAAAAAAGTCAAAGAAGGCCTCTGGGGTCTTTGGAATCTAAGGGCCCGGGAGCCAAATTTGCAAATCCTTTAGGATTTAGGAAAGGTATAGCCAATTCTCTTCAATGCTGTAGCCATAATCCCCAGGTGCCCTTACCGTTTCTGTGCAAGCCAGCCTCGCTACTAGTAGCCACACTTACATCTCTGTCAGAAGCCTGCCTTCAGGCTTCGCCAATGAACTGATCTACCTGGTGTCTGAAAGTTAATATCCCCATGATGTGTATTGGGATATAACTATCCCAGCTCCCTCATCCTTTAAAAGAAATCTGAGGTAAGGGGTTTTTGAGATCTCTCAAAATTTCCCCCAGGGTTAGCTGGATTAATAACTCATTCTTTATTTGCTGCCTTTTCCTTCCTTAGATTACCTCCCTCCCCATCTACCCATATTCCTTGCACCTCCCAATGAAGGGCTTGTACTCTAGTCCTTGGCTCAGAATCTTCTCTGGGGGAACCCCATGCTGAGACACATGGGTTGTGAGTAAAGCAATTCTAGAACAAGAACTATGCTCCAGGAAGACACATCTTGTACCCCACCCCGCCCTGCCCAGAACTGGAGGAGCTCCCTCCGCACTCCCACCTACGTAACCCAATATTCCCCTTTCCCACCCATCGTGGGCCTCAGCTCCGAGGATTCCAAAGTGCCCTAAATGTGCAGCTTTGCCATTTACTTCACAGGATGCAGAATCCATTTCTGCTTTATCTCTTTCCAGACAGTTGGTTTGTTTTAATGGACTTCTCTTCCGCCTGTGCATAATTCTTCTCTAAATTAACTTCTCTTCTCAGCTCCACATAATACGCACTGGGCTGTCAGCTCATTATTTTTACATCCTTCCTTTTTCTGTTTATGCAAAGGTTTAATTAACTATGAATTGCTGTGTAGGCAACAGGAAAAAGCCCACCCACCCCACCACATGGGGCTATGTGGCTCAACCTCGATGAGGAGAGAGAATCAATAGAGAAGCATCGTGAGAAAGGGCTGGAAGGTGAGGCTAGAAAGATTTTAATCCTCTTGCCACCAATTTCAGGGATTCATTTATCCACTAAATATGAAGTTGCTGTTATGTGCTTGGCATTGTTCCGGGTGTGAGGGCAAGTGAATCAGAGAGACATGAGCCCTGCCGTCGCGGAGTGTATAGTCTACCAGGAGAAATAGACAAATAGTGTCTTAGCCGTCTATTGCCCCATAACAAATTACCCATTCCTTGCTTCCAATGACATTAAACATCCATTATATCTCACATTTCAATTCTAATATCTCAAAGGGGGACGCACATGGGTCAGGAACTCAGGAGCCACTTGACTGGGCAGTTCTGGTAGAAGGTCTCCTGGGAGACTGCAGGGACAGTCATCTGGGCTGGGTCGATGGATCCATTTCCAAGGTGGCTTATTTACGTGGCTGGCAAGCTGACATTGGCTGTGAGCAGGAGGTCCCTGTCACTCTTCATGGGAGCCTCTCCATGGGATGCTTGGGCATCCCTATGGCCAGGCAGATGGCTTCCCGATGCAGGGCAAAGCTATGCCCTTTTTGACCTTGAAAGTCAAAATCATCATTCATCATTCCTGCTAAATACATCATTCCTGCTAGACTCCAGTAGCCACACAACCCAGCATGATTTAGTGTGGGAGGAGATACGCAATGACATAAATACTGGGAGGGGAGGATCCCTGAGTGCCATCTCAGAGACTACTACAGTCTCTACTGTCTCTACTGTCTAGTACAATAAGGAAACAAGTAAAGAAGACCAAATCATACACTGTGATTGGTAATGCTCAAACAGAGTAATATTGATAGTGACTGGCAGGGCACACGGGTTCCACAGCACAAGCAGTCAGGGAAGGCCTCTTTCTGACCGTGTAAGCCAACAAAATTTCCCTATGCTTTTTTATCCCTCAGTGCACTCATCGACAAAAGGGAAACAATAATCGTTCTTAGCTCACAGGGTGGTGCGAGGCTCAAATGGGATCGGGAGTAGAGAAGTTCAATTGTTATTTTGGTTTCTGCCTGTAAGTGGCTACATCTCTCCCTCCAAAGGACCAATAACCTTAACTGGGATAGGTGGGTGGCCCCAGTGCTGCCAGCTTTGGAAGGGAAGTCATAAAAACATTTGGGCAGAGACCAGAGCTATGAGAACCCAGCTGAGCTGCACATCAGCAAAAGAGAGACTTGATTGTTCTCCAGCTGCCAGCTAAGACAACACGCTTGGCTAAAGGATATTTGTCAAGCTCCGTGTCCTGGGTGAGGCATAGATGTTAGCAGGGATGATTTGTTCCTCAGGAGAAGGACATCTTTTCCACAAAATTTCAGCGCAGTTGGAGCTAGACAGAGGAAAAGAATTTCAGAATTCAAAATTCTGGATGTGAAAGAGAGGCACAGCTGCACTTTGTCATTTTTCCACCCTCTGTCCTGGGCAGGAAATGAGGGTCAGGACCCACTCCTGGAGCTCCTTCTGCTTTATTTTGCCAGCTGCTGGACGTTTTCAAGTTTCTCTCTGTTCTTGAGGGAAAGGAGGTAGTCTGACCATCAGCAAAGATAAAAATATGATACACGGTGCTCAAGATGGTGCGAGAAATGGGCACTGTTCTACAAGGCTGAAGGGACTCAAAGCTGGTTTGTCCCCTCTGGGGGCACACTGACCATCGTGGCAATCATTTGTTTTTAAAGAACATATCTTTGAAGGAGCAATGCCATGCATAGAATTTATCTTAATAAAATAATTAAGGATGTGCACCAAGTCACATGTACTTACGTGGAAAATTTTTTGTAAGACATTATTACGTTTTCAAAAGAAATTTGCAGGATAATATATACAATAGGATCCTACTTTTTGGGAAAAAGATACAGAGTTTTGATCAACATAGTGGTAAGAGTTCATATTTTCACAAGGGAAGCTGTAAAATATTTAGAACTGAGAATCAATGAAAATACTGCACACCCATCTTGTTGGCTAGAGCTAAAGCAGGACATCAAAGAAACTGTGTAGGCTTAATCCATTATCAAAGAAAGAAATGTAGTTTAGGGGCACCTGGGTGGTTCAGTCAATTATGCATCTACCTTGGGCTCAAGTCATGATCCCAGGGTCCTGTAATGGAGCCCCGCATTGGGATCCCTGCTCAGCAGGGAGTCTGCTTCTTCCTCTCCCTCTACCCCTTGCCATTCCCTGCCCCCTCCTGTGCACACTGTCTCTAATAAATAAATAAAATATTTAAAAAAAAATAAATGTAGTTCAGACTAGTAACTATACCTCAATATCTATCCTCCTTCTTTCCTATAATAATAAAACCTCTGATTTCTAGGTCGGCACCTAGCTACAGAATACAGGCTGTACAGGCCCTATTTCCCAGCCTGTCTGGCAGTTAGAATGGCCAGGGTTGAAGTTCTGGTCAATGGATTGTGAAAAGAAGTAATACATACAGTTTTCCGATCATGTCCTCAACCCGACTCCTTGATGCTTTTCACCTTCCTGCTGACGGAAATATATACATGGCAGACGGCAGTGGGTTTGCTGTGATATAATAAATAACTTGCCTGAAGACATACAAATGGCTAACAGACACATGAAAAAATGTTCATCATCATTAGCCATCAGGGAGATTCAAATCAAAACCACATTGAGATACCACCTTACACCAGTTAGAATGGCCAAAATCAACAAGACAGTAAACAACAAGTGTTGGAGAGGATGTGGAGGATCTTACACTGTTGGTAGGAATGTAAGTTGGTGCAGCCACTTTGGAAAACAGTGTGGAGATTCCT
>CM052885.1:106548931-106600965 GCA_028534135.1 Potos flavus | reverse complement strand
AGCCTCCAGACTGGTGTCCACACTGATGTGTGCGGTGGGTACGCCCTGACTCCACAGGGAAGGGGCCTGGAAGCCCTGCATTCGGGATCCTCCTACTTCCTCCTGTGTGCACCCTTGAGGAGAAAAGTGCCATCATAAGTACTGCACTTTCATTGAGTTCTGTGGATCATGATAGCCAATTATCCCACCTGCGGGGTGTTGTGGGAACCTCCTGGATTGGTAACCAATGGGTCAGCAACTCAGGGGGCCTGGGAACACCACCTGTCTAAAGTGGGGGCAGTCTTGGGAAAGAATGAGCCCTTAAGTTGTGAGCTCTGATGCTAACTCGGGCTGGTGAGCATCAGAATGCAGTTGAGATACATCCGACTGGGGTGGAAACAGTAGTGCGACCAACCCTACCAGTTTTCCCCAAACACAGGACCTTCGGTGCCACCAGAAAGTCCCAGGCAAACCAGGACAGGTCACTCGCTGGTGTTGAGTTTCTGTAGCAATAAGGACAAGGGCAATACCCTAAGGATTGGTGAAGCAAAAGACAGGAAGATCCTGAGTCCCTAAGGGTTTCATGGAGCAGAACCTCCTCCACGTAAGCCTGGACTGCCCACCTCTAGTGTTTTCTATGACAAATAAACATTTATCTTGTGAAAGCCACTATTCTGTTAAACAGAGATCCACCTAATGTGGGTACCTGAAAGTGGAGGGGTGAATGTAACAGAAGCAAACATCTATGTGGCTTTAGACCACCGGCTGGGCGATAGGCAGTGCTGACTCAGATAGTATGGTTTGGAAAACCAGTAATCCTTGTTATGCAGTGATTATATACTTGGAAAAATAGTAATGCTCTAGTTTGCATGACAGACCATGTGTTCACTAAGCCTGTAGGGCTAGGGGAAATATATACATAATATAGAGAGAATTTTGGTCTGTGTTGCTGCTTCTTGTGGATTTCAGCAAAATCCTAATGAACAGACAGAAATCCAAGATAAAGCTAGCCAGTGTGCTACAAAAATGGGGAAAAAATACAGCACTGAAGCACTCTCTGCCTGTGGTTTACAATCTAAGTTGACCAGGAGTCTGGCCACTTGGGGCTCTTCAGGATGGAAAAGGCCAATTACTTGTATACCTCCAAAATGAAGCTATTAAGGATGATAGCTCTGTGGTACCAGACTTAGCAGGAAATAATACCATGGCCTCAAAGTTTCATCGACGCCTTCTTTTAAAAGGTGTTTTTGGCATAAAATTGGAGCTGGCATGGAGGAAACTGGTCAATTAATGGAGTTGTCTTTCCCACCCAAGTGCTCGTGTTAGATGCAACTGTTAGCTCCCACTCAATTGAAGGATAGAGTAATAAGCAAAGCATCTTTAAAAGAAAAATTTAAAAAGTAACACAAGAATTTTCAGGTTTGAAAATCTATTTCTAAACAAGAGAGCTGCATCAAAAACTAATGATGTACTACTAGATACTGGTTAATTGAATTTAAATAAATTTTTTAAAAAACTTAAAAAATAAATAAATAAATAAATAAACAAGAGAGCTGGCTGTAGATATTTGCCAGGGAATTGACTTGACACGTACTAGCCAGAAGTGAGCTCCAAGAGCTTTTTCATCCACAAGGAGAACGTGTTCTGCAAGGCCCAACTCAGATGTGGCCAAGAAGAGTAACGGACAAGGAAGAACATCCAAAAAGGTAACTCCAGGAGACACCAAGGATGAAGAAATGAAGAGTTCCTCCAAGAGCGAGAATCAGAGGCTGCTGGATAGGGGGTGGGGTGTAGTCATGGTTATGGAGCAGCAGCCATCGGGTGTCTTATCTTCTCCTCCACCCAAATGGGATTTTTTATTGTTTTCCTGATCCTACTTCATCGTGGTATATTGGCTATGTGAAAGGCTGATAATGTACCTTGCACTTTCTTTAAAAAAGTTTTATTTAAATGCGATTTAGTTAACATTTAATTTAGTGTATTTTTAGTTTCAGGGGTAGAATTTAGCGTTTCATCAGTTGCATGTAACACCCAGTGCTCTTTACATCAAGTGCCCTCCTTAATGCCTGTCACCCAGTTACCCCATCCCCCTATCTCCCCTCCAGCAACCCTGTTTGTTCCTTAGAGTTAAGAGTCTCTTATGGTTTGCATGCATCTTTGTTTTCGTCTTATTTTATTTTTCCTTCATTCCCCTCTGTTCATCTGTTTTGTTTCTTAAATTCCACATAGGAGTGAAATCATATGGTATTTGTCTTTCTCTGACTGACTTATTTAGCTTTGCATAATACCCTCTATCTCCATCCACATCATTGCAAATGGCAAGAGTTCATTCTTTTGATGGCTGAGTAATATTCCATTGCGTATATATATCACAACTTCTTTATCCATTCATCTGTCAATGGGCATCTGGGATCTTTCTAAAGTTTGGCTGCTATAAACACTGTGTTTATAAACACATGTGCCCCTTCAAATCACTATTTTTGTATCCTTTGGATAAATACCTATGTACTTTTTAAGTCCCTGCCCCAGTAGGAGCCACATCTAGACCCGACAGAGAGGACTGTGCATTACCCAGCAACCCTAGACTTTGAGTTGGATTCAGTAACTACAGGGAGCTATAGCATTGTCCCCTTTGGTGTCGGGATGGCTGGGAAGATGGGTACACACGGATGCTTGGGTAACAAAGGCTGGACTGTGGCAAAAATTGCCAGTTGTTCCCATATGCATTATCCTTTTCTCCCTATAGGAATAGACCCCATAATTTTTAGCTGGACATATGGCTTCTCAGAATAAAAGCCAAATTTTCCAGTCTCTCTTGTGCAGCTTTCACCCCGAGTTCTTGACAATGGAGTATGAAGAGAACTGATGCATGTAACTTCCATGTCATTTCTTAAGGGAGAAAATCCCTTTTTATCCCCTCCCTCCTTCATGCCAGCTGGAACACATAGAGATGAATTCTCTTGCATCAGACAGACATGAGCAATGCCCTACAAACAATGAAATAGGATGCTCTTGAGTCCCAAAGGCTTTTGCAAAGCACAGTTACCATGCCAGCCCTGAATTTCCTGCCTTCTAAATTTTCATGTGTGAGAAAAATAAACTATCATCTTATTTAAGCTACTGTTATTTTGGGTCTCTGTTCTTTGCAGCCAATGCTATAATGCTCTAATATATGAAATATTGAGAATAAATGAATTACGCATTCACTTTTAAAGCCAGAGAGAAAACTCAAAAAAAAAGTACAAAGAAGGAAATAAAAATACGAGCAAAAATTAATGAAATAGGAAAAAAAGAGAAGTTTTGACAAGAAGTTTTTAACAAACTTGACAGAAAGTTTTGACAAAGAACAAACTGGTTCTCTGAAAATACTAATTATGTAGGCAAACTTATTACAAGATTAATAAAAAAAGAGATAAGGCATAAACAATATTCTCATTAGATCATAATTAAAATACAGAAAAGGTTTGTTTTTTAATCATGAGATTGTTATAAACAACTATATGTTGATATAAGACATAGATACAAGGAGAAATTTTCTATAAAAATAAAAACTATCAAGACTGACACAAAGAAAAAATGGAAAACCTGAATTATATCAATAACTATTTTTAAAACAGAATCATTTGTCAAAATTCTTCTACATTCCAAAAGAAATACCAGGCCCAGACAGTTTTATAATTGAATTTTACCAGCATTCAAGGAACAAGATATTTCTGTATTATACAAATTCTTTCAGGGAAGAGAAAAGAAGGGTACTAGCCAATTTTATGAGGCTAGATTAACCTTGATTCTAAAACCAGATATGGATAATTAATTAGTCAGCTTTATCAATGCAGAGAAAATCCAAAAATCTCGGTGCCTTATAAAAACGAAGATTCATTCTGAATTCATATTACATGTGACCTCCAGGTCAGCTGAGCCATGCCCTAGTCTATATGTCTGTTCCATGTGTTTTCACATTCGGGGCCACGGGCTGAAGGCATGTCCCCCGAGAGAAACAGGCTCATTTTGCAGGGAAGTTCCAGCTACAGGGATGCAACACGTTCATACTGAAAACATGTAATCCTCTTACAGGGCAGGTAGAGTCCAAGCATGGTTAACAAGAACACAATCCTCCACAGATAGCATGGGAAAATTATAGACCAATTTCCCTTATAAATACTAACCTGAATGTCTTAAACAAAATAGTCGATCAAATCCAATTTTTTAAAAAAATTATAAAACATGGTCGAATAGAACTTATGCCAAGTTGTTTATGCAAGAGTGGTTGAAAGTCAGAAAACCTGACAATGTGAAGCACCACGTTGGCATGTTAGGAGATAAAATTATATTATTATCTCGATAGTTGCAGAAAAAGTATTCAATAAAACTCAACATTCCCACAATTTTAGCAAATGAAAAATAGGGTTTTTTTTTAAACCTAAATATATACTTAAAATAATGATAATAAAAGCCATAATAAACATAATGCTTCGTGGTTAAATTTCAAGAAATTTGCATTAAAATTAGCAACAACATGCAAATGCCTGGTATTTCCTCTTCTGTTCTTCTGAAGGTGTTTGTTGCTTCAACAGGCAACTAAACAAGTAAAAATAAGAAGAAGAAGCAGTATGCGGTACAAGGTTTGGAAAGTAAAAGTTGTCATTATTGTCATCATTTGCCTACAATTTGATTGCTGCTCTGAAAATCCCAGAGAATCTAAAAACTACTAAAACTAATGAGGTATTTGAGTTCAGTGGCTTTGTTTAAATTCAACATTTTTTAAAATCCCAACAGTTATTTTTATACACCAAATACAGCCAAATTAGAAAATGTATATAGAATTTTTTAAAAAACCAGTAGTCACATTAGTCAAAAATCATAAGGCAACTGGGAATAACTCTAACCCAAAAGTGGGAAACTTTATGAAGAAAATTACAAAACATATTGCAACACTTTGTGAAGGTCTGACTAAATGGCAACTTATATTATGAATAGGAAGGAAGACATATCATAAGGATGCCAGTTCTCCACAAACATTCATAAATTCCATACGTTTCTAATCGAAATCCAAATAGAGCTTTTCATGGAACTTCCGCTAATTCCAAAATTCACATGTTAAGAACAGTAACCTAAGACTAGCCAAGGCGATTCAGAAAAGAAAGAAGTGAGGGAAGTAGTTTACCTTAAAAGATAGGAAATATGTGATGAACCAGTAGTAACTGGGGCAGTAGATGGTACTGGTGCAGGAATAAAACCTTAGTCCCCTGAAACAGGACAGAGAGCAGAAAAGCAGAACTACCTGTGTATATAAACGAAGTATACCAGAACATTGCATATTGATACAGCCATTCAACGGTTTGGGGACAGTTTGACGTCTGCGTGCAAAAATAAAAATAAAAATTATACCTTTGCATTTATGCCATGTATAATTTTTAAAAATTGCAAGTGGATTGGGGACCTAAATGTGAAAAACTATATTTAGAAGAAAATGGACACTTTCTTTGTGAACTCACAGTTGGGAAGAATTTCTTAAATAAGAGATTAAAAAGCATAAACCATAAAGGAAAGATTGACAAATTAAAGTTAAAACTTCTCTGTGGGGGGGCACCTGGGTGGCTCAGTGGATTAAGCCTCTGCCTTCGGCTCAGGTCATGATCTCAGGTCCTGGGATCGAGCTCTGCATCGGGCTCTCTGCTCAGCAGGGAGCCTGCTTCCCCCCTCTCCTTCTCCCTGCCTCTCTGCCTACTTGTGATATCTCTCTGTCAAATAAATAAGTAAAATCTTAAAAATATATATATAATAAAATAAAAAATAAAACCTTCTCTGTGAAAAAAAAGGTACCATAAACAAAATGAAGAGACTAGACAAAGTGAGATTAGCTGTTTATGATGCATACGGCCAACCAAGAATTAATACCCAGAGCATGTAAAGAACATCTACAAATCAATAGGAAAATATAGTGTTCACGTATGATCCCTAAATCATAAGTTACAATAGCAGGGCGCCTGGGTGGCTCAGTTGGTTAAGCATCTGCCTTCAGCTCAGGTCATATCTCAGGGTCCTGGGATTGAGTCCCTCATCAGAGTTCCTGCCCAGTGGGGAGCCTGCTTCTCCCTCTGCCTCTGCTGCTCCACCTGCCTGTGCTCTCTCTCTCCCAAATGAATAAATAAAATCTTTAAAAAAAAAAGTTACAATAGCAGGTGCCCAAAATTGCAAGTGCTAATTTTTGACCAAGCTCTTTCTTTCTCCAGCACCTCTACCCCCAGCACAATGTCAGTTTGCTAGGAGCTGATAAATGCCCACATCAATCAGAAGTGGACAGAGGTTTGTGATAAGATTTGAAATGGAGTGATTTGGTTTTGCTGGAGGACAGGGTGAGACAGAACCAGGAAATGAAAAAACGGTGAGGAAGGCATGGTTAAAATAAACAAGTAAACTTGGGCTCCGGGGAAAGAGAAAGTAAGCTTATTGGCAGACTGAATGAGGATCAATAAATTTATCAGGGATATCTGCCCAAACCCAGGATGGGGAAACTGTCTTAGCAGCAATGCCATAGAAGAAATTCCAGAATTGGAGTCAACAGTGAAGTCAGGATGAACCAACAGTGGGATATCACCATCATATAGGCTAAAGCCACTTAGCCATATTATTAGGAGTAGCACGTTCAGAGGAAAGGTTAGAGCTATTATCTTAACCTCACTAATCAGACCACAGTTGGAAAAGGTACTCTATTTCAGGCTTCCCACTATGGGGAGAACACCTAGGAAAATTTACTTTCCCATCAACAAAAGGTTAAAAGCCATTCCCATTGTGTGAATATGTGTTGTAAACCCACTGTTTGTTCATCAGAATACCAGGTGCAGGGTTTACAATGATGATCAAGACATGCGGAGTCTCCACCCTTACTGATTGAGTGTGAAAGAAGGGGGCAAATGGGAGAAAGTTAACATCTCATTATTATGTATCCCATTTTTAATTCATAAGGTGCTGAGGGAGCAGAAGGAGAGGCATTGAATCAGTCAACTTAGACTATGTTTTGCTGTAGTAACAATCCCTAGGTGCCAACTGCTTATAATTATAAATGTTTACTTCTCACTCTCATTAATGTCCATTGTGGGTTAACAGTGGCTCTCTATTCTACCTGCCCTTCATTCTAGGACCCAGAATGGAAGATCAATCTCTATGCCAATCTCATATCAGAGGGAAAAGCACAATGGCAAAACCAGGCAATGGCTCTTAAAGCTTCTAATCAGAAGTGGCATATATTCTATCACATTTCACTGGACAAAGTAGGTCACAAGGCCAGCCCTGGTGACAATTAGGTGGAAACTAAAATCCTCCTGCCAGAATGGGTCCAATGGGGAAAAACTCAGAAAGAAGAGGCCAGAAAATATTTTGAAAAAATAAAATCTACCAATATAAGAAAGAAATGTACAAGAATATACTTAGGAAATATATAAGAATATATACAGCATAAGAAAAAATGGGTACATATGTTCAGCAAGAGATGTTAATCTTCATGGCAGCAATATTCATAACAAACAAAAACTGGACACAACTCAAATGCCCACGAAGAGTAGACTGGATCCAACAACGGTGGCTCATTCATACAATGGGTCATACAATGGAATAACACAGAGAAAAAATAAAAGAATGAGCTACTGTCCCATTCAACAACATAGATGAGCACAAGGAGCCACATACAGGATGGAATATAGCATGCTTCCATTTATATGAAGTTCAAAAGAAAGCAACATTCATCCATGGTGATTGAGGTCAGAATAGCAGGTGCTTTTGAGAAGTATCTTCTAAAGGAAACATAAGGGGGCCTTTGAGGTGCTGTGGATATATTATATCTTTACTTGAATGGCTGTATACTCAAAATGGGTTCACTTAAGTATATGCAAGTTATGTTACTAAAAAAAGAAAAAGTGTTTGCCATACACCCCTAACCTGGACAGGGGAGTCCTCTTGGTGAAGGCTTGCCAGAGGAAATCATTATAAATTCAGACCTGAAAAATGTGCAGAAGGTATCTGGGAGAGACACATCTATGTGCATACTGGGGGACCAGAGAAGTCATGGCACAATCAAGAAGCTAAAATACTTCCTAAATGGCCACCATGTTTGCTGCCAGAAGAAACACCAAGAGGTGTGACTAGAAAGGACCCACATTTGCAAACCTTTAGAGCCATGTTAAGGATCTGGGTCTTTTATGTGAAGACCATGGGAATCCACTGACTTTTTTTTTTTTTTTAAATAAAGATTTATTTATTTATTTGTTTGTTTGTTTGTTTAAGAGAGAGACAAATAGAGAGAGCACAAGCAGGGGGAGAGGGAGGGGCAGAAGGAGAAGCAGACTCCCTGTTGAGCAGGGAGCCTGATGCGGGTCTCGATCCCCAGTCCCTGAGATCATGACCTGAGCCAAAGGCAGCCACTCAGCTGACTGAGCCACCCAGGCGCCCCTCACTGACTGGTTTTAAACAGCGAAATGGTATAGTCCTATTTCATTTTGGAATAATCACTCTGCCTATAGTAAAAAGGAAGCTGGGAGGCCAGCTAGGAGACGGCCGCATTTGTCTAAGCCAGAGAAGAGGGAAGTCCAAAATCGAGTAACTGATAACAAGGGCCACATGGCTTTTGTCTTATTTTCTATGCGCACGAACAATGGAGGTGAAGACAAGCAAATAGGTTCAAGAGATATTTAGGAGCAAGAATTGAAAGCACTGCAAAATGTCATCTGATAAACAGCTCAAGAAAGCAGAGTTTATTCGTTCCAAAGGGGACTGAGCAAAGTGCCAGCCCAAATACCAAGGGTCGCTGTGCGGAAGAAGCAGGTGCGCTTGGGAGAACCCAGAGTCCAGGGGCAAAGTCGCGAGGAGGCACTTTCTCCTGCTGTCCTCCCCAGCCAGGGGACAGATCAGCACCAGACACCGCGCTAGGAGGCGCCACGCAGAGGCTGGATGATTACCTTGCAGAGATTCTGTGGAGAGGAGCCAAGCAAAGTTTGGACCAGCTGACATCTGAAGGTCCTACGATGCTAAAGGTCCCGTGGACAACAGGCAGATCATTTGCCTCCTCTGAGGCTGACTCTTTTAACACTTCAGGTCTGGTCTCTGATGATATTTGCCACAACTTACATACTGTGATCTGGGCTTTCTGCCCAAAATGTGCCCATCATCCCAACATGCCCTAATTCCTATATACCCTTGAACTTGTCAGGGTGTATTTTAATTATCCTTTTCTGTGTTCATCAACGCCCATGAGGCTGTAACTACACCATATGAGGCATGATGTCTGACTCATTTTTATTTCCAAGAGCCTATCACGTGGCCAGATGCTATCAGGCAAATGAGCAGACTTGCATAGTATTCCATGGTATCGATGTACTAACACGGAACTGTCTTCCATATAGACACAGCTCTGATATCAAGTAGGCTAAGGGTTTGTGGCAGGAGGAGAGTACCACGAGAACCTGTTGTAATTTATCATTTCTATTTCTTTTTGGGGGGAGGTGTCTATCAAGAAGGACCATCACTGGGGCGCCTGGGTGGCCGTTGGTTAAGCATCTACCTTTGGCTCAGGTCATGATCCCAGGGTCCTGGGATCAAGCCCTGCGTCCGGGTTCTGTGCTCAGCATGGAGGCTGCTTGTCCCTCTCCCTCAACCCCTTCCCTCCCCTGTTGTGCTCTCTCTATCTCAAAAAAATTATTAAAATCTTTTTTTTTTAAGAGGACCACCATTTCCCTATTGAATGACTCCTAGAACTCAATGCATACTTATAAACAGAAACTTCTTTAAAAAATGTGAAGGAAGACTGAACTGTTGGCAGGAAATGTAGGTTTTTAATATGCAACACCTCCATGGGAAATGCGGGTCTCAGTTCCTCTGGCCGATGGTTCCTAATGGCAGCAATAAACCAAGGGGACCCCATTGGTCAAATAGATGTTCTGAGTTGACCAAGGGGGGGCGGGGACCGAACACTGCCCCAGTTGCTATCACTTCTGTGTTTGCTAATTGCTGAACCCGGTTGAAAGGCCCGAAATGTAATAAACACGTGCTTTATCACCAAAGAAATGGATGTACGTACCACAGGACCATGTAGCCTGAAAAAAATCAGAAAGAGGATATTATCAATGTGCCAGTGAAGGTAGACAGGAGTTCTGACTGCTTCACTAAAATTCTTCAAAGAAAGTTCAGAATGAACTGGAGTGGAAAGAGGTGGTGAGCAAAAACAGAGAGATGTAGTAATTAAAGTTAATTACTCTTGTTACTATGGTAGCAACCCAGAACAAGCAAAATTAGACACACGTTCAAGGTGAATCCCAAACAGGGTCATGTGCTTGCCTTCACCAAGAAGCTAGGAGCAGACAGTTATTTAACAGGATTAAATTCCATTGTTAACCCACTTTACCCCAAAGACCATCTCCTTCCATCAATTCAGGGTTGCAAGAGCACAAGTGTTATCTGAATCCTAAGATCTCTTACCCATATCCTGAAAGAATGGCCAGTTAGCTGAGGTCTTGGTTGGAGTCCCCCAGAAGCTGACCCGGAGGTAAGGATTCAAGTGCAAGTAGTTTGCCGGGGGCAGAGGGAGCTAAGAAGGAAAACGGGAAGGGGGGCTACTAGAGGGTGTGTCTTAAAGCAAGTTTCCACTCTGGGCGACTGGAATACAGTCCCACGGGAGAGCTCTGGAAGCCCACTTCGGACAAGTGCAGATAACAGAGCTGTCCTGCCAAGGGCCGAGGGGGCTGAGATATTTATCCAGCAGCTCTGAGTCATGGGCGAGGGCTCTCCTGAGGGCTGTTAATTCCTCGGCACATCCACACTACATTCTAGCCGGTGAAATGGGAGCAAGAGACATGCATCCTTTCCAGCTCAGCCCATGAAATCCTCGCATGGACTATTCT
Organism: Potos flavus; assembly: GCA_028534135.1. Classification (NCBI taxonomy): domain Eukaryota; kingdom Metazoa; phylum Chordata; class Mammalia; order Carnivora; family Procyonidae; genus Potos; species Potos flavus. Next base: position 106,590,097 of record CM052885.1, on the reverse strand, counting down.
CCCCCACTTTCCCCTCTCCAGGTGTCTGGAAGGGAAGTCACTCCAGGTGATCACAGAGGCCACAACCTGAAAGAAGAACCCCAAGATGAAAGGAAACTGGGCCCCTCCCAAATTGTCTGTTAAAGATGAACTCCCCACCCACCGGGAATGCCCAGCTGGATCAGAGCTGAGGCTGAAACACCCTTGACTTGCAGAAATAAGGAACTAAGACCATTCTTCACTCTCTTGTACTCACATCTACTGATGTCATAGATGTCAGGAGTCTCCTGCAAAAGAAATTGAACATGGTTCACATCTGGGGTTCAAATGCATCTCATGATCCTGAGGCAGGCCCATCAGAAACTGAATTTTCTAGGTAGGGTCATCTGGTCTACTGGGAGAGAACTCATCATGGGAAGAGAAAGCACAGAGCAAATGTGGTAGTCTCTGCCATAGGACAGGGAACTAGGGATCTCAGACCCAACCTGACTCTGTCTTCTCCCAATCATTCTGTGAGCATGTATGTTTTCTGGAAGAGGAGAGGGCCATGCGTGTAAAAAAAAAAAAAAATAGCTAGAAGAATGCTAGCCCCTCAGAGTCTGCCCTGCTGCAGACATGACCCCAGACTTCTCTGATGTTTTGGGTTTCATGGGTGCCGCTCCTTCATCCTGCCAGCAGGGACACCTTTCTCTTTATTCCCTCCTCTTATTGGGAGCCCACACCAGTAAGAAACAGAGCCATGGAGGAGGGATGGCCCATGAGCTGCAGACACGAGAGGGGCAGCTAATGTCAGAGCCATGGCACCCACACAGCAAGGGACAACAAAGTCCCTGGTGTCTGCCTCACCACCCTCTGATCGCCTCTCATTGGCCAAAGCCAAGCAGAAGCCAGGAAGTACAACCCACAGGTCACATAGCCTCACATGGCCCAGAGCAGGATGGAAATGTGTGCAAGGTGGACTGGGGGGTGGGGAGGAATGAGACAAACACAGAATAACCAGTACATCCAGGCTGGCCACAAGGTCTGACCAAATGGTAGCCATTTTCTTTCAAAGGCGGAATAAATTCCCCCCTTCCAAAGTTTGTAAAGGAAGATGTGCTTGGAAGGAAACATTTCTCACACCCAGCCAAGACAGAGTCCGAACAACCTGGATGGCGGGAATTTTTAGAAGCTGGCCTCTTAGCCACTGCGACGAAGCAGAAAGAGCTCTAATTAAAAGCAGTCCTTCCCAGGCCGCCGGCGGGCTTCAAGCAGTCCTTTGGTCTCCGGCTGCCTCCCCAAGTCACAGAACACCTCCCACCCACAGGGAAGCAAAGCATGGCCCATGCCACCCGGTACCTGCAGGCTTCTTACCCACCCTTACTACCCTTACCTGCCTCCTTGGGGCAAGAAACAGAAATATCCATGAGCAACTCGGGCTTCCACGCATCAACCTTTATTAATCCCTAGATGCACTGATCATTTTCCCAGAGTCGACCTTCTCTGACTCAACCCAGGAGGCATCTTTAAAATCGGGCCCTTTCCATGCAGGCTTACAAAAGCCATGCCAGCCAGGCCCAGGACCATCTGGGTCTGTCTGGTCCAATGACCCTGAATGGGCACTGTGTTGTCAGAAGGGCAGGTGGAGGTGCTAGTCGGCTGCCGTGGCAGCTGCCGTGGTTGCTGTTAAAAGTGGCCTCCCTGAGTGCCAACCACAATTAGCTGGTCTGTCCCATCGAGGTCCCTGTCAAAAGGAGCTGCGGGGGGTGTTTTCCTGGACCATTGCTCCATCTTGGTCCTGAGTTACCAAGAAAATAGAGAAAATCACATTAATCAAGGAAAGGGGGCTTTGGATGGAAAGTTCCAGAAGCCGGAAGTTTGGAACGGCAAAGTCGGCCCCGAGGAAAAGACTTGCCCCTCAGCAAATGAAGTGGAACCGTGCACAGCCCAGAGTCAGAATCTGTTCCTTTCACTGGCTTTTCAATCCCAGGTTTAAGAGATTTGATTTATTAAAGTTTTTAAACTTTAACCTCATAGATGAATTTCTCAGCCAACATTGATGAATTTCCCCCATCCATCATCATGCTTTAATGGGACGTGACTCTCACAAAGCACTTGGGCCTCCAATTTTGTTCAAAAATGAGTAGAAAGGAATGAAGGAGAAATCCTCCGAATTTTATCTCAGAGACTCCATACACAACACACCCACCCACCCACCCAGACACACAACCCAAACCCCCTAAGGCCCAGCCTCCCGCTGTGGTTGGTGGAGGGGAGGAGGACTATAGCAAAATGATAGAAATAGCCTCTCTCCCTGCTTGTGTCCCTTGGAAAAACTCTTATTTATCCTTCAAAACCCAATTCATAAGCTGCTTTTTCTTTGTGTTTTTCCCCAACCATCTGATCCCCTCTGAGTCTATTGTACTTTTCACACTATGGTAACTTTTACTCACCTCTATCCCTTCTAAACTCTGCAGGGTCTCTGACTTTGTCACCCTGTACTCCCAGAGCCTAGCACAGCACCTGGTACATAGACTTCAATTGAATCAAGGGACTTACTTAGGTTCTGGTTCTAGCTCTTCATCCTTCCATAGCTTCCCCTCCTGGCATCTCAATTTCCTTGGGTAGAAGATGAGATCAACCATTTCCTACCTGGCTGTCTTCGTCAACTCTGGCTGCTATAACAAAATACTATAGGCTAGGTGGTTTAAACAGACATTCTGGCTCACAGTTCTGGAGGCTGGGAAGTCCAAGTTCAAGGTGCCAGCAGATTCAGTTCCTGGTGAGAGCTCTCCTGCTAGCTTGTAGAAGGATGTCTTCTCATGGTATGCTCACCTGGCCTTATCTCGGTGTGTACACATGGAGAGAGCAAGGTCTGTCTTCCTCTTCTTTTAGGGGTACCAACCCCATTATGAGGGCTGCAGCACCCCGATGACCTCAGCTAAATCCCAAAAGCCCCACTTCCAAATACCATAAAACTGGGAGTGAAGGCTTCAATGTATGAATTTTGAGAGGATACAAACATTCAGACCCTAACACCTGCCTCCTCCCTAAGGCTGTTGTTAGGGTCAAAGAAGATGAGTCAGAGTAAATGCGACTAAGAACCTTGGAACTCTGTTCAGGTGTGAAGGATGATGTAAGGATAATTGCAGAGCAATGCCAAGACCGATGTGCAGCCTGCTGTTTCATCACCTTGCCTCCCCCTTGACCTCCAGGGTTGGAAATCAGTAACATCTGTCAAGTCAGACTATGCCACTTCATCTGTCATAAAATACTATTCACAAAGTCAAGCGACCTTCATTTGATTGATGAAGAAAAGAGAACTTAATTTTTCTCCTAAAAAGTTTGCAATGACTCATTCCCTAGGATTCCCTAGGTTGAACTGCTGATGGTAAAATTATCATTTTGCCATTGAGCATTCCATAGAACTCTTCTCCCAGAAAATACTAACCTAACCGGGGGCCCGTCACAAAACAATAAGACATGATAGACTGATTTGCAGTCCGAAAAGACTGGAAAACACTGGGTTAAACAAAGATCAATGATTTTCTTTCCTGCGGGACTTCTCAGAGCCTTTTTGATTCAGATAGGCATTGCTAATCTTCAGAAGTGCCACTGAAGCATGGTTTCTTAAGGAATTGGCCAAGAATGTGGGGTTTGGGATCCTGGTGATGTCTATTTCTATCAATAAGAGACAAGAGTAAGCACTCAATTGGGGAATGAGTGAGGAACAGAACATGAAAAATTAATTCTAATGATAGATACCATCTACTGAGCCACTACTGTGTACGATATTGGACATTCCACATGCATCGTCTTGTTCAATCCTCCCAACAAATCTGTGGGGTAGAGAGCATTCCCTCCCGCATCCGCCCCACCTCACCTCCTTTCTGCCATCCTGCATTGGCATGACTTTGCCAATTACTTCTATAGCACGTGAAACCATTTTTTTCCTGCCTGTGACTATGAGAAACTTTAAGGGGTAGCAGTAGTCATGTCAGAACAAACCGATATAGTTATAAATTCAAAAAGAGAGAAGAGCTTACACGGGGATCGTTAGAACATTTGCTTCCAACCATAACTGAAGCATCACACTGTTGCAACTCTTCAGCCTCCGTGGGCCTTTTGAAGGTAAGATAAATATATGACACTTATCACCACATATCATTCCATCACGGAACCTAGATGAACATCGCTATTTTGCTGAATTGTCTATTAATATAATTTCATATGATTATTTTTCTTATTGTTTGGTACAGACAAGTGCATGTTCCTCAATCTTATGTGAAGTATGAATAAATGCATCTTTAGAAAACCTTCGTGGTTTTATCTGAGCTGAATATATACGGAAACTAAAAATGGAGAGTTCACCACGTCAATGTAGCTCCGAGATGAGCCCGCTCGCCCCCTTGCCCAAGTCCCCAGCAGATTTCCTCCCTGACTTACACAGAGATGCTGTAGTTACGGCTCTCCCACTCGCCCCCCCTAAACTGAGACTGTGCAGCAGATGGCTTACTCAGGGGTCCCCTGGTCAGCAGAGGGCAGAGCCTGAGTTCTCTCTCCTTCTCAAGAACAAGGCAGACAAGCCATTATCAGAGCTTGAACGTAAAGTCAAGGCTAGCTTGGCCATGATAGGACTGGCAGCTGAAACCCAGAAAATGGATCTCAAGCCGCCACTCTCCCAACCCCTTGCTGAAAGAGTGCACCAAGGCTGAGCCTGCAGCTGGAGTCAAGGGGACAGAAGCAGGCGCCTGAAGTGCAAGGAACCAGAGGGGGCCAAACAGATGACTCCCACCTGGATGGACCAGAGTGGTCCTAACCAGCTTCAAAACGTGGCAATCCCTCCGCTTACTCAAAATTCTGGCCTAGGTAGATGGATTTCTTTCTCTGGGCCTCTATTGCAGCTGTGAGAATTCTGAATCAAGTTTGCACACGAATTGCTAGTAGTTGCTTTTGAGTCATGATTTCGATAGGGGGACTTAGTCCAAATCATAAAATCAGAAAGGCATTAAGCACTGGAATGGAGGTTTGGACACTAAAAGAAGATGCCTTTGAATATGCTTATTATCTTCAATGGAGCAAAACGGATGGGCACGTATTCCGCTCAAACGATAGGGAAGGACGGTACTAAAGATTTCCAGAGAGCCGCGCTAAGTGGAAGTCAATGGTACAGTACCTATCGTGGCTATGTGACCGGCTCGAGATGCGAAAAATGTCATTGACGTCACCTTTATTCAGGGTGCTATTATTGCCTTCATTTTGTGAGGGGAAAATGTATTCATAGGAGTCTTCCTAAGTCTGCCTCTGCCCCAGTCCCTGTTCCTATTTTTCCCATGAGTTTCTCAACGCCACGGTCTCCTGCCAGGAGGGGGTTTGGAACCACGATTTTTGCAGCAGGAGACAAACCAGTGAAGCCTTTCTTCATGAATGGAACCACCATCAGCCCAGTCACCCACACCGCAGACCTAGGGCCATCCTACTAATCATCCCGCAGTTCTCTTCCTCCCTTACCCCTGCCTTACATCAGAGCTGTAATCTGACCTCTTTGACATCTGTCGGCTCTGTCCCTAAGCTGCCGCATGCACTCGTAAGGTGTTAGCTCATGTCTTGCTTAGGTTTTTTTCTCCAGGTCCCAGCTGGCCTCCTGGCTCCTTGAGCAGGTTTCTAAAAGGCCATCTGGGAGTCCTGCTTCATCTCCCATCGCTCTCACACACACCCTAAATTTCTGCCCTATGGGAGTTCTTTTAGCTCTGCTGCCTTGCTTCTCCTGCTCTTAGTACCTCTTCCGGAACCCCACTGGCCCCCGACCCCCCAGTTACGGTCTTCTTAAAGATCTACCTCATTCTCACCTGGAAAGCCCTTCCCGGTCCTCCTCCTGCCTCAGAGTGAGTTAGGAACTCCCTAACTTAGACGCTCCAATTAGAACGTCAGCCAGCTGTGTGACTTTGGGAACATCGCCGGCCCTTTGTTGGTACATGGATATAACACCTGTTTCATGGGATTGTCCTAAGTGATGGCCCGTTATGCCTTCAGCGCAGAGTGTGCCCTCAACAGGTTTTCAGTGATTGGAGTGGAGAAAGGAGGGAGCTAACCGGATCCTTTTCCTCCTTAGATGATGGAGAGATGACATTAGATGACTCATGTCACCTTTATAAAATGCCTGATTTCAAGCCCTGTAGTCTCCCTTTCTCAGAAACTGCTAGTTATGCCCCAATACCCGCTTTCTCCTTTTTTTTAATAGTAATATTAAACCCTGGACTCGGTTGGGTATATGATGGGCCAGCCAAAACAAATATGACGATTCCTAACCTGTCTTGTAGCTAGATGCAGACGTGAGGTTAAGATGCTTACATTCTAACCAACAGGACATGAGCAAAAGTGTGTGCAACTTCTAGTTCCTGTCCCTACGCGGAAAGAAGAGGCACCTGCACTCCATCCTAGCTCGCCTCCCTCAGCGGACGGGGGCTGATGGGGGGCCACGTCAGATCAAACAGAGACAGGCAATATCCTAGAAATGGAGGAGCAGCAAGTGTCGAAGCAGCCTGAGTCCCTGAGCACTAGCGAAGAAGAGAGTGGCCACACCATCGTGGCTTTTTACGCAAGAGAAAAATAAACTCATTTATTAAGCCACTGCCATTTTGGGTTTCTCTTCGAGCCACTGAAACGCCATCCTGACTAATACAATTTCAAATACATTTCCATCTAGCTCTTGACTCCACAATCCCACCAATAAGGGGAGCAAAAGAGGGTCATTCTACTCCATTCACTTCTCCCAAACTACTGCAGGTGAGCACCCAGGTGAGGCAAGCCATAGCTTTCAATCAGTAAAGCTAAAAGTTATAAAAATGCCTGCAGAATTATATGCCAAAGACTTCTATTATTACCATATCACTATGTCAAAATCGAAAGGCATGTAAGATTTCTCCAGAGGCCGTCCATAATGCATTGCAGAACTGTGTAGGTGTTTTATGAAATGTGTTTTATTCAAGCTAGGATATACAACACTAACATTATTGAAAGAAATTAAGGGTCTGGCCGTCTCCTTTTAATATGTTCATTATTCATGTTATAGTCCTTTAACAAAAAAGTAAAGTCGTATACATATTCAATTTAATTTAAATTTTTATTTTACCTGCTATTCATCTTCGGTGTCCAATGAAGAAGAAATATTCCCTTATTACTCTTATATTAGTTTCTGACAGTTCAATTTCTCTGACTGCTACGCCTCAGACAACCTCCCCTGAAAAAGCGTATAGGTAATTGCTTTGATCAAAATTTCATGCCAAATCTTTTAGATTCCATGTAGATCACAGTGTGTGAACAGGGACACGTGGTAGCAGAGTCCGGAGCCACACCTGGGAAAAGTTTCTCCGTCCAAAACATGGCCACACATTGGGAATCGCCTGGGAGCTTTAAAATCCGCCGATGCCCAGCCCCACTCGAGAGCTTCGGGTGTAACTGGTAGGGGGTTCTGGGCATCAGGATGTCAGTGCAGAGCCTGTGGTGAGAGCCTCTGATTTCATAGTTTGGTGGGGGGTAGCAGAAGAGGGTACAGGACCTACACAGGCAATGCCTGCTTTGGACTGTTGACTTGGTCACATAGGTTTGTAGGTTTCTTATATTTGTTTTGCGTGTTTTTTTACAGTGTTTTAAAGATTTATTTTTAGAGAGAAAGAGAGAGTTGAGTGAGCAGGGAGGAGAGGGGCAGAGGGCAAGGGAGAGAAAGAATCCTCAAGAAGACTCCTTGCTGAGTGGGAGAGCCCAATGCGGGGCTCGATCCCAGGATCCTGAGATCTGGACCTGAGCTGAAATCAAGAGCCAGCCACTTAACTGAATGAGCCACCCAGGCGCCCCTGTTTTTTACAGTTTTATAGAGACATTCACTTGCCATAAAATTTGCTCACTTACAGTGTACGACTCAATGACTTTTACTACATTCACAGAGTCATGCCACAGAGAAGGGAAGGAGGGAGGGAAAAAGGAGGGAAGGAAGAGAGAGGAAGAACAGAAGAAGGAAAGAAAGGAAGAAGGAAAGAAAGAGGGGGAAAGAAAACAAGAGCAGAAGCGGGTAAAGCTATTGAGTCGGTTATTTCTGTCCAGGGTCTACCACCCAGAACAATTATTTTCTTCTCATTTAAGTATGCTCTTTATTTTTTCCAGTCTGTAAAAGGGGTGTGATGAGGTTGACCTTACACGGTGGGAGGCAAGGCTCAAATGTGTTCACATAAACTAAGCACCTGATACTTGACACAAAGCAGGTAACCATCAAAGGTTTATTCTCATTCACGTGCTCTTCATAAGAGCTAGAAAGGGGGCAGCTTCATGGGGCTGGGAGAGCTCAATCAAGTCATGAATGACAAAGCAAGAACGAGGGCCATGTCTCCAAACTTTAAGACTGCTGTGAAGGAGAACAGTCACAGGCTGTCGGGATTCCTGCCTTAATTACCGCTTCAGAGACAGACTCCTGGGCTTTGTGGCATATGGCTCGGACCCGAGGAAGGAATCTTTACCTTTACGTATTTCCTAGGATCAGTGAGGGGAGGGAGGTCAGAGGGAAAACGGTGGTAATCTAGGCCTCTGACTCCATGTACCAGTCCATAGGACTAGTCCTTGCTCCCAGTGGCAAGGAGGTATTTAGTAAAAGGTGAGAGGGCTGCCTGGATGGCTCATTCGGTTGGGTGACTCTTGGTTTCAGCTTAGGTCATGATCTCAGGGTTGTGAGATTGAGCTCCACAATGGGATCCATACTCAGTGTGGTCTGCTTGAGAGTCTCTCTCCCTCTCCCCCTCACTCGTGCTCTCTAAATAAATAAATACATACATACATACATTCTATAAAAAAGGTGAAAGATGAGGCACCTGGGTGGCTCAGTGGGTTAAACCCTCTGCCTTCGGCTTAGGTCATGATCTCAGGGTCCTGGGATCGAGCCCCGCATCGGGCTCTTTGCTCAGCGGGGAGCCTGCTTCCCCCTCTCTCTCTGCCTGCCTCTCTGCCTACTTGTGATCTCTTTCCTCTCTGTCAAATAAATAAATAAAATCTTAAAAAAGAAAAGAAAAGAAAAGAAAAAGGTGAAAGATTTATATGATCAGAAGAGAAGCCAAAGCATGGGTGGGCTTCTTCAGAGAGGCCCAAGAGAAGGATGTGTCTGGCTAAAAAGATTGTCCAGTTATCTGTCATGCCAGAAATTCTCAAATTTTAACGTGCACATGAATCCCCTGAGGAGCTTTGTTCCGATGCAAATTTTGATTTGGTAGAGCTGAGTAGAGCTCAAGGTTCTGCTTTTTTTTTTTTTTTTTAAGATTTTATCTATTTATTTGACACAGAGAGAGAGAGAGAGAGACAGTGAGAGAGGGAACACAAGCGGGGGTGGGGGGGAGAGGGAGAAGCGGGCTTCCCACTGAGCAGGGAGCCCAACGCAGGGCTCGATCCCAGCAACCTGGGATCATGACCTGAGAAGAAGGCAGATGCTTAACAACTGAGCCACCCGAGGTGCCCCCCAAGGTTTTGCTTTTTGAACAAGCTCCGCAGGGATGCCCATGCTGCTAGTTCAAAAACCGCATTTTGAGGAGCAAGATATTAGACCTTCCTTGTCTTTTTCATTCTTCTCAAACAAGAAAGGACCCAGCTGTGGAAGTGCTAGGAAGAAAAAAGGCGGGGACAGATTTAAAGAGAAACAGGAATTGGCAGGGACCCTCACAGCTGCTTTGGGCCCAATAACTGTTTCCTTAACCTTAATAATAGAAAACATACCCTCCCCTTCATATCTAAAACCACGCCATGAAATGTTAAATATCTGGCTGAAAATTTTAAATGCATTAGGAATGCCATTGTCAATATCTTTGTTATGATATTTTACTACAGTAATCCTGTATTGTTCCCCAAATTCTATTTCTCTGTATTATTTCTTACAAATGAATGTGAATCTATAATCATCTCAAAATAAAAGGGTTAATTTAAAAACTCACAATAAAAAAAGTGAATGACTCTAATGAGTGGTAACTGATCCTTTGGTAAGTCATAGTTTCCAATTCCGTGCTTTCGATGAGATTGAAAAAGTACTTAATTGAGTTGTTGATTAGCAGATCATTAAAAGTTGTTCTTCATGACTTTTTTTTAAAACACTAGACAGAAAAAAAAAACACCACTAGACAGAACAAGTGATTCAGAGTTGTACTTGAGTAAAAGTCAACTTGTAATAGTAGGAAAAAAAAGGAATGGGTTTGTGTTTTAAATATTTATATTTATTTATTGATTTATTGATTTTTAAAGATTTTATTTACTTATTTGACAGAGAGAGATCACAAGTAGGCAGAGAGGCAGGCAGAGAGAGGGGGAAGCAGGCTCCCTGATGAACAGAGAGCCCAATGCAGGGCTCGATCCCAGGACCCTGAGATCATGACCTGAGCCGAAGGCAGAGGCCTAGCCCACTGAGCCACCCAGGTGCCCCAATATTTAGATTTAAAAACATGTCAAAAAAACAAAAAAATAAAAACATGTCGATTTCATTTTACAATGAGAAACACGAAAGTCTGGTGTATAATATTAGCAAATAGATTGCTTTCTAAATTTCCTAACATGGTCACTGAAAGAAGGAGCTGAGGAGAAGGGGAAAAAATCAGAAAGGAAAGGCAGAGGGAAGCAGAGAAGGACATAAGATGAGGGAGACCCATTTCTCATTTCTAGACTCCCTTGCAGCTATGGAGTGGCCGTGTAGACCCTGTTTGAGGCAATAAGATGGAAACAGATTATTTGATTATTTTTCTTTTTCTTTCCCTTTCTTTTAGAGAGAGAGAGAAAGAGCACATGAGCCAGGGAAGGGGAGGGGCAGAGGGAGAGAGAGAGAGAGAAGCTTAAGCAGTCTCCACATCCAGTGCAGAGTCCGATGCAGGGCTTGATCTCACAACCTTGCGATCATGACCTGAGCCGAAATCAAGAGTCAGTTGCTTAACCCACTGAGCTATCCAAGTGCCCTGGAAACAGATTATTTCTCTAATCCAAAGAGACATAACTAGCTTACACACAGTTTTAGCTTTTCCCCATTCTCCTGACATCTTGCAACCCAGATGATTAAAATCTCCTAGCAGAGATGGTAGACCAAGCAGTTAGGTGGAATTTGTATTTTTGACAATCTCTTCAGCTGGCTATACCAGCCCTGGACTTGTCTTAAGAACAAAATGAACTCCAGCTTGTTAAACCACTCTGGTCAGGTTTCTCTTACATGCAATCAACAATCCCAGCTTCTAGACAACCCCGTCTGTGGTCAGATGGACAAGTTAGAAATATCTTCTGAGTTTTATGGCTAAAACAAAGGTTTGTTTCCCTGTGGAATTTTATAGTTTTCATATGTGTGTAAAGAAGTGATTTGCATTTTAGCAACTCACTTTGGAACTTGAGAAATACCAGTTTCTTTGACAGTCAGCAGCTGTCTGATTGCCTTATGTTCATTCTTTGAAAGATTAGACCTACTATATTTAGTTGGAATCAGTGTATTCCGTGTGTTTTGCAAAAATAATAAAAAATCGGATTCCAGTTTGGAGGATCCACTTAACTATGCTGTATGTCTAGAGTCCAAAAACTATCCGAACTGTTATGATCACAAATACAACTAGAAATTAGTATTACCCGTTTTGAGTAAAACTGACCGGATATTTTGGTGTGTTTTAGAAAAGGTAAATCTTCCAGGTTACTTCCTCAAAACCCCTAGGATCCGGGCTCTGAAGTTTGAAACACTGATCATATCATTGCCAATCACATCATGCGGCCTGAATGTTTAGAAAGGGTGTCTTCAAGTGCCAGTTCTAAAGGTTCCACCGTCTTTTTTCATTTTAAAGAAATAAACTTTACTAAAATGGCAGCCTAAAATACTAAAGATATTCTAGAACAAAGTAAAATATATATGTTCAAAGCAAGAATTTTAGGTTAAGTGTTAAGTTCTGCTCCTCTTCCTTAGAATATAAAATAGTACATTTAAACAATATTTCTGGGGCGCCTGAGTGGCTCAGTGGGTTAAAGCCTCTGCCTTCAGCTCAGGTCATGATCTCAGGGTCCTGGGATCGATCCCCGCATCAGGCTCTCTGCTCAGTGGGGAGCCTGCTTCCCCCGCTCTCTCTCTGCCTGCCTCTCTGCCTACTTGTGATCTCTCTCTCTGTCAGATAAATAAATAAAATCTTTAAAAAAACAACAACAACAATATTTCTGAAGTTCCATTTGGCAACAAATGTCAAAAATTTTGCCTACCCATTGCCCTTGGCGATTTTGTTTCTAGGAACTTATCACGGATGAGTGCAAGAACCTAGCAGCGCAGTTCACAAGAGGGAAAAATTATAAAACAATCTAAATGCCCAGTAATAGGGGATTCATTAAATTATAGTATACCCATGTAATGAGGGCATTAAAAATGGCCTTGTAGAAGATTGCTTAACAACAGGGGCCCCTGGCCGGCTTAGTCGGTTAAACGTCTGCCTTCAGCTTAGGTCATGATCGCAGGGCGTCAGGCTCTCTGCTCGGCTGGAAGTCTGCTTCCCCCTCTCCCTCTGCAGCTCCCCTGGCTCCTGCTCTTGCTCTCTCTCTCTCTCTCTCTCCCCCTCAAAATAAATAAATAAAATCTTAAAAAACACGTACACACACAACATGGGGAAAACAGTCATGATTAAGTGAAAAAGCAAAAATATATATAAACCCATTGGATAAATGTGTTATGAAAGGATATGCACAAAGATGGCTTTTTTATAGATAACTGTTATTTTCTTTGTGTTTCTGTTTTACGTAAACATACATGACTTTTAAAAGAAGGTTGGTTTTTTTTAATTGCTGCTGCAGCTGCCACCTCTTCCTATTACAAACTAAATTATCCTTAATGGCCTTTCATATCTCATCAGAGACTGGCAGGAAGACAGCTCATCACCTGTGAGGATGGCAAGTCGCTGAGAGGAAGAGCAGACATAGAGGGTGGCCGGGAATGATGACCAGAACAGACCAAATCAAATATGATAGGTGTAAGGACAAAGTCCTACCGTGAAACCTATCTGCCCTGCCCCTGAATGGCCAGGCTCAGCTTCAAAGCTTCGTGGAAGAGATAATCTCCCCCCAAGTCGGGCTACGGTTAGAGAAATTACATTAACTGCATTTGAAGGAGAATAGGAACAAACTGGAGTGTGTCCTAAGCAAAAGGGCCGGGACCCAAAGACCCAAAGACAAAAACAGCTGGGAGATATGTAGTGAGAGAGACAGCTGGAGGATCAGGGACTGTTTAACCCAGAGAGGTGCCAAGTGAGGGATGGGGAAGGGACATGGGAATCACCCGCAAACATCTGAAGGACTGTCATTCGGAAGACAGTTGGCCCAGAGTGCAGAACTAGATCTAATGGGTGGAAGTTTGGGGGAGACCAATTTTAGTTGAAAATGAGGTGGAATTTTTGTCTTAATTAAGACTTCCTGGGGCGCCTGGGTGGCTCAGTGGGTTAAAGCCTCTGCCTTCGGCTTAGGTCATGATCTCAGGGTCCTGGGATTGAGCCCCGCATTGGGCTCTCTGCTCAGCAGGGAGCCTGCTTCCCCCTCTCTCTCTGCCTGCCTCTCTGCCTACTTGTGATCTCTCTCTCTCTGTCAAATAAATAAATAAAATCTTTTAAAAAATAAAAAAAAAAAAGACTTCCCAATAACGGAATAGGCTGTCTTATGCCACCATGAGTTATCCATCACTGAAGACATTCAAGCAAAAAATAGGTAACTACTAAAGTATTCTATAATGGAATTTCTGCATTCTGTAGGAAATTAGACTAGAAAAACCCTGATGCCTCCTTCCAACTCAAAAATGATTCCAGAGTAGGGAACCCCACAGGAGATAGCGCCGAGTCCCTATTCACCAATTCTTGCCAAAAATTCCCTAATTAGAGATAAACTCCTTTGGTTTCATCCTCTATGATATTAAATTATCATTTGAGATTTAAAAAAAGTACTTAAAGCTGTTAACAGATATAATCAACTTCATGTGGATGAGTCTACCAGATCCTTTCCCAAGAATGGGTTTCCACGGTGATTGACAAGGGGGATAAAATGGTCCTGAGCTAGGAAAGCAGCGATATCCAGGAGCCATGGAACTGGAGAGAAAAGGGATGCCCCGAGGATCAAGTTCACAATCCTGTATATCAACATGCCGACTTGGGTCTTGAAACTTCATCTTAATGTCCACCCCATGGTCCAGTGCATGTGCCAATTACTCTCACTGTTTCTTTGATCCAAGGGTGGTTAATGAGCACCAGACCAGGCTCTCTCCAACGACACGCGAATGTGCCCACTCCACAATCGCCAGCCAGCTGTGCTGCTGAAATTAACTTGTTCAGCTGGCCCTCCAAATAAAGCCATTTAAAGAGTGCAATGTACCATAGAAAGCAATTTGTTTCCTTAAGATTTAGTACCCCACATGAAGATTGATTTTGATTTGAAAGACAGAAGCTACCGCAAGGTGAATAATTTTAAGTTTAACATATTCCTCCTCTCAAGGAGCCGAATGCATTAAAATTAGGTGCAAAGTGCTTCTAATTTGTCAATCACTCCTTGGATAATTCTGTTTCTGCATTACCAGGGAAATTGCCCAAGAGACCTGACTTTTGGCTCCTTTCATCTCCACTATTCTTTTAACTTGATCATGGCTGCAGTATGCAAATGTGGCTCCATTTCTAGGAGCTGGGTGAGGGGGGATCCAGGATAAACACAGCCCCAAACCTACCTTAACTTTGTCAGGAGGTCAGAGGGGTGACAGGCCTCCTAAGTTCCGTCACACATCAGGTTGTAGGACAGGGCACTCCATGAAACAGCTGACACAGAAGGCATTCCTCCTCTGTCTGCAATCTCGAGAGTGCTTGCTAGTTCCTTCTGTCCATTGGCAAGCACTCTCCAAGACCTGCTCTGTGTCGGACTCTGCTTGGCCCCCTGGTACATGATGACCAAGGACAGACCCTACCCTCGAGAGCTTCAAACATCAGAGAAACAAAAAAAACCACAGCTGTCCCAGGGAGATAAGTACGGCGCAGGAGGTAAGCACAGGACCCTCTGAGACCATTAAGGAGGTTGCACAAGGTCTTCAGGGGAAGGGGATGAGTTTGAGGAATGAGCAGTGAGTGAGCCAGACTGTCTGGGGGGCCTAGGACGCTCAGAAGGAAGAATGGGTAGAGAGAGCATGTAGAGTCACACCTGGCATTTGCTGGGTCCTTCTGGTGTTCCAGGCATCGTGGTAAGCACTTTGCAGGTATGTTCTCCTTCAGTCCTCACGACGACACAATGCAGTGGACTCCATTCCAAGGTAGGGACCACCATTGGTCCTATCACACAGATGGAGAAACGGAGACATTGGTAAGTTAAATCGCATACACACGGTAACCCAGCTTCTAAGTGAAAACGTCAGGATTCAAATCCGCTAAGTCTGATACAAAGTCTGTGTCAATGTTTGCTTTTCCGAAAGACCTGGATTGTTGGGAGAAGTCTGAGCCAGAGAGGAAGCTGAGGCACGCGGCGGTCAGGCTCCAGCCGACCTACTGATGTCAGTGATAAAATGTACGTAGAGTTCTCAGCACAGGACCCAACATGCATTAAGTGCTCAATAAATTTTAGCGATGAGGAGGACCAGGAGTGCTTAGAGGAACGCTGAGGCAGATGGAGCCAGAGACTTCAGCAACTCTGGGAGTGTCTCATGAGTCATGCAAGGTCTGGACGTTACCCCGAAGGCAGCAAGGATTCATCCCGGGTGCAGAAGTGACATGCTTAAGGTTTGGGCATAGAAAGGTGACCACCTAAAAGGCAGCTTTGCAAGAGAGAGAGCAGGAATAGAAGGATCTTGGAGGTTGTTTTGCCCCAGGGGAGAAACACTAGAACTGGCTGACACAAAGCAGGGAGGGCAGGAGATGGTCTTCAAAGGATATTTAGGAGGCAAAACAGACTTAGCAAGAGATCACAAGAAGTAAGAAAGGAAAAGATTCCTGCCTTAGGGAATTAGGTGAATGGCAATGCCCTTTCCAGGGCAGGAAATGTGAGGAAGGGAATAATGGCTTCTGTTGGAATGTAAGACTGAAGTAGCTATGAGGGGATGTGGTTATGTGGGGATATGGGATGTATATGTGGGGATGTCCAACGGATCTTTAGAAACATACAAAATCGAACCCAACAGATTGGTGTGGAATAAAATGAAAGTGTCCATCCCTCCATGGCTCTAATACCCATTCAGACCAACCCAGACTCCTGTCCACAGAGCATGAAAGGAAACCTCCAACACAACCTTGCCCTCTTTGCTGTTCTGAGTCCTGGACTTCATCCCAACGAGCCCCATCTCCCACTGCGCAGCCTGCTTTCAAGTCTGCCAAATTCTGGCCACTTGACCTGCACCCCATCTCCCAGCCACAGGCTTTGCCTCCTCTCTGTCCAACCTTCAGATTCTCTCTCCGGCCTCTCTGCTTTAGGACCCCCTTGAAAAAGTCCCACAGCCTCCCGACCACCTATGGCCAGTGCCTCTGGGAGTCCTGACCTGTACTTTAACAACAAGGTAAACAGGAATGGAGAAGTAAGGTGGAATGGAGGAGGGCATGAGGCCATCAGAGTTTGATTCCTTCCGTGGAGTTAACAAGCCCCAGATTATCCCATCTGTGCCCACAATGTGGTCCCACGCCACGTCTTCCATGACGCCAATCTCCTCAATCTCTTGGGATGGATTTGAGTTTCATTCCTCCTGGACTCAGATTTGGAAATGGTAGTTTCTGGAGAGGAGAATGGGGGGGGGGGGTGGCGTGTGAACTGATCTTGGCCAGTTGCTCCACCTGCTGCCTTTGCTGGGGACAAGGTAGACTGGAGCCACCAGGAGTGTGAGCCCTCCTCTTCCTCAGATCTCATGCCCACCTCAAGTTCTCAGGCGTTCTCTCCTAAAAAATAAATGCACAAACCATGTCTATTTGTGGACAGGTCACAACCCTAGGAGGATTCCACAGGGACCACCTTCCTGGAATGGACAACATATGACTACTCATGTATTCAGGTCAGTGAACCTAGAGATGTGGTGGCAAATGCAGTCAACATCCAATGAACCGAGGAATGAATGAACTCCATTATGTGTAATACTCAGACTTTCTGGCCATTGAATTAGGCTCCTCTAAAGAGGTAATGAGGGCTCCAGTCTTAAAAACATCCAAATAAATAGGAGATGGAGAAGCAAAGCAGATGCAGAGGGGACAAGTCATAGCTGAGCCCTTCCAACTCTGCGAACATGTCTTCCTGTGACTTATCCAAGGTTGATAGGGTAGAAAATGGTTCCCTGGTCTTGTCCAGCCAGGCCCAGCACCCTGGTGTCTTGGTGGCAGATTACTGCCAGGATACAGGCATTCATTGACGCCCTCCCCAAAGACGGCTCTGCACAACCAGCGCCCTGCAGCACACAGACGTAATTCTTACCCTGCATCACTGATAACCATTCTGTTTTGGAAACTTGATTCACCAGTAGTCATTCCAGAGGAGCCCTCTGCTGCTTTTGTTCCAGAAATACTACAAATTATTGCAGGTTAGTGAAGAAAAGGAAACTGGTCAAAATGAACTAGCTACTAAACCACTCCTTCTTCTTCCCATGCGAAAAGCAAGAGGAAGCAATTAAGAACAAGGACCCTGGGTCCACCAGCCCAAAGACTGCAGGGCTGGCCCATACATGGGTCCAGTTGTACTTTGTTAGACATTTGGCACACAGGAACAAAGCACCTGGCATTGCCTGCTGATGACCGAGGTTCCCATCCCACCCCACAGCCAAGGCCGAGAATGCTTTGTGCCCCCATGGAGCGCTCATCCCCAAACTGCTGAATCATTTTTGAATTTGTACAGTAATGGGCTGTCAGTGGGGTCGTCTCTCTAGCTATCTGTTCCAGCAGTGGCTTTGCAAGAAGAGATTTGATCGTTCCTGGCAGCGAAGCTGGTGCTCCAAGCAAGGCGTGAAATGACAAACAGGCACATTTGCAGCAAAGACTCCCAGGTGGCTTCACCAGCAACGATGAGGCTCAGGCACGTCCCTTGATAAAAATCTCATCTTCCTTTAGCCCCACAGGAAATAGCACCACTAAAATCAGGAGACTCATTAGAAGGGAAGTTAGAAGGGACATGAGTGGGACCATCTCAGCTCTCAGCTGTACTCGAGCGGACGCCTGTGACCGAGACAGCAGCTCTGTGAAGCACCATGGAGAGGGGTTTATCATGACCGAGAGAGGCATCCTGGAACAGTGTGCGCAGGGACTGGGCACGGAGGGTCCAGCAGCAGAGAAGGTGGAGAGCGGAGATGGTGGGAACAGGAAGCTGGGCTGGGGGTCCTCAGCAAAGAGGCCAGTGCCCCGCGTGGTCTATGCAAGCTAGTGGATTGCCGAGAAGCCTCCTTCCGGGGCTGCGATCAGCAGCAAACCTCTCAAACAGAAAGAACATTCATGGTCAAACAGGAGCAAACGGGATAACCGTGAAGCACTGACCAAGCAATGACTGGACATACAGACACAAAGAGCCTCCTGAGGTTGGGGCACTACCAGGGGCTGAGGATCTGAGCCCAGTCACATGGCTGAAGTTCAGAGACATACTCAGATCCAGCAAGGAGTTAGAATGCAGAAGAGAAACTGAGGCAGGTGTTCACGGTTATGGAGGAGGGGAGACTGCAGCTCAGATGACATGCAGATGACTACAGGAGTGTCTGCATAAAGTAAATAATTAACAATGTTGGGGCGCCTGGGTGGTTCAGTTGATTAAGCATCTGCCTTTGGCTCAGGTCATGATCCCAGGGTCCTGGGATCAAGTCCCACATCGAGCTCCCTGCTCAGCAGGAAGCCTGCTTCTCCCTCTCCCACTCCCCCTGCTTGTGTTCCCTCTCTCACTGTCTCTCTCTCTCTCTGTCAGATAAATAAATAAAATCTTTAAAAAACAAAAAACAAAGGAACCACCATACTGGCTTCTACACCAGAGATTAATATTCCTGCCTTGTTTTTGAACTTCACACAGGTTCAAAATTACTCTTTAGTATGTACCCTTTGGTACTAGCAGTTTTCATCAGCATAACATCTGATATCCATCCGTGTCACTGCGTGTAATGGTGATTCATTCTTTTTCATCACTATGTAGTATTCCGATGCACGAATACCCTGTGGTCTGTATGTCCGTTCAGTGTTGGGTGGTTCTGTGTTTTCTGGCTATTGTGAATAGTGCTGCTGGGAACATACTCCTACTTGTCTTTGCCTTTGTTGTATGGTGGACATACGCACCCATCTCTCTGAGGTCTGCATCCAGGCTTGGAATTGTTGCCTCATGGGGCAGGCATATGTTTAGCCTTAGTAGATATAGTTTTGCTGTTGTACTTTACATTTTTGTAGCCACGTCCATACAACATGAGTGTGCCCTCTACTATGTGTTCTCAGTGTACTGACCCTTTTATCATTCTGTAATGTCCCTCCCTGACTCTGGTAATTTTCTTCATTCTGAAGTCTACTTTTTCTGTATTATTAATACAGCATTACTCAATCTGGAAAAAAAAATTTTTTCATTGGTGACAATTATTAGAAAAAGGTATCCTAACACATTGCGTGGAGATACATGATAACAAAGCTTTTCAGATGACAATTTTGTAGTATCTACTGAAAAATGTACATACATGCCCATTGACCCAGTGATTTTAATTACAGGAATCTATCCCTCAAAAAAAATAATTATACACGTGCAAAAAAAGCTGAATGTACAGGATGCTGATTGCAGCATTGTTCATAACAGTAAAAAAAAAAAAAAAAAAAAAGAAACAACCCAAATGGCCGTCAATAGGAAAATGGCTCAACAGCCTATGTCGCATTCATATTATGCAGCCAGTAAAAGAAGGAGGCCAATCTCTGTACATGACCATGAACAGATGTCCAAGACCTTTCAAGAAAATAAAGGTTGAAGAACGATAAGCATGGCACATGATACTATTGCTATTTTTAAACCACAAAACAGTATTGCACTTCAATATTACCCATGGGTTTGTGTGTATAGTGACTGCATACAGAAGTCTTCAAGGATAAACACCAGAGTTGCAGCAGAGATTGGGGTGAGGGTCCTGAGATTAGGATGGAAGATCAAAGAGAACTTTAGCCTAACCTATCCTGTTTTATTTTATAACAAGAAGGGTTTTTATGCATTACTGGTGTAACTAAAAATTAATAAATAGTACCAATGTTGGGTACCCTATCTCCCCACCCTCCCTTCTATAACCCTCAGTTTGTTTCTCAGAGTCCAGAGTCTCTAACAAACTGTTGAACACTACAACAAAAACTAATGATGTACTACACGCTGGCTAACTGAGCATAATAAAAAATTAAAAGGTAATTGGATTAAGATTGAAAAAAATAGTACCCATGTTGGTATTGTAATAGTGCTGTATGGCGACAGATACTATCTATACTTGTGGGGAGAAGAGCGTTAAGCATTGAGTTGTGGAATCTCTACGTTATCCACCTGAAACTAACATAACATTAGGTGTCAACTCCCCTTCAAACAAAACAAAAAACAGTACCACTGCTGATTTCTTATTTTGACAACTATAACATGGTAGTGTAAGA
This sequence comes from Potos flavus, assembly GCA_028534135.1. Taxonomy (NCBI): domain Eukaryota; kingdom Metazoa; phylum Chordata; class Mammalia; order Carnivora; family Procyonidae; genus Potos; species Potos flavus. The sequence continues at coordinate 106,569,554 of CM052885.1, read as the reverse complement.
TGCTAACGGCAGGGGAAACCGGGTGACAAGTATACAGGAACTCTGCATTATCTTTGCAACTTTTCTGTAAACTCTAAAATCATTCCAAAATAAAAAGTATATTTAAGAAAACCAGGGACGATGATTGCCTGGAATACAAAAAAGAAGGCAAAAATAAATTACAAGATATTTATATTATAGATTCCTATGCAGCCACAAAATTCAAATCAATAAAATGATATTCTGCCATGAAATGATTCCCAAGATACATAATCAAGAAAAAAAAAGTCAAGTATCATAACGAAGTCTATGGTACAACCTCAATTATGTGGACAATTATTTTTTTAAGATTGTACTCATTTATTCATGAGAGGCAGAGAAAGAGAGAGGCAGAAGGAGAAGGAGGCTCCCTATGGAGCAGGGAGTCCAAAGCAGGACTCAATCCCAGGACCCTGGGATCACCATCTGAGCCAAAGGCAGATGCTTAATAGACTGATCCACCCAGGTACCACTATGTGCACAATTAAACAGAGTCTATTAACACAATTAAACAGAGTCTATTAACAGAGTCTATTAACACACACACTTAACACATTAAGTGAAAGGCAGGGAGTCCATATTCTAAACCAGAAGTTGGCGCAAGATTTGAAATATTTTCAGCTTGTGGACCATCCGGTTTTTGTCACAACCATTCAACTCTATCCTTGGAGCATGAAAACTGCTATAGACAGTATATAACAGAAAGGGCGTGGCTGTGTTCCAATAAAACTTTATTCACAAAAAGTATCTGCAGGATAGATTTGGCCCGTGGGCTACAGTTTGCCAACCCTTGTTCCTCTTAACTCTGTTAGCAGAGTGAGAAATGAATTGTTTATTGTGAAAAATCATTTACAGCAAAAAAAGTTTTAATGTATTATTTTCATTTAAAATAATATTAATAAACAGAGTGTCCCACACCAGCATCCGGCATAAAACAGTGTTCAATACATTTTGTGTCTTATCGCCTTTTCTGTCCACCACCATCCTGCAGCTAAAATCCCAGAAGGCCTTCATGGTTAACCTGCCAAGCTGTTACAATTACTTGATTCCCCGCCCCCCCCCCTCCCCCCAGCCTAAGGGCCATGAACCAGTGCCTGTGGAGGGAACAAGAACACAGCGGGTGTCACAGCTCAGCTCTGGAGTAAGCTCCAGCTCCCTTATCTGCTTCCCCTCCTGCAGAGGCCTCCTGGGAGGCTCGGTCAGGTATATGAATCTTCCAGAAATCTCCAGGCCCTCTCAGGGAGAACGGCTGAGGACCGTGCTAATTGGCAACCAGGCTGAGTGACAGTTAAATTCGAGAATGATTTGCAAATCGCATCGTCCTAGAGCTTATTAGGGGACTCATTAACGGTACAACAGTACATTACTTTCTGAAATTCTGATCTAAGCAGAAAATTAAAATTATTTGTTAAATGACCTAATAAAATTGAATAAAATGTGCTGAGAAAATGAAAACCTCAATAGATCATTCTGCAGATTTTGGCTAAAAAATAATATCTATTTCCTGTCATTGAGAGGCAGCGCTGTGCCCTCTGTGCAGCCCTGGATAGACCCGGCGTGTGACTCAGAGCCTCGATGATCCCATCTGTGGAATGACTCACCAGCAAGGAAGTGGATGCCGGCAGGAGCCCGAATTCCAGGCTGAGAGCCCTATCCCACCTCCCCATGTCCACCCCCTGAAGGCCACCAGCTCAGGCCTCACCCTTCGTCTGTTGCTTCAACTACCTCCGCCACCACCTCACTGGTCTTCTTGTCCCCTAACTACCCACTCCGACATGGTCTCCACAATTTCCGTCAGAACGCTCCTTCCAAAATGCGAGTCTCAGATTGTTACGCTCCCTAGAACATTTCTAGAAGCATCCAGTTGCTCAAAGACACAAACTCTATACCAGCGATCCTCAAAGTGTGGCCCCTAGATCAGGAGCATCACCCGGGCACTTGTTAGAAATGCAAGTTTCCAGGCCTCACCCAGACCTACTGAATCAGAAACTGTCAAGGAGGGGCCCATCAATCTGAGTTTTAACCTCTAGGTGATTCTGAGGCCCGTTCAAGTTTGAGAACCGCTGCTCTAAGGCATGGCACAAAAGAAACGTTGCAGTCTGGTCTTGATCTTCCTGACTTTGCACCTGCACTCCCACCTCCCCGCCTTCCATCTGTACCCAAGCACGCAGCCTTCTGACCCACCCGGAACAGGCTGTGGGTTTGCACAGGCCACTTCTGCTGGGAAAGTCTCCCCCACTTGCTTGGCAAACACCACCTCCCTCAAAGATGCAGCATTAAAATGTCAATTTATTTTCCCATGAGAAGAGCCACCTTCTACTTCGCTTGCATCATCGTCCAAGCTAGGTCCTCTGCTGATCTGAAGAGCAGCCTTTCCTGAGAGCCCCAGGGAGACCACGCTCTTCATCAGGCCCTGCTTAGCCTTCTGTTTTCCCTTAATGTCTGCTTAGAGACCGGCTGCCCCGCTCAACTGTGAGGAATGGCAGCATAGGGTGGGGGAGGGAACAGGCTCTTCTCGGGACCTCACACGGAGCCTGGGAGGGAGTTCATGCTTAGGAAACGGGTGCATAAAGAAGAATCTTATCAATTCGAGCGTATGGGGAAAGCCTCAAAGCCAGTTCACGGACACATCTGGTCTTACAAGCTCCCAAAGAGAAAAAGATATTCAGAGCAGCAAGCCCCGCCCCCTCTACCAACGGGGGGAGTAGCAGTTAGGCTTCATGCCCTGCATGCAAATGACCCAGCTCGCATGTGTTTTCAGCATAAGCTAACAGTTCACTTAGCTGGAAAAGATGTGGGTCCGGAGGTGCTGCCAAGCGATGTAATCAGGGTTTGCGGCAGCTAGCAGAGGCCCCCGTGTTCAGCAGCCATCCCTTCTAGGCGTGTGAGGTACAGGTGATATGCTTATCAACATATGACACGTCTGCACTCATTCACATTAACAAGAATCAAAATCAGCTCTAACAGGAAACATCTAAACCCACTTAATTCTTTCATCTCTTTTGAAAACTAGCAGCTTTCCTGGAGAACATGATCAGTTCACGAACCCCAAAATCTTTGCGTCCATATCAGTCCCAAGCTCTCAATTGTGGAACCCCAAAAGATGCTCATGGGGACCTAAAACCACAGCCTGAGAATGGAGGAAGAGGCTTTCAAAGTCAACCACTCAAACTTCCCACTAATGCCTGAAAGCTCCCAGCTATTTTCTCAACCAGCAGTGGGCCAACAGCCAGAGCGAGGCTCACCACTCTCCCAAAAGGGAACTCAAGATTCGGCATTGTGTCCTGAATATTCTAGAATGTCACAACTTTGAGCTGTGAAAAGAAACTTTAAATGTCATTTAACTTAGTGTTATGGCCACAGATCCTTGAGCTACTATCCAAGATCTACTGTCTTTGGTCAAAAGGTGCCCCCAAAAATCAGACACTTGCCAAAAATAAGGTTAACCAAGCTGTTCTTTAATTACACATTATAAATTTCTGGGGAAAAAACCATCTGTGAACCCATGTGCCCACAAAAAAGGAAAGCTGACTGCAGGAGGCACATTGTGCTGAAAAGGTGGACACCAATGACCTCGTTGAAAAGGTCTCATTTTCAGCAACGAGCAAAGTGAGGCCCAGAGAGAGTAGGTGACTTGCCCAAAGATGCACAGATAGACAGGGGAAGCAAGCAGCAAGAACTTATTCCTCCTACTTCTAGCCTGGTGCTTTTTCAACAGTTCACCAGCTTTCATCCATAAAACTAGTGAACCCACAGGAGAGGAACTCTCAAAGTGTGGTCCCTGGACCAGCAGCATGAACATCCCCGGGGAACCTGTTAGAAATTCATATTTGGGGACCCCACCACAGAGTTGCTAAATCAGAAATTCTGGGGTCGTAGTCCAACCATTTGTGTCAAGTCTTCCAGGTGATTCTGATGCTCTGAAGAGTTTGAGCCCCACTGCCATAGGGAAATAATACCTTCACCACCTGATATTTTTCTCAATCAGCTTGAAGGGAGCACCTTGTCCCAACATTAGATGAGGAAGTCATACATCGCAGTTCACAACTCAGAAGCCATCTTGGAAACTTAGTCCAAACAGCCCACTTGGCCTAAGTCCCCTCTATTGCATCACTGATAAAGGGCCAACCGGCTTGAGCTGGATGCCCCCAGGAATGGAAATTCCACCTCCAAGATGCCCTTGCCTTTATTTTAAAGCCCATGGGTTAGAAGTTTCTTCCCTATGATCCACAAAGACCTGCTCCCCTTAACCTCCACCCTGCACCTATTTCAGGCATGCACCCCCTGGGTGGCCACACCGGCCCTGCAAACATCCCCTTCACGGAGGCCTCCAAGGTGACTGTTCCATGGCTGCCCCGCCCCATGGAAGAGCAGTCACTGAGAAAAGTTGTTGAGTCTGTGCCCCAATAATCTCCCTTTCTAGGTCAAATAGGAGGAGGCAGGGGAGGGAGGGAAGGAAGAAAGAAAAGAGGAAGGAAGCAAGGAAGGAGAAGGAAGAAGGAAGAGTGAGAGGATGGAAAGCAAGACGGAAATGCTTTTCAAATACTCAGTATTTGGCATTTGATCCACAAAACCACTCTGTGAAATAGTATCCTCCGCCACTTTAAAGACTGGGAAGCGAAAGTTCCACCCAGTAAAATAAACTGACAATGGCCATCCTCAATGGTGCCTCCTCGGTAAGTCCTTTCCTCATCACCACAAAACCATGGGCAACCATTTCCTATCAGCAGCCTAGTCCTTTAACCACCCTAGCAGGTGAATGAACCCCACTTCCTCAGTCTGTGCACCAAAGCCCTGGGAATGGTGCTCATTGGTCTAGCTGAGGTCACATGCCCATGCTTAAGCCAATCACTATGGCCAGGATGGTGTAATGCTTTGATTGGCTAGGCCAGGATCATGTACCCTCTCCGGTCCAAGGGGTGGGAGCAGCCTCAGTTAAATGAGGGAGGTAGGAGGCAGTGCTGGAGAACGAGAAAAAGTCACGATTCCCACTACCCTTGGATTGCGGGATGATGATCTGAACAAAAGAGATTCCCATAAACACAGTGACTGTCTCCTTCTTCTGCCTGGTTAAGCTCTTTCTACACACACGCTGCATTAAATTATTAAAATGTAATAATAAAGGCTCCTGGGTGGCTCAGTTGGTTAAGCGTCTGCCTGCCTTTGTCTCAGATCATGATCCCAGGGTCCTTTCTCCCTCTCCCTCTGCCTTTCCCGCCCCTCCCCTGCTTGTGCACTCTCTCTCAAATAAATAAAATCTTTTTTTTTTTTTTTAATGTAAAAACAGTAGTTAAGAATGAGTCAGAAAAGGAAGGCATGGAGCAGTGGGAATTCCAACCAGCACAAATTTATTGTTAGCACCCACAATCCTGATCTCAGGGGCCATGGTTCTTCTGTTCCCCTCCCATTGGTGAGTTAGGACACATGTCCCATTCCAGGAAAGAGATCAACATTTGAGATTCTTTCCTATTTATTCTTCCCATGTCTGTAATCACTCTTTGAAACTCATTCTTTTTAAATTTCTCAGAAATGCTCCTCCAGGATGCTTCACTGGTTAGAGCTCATTCATGTCACTTGCTCCTAGAACACTCAGCACCAGCCCAGCTATGGCCTGCAGCCCAGCCAGGATTTCCCTTTACAGCAGGAGTGCACAGCCTAAAATACCTTATACAGAAACTGCAATCCTGCCCAATACCAAGTACTCATAGTGAGTTACCATATATTTAAAAAGTAATTCACAACTTAGAACATTTAAAGCCACAGAATTCTTAGTATTATGAACACATTTTTACAAACTTTCGACTATAAACAATCATGCTTAATCTAATCTTAAAATTGCCTCTGGGTTTAAATACAAAACGATTTTATAATTCTGAATTCACTCTTAGGTTTTAAAAAACATTGGCATATTTGAGCTCTGGGTCTAGCATTTCAGAGCTTCCTAACAGATTGACAATAAAATCCTTACAGGAAACGTTTTTTTAAGATTTTATTTATTTATTTGAGAGCGAGCACAAGTGGAGGGAGGGGCAAAGAGAGAGGGAGAAGCCGATTCCCTTCGAGCAGGGAGCCCAACACAGGACTTGATCCCAGGACCCTGTGATCATGACCTGAGCCAAAGGCAGACACTTAACTGACTGAGCCACCCAGGCACTCTGTTTATAGAAAACTATTTAACCTTTTCTTTCACTAAAATAAAAAGAATTAAAATTAAGTTTCTACTTAAAATGTAGATAAAGAGAAGGCATTGAATACCTTCTGATTACTCCTTAACTCTCTTGCCTCAGGTTTTTTGGACAAGTTTAGAGAAGAGGAAACAAAGGAGAACAGACCATATTCATTTATCCATTTTTCAATCATTCAACAGACTTTTTTTAAGATTTATTTAAGTCAATCAGAGAAAGACAATTATCATATGATCTCTCTGATATGAAGAATTCGAGAGGCAGGGTGGGGGGTCATGGGGAGTGGGAGAGGGAAATGAAACAAGATGGGATCAGGAAGGAGACAAACCATAAGAGACTCCTAAACTCACGAAACAAACTGAGGGTGGCTGGGGGGTAGGAGCGGGTAGGGATAGGGTGGCTGGGTTATGGACATTGAGGAGGGCATGTGCTATGGCAAGTGCTGTGAAATGTGTAAGCCTGAGGATTCACAGACATGTACCCCGGGGCAAATAATACATTATGTGTTAATTAAAAAAATAAAAATAAAAATAAAACCAAGAACTGGTTATTTGAAAAATATTAAAAATATAAAAAATAAAAATAAAAAAATAATACCAAGAACTGGTTATTTGAAAAATATTAAAAATATTTTTTAAAAAAGATTTATTTATTTACTTCAGTGAGAGAACAGGGTGGGAGGGGGGAGGGACAGAGAGAGAGAGAGAGGGAGGGAGAGAGACGGAGTCCGACATGGGGCTAGATCCCACCACCCTGAGATCATGAACTGAGCTGAAATCAAGAGTCGGAGGCTTAACAGACTGAGCCACCCAGGGAACCCGCAATATATATATATATATATATTTTTTTTTTTTTTTAATTTTTTTTTTTTTGGAGTGGCCACCATGTATCAGGCACTGTGCTGGATACTGAGTGTATGCTAGTGAGCAGAACAGATCTCCTCTGCCTTCATGAGGTTACAGTCTAGTACAGGGGTCAGCAAACAATAGCTCACAGGCCAAATCTCACCTGCCACCTGTTTTTTTATAGCCTGCAAGCTAGGAATGCTTTTGCATTTGCTCCCGGTCCAGGGGCCTCACTTTAAAAACCACTGTTTAAGCTAATGTAGTGAAGAATATGGAGAGGACACATTATGATTCCCTTGTAAAGAGACAATGCAATAACGATGAGGAGGAGGAGAAAGACGCTAGTAGTAATACAGTGTTGTAGAACTTAAACTTTATACCATGTGCAAATTTTCTATCAAAACAGTTTCACATTCATTCAGACACTGGGAAGATGGTATGCTTTCTGCATAACCACATGGAAAAAAAAATTGATGTACTTAATTCTGTCACACGAGTCAGGAACAATTTTACTGGCAGAAAATATAACTATATTATATGCATGCAGGTTTCTGCATCTCAAAAAAAATAACAATACATAAAACACTCCTTTAAAAAAAACACATTTTAAAATTTCTCATTAATATTTATTGTTCATTCATTTGGGGCTCAGTTTATAGAAAATTTATGGCAGGAAAAAGTTAAAATGGAGCAAGTTCTAGTCTGGGACCTTGATGTTATTGATGAGCTTGGAAAAGACCACTGTGAGGTGATTTTAGTGGGGAAAGAATGTGAACGGCTCAGGGTTCTCTGCAAGCATAGTTTGAGAACCGCTGGCACAGCAAGGCTTTGTCAGACCAGCATTATCGATTGAGCTCTGTGAGATGTATTACTTTGGCAGTTCCTCCATGCAGAGGGCTGAAGCCGACCATGTTGCTCGGCTGAAGTTCATGTTCACTGTCCCCACCGCTTTCTCTACAGGTTGCAGTTCTTCCTCCTAATTCCCCCGACCCCTTCCCCCCCAGCACTAACCCCAAGATATTGCCTATTCCTTGTGATTTCTCCATATGCTGCCCACACCTTTGGAAAGAATTATTTTCTTAAACTCAGCTGGAGTGTGCCATTGGCTTCCCACTAGGACCTGACTGATACTTAACACACAAGTTCCCAAAGTGTTTGTCTACAGAATCCTTAGTGTCTCTGCAATCTTTTCCATGAGACTGCCAGGCCGACAGAAATACCTAATAATCATGTTCACTGAGTAGTTGGGTTTTAATAATTTAATAAGTATTTATGTCCTCACATAACTAAGTTAGTAGGTGGTTTTTGTAAATAATGCACAAAAATGGACAGAAAACATATTTTTATTTCACTCTAAATAACTATAATTACTTAGCAACGGGGTGTGTGTATCTGTTGAGCGCTGTATGACTTCTCCAACCTTGGGATCAAACTGGACACCCACCACCCTCATTGCCCGCTCACACTGATTTCCACACCAGACCTGATTCTTATCACAGCAATAACTGCAAACCCAGTTTTGCAAAGATATGATGTCATCAAAAGGAGAGTAGCGCAACCTAATGTTGAAACTGTGAATTACCTCGAGCCGGTAGCACAATGTCCAGAGGATGTTGAAGTTTCCCTCAAAATGTTTAAAATATTCACTAGGCACCCCTCTGGGTTTGTGGTGGGGCTCCCTGGCACCTTGGTGCACAGTTTGGGAACCACAGACATAGCACCATCCACGCCCTCCTGGATTCTGGTATGCTTTTCTGAGCGGTAAAGAAAGAGGAAGAGCTGTGGCCGGCTTGACGGAAGTGACCCTGGGAATGTGTCTCAGCAGAGGGAAAAGGTGTAAACAGTTGGAAGAGGGCAATCAGTACAAAGAGCTACTCCATGGCTGATTGACCCCATCCACTGAATTTGACTTCTCACAATCTTCCTGCATCTGACCTTGGCTCCCCATCCTGAGAGTCACCCTCCCTCACATTTAGGGGCAGGGGAGCCCTCTTCTCTATCTGCAAAGACGTCATGGCCGCATCCGTGTCCTTCCTCTCTATGTCTTTGGTCTATGAGAAAAACGAAGCAACAATTTGGCTCTCATATTCACTGTTCTGAACTTTATTTTCCTCTTGGTCTCTTATCTTCTCTGTTCAAAGCCAATGTCTATTTCCACTTTGCAGCCAGCATGGCCAAAGATGAAAGATTCTGTCATTATTTTCCCTACATAACAAATCACAAAGCTGCTTTATCCCATTCCTTGATTGCCTGTTTCAAGACTCATTGTTTCTAACTATCAGAGGCACATATGAATTTCCTCTTTATGCCTTTTCTCTTCCATTCCCTGCAAACACTTAGCCATTTATTCATTTTTATCAGCACAAACATCGGTAACACTTCGGAATAATCGGCTTCGCTATGATAGCTCATTTATTATTCATTGCAATAACCTTCAACTCACTCCACATCAATAAGCGGAGAGGGAAGCAGCTCAGCCCTCCTACGTGTGGGCTGGGTGTAGGCTCTCAGGGCTGCCACAGGAAGCCCTCTGCCCACGGCACAGGCAGGATGCCCGGACTCTGCCTTGGGTCTTTTGGAAAACAGCTGAAAGAAATCGAGTAATGGGGGGGCTCCTGGCAAACCTCCCCTCGGATGCCCTGCTGTTTCCAGAACATGAGGCTGAGAGGAGGAGAGGGGGCTTTTGAGCCAGACAGCCCGAGTCTGAATTCCAGCTGTGCTGGTCACCAGCACATAATAATGACCAAGTGGCTTGTCCTGTCTGAGGTCTTAGTTTCTTCCTCTGTAAAATGAGGCTGTCACTACCTGCCTCTCGTTAGCTTTTGTGAGCCTTGTTATAATGATTAGACTGCGTGAACTGCATGATGTGGCCCAGAGTAGTTACATTCCTATCACTGGAGCCGTGAGCCCACCCACACCCGGAGCCCAGCATTCAGGTTCATAGTCACGGACAGGTGTGGCCAGCAGTTGCACACGTGAACTTTCAAGACAGACACTGGTTTTATGGGGACGTTTCCTCACTTCTTGGGTCAGTGACCTTGTACAAGTTACTTAAAGCTCTCTAAGTCCCTCTGAAAGGAGGCTGGTAATAACTCTCCCAGCAGAGCGTTGTTAGGATTAAATGTCTTAGTGCCTGAGAAACAGTAACACGTCGCCTGGGGGCATGCTAAGTACAGAGCAAATGCTCAAGGAGCTGTTTTTACAACCATTATTAGTATCTGCCAAAATTCCAGGCCACAGCAGGTTGGGAATAAAAATAGGTGACAATCTCACCACCCGGGACGTTACACCCAGTCATCCCAGTGACCTCCTGCCTCTGTCCCAGCCGCAGGGCAGGATCAGACTTCCAAGGCTGGCAAAGCCACGGACACTGACTTCTGCCCTTGGCCAGAAGCCACACCGCGTCAGAGCCAGTGCATATGGAAGGTGCCCCACAGGGCTAAAGCCACCAGCATAGCACTGTCCACGCCTGGGGGCAACCCCTGGTCCCTGACCGCTCGCCACATGCCAATACACAGGTCCCTGGGCCACCTACCTCTTGCTCCCAGCATCTCCCAGGTTTCTGTGAGGCTTCCCCTTCAGGGGGGCCCGTGAAAGAAAAGCAAAGTTACACAGACACAACATCTGAAAGGAGTTTTTTGTGGGAAGCAGGAGTGACCTCTAGGACTTCTCCAAGTCCCGATGACGTAGTCCCTGATCGGCAGGACACAACGCTGGCTTCACATACCAGCCCTGCCACTCCTTGCCTGGGTGCTCTTGGGGATGCTACTGAACCTCTCTACGCTTTAATTTCCTTCTCCACAAAATGAGGCTGTAAATAGAACTTGCCTCACTGGATTGCTGTTAGCATGAAATAGACAATGCTCGTCAAGAGACGGGCACGGCGCCCTTCGCAGAGAATACAGTTGAAGAATAATTGCTAATGAGCGATACAAGCAGGAAATGGCTGATTTGCCTCCCAGATAACCCTCCACCACAAGAGGGCATCCTGAGTGGTCTGGGTGTGCCAGCCAGTGGAAAAATCTGCCCCCAACCAACACTTAATCCACTTGGCCCCTGGCTCCTACCTGCCCAAAGGGAAACGGGCAAAAGGCAGGTGTTTTCATCCACTAGGGCTGCCGTAACAAGGTACCACAGACCGGGGGGCTTACACAACAGAGATCTGTGTTCCGACCAGTTCCGGGCACTAGAAGTCTGAGATGAAGGCCAGGTGTTTCCACATGGTCCTCCCTGGGTGCCGTGCCCTAACTGCCTCTTATAAACACACCGGTCCCCAGAGGAGGACCCACCCTCATGAACCATAGTTTAACGTCATTACCTCTTTAAAGGCCCTATCTCCAAACCGCCACATTCCGAGGTCCTGGGGGTCTGGAATTCAGCACAAGAGTTTGGGGGGACACAGTTCAGCCCCTAACAGTGGGCAAAGCCCTCCAAGGTGCGCAGACCCTGGAGATGCAGCATTGTCTGGACACCCCGGAAATGTCAGCACACCCCATTCTGTGGCATGAAGGCAGAACATGTTCTCCTGCCACGGGGATCTCACCTCCACCCCGGGCCCCAAGGGAGACCCCTACCATCCCCCCGACAGCAGCCCCGTCTGCTTTTCACATCTCCACTCGGCACCCATGTCAGGAACAGCAGGAGAAACGCCAAAAGAGCATCACAGAAGGACGCGAGAAAAACTGTCATCCCCCGTCTGGTGCGACACCCGCCCACATTCCTCGGCGCAGGCTCACCCAGGGGCAGAGGGTTTGACAGTGCAGTGCCAAGCCCCATGGCCACCGCTGTCTCAGGGGGGCATGCTGTTCCCAGGGTGCCGAGGTTGGGGACAGAGAATTTGAAGAAAGGAAGCATCTCTGAGGATGAGGGCAAGGCCCCACAAACACGACCGGGGGGAAGGATAGGGCGGGGGCAGGGGACAGCCACGCTGCTCCCAGGGTGCCAAAGTGGGACAGACAGGCCTCTTAGGCCAGTGTCGATGCTCTCATGCCTCGGTGGGGGGCTAAGAAGTTGGATGTGATTACAGCAGTGATTATAATTACAATGACTCTGGACAGAGAGCTGGAAAAGGATTTTATAATAAAGCGTTGATGAGGCTGAACGAGGAGCGAAAGGCTCGGCGAGAGCCTTGGCGAGGGTGGGCAGGAGCATGGGGGATGGAGTCGGCAGACCTGCTTCCTGCCTGAGCAGAGCAAGCCCTTCCAAGAACAGAGACAGAGCCGGGAGCACAGTGCTAGCGGACAAGAAGCGGGAGGCTCAGCCTGGGTGCAGGTGCTGCGACGGCCGGCCTCGAGACAGGGCCTCAGGCAGCCCAAATGGAAGGGAAGGAGAAGAACACTGATACCGTGCTCACTTGCAGCAGGCACCACCGTGCCTTCCCGTGCTCCGGCTCGGTGCGACCCTCTGCCAACCTAGCTCCGGGCCCATTTTACAAGCAGGGAACTGAGGCACAGAGAGGTTAGGTTCCTTGCCCAAAGCTGTGTGGTGAGTAAGAGACAGCACTGGGATTTGAACCCTGGCATCTGTCTTCACCTACACTGCCTTGCCAGACTGAGAATTAAGAAAGAGTTAGCCATCACAGCCTGTGGAAGTCAGGAAACCAGGAGCAGATCCTGAGGAGGCTGGGAGCCTCCCTCCCTCTGGCCCTCCAGCTCCCATCTGCAGGTCTATCTGCCGTCCTCCATTCTGCTGTAGCCCTGGCTCAGCCAGATTTATTTCTCTAAGGACACGGCTACTGTAAATGGCCGGACAGCCTGGGCACTGCTCAACTCCAGGGGGTGCCATTCACATCATAGTTTAGGTCTGACGGTTGACCCTGCTCCAAAGAAAAATTCTTTAGGATGCGTGGGGGTAGAGGGGACCCCAGGAGAGGGGCATTAGCCCGTCCATCACAGGTCTATTTTACCTGCTATACCATTGGGTAAAAACAAACAAACAAAAAAAAAAAAAACCAGAAAAACATTCTCAAATGTTGTATTAAAAAAAAAAATTCAAGGCGCGCCTGGGTGGCTCAGTCGGTTAAGCATCTGCCTTCAGCTCAGGTCATGATCCCAGGGTTCTGGGATCAAGCCCCGCATCGGGTTCCCTGCTCAGCAGAGAGACTGCTTCTCCCTCTCCCACTCACCCTGCTTGTGTTCCCTCTCTCGCCGTCTCTCTCTCTCTCTGTCAAATAAATAAAATCTTAAAAAAATAAAAAATCATATATGTTTTCATACACCCAGCACATTTATCAAGTACCTACTACATGCTGAGCTACAACAGAAACCTCAAGTGCCCAGTTCTTGTCCTCAAGGAGCTTGCTGTCTACCAGATGAGACTGACATCAGACAATCACATAAGTAAAGGCAGAATTATAACTGTAGTCAAAGGCAAAGACGGAGGTGACACAGGAGAGTGAGAGCCTATCAGGGGAGTAAACGAAGGTCTCTAGAAAAAAGCGGCACTTTGGTCAAGGTCTAAAGAATGAAGGGGGTCAGGGGAGAAAGAGCCCAATGGGCAGAGGTAAAGTGTGCTCAAAGGCTCTATGGCCAGAAGCAGTGTGTCAGTTAGCTGCTACTGTGTAACAAACCATCCAAAACACAAAGCTGAAAACTACAAGCACTGATAACCCTTCACAGGTCTACGGGTCAGTTGGGCTTGCTTCCGTGTCTGCCGTCAGCTGTGTCTGCCGGTCTTGGCTGGACTCTGTGATATGTACACACTCAGCTGGCTGCAGACTGGTCTCAGACGACCTCAGCTGGGACAACTGGGCTCCCCTCCACATGGTCTTTCAAGCTAGCCCAGGGTCCAGAAGAGCCAGGATTCAAGTGAGGCAAATGGGGGTGAGTCTTACAAGTGCAGAGTTAGATTTCGTCTTTATTTTAAATTTTGATATTTTGTTCAACATGTATCTATGGCATCCATTTTGATTTTTTCTAATATTCAAATATTCTCTATCTTGATTACTGAGTTTTTTGAAACCCCCTTCACTCTAGTCCTGGCCCTAAAATAGGGGGATGGCCCAGTCACTATCAGGAGGAAGGCAATTATCTCTCTACTAGAACAGACCTGGTAGCTTTCTAATGGAGGCAAAGCCTGAGGTGGGTCCTAAGAGGTCAGTAGGAAATGGGCAAGTGGACAAGGCAGGGATGAACATACCAGACAAAAGGAACAGCATGCCCAAAGACTCACATGATGAAACAGCTAGATCATAAAATGTGGGTTCAAAGCACTGAGGGGGTTGATTTTGAAAAAGGAGGCCAATCACCTGGAGCCCCAAGTGCCAGACTGGTCAGTTCAGACTCTGCCCTGTGGTGACTGGGAGGGAGCCTGGAGGCTTTGAGGCAGGGAGAAGGCATCATCCTCGGATCTGATTTATTTAGCAAGCCCAGTGGTGTTCTAAGCATGTAAGGGATGTTAACTCACCTGTCAATGCAACAATCCTATGAGGTAGGTCCAGCTGGCAGATGAGGAAACTGAGGCACAGATTGGATCAGTGGCTTGCCCAAACTCCCAGAGTTCCTAGGTGGTAGATAGAGGATTTAAACCCAGTCTGTCTCTGGAGTCCCCATTCTTAACCACTACACTTTGCTCACTTCTCTACCTACTTATGTTTTAGAGAGGTCATTTTAGCCAAAGTGGGGATGAACAGGAAGGCAAACATGAGGCAGCACTTGCAGACAGAAGGAGACTGGTGAGGAGGCTGTTTGTGTCGTCCTGGAGGGAGGTGTAGGCAGCCTGAGCTAGGCAGGGCATGGGTACAAGAACTCCAGGTGTGGAATACATCGACCTTGTAGACCAGGGAGAGGCCCAGGGTGATGGTTCAGAGCCAGCCTTAGGTGGATGGAGCTTGGTAGGGGGTTTGGGGGGCTAATGGAGGAGGAGAGCCAAAGGGGTGGGAGAATGCCAAGGCAAGGGCTTCAAAGCCAAAGGGCATCTTGCATAGAATGGGAGAGCCTGGTTTGCAAGTGGTGGCGGGAACCAGGTAGATACAGATGCTGCCTCCCTGTGACCACGGAAAGCACGGTATGTGGGGGAAAAGAGCTCCCTGCGCTCGAGCAGGCACCAAGCGCCGCAGCACGTAGGGTGATGAAGGGCAGGAGACAGAGCATCCTGCCAAGCAAAGAGGGTTTCGCAGTGGAAAGGGGAGAAGGAGGTCCCATAGTGGGTCAGGGCGCGTCACAGGAGGGTGCAGGTGAGATGCAAATGCCCATTATCCCCACATTCAGCCAGACCACCGAGGTCCTGGCCCAATGCCAGGCAGGGCTGTGGGCACAGGTGACAAAAAGCAAAAACCTTAAAACTTTTCTAGTCGCCACTGCTCACTGTTTAGACAGGGACTTTAGCTCACCTCTGCACACCAAGGGATGCTTATTCCAAACATAGAATTCTGTCCAACGGCTTATTCTGGCTGCAGGAGAGCCAAAATGCCCCACAGAAATAACCCTCAACCAGTGACAGCCTGGGAGCTGGTACATAAATAGCCCAGCTCCCCCCCTCTCAAGTGAGATAACTCTGAGGTAGTATTCCCCCACCCACCCACCAGGTGTGTCTCTCAGAAGAATTGGGTCTCGGCTGCTCTGAGGGTCACCTGCTTGATAACACACACCTTATTGACTTGCTTTCTCTTCCTATCTTACTTTCCCATCCTACCGGGGCTTCCTGGGACCACCTCCCAAATAAACTACTCGCACTCAAGTCTTTGTCTCCGGGTCTTCTTCTGAGGGTGTCTAACTAACACAGGGACTCCAGGGAGGGGAGGAGATCTGCTTCTAGTCACACAGCTTCTCCGTGCCGAGCCACAACCCCAGCCCAGGTCTTTCAAGTCCAAATCCACGCAGTCGTGGATAAACACAAAATAAATACTCACAGAGATCCCAATTCAACCACCTGTGTAGATTACATGATTCTCTATTCTCTGCGTCCCTGTAAGAGAATCAAGTATCTCCCCGCTCCTCATTAAGCAGTACCTCCCTGTGGGAGGAGCTAACGTCCTTGGTCATGTGACCTTCTTTAGCCAATGAAATGCGAGAGGTGAAATGTGTCAATTCTGCGCAGAAGCGTTAACAGCCCTGACTGGCTCTACCAGTTTTCTTTTGTTTTTCTTCCACCACAATAACAGCTTGTCCCAAATAGGAGGTATTTCCGGAGATGGGGTTCTTTATCCCTGTTTCGGCCTGAATGCTGGGATAAAGACAGATAGAATAGGGCACGTGATCCATGAGTGGCATTAAGACAGCAGTGAAAAAAAATCCTATTATTTTAAACCACTGAGCGTTCAGGCTCATTTGTTACCACAACATAACGAAAGCTAACTAACCCACTCACCAGATACTGGCTGCATTACCTAAAGCAAGTAACTAAGCCTCCGCGAGCCTTAGCTCCTCCCTCTATAAAAACAGACAATAGTATCTACTTAATAGGATTTTTGTGGGAATTACATGAGCTAATGCGTGAGAAGACTTAGTACAGTGTCTGGCACAGAGTAAGCACCCAATAAATGTTAGCTGTTATTGTTATGTTTTCCTCTACCCCACGAAGAGACTTCCCCAGAAAGTGAGTTCTCCAGAGAAAATGTACTGCTCCCGCAGGGCTCCCCCGACCGCTTGTTTGTTAAAGGTACTTACTCGCCCCTCCTAATGGCCCTGAGCAGAAGTCTGTTGCCCCCACCGCAATGCCGAGAGAAGTGCCAAGCGAGGTGCCCACGTCCCAGCAGGTCTCCATGCAGGAAACCCATAGCAGTTAATGAATCCCCATGGAGAGGTCCGGATTAGCCCTGGTTTAATACTCCGAAATGGCAGGGAGTCATTTATCCATAAGCTATGGTCTCTCCCTGTTGCCTGTGCATTACGAGTTATTTATGAGGCAATTTGCACAGTTTCACACTGGCTGGCCATTATGCTGCTGTCTGCTAACCACTAGGAGAGTTAGCAGAGACAAACCAGAGACAAAATGGCCCTCCCCCTGCCTCAGCTTTGCCCACGACAATGAGCTAGTGGTTCTCCCCCAGTACAGCACCATTGACTCTTTGGGAAAGAGAGCAGGACCCAAAGCTGGGTGAAGAGAATGCCTCCTCCATCTCCAGCCTAGCACCTCTGAATGCTCCTGGGGGTCTGTGACGAGAGGCCAGCTGGAGAAAAGGCCCTTGAGAAAGCCACTGGGTGCCAAGAAAGGTCATTTTAATATGCCCTATGGAAGGAAGGTGTCCAGGCTGTTATAGTAGAGACACCTCCTTTGATTATGAAGAGAAGAAAAAATTTTGTGAAGCATTTTGCATGTGGTTTGGCACCTAGAAAGCTTTCAATAAGTGTGACCCATTGTTACCATGGTAATGACCTGCATCCCGGCTGTTTCCCATCATCTTGGACATCATGCCCTAGTACACTGGTCAGTTTGCTACACCTACAAGTTCAGCCCATGGGTACAGAAGCTTTTGATGCAAGCTAAATGGGCACCATCAACTGTATAGAAGACTACAAGCAAGCTAAGATCTGAAAGGTAGCTCAAGAGTTTAAAAGTTCATGCTGGCCCCAAGCCACCCTCTATAGGCAATGCTAGCTACTGCTGACAGATCGTTGTCTTCGGAGTTCAGTTTCGTATCTTTGAAGTTCTTGAGTAAAATGACTTCTGTGTTCCAATTGCTACTGCAAATAATTCTGTCCCTAATTACCACTGTGGCTCCATGCAACACAAAAGATTCTGGAGGTAGGGTTCTTCATCCCTATCAGTGGAATGGGGTGCATAGATCTCCACATTTTAGGCAGGAAAAAGAATATATTTGGGCTGAATGTGGCCTGCCTCCACCACCCTTTCTTCCACGGCTGCTTCCAGTCTACCATTCTCGAAACAACCCGCTTCCTGTAAGGACTGGCCTCCGGAGGCTTTATTTATTCATTATTTTATTCTACATCACATAGCTCTTGGAAACCACCTCGAGTCATTGTTCCTTGACCCTTTCACCCAATAACATCTTCTATGTCTGAAGGTTCCCCATCCAATTTTAATAGAACAAACATACTAATTAATAATAATAATAATAATAGCTAAGATCTATTGAGTGTTTGCCTTATGCCAGGTGCCCTGTAAGTGTCTTGAGTGCCTTATCTCTTTTTATCTTTGCCATCACCTAGCAAGTGAATATTTCTTAACTGACAGATAAAGACTAGAGAGGTTAAGTAACTTGCCCAAGGTCACACAGCAAATAGGAAGAAGAATCTGAGGTCAGAACTCAGGCAGTCTGATTTCAGACCCAGACCTTGTAGCAGATTCTGTAGGTGTCCCGCCACATCTCCTTGCGCTCTACCTTCTCAGGACATGCCAACCAACTTCTATCTGTTTGGTCTTCCAGCAAAGCAACCTAAAAATGTCAGATCTCAACTAATGACTGATGGGATTTAGTCTGGGAATACCCCAGCTCCCTCATCCTTTGAGAAGATAACTCTGAAGTGTGTTTCTGCTCTAGCTCTCAGAGCTCCCAGTGGAATTCATCTTCACTTGCCCGTGGTGGTAATTTGCTTGAGAACACACCCTGTGTAGGCTTCCTTCCCTCCTGTATCAATTCCCACTGTTTCCTGCCAGTGTTTCCTGGAACTCCATCCCAAACAGGGCACTTGCTTTCCAACCCATGTCTCAGAGCCTGCTTCCGGGAAAACCCAAACTAAGGCAATGATCTTTCCCCCAATCAACTCAATTCTTTTCCCTTTTCCTAGAACCAAAATGCTTTTCTCGTTGAAGCTACAGCATTCCTCAGCAGTTCTCAGGAATTCTGCTTACCTATCTCTAAGTGTCCACGGAGATAAGGGGCAGCAAGTGAGGAGAGGTGGCCTTGTCTGCCCTGTGAAGGTGGAGTGACCATTCCACGTCTTCTCCTCTGACCAAAATAACCAGCGCCACAACGAGAAAGGTTTTCAAGCACGCTGTCTGGCTTGCATGTGGCTCAAACTCATTCAAACGGACCCAAAACTAAAAGCGATTCTCGTAATTATGACTCCCAATTATGACTCCCTGTTCACTTTTCTGAAGCAGCTAATCTTTGTTTTGCTCATGCGCATCAACAAGAAGATGATGGGTTTGCTGACAATCCCAGTCACTGGAAAATGCAGGGGGAACTGAAGAGGACAGAATAGAACCTGATTAAGTTGCGGAATTTCCACCAAGGAGGAGAAGCTGAGAGGAAGCAATCTTCACCACCTCCAGTGGAAACTAGCCCCCCCAACAAGTCACAGGTCTTCTCAGTAGGAGGAAAAACCCTGTCCCCAGCACAAAAACACTGCCCTTCATGATCCTTCCTGCTCCGTGCCTGTCCTGAACCCAACAGCTTCTACTGTCACAAGCAGCCAAGCCCTGAGGAAGTCGCTTCACTTCTCTGGGCCTCAGCTTCCTCATCTGAGAAGTGGGAGTAACAATACTTATCTGTCCAACAACTTCTTGCTGTGTGTCTGCCATGTGCCGGACACTTGCAAGGATCAAAAGAGATAATGTCTGTATGCACATAGTTGGCATACAATAAGCACTCAGTAATCCTTAACTGAAATCATTAATTATCAATTGTTACTTGATTTGACCCTCAAGATGAAACTATATCACGGCTATTCTTATCTCCATGAATAAGCCAAGGCTAAGAGACGATCAAGACCTGCCCAGGGTTGCACAGCCACAATGGTACCCAGGGCTTCTGATTTTAAGATCACTTATCTTTCCACCCACATTGTCTTGAGGTCCCTGGATTATAAAAACAACACTCTCTAAGGGAGTAGAGTGTCGACCAGGGGTCGGCAATCTGGAATGTTCCCGGTAGTAGATACTTTAGGCTTTGCAAGCCAAATGGTCCCTGTCGCAGCTATCATCTCCACTGCCACAGCACACGGGCGGTCATAACATAACATAAACTGATGAGCAGGGCTGTCTTCTAATAACACAGAATTTTACCTCTAGTTTGTCACCCTCTGTGGTGGATGAAAGAGCAGGAGCTTCGAGCCAGACAATCCAAGATTCAAATCCCAACTCAGACAATATTAATTGCATCCTCGGACCATCTAAACTTCCTAAGCTTCAGTGAGTGAGGCTCACTGGTCATCAAATGGGAAATCATATTTATTTTGTAGGGTTTTGTTAGGGGCTCAGGATAGGGCTCGGGTACTTAAACCCTACCACTCATTCCTCTTCTCCCTCTGGCTTTCTGCTGAGAAACCAGTCCCTGGAGGATCCACAAACAGACAAGAGACAGAATTCTTGCTGCACTAACAGGCAGGCACGTGCCCAGAGTCCAGGGCAAAGATCTCTAGAAAAGGAGATATTGGAGAACACAGAGAAGTCCAGAGGTCCAAGTGAGGGCCCCTACCTCCTGCCCCCAGATTTCTATCTTGGGATGAGTATGCTCCCTATAGGAAGAAAGCTATATGACCAGGTCTTCAGAGCAGACCCAGAGTCCATGGAACCCACCAGCCAGCCATGCGGGCCTAGATGGCTGGTCCCTACCTGCCCATGGCAGGCAGAGCAGAGACCTGGCTCACTCACACACAGTAAGCTCATTCACTAGCAAGAAGTGACCCAGTGAATATTAAGTCTGGCCAGTTGAGCTTCCAAACCAGCGAAGGG
>CM052885.1:106390278-106548831 GCA_028534135.1 Potos flavus | reverse complement strand
TGGTTAAGCGGCTGCCTTCGGCTCAGGTCATGATCCCAGGGTCCTGGGATCGAGTCCCACATCGGGCTCCTTGCTCGGCAGGGAGCCTGCTTCTCCCTCTGCCTCTGCCTGCCTCTCTCCTCTCTGCCTACTTGTGATCTCTCTCTCACTCTCTCTCTGACAAATAAATAAATAAATTCTTTAAAAAAAAAAAAAAAACAGCGAAGGGGTTCAGAGGAGCCTGGAAGCCCTCTCTGTGGCCAGGGGGTAGGGTGGGGCATTCCCTCCTCAAGCCTTGGCTGTGAGGACCTACCATGGCACCTGGCACAGAACAGATATCTGGGGGTGAGTGCCCCTGGAGCAGGACCCATGACAGGGATCCAGATGCATGGGATGCATTGAAGCAATGTGCTCAGGGGAAACGTGGAAGGCAGGGAGGGAAGGAGAAGACCCCAGAAAGGATGGGGTTTGGGGTCAAGTCTAGCCTTGCCCTGATCCATGAGGGCTAGGAGCATAAATTACACCACAGTGGTGACCTATCTTGTTGACATTCTGTGCACCTGGGAGGTTTTAGAGACTGGAGTTCTCACCAAATAAGAGCTCTCTTCTCTTCCTCTCCATCTTCCTGCAGCAGGTTCCCCAGGGAATGACAACAGATTGATCTTTATCAGAAAAAGAGAAGATTTCTCAAGTATGGTTTTATCTTCACCCATGCACCTCTGGTTGCCAGTCTGACTTGAGTCTGAAGAGGGAAGATCAAAGTCTAGGCCTTTGAGGATGAGGAGAAAGGCAAACCCTCTTACACTGTCCGTGGGAATGCAAACTGGTGCAGCCACTCTGGAAAACAGGATGGAGGTTCCTCAAAAAGTTAAAAATAGAGCTACTCTATGATCCAGTAATTGCCCTACTAGGTATTCACCCAAAGGATACAAAAATACAGATTTGAAGGGGCACATGCACCCCGATGTTTATAGCAGCAATGTCCACAATAGCCAAACTATGGAGAGGAGACAGTCCAAATGTCCATTGACAGAAGAATGGATAAAGATGTGGTGTGTATATATATATATATATATATATATATATATATATACACACACATATATATATATATATATTACACAGCCATCAAAAAGAAGGAAATCTTGACATTTGCAACAATATGGATGGAGCTAGAATGTATTATGCTAAGCAAAATAAGTCAGAGAAATACAAATACTATATGATTTCACTCATCTGTGGAATTTAAGAAACAAAACAGACGAACATATGGGACAGGGAGGAAGGAAAAATAAAGAGGAAAACAAACCATAAGAGACTCTTAATGAAAAGAACAAACTGAGGGGTGATGGGGGGAGGTGGGTGGGGGACGGGCTGGATGGGGGATGGGCATTAAGGAGGGCACTTGATATGATGAGCACTGGGTGCTGTATGTAAGTGACAAATCACTGAATTCTACTCCAGAAACCAATATTGCACTGTATGTTAAGTAGAATTTTTTAAAAATTAGGAGAGAAAAAAAAAGGCTAGGCCTTCACAGATGGAAACGATTCTCATCCTAGCCTTACCCCAAACCCTCACGCCCCCCCTTGTAGAGGATCTCATGGACGGTTTCACCAACCTGAGGAAGTGTTGTGAGGTTTACCAAGAACTGGAGAGGATGTGTTTTGCCACCAGAAAAAAGAAAATGAAAGAAACAAGATTCAACCTTGTGCCTGACAAATATGAGTATTTATGCACATACTAATTGAAATTGGCTCAGCCGCCATATGCACACAGTTAAAGGGGCTGGTGTTCTAGATACCGAGTCTAAACAAAAGCCGTTTTCAAAACACAATGCATTATGCAGGCTCCTGACAGAATTAAATAATCATTTCTGGTGGGTTTCTAGTCAAATCAACACTGCAAATACTCAGTGAGCCCCCGCTGTGTGCCCAGCACTGTGCAATAATCTAGAATACAAAGACGAATGAGTAAGAGGTCACAGACTGCTGGGGGAAATCGATGCATAAAAAAAAAATAGGATACAACACAGCTGGTTGTCATAGAGGCGGGCACACAGATAGACGGGAGCTGTTGCTTCTGCCCCAGGAGTCCCCCTCTCCTTGGGAGCTGCTGATGGGGAGCAGGGTCTACAGGGTGAAGCAGTTCACAGGATGAGAAGGGTGGTCCAGCAGCAGGGAGGTAGAGAAGTGCCTGGTCTAGAAGGGCAAGTAATTTGGTGGGGCTGAAGCATCGTCAGTACGGGAAGAGGGGAAGGAGACACTGATCTCCCCCCAGCCAAGTCCCAAGCTCCAATGCCACGTCCTCAGAGAGCCCTTCCCTAAACTCCTACCAAAATATCACCATTTCCTATCACCTCGCCCTGTTTGGCTTTCTTCGGAGCCTTGAACATTTTCTAAAGTTACTTTCATGATCGGTTTATTTGTTTGCATTCTCTCTGGAGAGCCTGTAAATTCCTTGTAAGGGCATGGCCCTTGTCTGTCTTGCTCATCGTCGTCTGTCTTGTTCATCGTTGTTACCCGCCAGCTCTCAGAACAGGGCCTGAGAACAGGTGCTCGATAAATACTCGTTTTTACAAATGGGCAGGTGACTAAATCAGTGAACGGGGTATTTGCAGCCTGGGCTTGTGGAGCACTTCAAACCAGGACAACCACTTTACCTGTGACACCAGCGGCTGTAACAAATAAACCCAACATTGTCACCATCTTTGCCCAATACAAATGTACCACTCACTCACTTAAAAGGCCAACACAAGTGTTCCCGGCTGCCAGGTGGCTTTCCTCACTTGCCGATTAGGGACCCAGGTCCTTTCCATTTTGTGGCCCCGTCATCCCTCAAGGCCCAGGAGTCCTTTGTCTCCTGCCGGGGTGCGGGAGGAGGGGAAGCAGAAAGAGAGCCTCAGCTCAGAAGGGACACACCTCACAACCACTCAGATTCCTTTGGCGAGAAGGAGTCACATGGCTCCATTTCAGTATAAGCACACTGGGACGAGGAGCCTCTGGCCAGACAAGCTCCGCTCAGTGACACCACATGTGGAAAGTGGAGAATGAGTTTGTGGTGGACAAAGGGCCAGCTCAGCCCCATCAGCCTGGGGCTCAGAAAGGTTAGGCGATAGTATCCAAGAACTCACCACTCACAAGTGGTACAACTGTCCCTTCAATTTAAAAAGTGGCCAAGTCCCACCCCTCCCCTGTTCTCACTCATGCTAATTTCCAAGCACTGAGATAAGAAGGTGGCATTTCCTGATCTTGCCCCAAGATTCTTTTTTTTTTTAAGATTTATTTATTTGACAGAGAGAGAGATCACAAGTAGGCAGAGAGGCAGGCAGAGAGAGAGGGGGAAGCAGGCTCCCTGCTGAGCAGAGAGCCTGACACGGGGCTCGATCCCAGGACCCTGAGATCATGACCTGATCATGAAGGCAGAGGCTTTAACCCACTGAGCCACCCAGGCGCCCCTTGCCCCAAGATTCTGAGGAACTTTCCTATCAGAATCCTTCAGCTCCTATAAGCAGAGATCTGTTTGTTCTCTTCCTGGGAAGGATGCAAGCCAAGTTTTTAAACTGACAGGCAGGAGAGGAATGTGCTCAAATTTTGCCATGAATGGTGAGAGGGAGCCAACAGGTGCAGAAGACAGGATGCCTGAGGAGAAGGGGGAGGGGGATGGCGGCCCAACCAGAGAGGGCCTGACCAGTTTGCTTCCACCCACGGCCACCTGCAATGACATCGAAAACCACCCACACGGATTTAGCATTTGCTGTAGGCCAGGTACCAAGCAGTGCTTTATCATCATTCTCTCTCTTAATTTTCAGTAAAATTGATCTGATAGCCACTGTTTTCCCCACTTTTGCAGATAAAGAAACTGAGGCCCAGAGAGGCTAAGCAACTAGCCATCTGTGACCCAGCCAGTGAGTGGAAGAGGTGGGATCCGAGGAGTCTGGTCCCAGAGCATCACCTTCGGCAGTCTCTGCAGCGGGTGGGGCTGGCGGCCAGGGCTGGAAGGCAGGCGCGGAAGAGGTGCGGTCCGGCAACGGTTTCTATCATCAGCGACAGCCTAGCCTCCTGGAGGTCGTCACCTGGGGAAGCTGGAACTCTGTTGGCTCTTAGGGGTTGGTGCGCCCTCTTTGTTCTACCAAGAGAACGAGCTATCTTTATGCCTCGAGGTGCCTTTTGGATCACAGCAGGGGTTGCCCCACTTGCCCTAACATTCCTGATCTGCCTCTTACACGGGAACGTTTTTTTTCTTTGCCCTTCTTGTGACAAACTGTGCTGCACTTCTAAGCCAAACAGTGTGACGTACATTCAAATTACGGTCCTCACTTGTGATGACTGGGACCTCTTAAGTAACCAATCATCGTGACTTTGAATGAGTTTAATTATCAGGGTACTTCAGTGCATAAATAACAATGTGCACCCTGTCAGCCAGGCTGGCAGCCCTAATTGAATCCAGAAGACTGGTCTCATCTGGTAGAAACCGCTGGAATTTGGTCCTGACGCTTTACACTGCATCATCAGAAAGACTGGAAAGGTCAGCCCAGCGGCGCAGCAAACTCCCGAGCCTGGACCCTTTTTGGAAGGGCTCAAGTCTCTTGTCTTCAAGGGGCAACTTGACTGAGAACAAAAAGAGATGGATAATTGTTTTTAGGAAAACTTCTTCAAGGAGAAGATCCATTTCAGAGCGCTGTCAGACATGGCATCTCATCTAATCGCCTCGGTGACTACAGAGGCATTGTCCTCCTACACAGTGCTTGGAGCTTAATCAAAGTGAGTTGAAGGAATGGCAATCCAGAGGTGGCAATCCAGGCTCAGGAGGCCCACAGCTGGTTTAAGCAGATGCAGTCAGTCCAGGCCAAAGCTCTGGTCTCTGATCTCAGACCTACCAACTCAATAACCAAATGGAGAATCTGGGACCAATGAGATAGTCAGCATGCCCACCCCAGCTCGGTCTCCCAGACCGAGGTCCACCAGCCTTGAACAACAGCCCCAGGACCTATGACCTTCCAGTTCCATCTTCTGCCCTAGGGGGCCAGGGCAGGCCTGAGGGGCACCCAGGGACAGACTGTACCAGCAACAGCTGGCCCAGGGTGCAGACACGTGGGTCCTAGCATCCCCCAGAGTGGCTTCTTGCATTTCTCTCTGACCAAAACCTCTTCCCCCAGGCTCAATGGCAAGATGTCTCCAGCCATCTGCCCCCTTTCTGCACCACCTAACACACTTTCTCGACCTTTTCTGTCCAAAGACTACGTTGGCAATCCATTGGAGCCTGTACATGATTTCTCAGAATAATATCTTTAAATGCATAAAATAAAACATAGTGAATAACAAAAGAAACCAAAGATGTTGAAATACGGTTATCAATGTATTTTTTAAATTGGGTGTAGAAATATATGTGTTCCTTTATTAATGCATTAAACAATGAGATCAGAGGGTCTAATAACTTCCATAATTTCAAAGTAGTGATGAGCATGAATAAGGTTTGAGACATCTGCAACAGCTACAATGTGAAATAAAATTAAAATATCAGAGATTTTTATTGGTAGCAAAGTCACAGATAGTACTAATAGTATGGAAGTTTGCTGTCTATATTCAGTAATTGAAGGAAATGGTAAATTTCAATTAGATGTTAGTAAAAATAAAAATATATTTTCCCATATAAGTTCACAGACTCCCATGTCTATCCAAGACCCTTTGGCGAACCCCAAGTTAAGAACCCCTACCCTGTGGCTTGAGCATCCAACTCTTGATTTCGGCTCAGGTCATGATCTCAGGGTTGTGAGACTGAGCCCCATATCAGACTCCACGCTCAGCTCAGAGTCTGCTTGCTTAAGATTCTCTCTCTCTCCCTCTGCCCCTCCCCACTACCACCACCACCCCCCACTCTCTTTCTATCTTTAAAAAAAAAAAAAAAAGAGGGCACCTGGGTGGCTCAGTTGGTTAAGCATCTGCCTTCGGCTCAGGTGATGATCCCAGGGTCTACTTCTCCCTCTACCTCTCCCCCCCTGCTTGTGCTCTCTCTCTCTCTCTCTCTCTCTCTCTCGTGCTCTCTCTCATGCTTTCTCGCTCTCAAATAAATAAAAATTATTTATTTAAAAATTTTAAAATATTTATTAAATTTTTTAATATTTATTTTAAAATAAATAAATAATAAATAATAAATAATAAATATAAATAATAAATAAATATAAATAAATAACAAATATATAAATAAATATATAATATATAATATATATATAAATATATATAAATATATATAATATATATAAAATAAATAAATATAAATAAATAATAAATAAATTTTTTAAAAATATTTATTAAATATTTAAATTATTTATTTAAAAAAATTAAAATAAAAAAAAAAAGAATCCCTATCCTAATCCCATATTGAACCAGTACCCATCCCCCTCACATCCTGGAGAAGGAAGGAAAGAAGAGTGTTCTAAAAGTCAGCACCCTTGATCCAGACTGCCCTTGTACCTATATCCACACAAGGTCCTTGAGCCCCATCATCCCCACACCCTGCCCCCACTCATCCACCCTAGACTAACTTCTAGAACCTTGACTTCCTACTTGCCATTTGTTTTATTGTTTCTTTTATCATTTCCCTGTTTATCAACTTGTCTCTTTATTTGTACACAAACCACATCCTCCATTTCCTCACAGCCTCCAGCTCACATCCCACCTCTTTACAGCATCTTCACTGGGGACTCACAGTACACATTTCACTTTACACAACCACAATACACGTTGGTAAGGGAACGCCACCCCCACTCATTTACAACAGGCACCTCCAGCCCCAGGCTGGGGCAGCCTCTACTGCACCGTATCCATTCCTGCCTCCATGGGGAGAGAGCCCCTTACTGAATTACCCTGAAACATACTACGAAGACCAGACCCTTCTCTCTGAGCTGATCTTACACTGTGGTAAGAAGATGAACTCTGTCTTAACTTCAGTGTGACGTTAATATAGGAGAGTGACAGATTCGGCTCCTTGAGGTAGGGGACACTTCAAAATGAAAGGAAGCCAATAGGAAGTGTGTTGAATAACTGATTATTGAACAGTCAATAGGCTGCATATGTGCAAAAAAGAAAACATAGACACCTCTAATCCCTGAAGACACACCCCCGACCCCCACCACCACCCCCGCCCCTGTGGAATGTAATTGCTCTCTTGTCAAAGCTTAGTCCTCTAGGATGCAGACTGAAAACAAACTTTGGAAATTATCTGAGCATATGCTTGAGGGTTTTCCAACCTAGTTCTTTTTGCAATTTGCATCTGGAATTGAGCAAGGAGTGGTGTTGATTGGATCTATTCATGAGTTCTCTTGGCTTTTGCAATTTATAGTCAAGGGAACAGTGTAGATCCATATCTCTTGCTCCCAGTATTTCCAGATGGGCATGTGAAACAGCCAGTGTCTACTGTTATTATTTTTTTTTATTATTTGTTTTGAGGGCATTCAAAGTGATACAAACAATTGTCGATTTTTAATTACAGAACCCTGCAAACCATCAAAACTTCATAGCAATGGACAAGAGGAAGACAAGAACTCCCATTGCTGTGTACATTGTATCCAGAGCCACATAATAAAATAGCTAACACATCGATTGCGGACAGGCAATGTTCTAAGTGCCTTACGTGTAGTTTATAATCCTTACAACAATACTTCAGGTACTATTTTACCCTCATTGGACAGATAAGAAAATGGGACTCAGGAAAGGGAAGTAACTTACTTAAATTCACACAGCTAGGAAGCAACAGAATTGGGGTATGAACTCAGGCACACTTGTTCTAGAATGTGTGTTCATAAATGGTGGCTCATGTTACATGGTAGAAGAAACCCTTGATCTAGGAGTTAAGGCACCCAAGCTTTAGCCCTAGGTCTGCAGGAGTTTAAGCATCTAAGCTGTATCCCTGGGTCTGCCGCACATTTGCTGAATGACTGTAGATAAGTCACTCCCTCTCTCTGGCTGTCACCCGGCCTCATTGTATTGAACAGTCTAATACTCCCCCTTTAGTCCAAAGCAGGGACCAGGTGTTAGCAGGCTGTGCAGACCTTGCTAGAGGTCAGGAAAGGTGTGGGGGAGGGAGGTGATGCTGAGATCTGTGGCCTTGTGGGAGGCAGAAAAAAAAAATACTGATATAAAAAGAAATTAAGAAGCAAGGTGCTGATGGATCTCTCTGAAACTTACCAATGGAATACAAGTGCCACCCAGTCCTATCTCGCCTTGATGCAGGCGGAGAGAAAGCAGGATACTAACAGCCCCACTGCCACCTGCCCATTGAAACTCAAGTACCCCAAGAGAGTTTGCCAAACCTTGCTGCACCCTCCTTGACAAGTTAGGCGCATTGCCCAGCTAGGGGGTTGTGGACATTTTGGGGCACACATCTGCATCTGGGGTGATTCCTCAGGTCCCAGGATGCAAGAAGGAACAGCCAGAAATGAGCTAAAGCTGCTACCATCACAGGACCAAGATGCAAGAAAAGATAAAGGAAAACAGCCTTGCCAAAATTCTCCCATCTGACTAGTCCTTTGGGGAAAAAATTAAGCTGGATGCCGATCTCACTCTTACACTGAAATAGAAACCAAATGAATCAAAGATGTAAACATAGAAAGGGTATGTAGAAGAATACCAGAAGAACATTTAGATAAATAGTTTTATGATTCCAGGATGGCGAGGGCAATTTTTTTAAACATCAAATCAAGAATAGAAACCAAACAGGAAAGACTGGCAGATTGTACTACATAAAAATGTAAACCTTCTGTGTGACCAATAAATAAACTCCGAAAAATATTTTCAACATATGTTACAGACAAAAGGTTACCATTACTCATAAAGACAGAAAACTCTTACCCAAAAGTAAGGGGAAAAAATGAACACCACCCAAAAAAATAAAGAGTTACCACATGACCTAGCATTTCGTTCCTAGGTATATATATCCAAGAGAAATGAAAGCATATGTCCACACAAAAACTTGTACGTGAATGCTCTTAGCTGGATTGTTTATAATAGCCAAAGAGTGGAAACAACCCAAGTGTCTATAAATAAAATGTGATATATGCATACAATGGAACATTGTTCAGCAATAAGGAAATAAAGTATCATCACTTCATGGTTCCAATATGAATAAACCTTGAGATCATCCTAAGTGAAAAGTCACAAAAGACCACATCTTGTATCATTCCATTTATATGAAATGTATAGAATGAGCACATCTATAGAAACAGAAAACAGATTCGTGATTGCATAAGGCTCCGGGGATTGGGGAAAATGAAGAGTGACTGCTAATCAGGGTAAAGGATTTCTTTTTGGGGTGAGAAAAATATTCTAAAACTGATTGCGATGATGTTTACACGACTCTCTGATACACTAAACTCAAGTTGTATACTTTACATGGGTAGATTGTATAGTGTGTGAAGTATATCTCAGTCAGGCTATGATATTTAAAAAAAAAATCAATGCTGTCAATAATAAGATCAAAATTTAATCCAAAGTCAAAAGATAAGAAGCTGGAAGAATGAGGCCAATTATAATGAAAGTTTCATTCCACAATGAAAATGTAGACATTTTGAACTTTTATGTAGTAAGTAGCAGGTGTCATCAAAATATGCAATATAAAAACTGTTGTAAATATAAGAACCTGGGGGGAGAAAAGGAACTCAGAGCAGTTATCCCAAGACAGATCAAGGGAAATCAAGTAAGTGGGACTATACAAAACCTGATTAATCAAATAGGTAAGATGGATCCATATGTAAGTTTCAAACTCTACACCCTCCAAACAAGCATATTCTTTTTACGTACCCATGGAGCATTTACAGAATTCTAAAGAAAATCTTCGTAAATTCACAAAAGTAGAAATTGCACGTGGCACATTTTTCACATACAATAAAGTAAAACCTAATAAAAACTAGCACAACAGTTGACACAAGCAAAAAAAAAAAGAAGAAAGCCAAATCACTAAGAAATAAACTCTCTCTTGGATGATTTCTGTTTCAAACAGAAATCAAAACTGAAATTGTGCTGGGGTACCTGGTTGAGCATCAGACTCTTGGATTCGGCTCAGGTCACGATCTCATGGTTCACGAGACTGAGCCCCATGTCAGGCTCCACACTCAGTGGGAGTCTACATGGATAGTCTCTCCCTCTGCCCCTTTCCTCCCTCTCTCACTCTCTCTCAAATAAATAAATAAATATTTTTTAAAAAACTGAAATTGTGGTAGGCTATATGCTCCACAAATTCTAAGACCTGGTTGTTCCTTTTGTGTGTTACAAACCCCTTTTTTTGCACAGAAGCATAACTAGATAGATGTGAGATTTCCTTCTCATTTTGTGTTGCGGGCTGTATTTGGTCCTGGATCCTTTTATTTGTCCTTATACATGTAATTGTGCTTTCTTTATTGCCTTTTGCTTATGTCCACTTATTTCTCTTTTTTAAAGATTTATTTATTTATTTGAGAGAGAGTGGGGGGGGGGGGCAGAAGGAGAGGGAGAGAATCTCAAGCAGATTCCCCCGTGAATGTGGAGCCTGATGCAGGGCTCGATCCAATGACCCCGAGATCACGACCTGAGCCAAAATCAAAAGTGGTATGCTCAACCAACTGAGCCATCCAGGAGCCCCTTGTGTCCATTCATTTCCACACCTCTGTAAGTCCTACCCTTATATTTTATTTATTTATCTAGAAGTTTGTTTTCATTCTTTCTGCTTATAATTTTAGTATTAAAGGCAATGAATTTTCCACTGATAATAGCTTTGGTTGCATCCTAGAAGACTTTTAAAACTTTTTTCCTGATTTTAAAAGTAACATATTATTTTTTATAAGTAAAAAAGTATACATTCCATAATGTATGACTTAGATGAGAAAGTCCTCTACCTGTAATTCCACCCCCTACCACAACTCCAACTCCCTTAACTAATGTTACAGTTTGAACATTCCTTCCAATTTTTTCTAGGCTAGTCACAAGAGTATGTATGTATATAGTAATCTTCTGTTAACTGAAATGGATTCATACTTCCATACTTGACATAAAATTCATTGTTTTCACTTAACCATATAAATGACAATTTTCCATATTAGTGCATATAGGCTGCTCTCAGTGGTGACATAATGTTTGGGTGTAATCATATGTATTTAAGAAGTCAACTACTCACTGATGTTTCAGTTGCTTCCAGCTTCAGATATGACAAACTCTGCTGCAAGGAACGTTCTCAAGCATGCATCCCTGCATACCTGTACAAGCTATTGCTACCATATAATCCTACACAAATAGGATTTATAGCTTTCTCATTATTCTCGCACAGGTGCCAAACAAGGTTGGCTAGGACCACAAACCCCATTTTAAAAATAACATGGTAAGAGAAACAAAAAGGACCTGCCTAATATGGTTTCAGGATAAGTGGCAACAGAAAACCCCCAAGAGAGATACAAATAGGGACCTGACTAGAGGGGGGAAATGAGAAGATTTCAGGTTTTATAAATGTGTGAAACCAAATTTGTAGGTTTCAGAACTCTGGGGACACTACAGACGGGCTTCGTCCTACTGGCTCCCGCCAGTCAATGCACGGAAAAATTCACATAAACACGGCTGTGACTGTTCTACCTGGCATTGTGGTTGCATAGAAGTAACCGTGCTCAGGGGAGGCAAATTCTAAGATCAAAACAAGGAGAGAAGACTTCTGCTATGATGCCCTTCCCACTCCCACTGTTGCCAAGGGAGACCGAGCGCACCTGGAGTGGGGAGCAGACACAGCCAAGAAATCCTAACTAGAGGGGACAGGAGGAATAACTAAAGATAACAGGAATTAATTCACTTGAAAACAGAAAAGGAGCTCAACTAGTTGTTTTTTTAAAAGCTCTAAGGACTCCTATTTCAAAAGTCATTAATAATAAAATAGATAAACCAGTATGCTATCGGGCTGTGCGGCGTCTACCCTGGCATCTAGGATGAAATACTAGTGGCCAGCCAGGCAAGGTATGATGAGAGATAAGGCTGGAAAGGTAAACAGGTGCCAGATCATGGAGAGTCTTGCGTGCCACACTAAAGAATGTCATTCTGTCCAGGGGGCATTTGAGACTGGTTTGTGTCTTTGCGAGCAGCAGTGGTATGATCACTTTTCACTCCGGAGCAATTGCTGGGGGGCAGTAGGATGGAGGGAGGGAAATCTAAAGTCGAGAGAACAGAGACTATAAAATGCTCCAGAAGAGAGGCAAAGAAGACTGACCCAGCAGTGGCAAGGGGAGTAGAGAATCTGGTTCTCAGGAAGAGAAACTAAGGGGGAGAGGGAGATATACAAAATCATACCCAGTCTTACAATTGGGTAAATGTTTTCTTATACATAAAATGAGAATAATATCAAATCAGGTTATTCCAAAGATGATATAAGTGGGTTTGCTTTAAAGTTCACTTATACCCCATCCTTGTTCCAAAAAAGATTTGATGCTGAAGTTAAAATAAAAAATGTGGAAACACAGTAAGCCCCAGAGATGTGAAATATTACCATCTATTGTTAGCACCGACACCTTCACAAACACCTGTGAGTTTAGAGACCGAGTCTGCGGTGCTGTGTGGGGTGGGGCAGAAGGAGAGTGAGGCTGACTCTGCCCAGCAGGCCAACATGAGTGTGGCCTTGGGGCCCTTGGGGCCCGGAAGAAAGGCCAAGGTTGATGAAACCAATCTGGGAATCGGGGCACTCGGTGTGAGCCAGACACTGGGCCAGGCCTATTAGAACTGTTTATCTCGGGTGCCTGGGTGGCTCAGATGGTTAAGCGTCTGCCTTTAGCTCAGGTAGTGATCCCAGGGTCCTGGGATCAAATCCCACATCAGGCTCTCTGCTCCTTGGGGAGCCTGCTTCTCCCTCTGCCTCTTTCTCTCTCTCTCTCTCTGTCTCTGTCTCTCATGAGTAAATAAATAAAATCTTTAAAAAAAAAGAAAAAGAACTGTTTATCTCATTTAATCCTCAGAGCAAACTTGCAAGGACATTGTTATTTAAAAGAAAGAAAGAAAGGACTTTGCAGATGAGAAAATTTGAGGCTCTCAGAGGTTAATTAGCCTCCTCGGTGGGAATCCGAGGGACCCACGCTGACTTCTGTCCTTTTCCAATGATGCATAACATTCAGTGTCTGAAAGGGCTGAGCCGTGGTTCAATAGAAGTATGTCCACAGCGGCTCGGCCGGCTGCAGCCCACCCAGGGGTCGCAGGCTGCCTGGTGGGAGTGAGTCTGGCTAGCAGGTGGCGCTTTTGGGGGTGGGGGACAGCAAGCCCCCACCTTCCTCTCTGTGGTTATTCGTTCTCCCTTTCCCTCCAGCAGCAAATAGCCCCTCGGTCCCTCCCTCTCCCTGGCAGGCCACTGATGGCAGCTCTCAAGCTCTCTGCATTAATCATCCCTGGTCTCATCTCAGAGTGCTGCTGACCCTCGCTGCCCCTCCCAGGGGCCCCGCTCGGCTGCACCTCGGAGTTCTGTCTTATGGCTACAGTGGGACTTCTCCCCACTGAGGCTACGGCACTCTCGTTAGGCTCACACGACAAGGGTATTCGTTCATTCCTTGCAGTTCGGTCAGGTAGGACTTCGGAGTTGGCACCATCCAATATCCCTCCAGCATCATGTCCAAGGGGAAAAGATGCTGTTGAACCAAAGCATTTGACAAAATCCCTCCCCACTCACTGTGTCACTTTAACTAGTTGCCTACCCTCACCATTGACAGCCAGGCATCTTGCTGCTTCCTAACTTGGCTAAATCTTAAACTTGGGGTTTCTGACCGTCCCTGGAGTGCTCTTGTGGGGTAAATTTCTGCTAGGATCCTCACCCCACCAGTCTTCCCTGGGCTGACAGTCAGAGATTGATTATAGCTTGGCTCTCCGCCAGGTCCCCTCATACTGACCTGACCCAACCTTGATTCTGTTTCTACCAAGTCCTGTGCTGCACCGCCCTGCCAAGGCCCCTTCCCATACACACACACAGCTTACATGAGACTGGCTGTCCTGGGGGACAAGCAGCCACCAGGAATGGCAACCTTCCAAGACACCTCTTGAGCGGCAAGTTCTATCCAGGACAGCAGGAGGAATAAAAGACATCAGAATCCGGGGGTTCAAACATGGGGGGGGGTGGCAAATATAAAGCCCTAGTCTGCACTCAAGTCAGGGTCCTAGAAACGAAGAGGAAGTGGAGGGAAGAGAACCAGGTCAGAGCAGGAAAGGAGGTGGGGAGACCCAGTACAGGCCACAAATCTCACTGATGCTTCATGGGCCCGTGGGTGTAGGATGCGTGGGGGAATCCTGCTGGCTGTCAGGGCAGAGCCAGGGTTTGGTGACAGGAGTCAGGGGGCACCAGGGACAGGAGTCAAACCCTTGACTCCATCTGGAGTGTCCCAATGTCTGAGTGAACCCATGCCCCTCCCCATGGTGGGGGCTGTCCTCTTCCCGCCTCAGTCCCCAGGTTGGACCCCAGGAGCATGTCCTGGAGCAGGGATCAGCATCAAAAATGTGGAAGAGAAAAAAAAAAAATGTGGAAGAGCAGGACTCAGAAGCGAAGGGGAGTTCTAGGATCTCAGGAGCAATGCTCGACAAGGCACATGATTGGAGCTCACCTGATGGGGAAAAACCGCAATGGAGGGAAGCCAGGGGCCTTCCTACAGTCTGGGTCACTCACTCAGCTCCCCTGGCCCTTTCACCACGGTCTGATCTGCTTCTCCCAGCCTAGGAGCTGGAACCTCAGAAACCCTGGCTGGTAGGAGGAAAACGAGGACAGGCCTGTTAGTCATGACTGGGAAAACTGGCATAGGGTGACTGATTCATCAGGATTTACCCAGGACTTTAGGTCTTAGCACTGAAAGTCCCACATCCCAGGAAACCCCTTGGTCCTTGTTTTAAAATGAAAGTTCTACATCCTGGAATACCCACCCCATGTCCCAAGCAATTGGGTCACTTAGTCTCCCTAGCTCAGGTCAGCTTCCTTGTCCATCAGATGAGTGTCCAAGGATAGGCAGGGCCCCTGGGGATTAGCTCAAAGACAAGATTAAAGTTATCATTCAGATAATCAAACTGTGCAAGACATCCACTCAGGCACTGCAAGACCCCAGCGGGCAACTGGAGCAGCGGGAAAGGAGTCTCCACTATGGGCAAGGGTTGGCCAGAATCAGGCTGGATCGGGGAGGGCAGGAGGCAAAGGGGAACCTTCAGTCCCAATCCCTGGCTGTCTTATTTGCAGCTGTAACTCCAGTTTCCAGGACGATGCCTGGCACACAGCAAGAACTCAATGCAAACTGAATGAATGAATGAATGAATGAATGAATGAATGAATGAATGAATGAATAGATGCAGGCATGCAGACTTCAGACTCTAGAGCAGACCCTCACACCACCAGTGGGACCCTGCCCAATGTTACAACCCCTAACTTGCAAGCTAGACCCACCGCAGAAGATGCAAAGGGCCAGGGTGGACAAACTCATTGGACGCAGGTTCAGGCTGGAGAGAACAACCAATGGGAGGGAGCTCTGCTGCTAGAAGGCTCGCCGCTGCTGATGGTTCCAGGGGAGACAGCCACGCATCTCCTCTCAAGGAAAACCCAGCCCTTAGCAAAGAGCCAAGACAGATCTTTCCCTGAAGGCTTCTCCAAAAGTCTTCATCATGAGGAAGTCTCCATCACTAGTCAAAATTCAAGGCCAATCAAGCAGGCTCTCCATTAGGCAATCACTTCTAACTTGTAGAGCACTCTTTATAATAATTATCGCGGGCGGCGACTTGCTGGGTCTCTCCCTCCGGTCGGGCCTGAGAAGCAGCCGCAGTGCCATCTTGTGGCTCTTTTGAGAACACTCCGGGGCTGTTCCAGTCCCTTCACCTGTCTGGGTGTCAAACACACGGTTTCTGAGAATTCACAACTTTGGGATATCTCCATAAGAATGTCTGCCCTGCTATTTAACAATCTGACCCACTTCTCACCCTTTGCAAATATCAAAACACACACACACACAAAAAACAATCTCCAAATTCAGTGTGGATTCGATGCCATGGGACTGTTGTGTTTCCAGAAAATTTTCAGAGCTTCCCACGGTAAACCCACATTCGCTGAGCTCACTGGTATGCAATTCTCAGGTGCAATCCAGAGAAAGACCGCACCTCTCAAGTCTTGCATTCTCTACTTACGGAGGCACACCTTTCTTGCTCATAAAAGGAAATATGGTAGCTGTCCACCATGAAGCTTATTGTCTCACAGGGATGTCAGGCAGAAGTCAATCCCTGAAACAGTGCCCTGTGACAGTGCTGTGAAGGACACCGGTGCCATGAGCCAGTGTGATGGGGCGGGGAGAGCGATGTCGTCCAGGGGGGTCAAGTGAGGCTTCCTCTATGATGCTCGAGCCAAGAACTGGAAGTTTGCATTGTCTTGCAGAAAACACAGAGAGGATATGAGCTTTCTGTGCATTATTTCAACAAGCTTGATGGGCGATGACTGCTGGGCACAAGGGGATTTGAACTGCCCCCCGGTACTGGGGGTGTTTTGTCTGATTCCCTGTCACCCACCCACCCAGCCGCCATAACCACCACACAACACACGCATATGCAACGCACCTGCACATACGATGCACAATTGATTTCTCATCTCTTTGTGTTGAAGAGGAATTAAGTTACGTGCGGATGAGAACTGCAGTTGGATGGAGTCATGCTCCGGTTTAAGAACGGAAAGGATATTTGAAAGAAATCTATCTCTGAGGTTAAGACAAGGTAAGTCCATAGAACAACAGCTGGACGGGGCGCCCGGGTGGCTCAGTCAGTTAGGCACCTGACTTCGGCTCGGGTCATGATCTCAGGGTTCTGGGATGGAGCCCCATATGGGCTCCCTGCTCAGTGGGGGGTCTGCTTCTCCCTCTCCTTCTGCCCCTCCCCTCACTCTTGCAAACTCATGCTCTTTCTCTCAAATAAATAAAGTCTTAAAAAAAAAAAAGGAACAGCGGCTGAAGAGTGAGCCTTTAGCCTGAGTCCCCTGTGGAAGAGAAGGGGTTACAGCTAACACAGCTGGGAGACTTCCCAGGTGCAGAAATTCAGGGACCTTCCAGCTCACCGCCTTTTGATGTTTATAGGAGGATAGTGGAAAAGGTGTGAGTCTTGAATCAGACAGACCTGGGTTCTAACCCTGGCTCCAGCATGATTTGCCAAAGTAAACTCTCTGAGCCATTTCGAGATCTATAAAATGAAATTTAAAATCTCTATGCTGCAAGGAGGCCCATGCTCTGCTCTGGTCCTCAAGCCTGGACTCCTACTCCCAAAAGCCCCTGCTCTCTCTTGCCCTGCATGATAGGGGACTGCTTTACCAAATATTATCGGTTCTTTCTTTTAGAAAGAAACTCAAAATTCAAGATTTTAAATTTGTACTAATGTTGTAAAGAATAGATTTTTTTAAGTGCGCTCGATGCCCAACATGGGGCTTGAACTCATGTCCCCAAGATCAAGAGTCACATGCTTTACTGACTGAGCCAGCCAAGCGTCACAAGAATAGATTTTTAAAACATGTTTATTTTCCATACCGGCATAAGTACATCACTGGATAAATAAATTAGGGGAAAGAGTTCTTCCTTACTGAAGAATACTAGTTAGTAAATATAGAAGGAATGATGGAAATAGAAAATCACCAGTAGGCAAACTTCATGGTAATAATGGTCACACACAAATACCGCTGAAAGTACAATCAGAAATAGTATATTTGCATAAATTCAAAGTATCTCCCCTATAAGATGCTTATTAAATACAAACAGGAAAATGGTACCTTTGCGGTGAAGCAACCTGGCAGACCCAGGTTAATACCCCAAGTAATAAGACATATCAACATCAGTGGTAGGATGCCTCGAGAAGGGGGCACAGCACTTATGTGGTATTCTTGACAGAAAAGCATAACGTCAGTAGAATCATGAGAAAACACCAGACAAACCCAAATTAAGGGTCTATTTCTACAAAATAATTGGCCAGTACTTTTCAAAAGTATCAAAGTTATGAAAGGCAAAAAAAGAGGAAAAAAAAAACACTCTCTCATAGACTAGAGAAGATTCAGAAAATATGACAACTAAATGCAGCATAGGGTCCTAGATTGGATTCTGAACCCAAAAAGGACATTACTGGTTGTATAACATTCCATTATAATAATATACAAATATTTACCTAACCAATCCCAGATTTGTCCCCAATTTTTCCCTATTATAACTGATATTTTTATAAAAACCTGTGTGTTGTATGTGTGACTATATTTATATAATCACTTCTGCCACATATATGTGTGTATATATATATGCATATATATATATATATATATTCGGAGATAGATAGATAGATACAGTCTTAGAAGGAGGGTGGTTGAGTCAAAGGATAAGAAAAGTTCAAGTTTTGATCATATTTCCGCCAACAGTGAGTGAAAGTGACCATTTACCCAAATCCTGACAAATAATAACTACTAGCATTTTTCAATTTTTTCAGTAGAATGGGAAAAACATAAATTATTAAATCTTTAGCCTATCTGAATGTCACTCTAAGACCTCTGCTCATACTGGAAAGGGAACTTTGAATATCTTGAGTAACGTTCAGCCTCTGCACTCAATGGCCAAGTGACTTAAACTCTCTGTGGTAGCCAGACTCCAGGATGGCCCCCAACGATCCCT
This sequence comes from Potos flavus, assembly GCA_028534135.1. NCBI lineage: Eukaryota > Metazoa > Chordata > Mammalia > Carnivora > Procyonidae > Potos > Potos flavus. The sequence continues at coordinate 106,530,221 of CM052885.1, read as the reverse complement.
GTCTATTGGTATTCATGTCCCTGTAGAGTCCCCTCCCACACTGTATTGTGGTTGGTCTGCATGACCAATAGAATATGGTAGATTGATAGGATGTGGTTTCTGAGACTAGTTCATAAAAAGGCATGTGGCTACCCCCTTGGGTCATTAGCCTTGGTGGAAGCCCACTGCCATGTTAAACCAAGACTCAGGGCCAGGCTCTCTGCTCCGCAGGGAGCCTGCTTCCCCCTCTCTCTCTGCCTGCCTCTCTGCCTACTTGTGATCTCTCTCTCTGTCAAATAAATAAATAAAATCTTTAAAAACAAGAAGAAGAAGAAGAAGAAGAACCATGCAACTAAGTCACTCCGATTCCTGATGCTCAGAAACTGCGTGAGATAATAAATGTTAGTTATTTTAAGCCTTTAAGTTACAAGGTAATTTGTTACACAGCAAAAGATAACTAATACACTCTCTGGGCCTCACTCTCCTCATCTGTAAGACAGGAATGGTCATAATAATAATGCCCACTTCACAGAGAGAAAAACAGATGAAACATCTGCCCCCCGCCTGATCCGTAAGCACCAATGTCTGCTCCTCTCTCTCGAGGGGCACCCTCGAGACAGACTGTCAGGCCTGACTAAACAGAGGAGTGTTTTGTGTTGCAATGCCTTTGACCTTTTCCTTTAAAATTCATGTCAAATCAGTTTCTAATTCATTTCCAGACACATTATTCTAAGAACGAAGCAAAGAGTGAATTCTGTTGCAGTGCATTCCCTGCCCTTTTATTTGATGAAATGACAAAAGCAAATAGTCTGGTAGCTCTGGTCTTCGGAGGGCTGCCAAACCCTTCTCTGAGAGATCAGGGAGCAGCTAATGGGGACCTCCAGTCGTGAGCTAGTGTAGACAGCTGAGGAACAGGCTAGCCTCAGTGTAGATGCCGGTACACATTTCCAAGCAACGTGGACACACATATCCAAAGCTAAACTGCTCCTCCTTTCTCATCTGATGGAGGTCCCTAGTGAATGGACTGAGCCCAGTGGTGGTGGGAGAAGGGACGGCAGTCAGGAACCATGAAACCCCCGGGATGCTGGTCTCCCAGAATCCAACCCCCAGAATTCTAAGGCAAGTCCCTGATCTGGGGACAGAAGAACAACTGAGTGCTCCTCTCCCCTTGAGCAGCCCACACTCTGCCAGGCCAGGCCTGCTTGGTGCCTCAGTAGGGCATCCCTGGAAGCCCAAGCCCCGCCTCTTCCCTTCTACAGGTGAATTCCATCCAGACTGTAAACTAGCGCTGCTCTCCACTCTGCCATCTGGTGGCCATAATTGGAAACTGCAACTTCCCCGCGGAACGGCCACCTTCAAAGGGATAGGGCTGTGTCCCTCCAGGAATTGCGCTGGCAATTTTATCTCCCCTTCCAAAGGAGTGACCAGGTTCTTTCTGTTTAATCCTCCATGCCAAAGAACTTGGGTGGACTGCCATAGAAGAAATCAGAATGTTTTTAATAGACACCATGCTGAGTCTTTCTCACAATTATTCTTTAGTTCAGCTGCCAGCCCAGTCTGGAGCCTTCGTCTTGCCTCCAGCCACACTCCCTACTCCCTGAGGACACTTCTCCTGGTGGGTGGAGTGGCCTCTGTCCCTGTATTTGTTCCTTTTTAAATAACCATGTCCAGAGCCGTTAATCCCAACAATCCCTCCATCCAAATACAGGAGGCTCTTGGCTAACATACTCCAGGTGGGCACAAAGACTCAGCCCACCCAGGCAGCCTCATTCCATCTGCATACAACAAACACAACGAGTGCCCCCTCTCCACTTTCAGTTTGCAATAATCAAACCAAGCCACAGTGGAGAGAAGATGGACGGCCCAACAAACACTGCAGAAAGGAACGTGAATCACGGTGGTCACTCATCAGGTTGAGAAAGGACCAGAGCTTCAGAACTGATGAGCTCTGAGACCATCTCCAAACAGGGTCTTTACAGCAAAGATGGAGCAAGAACAGGAAGGACTAGAGAAGGCGTGCCCACTAATAACCTTTGAATACTAGTTCCCACCACAGAGGCCACACAGGTTTTGGAATAGATAAGCCTAGAATTTAAATTCAGACTCTGCCACTTAACTTGGTGACCTCAGGCACGTCTCTTCACTTTTCTGGGCCCCAGTTTCCTTCTTTATTAAATCGGTATGGAAACTTCTGCCACTCTGTTGTAGGGAGGAGCAAATGAAGCCGGGTGTGTGAATGTACGTAGCAAGGAGACCGTGCCCCAGGAAATACTCCCTAGATACTGCCCATCTTCACCCCACCTGCATCTTGGGCAACAAGAGACATCACCCGTGGGAAGGAACTCAATTTTCTTCTCTCAGAACCAAGAAAAGAAAATGCCTAACTGATTATAGATACCAACTTTTCAGAGGTTGGTGCAATTCAATATGCCTTTTGTGAGCACCTACATGCTGTAAGGTCCTGGGAGAGACAGAAGTGAGAGGGGCATAGTTCTTACCCCCGAGGGGCATAGTTCTTACCCCTGAGTTCTTACCTCACAGCTCATCAGTGGAGGTGGAAGAAATGGCCACCCATAGTCCAAACAGGTGGAGCTAATAATAATAGGAAACATTTATATAGTAATTATTTTTTTCCAGGATGCATATTTTATTAACCCTGAAAATAGTCCTTTGACTATTTTTTTCTTGAAGACTTTGAACCCAGCCTTGCCCACTGTGACTACTGTTTGAGCTGATGCATTGTGCATCACTGTGCATCATTGTGCATTGAGGTTTTGATCTCAGTTTTCAATAATGTGGCATGAAACATCGGCGTGGGCTGCATTTTGGAGTGATGGGTTGGGAGCCGGTCCTCATGCTAGGGGACCCAGGATCAGGGCCACATTATGATTTTCGTGGGCCTTAGGCACTTTTGCCTTCCCAATCCCTTCCTCCATAAAATATTATTTTAAAATGTATGACTATGTTGGTATAAAGATGAAATAACTCAGGCTAGATTCATTATTTTATATTCAGTCTTCTTACACTTATTTTTTCTGATTTTTAAAATAAATTAAAATTAAAAATTTCCAGGAACCTCTAAAAATATTAACATTTTCCTGCAGCTCTAGACACTATGCCTAATGGATAAGTCTATCCAACCCTGATGCCAGAGGCCGTCTCTCTGTAACCATTCAGTTTTTCAAGAAAAGAACACCCATTTTGTCCCTTGGCCTTTCAGAGTTGGGGGAGAAGAGTTGATTTTCCTATATATGAAATTTTGCTTAATTCCTATTTTCAGCCACACACCTCCCGCTTCCCCTCTGCTGTGGCTGGCGTGTTTAGGGCTCACGGACGCAAGCGACAGCTTCTTCAGGCACCATCCACCATCTCCTTCCCAACTACTAGAACTTTCTTGAAATCTCTTCCCCACAAATGCCCCTTCTCCCATTCTTTGAATCGTTGGAACTTGATTCCTTTTTCATTTCTCTAATGGGGTTCCAGAGGGGAAAAGAGATCGATACAGATCAAGAATCCACCGTCTTTAGCCAGAAGTCCCTCACCATCGTGTCATTTAGAATGCTTTCAGCGGCATGTAACAGAAAAACCAGCTCAAGTTGGCCTGGCCGATAAGGAAATCCAGGGCCAGCTTAATGTAGTGCTGAAGCTACATTCCTCCATAATCCCCTAAACCATGCCCATGTCTGTACGTTGGCTTTATTTTGAGACTGTTACCTTCATGGGGGCAAATGGCTGTAGCAATTCCTAGCTACGTGCCCACCCCATAATACCCAGGTGACGATTCCCGGTCATTGGAAAATGCCAAAGCCTCAGAGAAGCTGCCCAAATGGCAACCACCTCTACAAAGGAAAGCAAAGCTCAGAAGGGGACAGCAGCTGGCCTTTCAGCTTAAGTCAGAGTGAGGCATGTGTTTCCTGGGCCCCTGGAGAATGTCATTTAAACATCTGCCATTGGGGCACTTGGGCCATTTGGGGAGAAGTAGGACCCTAAGGGACTTCTGTCTGCTCAAGGAAATGCAAGTAAGATTGGCAAGATGAGGGGCGCCCCTGGCTGGCTCTGTTGGAAGAGCATGTAACTCTTGATCTTGGGGTTGTGAGTTCAAGCCCTACACTGGGTGTAGAGATTACTTAAATGAATAAATTTTTAAAAATTTAAAAAAAAGAGATTCGGTGAGATGAGTAAACTGACGGGCATCCAGCTGATGGGGAAGGATGGCAAAGACCTAGGGAGTGAAGCAGGACCCCAGGACTCCAACAATGGCCCCCACAAAGATGTCCACATCTTGACCCCCCAGAACCTGTGAATGTTACCTTACATGGCATGAGGTGGGTCCCACTGTAATCCTTATTTTACAGAAGATGAAACTGAAATACAGAGTGTAGGTGACTTGCCCAAGGTCATATTGCTAGAAACTTCATCATTTGCTGGCAGCCAGCCCCGGATGTGGTCCATCCTTGTCTGAAGAAGGAGGAAGGGGAGGTGGGGAGTCCAGGGTGGGGGGGTGGAGAAGAAAAAAAATTCCAATTTAACATGGAAAGGAGCATTCTCATCTAAGGAACAGGGAGGCTTTATTTTGCCTCAACTGTGTCGGCTTTACGATCTGGGATTCTGGCCTTCACTCAACATCGGTGATGGCCTTCCTTTTCTGAGACTCAGTTTCTCTCACTGAACCTCAAGCAGACAAAACAGCCTTAGTGCATGTACATTGTGAATGCTGGACCTAAGTCCAAATCACCCAGCTTCCCTGGCTGGAGAAGGCTGAGCCCTGAGTCCTGCTGGTCTGGGGAGGCAGAGGGTGAGAAGCCACTGAAGGAAGTGGGGTATGTGTCTGGCACAGAGGCTACGAGTAATATCCTGGAGAAGAGTATGGGGAGGGCAAGCCAAGCTTCAAGAAACTGGCTGAAACGGGATGGGAACAGGGTATGGAGCCAAAATTAGACTGTAGGGGACCCAGGGCCCCTGAAACTGAGGACCAGAAGATCAGGCAAAGGACTGTAGCCTAGAGGAATCTGGAGAAGGCAAGGATTGAGAGCAGCTCCTGTTTGCAGGAGCTTGTTTGCACAGGCTGGCTGAGAGGGGCTGCCCTCTGCACCCCACGCAGAACATGTCAATGCTCAGCAAACCCAACCAGTCCCTGCGATCAGAAAGCCACAGGACCTTCGTCCTTCTGAAAGTAAGGAAACTCTCCTCTTGCTTCAAGACCTGGGAAGCATGCATTCCTTCCGTCATTCCTTCCTGGATCCGATATTTATGAGGTTAGCCTTGCAGAGGCCTTTCAGTGGACACCCTCAGCATGGTCACAAAAGGCTCACAGGCCACACCCCAGCACAGGCAAGGAGGGAAGGGCTGTGGGGCCTCCTGGAGGTGGGGCGACGCCTAGCTGGGGGTTTCCTGAGCTACTCGCTCACTGCTGTCCTAGGAACAACACAGTGGAGGCAGATTTGTGATGTGGGATGGAACAGCAGGCACCGGGCTCATCCTGCTGGGGTTTTCAGAACCATACAATATGCTTGATTGAAAGGCTCTTTTAGGAGCTTAATTTTTTTAACATTAAAGAATTAAATCAATAATGTCCCCATTTCAGCTTCTCTGTGATTATGTCCTTTGTGTCCTGCTTGCTACATAGTTACGAGCTTTCTAAAAATTATATAGTCTATGTCATCTGTACTGAAGGAAATGAAGGGAAAAGGGAAAGAGGAAGAGAAAGCAATTAACATAAGGTGAACACTAGGGACATGACATCCATTGTCTTAGGTTGTCCTCCCCACAGTCCCAAAGGGAAGATGCGGTCATAAACCTCGTCTTATCAGTTAGGAACCTGAAGCTCAGAGAAGTAAAGCGACTTCTTGGTCATACAAAGGATTGGAACTCTCTGACTGGTTGGCTTCCAAAATCCTCCTCCTCCACTGCTGTCTTTGTTAATTCCCTCCACTCAACCCCCCCCCCAATAACAGGACCCCTTGGTGCCATGGCCCTTCCTCTGCCAGGCAGCTCTGCTGTTTGCAGGAACGGTTCCTGGGACTGATGGGAAGGCTCTTTCCTGTCCCCCTGGCTTGGCCCCTCAGGTGCTGTTGAGGCTCCTGATGGCCCCAGGGCTGGGGGGAGGAGCCCCAGATCCCTCATCTACAGAGAGTCAGGGCAATAGCCTGAGAAGCAGGATTTTAATGTGCAGGGTGCCCAGGAAGGCTGTCGCAGGGTTTAAATCTTAGAAAAAGCAGTGTCTTGGGACTGAAGGACAGGCTGTGTACATCGGAAGCAGGAATCCTCACTGCCAGGCTCGTCTTTGCTACTTTCTAGCTGGGAGCCTTGAGGTGAGCCACTTTTCTGAGCCAATTTCCTCACCAATAAAATGAAACTATCTTCCATGGGGATTGGAGTGAATAAATTACAGACTGTACAGAAGAGTTTCCGGAGTTTTTCCTGCCCGGTGCCCACAGAAGGGCCAACATTGTAAGGCTCTGCTGGGGCCGCTGGAGGGCAGGGAGGAAGACCAGAGAAACTCAACAGCCAGTGTCCTGGGTGAGGTTTGCCTGTGTCCTGTATGATGTGGCCACAGATAAACAAAGCTAAGGCATAATAACAACTTAGATCAATTCAGTCAGAGTACTTAAGGAGGGGACCCAGGCATGAGTATTTTTCCAAGCTCCCTATGTGACTGCAACGTGCATCCAAGGTTAGGTGGTCACTGCCATCACACCCTCCCCCAGGAGGCCTTCCGCAGAGCAGCTGTCTCCCTATTGCCCCTCGCTGAGCCCAGCCACACAAGAGAGCACAATGATGCTCTCGCCTGCACTGATTGGGAAACCTAATTGCCTTAAGGTTCTGTGCAGAGCCAGCCGGGACTTAATCATTCCATTCACATCAAAATATTTACTCCAAATAGTCATTACCACCTGGAAGGGGCTTGCACATAACTAGGGAAGAGGGGTGGGGGAGGCAGCAGAGTTCAACGCACCCTGGAAGGGAAGCAGGCTGTTTGCAAAGGCTGCTGTCCCCAGCATCGGATGCTCAACTCTCCCCCCCACCCCCTGAGAGATTACTTGAGTTAAGTGTTTGCACTTTAATGCTCCAAGGCCTGAATCATTCGATTCCGCGGGGCGCAGGTGCTGGGGTTGGGGAACATTCGGTAAAAGATTTGCATAAAGTGAGTGATTTGCATGGAGTGGAAAATTTGCATGCAGTAAATAGCTAAGGGGAGGATAAAATTATGGCCCAGAAATGGCCTAAAATAATGTGTTAATTTGTAGCCCTAGTGTAATCTGAATGCTTCTCTGAAAACTAAACGTCTGCCTTCAAAAAGAGAGCTACCTAGCTCCTGGCAATCACAGCTCATGTCCCGAGAGGCAGGTGGGATTACAAGTGATGGGACACAAGGATGAGAGGGCCCATGCATATCCCACAGGCCAGGCGCCTGACCCTTCCGCACCAGCACACCTCCCAGCTCAGCACTGCCCATGCCCTCTGTTCAGGCCCCCATGCAGCTGAAAGAGGTGCTTCTCCACCGTGAGCTCCTGGAGGGCAGAAGAAGTATCCAATTCAGCTGGACGCCCCCCCACCCCCTCCAGCACAGGGTCCCGCACCACTGGAAATATTTTCAGCTACAGGAACAGAAACCCCAACACAATAGCTTACACCATGAGAACATTTATGGCTTACTTAAGGAATTTAGAAGTGGATTGGAGGAGGGGCAAGTCAATGTCACCAAGAACCAAGTCTCCTGGAATCCTTCCACTCTGCCGTCCTTGAGTCAGCCCTCATGCTATCGGGTGGGCTGTGACAAGCCATCACATCCTCATCATCCTCTCAGGTTAAAGCACAAAGCAAGAACCAAGAGGGCTCGCAGCTAAATGCCCGCTCTATCTCACCAGAGAGGTAGCTTCCCAGAAGCCTGGGCAGACATCCTTTTATCTCATTCACCAGAGCTGAGTCCCAGCATCCATTTCCAGACCAATCACTATCAGAAGGTAAGAGGACTGAAGCTGGGCACGTTGCCGCCTGACCAAAATCAAGACTCTGGGGGCACCTGGGTGGCTCAGTGGATTAAAGCCTCTGCCTTCGGCTCAGGTCATGATCTCAGGGTCCTGGGATCGAGCCCTGCGTCGGGCTCTCTGCTCCGCGGGGAGCCTGCTTCCCCCCTCTCTCTCTGCCTACTTGTGATCTCTCTGTCAAATAAATAAATAAAATCTAAAAAAAAATCAAGACTCTGTTAGCAGGGAAGAATCAGAGAAAGGGCATTGGGTAGAAACCAGGGCTATCTACCGGTGACAATAAATGTCTGCTAGTGAGGAGAAGGAACAGCTGCTTATGGGACTTTCAGGGCATCGTCTCTCTCCCCAGAGCCCAGATCCAAATATCAGGATCTTATCACTGCACAGTACAGGAACACAACTCAGTATGAAGCGTGATGAAGCGAGCATGGAGAAGGAACACTTGCAGGTCTGAGTTCGTTCCCCGTCAGCGGCATGGAGTTTGGGAGATGATGGAGAGGGTGCTGCAGGAATTCTATCTGGAGACAGTGAGAGTCTGCTCTAGCATGCTAGCATGACAAGTGTTGCCATTAACCGCGATAATACTGATAATGCTGCTAATTACCAATTATAGAGCACTTACTATGTGGCAAGCACTTCTTCCAGACCATCAATTTTCTTTTTTAATTTTTCTGGTCGTCTTCAATTTTTTTTTCCTAGACTTTAATAGATTTGCTTTCAGACTACAAAAGCTAATTCTGGTCATTATGACAAGCCAATTAATACAGAAGTGTATAAATAAATAGCCAACAATCTCTCTCTCCCCACCAAAATAACCACTACGAACAGTTTAGCAGATCACTGCATTTTCACTTACATGAAAAAATACCCCTTCTGCTTTGAGGCTTATGCCTCTACATCTCGGTTATCTTTAGCGCTCCTGGCAAAATCTTGGGAGAATTCAATATTCTCATAGGAGACCCATCCAAGCCTCCACGTTGACCCTTCTCCTTGACTTCAGCAATATTTGCCCATGTTCTTTCCTCACTCCATTCCCTATTGCCATGATACCTCTTCTTTGATCTCACTGACACTCCTTGGCCCCAGGACTCCTGCCTTTCTTACAAAATTACCACTTCATCCTCTTCCCTCTTCAGCCTGGACCCCTCGAAGCATCCCTTCCTCCACTCTTGCTAATGCTTTAACATCTACCCCCTTAGTTCTTCTACCCAAGAGAACCCCAACCTTCAGTCAGTTCAACTCTCATCTTTCCTCAGTCATCCACCCAGACAGCCAAATGCAACTGAAAGAAACTATACATCCCTCAGCTGGGTGCCCTCAAATAGATTCCCAGCTTCCTGGGGACCATTTACATTGCCCTTGCTCCCATGGGAGACATGCACATTTCCAACACACTCCGAACGCTAGACCCTGAAATGATAACAACAAACAATTTTCAGAGAACCAAAACACTAAAATAATTTGTAATTTCCAAAGCTATTGATTAAGAGCCTCTAAGTACCTCATTTAGTATGATTGCAGCAAAAACAAGATGGAACCAAATTAGGCACAAAGTAAGCCGGAACTCCTGTAGTTACCTCACCTTGTCTCCTTCTTAAAAAAGCATAATGGGATCAAGTAAGTGAGAAAGACATTAGAAGAAAAATCCTGAGTCTGCTCTAATTTAAATAAATCATTTAATACATTGATTTTTTAATGTTAATGAAACTCAAATAATGCTAGGACATTTTTTCTAGTCTCAGACCCGTGTCACATCAGAAAAAAAAAAAAAAAAAAAAAAAAAAATATATATATATATATATATATATATATATATATATATATATATGGTTCTGATTCTCAAGGCATTGAAAGACAAATGAATCCTTCCTGAAATTTCCTTAGAGAAAGAGAGATGAGAGTTTTACACACATTGCACAGCATAGCTTTGTAAAATTCCTTAATTCCCTGTTCAAGGTGGGTGGGATATTTACAAATATGATTGAACTAAGGCTCACCATACCTTTTCTTCTTCCTGGACACAAGGGAAGACTACTTCCCAGTCTCCCTTGGGGTTAGGTTGGGGCCATATGAATGGTTTTAGTAAATGGAACATGAACAAATGTGACTTGTGTCACTTCTAAGCCCATATATAAGTAGGACGTGGTATGCCTCCTACATACCTCTTAGTTTCTTTCCCTACTGAGGAAACCTGACAATCATATGTGGAGACGGGAATATTTCAGAGAGCCTGGATCCCCAAATCATCAGATGGAAGACAGCATCCACAGGCTCCATCTGACTTTGCAAGAGCAAAAAATAAACTTTTGTCTCATTAAAATACTCAGATTTGAGGACTGATTTGTTATAGCAACATAAACTATCCTATCACGATTAATATGATTAATATGGTCCTGAGCAAAGAAAATAGAACCCTTTCTTTAAAAAAAAAATTCTAATACCAAGAAGTCTAGGGATGCCTGGCTGGCTTAGTCGGTACAGCACGCAACTCTTGATCTCAGGGTTGTGAGTTCAAGTCCCACCATGGGTATAGAGCTTACTTTTGAAAAAGGAGAAAGAAGTCTAGAGTCTCTAGAAGACTCAGGTTCTTGATACCTTTTGTAGTCTCCACAGTGCTCAACAGAATTAGTGTTAATCTAATCTCCACTAGTAATTTATTGAACAAGTTACTTAGCTTCTCTGTATGTCTGATTCCTTGTATGTTAAGTGCAAATAATAAGGGCGCCTGCTTGCCAGGGTTGCTGTGAAGACTAAAGAGATAAGACCTAGCAATTTCACTTTTAGGAATTTATTCTACAGATAAACTCACACTTGTATGCAAAGAAATACACAGAAAGGCTTTCATTGCCCTGTTTTCTGTAAGAACAAAGGACTAGGAATGACATAAACATCCCTCAAAAGGAAAGTGGTTTAAGAAATTATGACAAATCCATAAAACGGAATGCCATGTAGCTTTAAAAATAAATAAACAAAATAAATCTATTTGGGCTAAAATGGACAAATCACCAAGATATATTGTTACGTGCAAAAAGCAAGAAGCGGTATAAAATGTATGAGATGCAACCCATTTTTTGTTATTTGAAGGGCATGCCCACGTGTGGTTGTTCACAGACTTAAAAATTCTAGAAGAACATATAAGAAACTGTCCGCTTCTAAGGAGGGGAACAAAGACAGGTGGGAGGGGAACTTATATTTTACTGCATATTTTCTTGTACTGTTTCAATTTTACATTCATCAGTTTTGATAAAATACGTAACAATGTAAATAAAGGGCTTACCACTCAGTGCCAATGAGTGTTCAGTATCCTCTGTTGTGGACAGTGTTATCGTTGTGGATAGTGTAATTGTAATGCATTAGTATCGATTTCTGTGGGCTAACGTTTCCCGCCCTCGGCTCCCTTGAAAGGCCTGTCTCTTACCTCCTTGCCTTCGCCCCATTTCTGTAAAGAGCAGGAGAAGCAGGAAACTGTGGAGACCAAATTCCTGTTTTCAGCCTGTGCAGAAGGAACAATTCCACCTGGCCACGTCTGCACGCCAGCATAGCCCTGGCCGCCTCTCAGGAAAGGTGTGAGGTTTGGCTTAGAGGTGCTGGGAATGTGGCAACATGATGACTCCGGCAGATGGAGGTGGCTCTCGGGGCAATGCCTGTCCTTGAACAGTAGCCAAGACTCCAGAGTTTGTAGTCAATTGCTTCACTGTCATCACTGCTGTGTGCTCCACCGCATGGCCCCAGCACAAGGAGGGGACGCTGGATGAGAACCTCTCCTCCCCAGGGTGGCCACCCTGCCAGCTGGGCAGTGCCCACCAAGGAGACAGTCAGTGTGGGAGGCTGAATAAAGGCCCCCCAAACGCGTCCGTGTCCTAAACCCTAGAACCTATGAATGTTACCTTTTAGGGCAAAAGGGACTCTTCAGATGGGGTTAAGTGGTAGCTCTTGAGATGGGGCGATTATTCTGGGTTATATGGGTGGGCCCAAGGTAATCACAACAGACCTTAGTAAGAGGTTCACAGGAGGCTCTGAGTTAAAGAGAAGAAAGCCGGGCAAAGGGGGAAGCAGAGAGAGAGCTGAAGATGCTACACTTCTGGCTTTAAAGATGGAAGAAGGAGCCACGAGCCCTGGCTTGGGACTCTAGAAGCTGAAAGGGGTGCCCTCCCCAGAGCCTCCAGAGGGAGTAAAACCCTGCCAACACCTTGATTTCAGCCTCGTGAAACCCATTTTGGACTTCTGATCTCCACGACTCTCAGACAATGGATTCGTGTTGTTTAGAGCCACGAAGCTTACGGTGACTGGTTACAACAGCCACAGGGAAAGAATACAGTCAGGACCCACCTGTCACGGTCTCCTCCACTTGGCTCTATTCACCTTCCCCTTCCAGCTGCCTTCCCAGGCAAAGCTGACCCTCCCGGTTCCAAGAGGGCAGCCTTGGATGGCTGCAACCTCACATCCTCTCTGTGTCCCCACCTCCCCTCGTCCTAGGTTAGAGTCCCTCGGCTAATTGGCGCCACCTGCACACTCTACAGGGATGCAAGGGGCAGCACTTGGCTCACAGAATGGCTGGGACCCTTTGACTTCGTGGTGGGGAGAACAACAGCCGTCATGCACAGCACGGCCGAAAGCAGGGGTGAGGAGCTGACTGCCTGTCACGAAGGTGAGACCCTGGCCGGGTTCCTTGGCCTCCCTGTGCCTCTGTTGCCACACTCCAAGATAAAAGACACTGACAGCACTCAGCTCTGGGGCTCCTGGGGGGATTAAATGGGTTAATATAATGCTCTTGGAACAGGGCCTGGGACATGGAAAGAGCTATAAAAGGACTTTATTATGCTCCTCCCAGAGGATATGAGGCTTCCCGAAGAAGAAGGACTAGATGCAGAGTGGCCGAAAATTGCTGACGGTTCACCCTGGGGCAGAGAGATTCTGGGCAGGACAATGTGCGTTTGTCTATTTCTAAAGCTCCAATGCGGGCTTTCCTGGGGCCCAAAGCTTGGTAGCCCGGGCACAATGAAGAGTTAGAGCCGCTCCTGGGAAGTGGCATGTGCCTTCAGAGCAGCTGCCACAGCTTGGGCCAGAGCTCCTTCCCCTTAACTCTCCCCTGCCCACTCCTGCGCTCCATCAGGAGCTGCATCCCTGGCCTGCCCAGGACGTCCCACCGTGAAGGACGACCCCCACGACTACGGAGCGGTCTTCCCTGCTGCATCCTTGGGCCAGATGAGGATGGCTCATCAGCCCTGGAGTCAGCCAGACCTGGATTCGAGAGCCCACTCAGCCAGGATGTCGATATAACATCAGAAGCTGTCCTGTAAAGTTGGTCCCTTTCATATTTTTGCTTGAACATTTTCCCCAAGGTTATAAAGCACCAGTCGGCCCCACCTTCTTGAGCTGGTACCCCTCAAGGCGCTGTTTGCCACAAAGCATCCCTAGACAGCGTTCCCCGCACAGCACCCTTGGGCAGAGGTCCCTGCTGTGTCTCCATGCAGTGTCCCCCACAGCGACACGCAGTGACTCACACAGCATCCCCACACACTGTCCCATGCAGTGTCCTCACTCAGTGTTCCCACACGTGGTCACTCTTCTAACTTACTTACAGATGAATAGTAACTACCTTCTGTCTTTACCACTGCCTGGCGGTGGCAAAAACTCTCCTCGACCAGGGGTGCCTGGGTGGCTCAATGGGTTAAAGCCTCTGCCTCCGGCTCGGGTCATGATCTCAGGGTCCTGGGATCGAGCCCCACATCGGGCTCTCTGCTCAGCAGGGAGCCTGCTTCCCCCTCTCCCTCTGCCTGCCTCTCTGCCTACTTGTGATCTCTCTCTCTGTCAAATAAATAAATAAAACTTTAAAAAAAAAAAAAACTCTCCTCGACCAAATTCCAGCTGAGCCCTCTCTTGGTGAGGCCCCTAGCTTGGCCTATAAAGACTTGAACAAACACTAACACATTCAGGGCTGCAGCCCTAGGATGCCCCTAGCTCCCCTTGAAGCGCCTGTCTGAGAAAATGCAAGGCTTCCAAAAGAAATGACCCTTTCTTCCAGAAGATACCTGAGGACAGGGCTCCGGTCTCTAGCCTTGGTGGGAGGGAAGGAGCAAATGGGTTTCACATGGATCAACCCCCTCCCCAACTTTTTGTAAATTCTCACTGCCCTGACTTTACTGAGCCCCCGCTTACCCCTCTCCCTAACCCCTCATTCTCCCTTGAAAACACCTAGTCACGTTTGCACAAACCAAAGTTGAGTTTAGGTCACACTGGACTCTTCTCTTTTCCAATATTACGATACCGATTAAAATCAGTCCTCACCACTTTTAACCAGTGTCCCGCTTTGTTCATCTTTGACACTAGGCACCAAGCTAAAGACTTCCCATTACAGTACTTGATCTGATTCTCACGGGAACCCTATAAGATAGGGTCTGTTGTTACAGATGGAGAAACTGAGGGTCAGAGGAGTCTTTTGCTGAAGACCACAGAGCTGGTGCACAGCAGAACTTGCTGTCCTGCCTACTACATGCTTCCTACCGCGAGCCTGTTGCAGAGAAGAAAGGAATCATTTGAATCAGAGAACAACATTCTAATCCCAAAAGTGACATGGCTTCAAGCTCAAAGCAGAGATGGGAGCTGCCCGCTGGCGTGGGAGCCCCCGGCCCATCATCCATCAGCAGGTGGGGAAAGCGCTGGCAACCAGAGTTGGAGTTGCAGCGAGCGGGCTCTGGGCCTCAGCAGCCACATCCCATTTTTCTGAGCTCATCACAGCAGCTCTGCTCCTCTGCCTCTCAAGTCATCAATTCTGACCCTGGCGTCCAGCCACCGGAGTGATTGTACGGAACCTGGGGGCTTTTGTGTGAAGCCCGGTTTAGGCAGCAGGACAGATGAAGGGCCCCCCACCCTCTTGCTATTACCTGGAAGGAATTTGCTTTGCTTCTTTTCTGTGCGATTAGAAATACATTCCAAAGCTCCTGTGAAATCTGTTGGGCAGAGCGGGCCTGAGCAGCCTTAGCAGGTCTGGTCTCTGCTCTACAGAGAATCACAGCCCTTTGGGGGATTTGACAGCTTAAAAAGTGTTGAGAAAGGTGCTCCGTACATGGAATCTGTCAGACTAGATTGCATTTCGAATACATCAAGTGATCTTCTGAGTCTCAGTTTCCATAACTTGAAAATGGGAGCGATGTCTCCAGCAGTCCCTGCCTTATCTGCTTGGTGTGTCTATGCTCCAGAGAAACAGTGGGCAGTCCAAGGTCAAGAGTGTCCATCCTTAACCCAGTGGCCCTTCACAAGCCAAACAGAACCTAATTGTTGAAGGACAGCCAGCTTTCTCCCCCCAAAACAGCAATGTATTGTATTGAAAGCTCAATATTTTCAATAGTTTAATATCCATGCATTTTAGCTTTGGAGAATAATTTCAAGTTTGGGAGATTCATTTTTTTAAATGCAAATTGGCTTTGACTTGGAAAGAACTGAGATGGAGTTCTGGGGTGGGGCCTCCGATCTTAATGGCATATTTGCATATCAATGGCCTCTTAATTCATTTGCTGCCTTTGCCCCCCTCTGAGCTTAGATGGTTCTAGACGTAAGGGGAAGATGGGAGAAATGCTCGTCGTTCTTCCTTTTCAAAGTTTAAATATAGGAACTGCTTTGAAATAAAAATTTCCCCATGGACTTTTGAAGTCAGATTGAGCAGATAAAATAGATAATATTTTATCAAACTTACCAAGACTGTAAGAGAGTGTGGAATGAATTCTCTCGCATTTGCATGAGCACGCACACCCTTTGGAATTCTCTGGAGGCCCACTGGCAGGCCGGTCCCACACCCGCAGGTGTTTATCTAGGGCGGCACTGTGCCCCACATGCTGGGGCTCCTGAGGAGAAGTCAGATGTGGGCACTGCCCGTCAGCACTTGGCAGTGGGGAAGACAGATCCTAAAGAAACACTGAAGGGCTACAGAGACACAATCTAATGCCGGCTAAGAGGGGAGAAAAATTAAGAGTGCTTGGAGATTGTATAACACGGAAGACTCCCGCAGGGAAAGGGGCTAATGAGCAAAGATGTGAAGGGAAAACACACGTGAGACACGTGGGTGCATCCTGGGGAGCAGGAGAGAAGTTGTTTGGGGTTGAAGAGACTGGAAAGGGGGACAGTATGGCCGCAGAGCAGAGAGCACGGGAAAGAACAGGGCACATAGAGGCAACGGGGCTTAGCAAAGATTTTGGTCTTTGTTGAAAGAGCAATGAGTATCCATTTGTTTCAAAAAAGAAACAAGCCCCAAATGGGTTCATTTGTACCCACCCCCTCCCCCACCTCCCAACAGCAAACTAGGACTCAATTAGAGTTTCAACCCATCCCAGGAATGTGACCTTTTAGCCTCAATGGGAAATTTCCTGATCAGTACCAGTGAGGTCATCTGCAGGATAACCCTGTCATTCCCTTCCCCCTTCCCCCAAAAGATGTCCTGATCAGGAACAATCCTTTCTTTTCTTTTGCTAATAACCTCCTTGCCCCACCCTCCTATCTATAAAAAGTTTCCTTTTGTACAACTCCTTGAAATATCTCTGTACTTGCTAGAGGAGATGCTGCCCATTCGCAAACCGCTTAATAAAGCCAATTAAATCTTTAAATTCACTCGGTTGAATTTTTGTTCTTCAACACATTGAAGGATTCTAAGAAAGGGAATGATGCCATCAGAAAATTCACATTTTAGGGGCGCCTGGGTGGCTCAGTCAGTTAGGCATCTGACTTCGGCTCAGATCATGATCTTGGGGTCCTGGGATCCAGCTCCCGCGTGGGCTTCCTGCTCCCTACTTCTCCCTCTCCCTCTGCCCCTCCCCTCACTTTTGCGTGCTCTCTCTCTCTCTCTACCTCTCTCTCTTTCTCAAATAAATAAATACATAACTTTTTTTTTTAATTTACATTTTAATAAGATACTTTGGCTGCTCTGTGAAGAGCAAATTCAGAAGGGAGCCTGGGTGGAAACCTGAGGAGCAGTCAGGGGGCTGTAGGAGGATAGGGGCGTGGACTAAGGTGGTGGCACAGAAGATAGAGACAGTGGATGGATCAGAGAGGAATTCAGGTGCCAAAACAGCAGGAGTTGGCGCTGGGCTGGCTACAGGAGGAGGGGAAAGAGAAGCTGGCGGCATGGGCAATGCCCGGGTTTCTAGCTCAGGTAAGTGAGTGGGAGTGCGGCCGTTCCTGCAGACAGCCGAGACCAGAGGAGGAGCACACGTGGCGAGGGGCTGGCGTACAGACTCTAGAGTTCAGGGTTGAACATGTTGGGTGTGAGGGACCTTAGAGACAGCTTTGAGATGAAAACAAGGACTGGGTTTGGGGAAGCGGTCTGTGCTGGAGGTAGACATGGGAGAGTCCGCTAAACCGTGGGGTGGGCTGGGATGAGATGATGTCAGAAGACTGAGAAGACAGGAGGAGCTTGGGGCGAGCCCCCAGCGTTTCTGCTCCGTGAAATCCCCTCCACCCTGGGCCCACGCAGCTCTTCCATGTGCCACGTGGGGCATATTTGTACCTCACTGCTGATGTACTTTATCCCTTTTCCAACCCAAACCTTTCATCAGCACATCACCTATGTAGCTTTGAGACAGGGAAACTGAAGGGACCCCACAAAGGACTATTCTTGCTCCTCTTCCTGCCTCTAATCTTGCCAGGACCTGCACCCCCATGTCACACACGCCTTATCGTACCGATGATGTAGGTCCTCCTCGGGAAGGTCAAGAAGTTAAGGATTTCTTTGGAGTCTTCCAGCACAATAGATAACAACTAAGGAGTGACTGGTTGAGGTCCTCCGGAACCTTCTACCACTGACTCCAGACACCCGGACACCGTGACTCCTGGTTCCAGCGCATAAGTGAGTTAAGGAGGACATCTGAGCACTTGTCTTTGTTTTGACCAGTTCCTAAATGCCTGAGAGGACATGTCTATCAGACTATCATCCTTAGTAAAAACCCCAGGCCCCAAGCAGAGATCCACTCTTCTATCCTTTCCAAGTCTCCCAGATGCTTTGTCTGTATCTATTCTCTCTATCTTCAATAAACTCTCACTTCCTCTTGGCTCATGTTTGATTTCTATCCTGTGCAAAGCCAAGGACCTGCTTGGCTCATCCTGTGGGACCCCCTCTGGGTCCTCGGACCCAGCTGGCCCACATCAAGTTTGTATTCTTGCCAAGGATGTATAGTCTGAATCTAATCATGAGGAAACAGCCAGACAAATCAAGATCATGGGATAATATACAAGACAAGTAGCCTGGCCCCTTCAAAAATATCAATGTCATGAAAGACAAAAAATAAAGTAAATCTAGGGGGCAGTTCTAGAATCTAGATTAAAGGAGGGAAAAATGACAATCAAATGTAGTATATATCCTTGATAGGATCACAAGTCTAGAGAAAAAGAATTATATGATATTTGGGGGGACAATAGGGAAACAAATATGACATATTAGAGAGTATTTATCATATCAATGCTAAATTTCTTAGGTGTGATCATGACATTGGAGTTATGTGGGACAATATCCTGGTTCTCAGGAAGTATATGCCACGAAGTGTTTGGGGATGTTATGTCTATAACTTTTTACTGGTTAGGGGGGGAAAAAAGCTTAATGTAAGAAGAGAGAGAAATAAAGCAAATATTGGAATGTTAACAAACTGGAGACTCTAAGTGAAGGTTTTACGAGTATTCATCACACTACTCTTTAATTTTAATTTTTAAATTTCTTAAAATACATAGGGAAATTGCAATGACTTCTGAGGCCCACTGCCCAGACAAGGGTACAGCACTCCATAAGACTGCCTTCACTCCGGAACCAACCACAAGTTTCGGGGTCCTCAGGCTACTCTCACATCGTGATCGGCTGGCTACAAATTCGGGAGCTCCCACTACCCCCTCCGATCTGATACCTCTCGCAGAACTCCGGGAACTGCCAGACTTATCCACAGTTTTATACAGCAGAAGGATAAATCAGAACCAGCCAAAGGAAGAAACATACAGGAGAGGGGGCTCTGGGAGGATCCCATTGTTCTCTCCCCACGGAGTCAGGACCCGTTACCCTCTCCTACACTGATGTGTGATCATTGCAGCAGGGAGGTTCCCCAGAACCTCAGTGTCCCGTTTCACTGGGGTTGCATTACACAGCCGTGATTGTTTGGCCCACTGGCCACACCCCCTTCTCCTCCCTAGGTCAAGCTGGTATCAGAGCTCAAAGCCCCACCCTCTAACCACAGCGTTGGTCTTTCTGGCTTGGCTGTCCCCAGTCTGAGTCACCTTACAAGTATAAATTCTCGAGGCCTACCACGAATAACAAAGGCTCTTTCGTTACTCAGGAAATTCTAAGGATTTAAGAGGTTGTTCCTGGGAACCAGGGGCAAGGGCCAACCACATTCTCTCTAACACAGAAATAAGACAAAATATATTTAAAAACAATTTTTTGTTAATTCCATTAAGAACCACAGTAAATAGGCCTCGAGCATTTGAATCAAAAACTATCAGACTCCAGGGACATTGTCTCAGTTCCCCTCAGACTCCTACAGCAGCGCAGGCTGTTTGCATCTTGAGTTTAAAGAGGCCACTTAGATGTCTCAATGGTTCCCATTTCAAAGGAAAGGAGATGTCAATTCACTTTTCTACACAGGGTCGGCTGCACACAGTAAATACACAGTTGTACAGGAGTGAGGAAATAATTTACATTTGTTGCCCAATCCTTCCCAGTTCAACTGAATACGCCGAATTCTTAGGATAATCACAGCCTCTACTACTTCAATCAAATCAGATCCTTCTAACTATCTGACTCAAACAGGGAGGAAGTAAGAATTCCATGAGCGGTGTGAAAAATCACTGTATAATTGTAAATTAGAACTGTAATCAGTCCTCTGGCCCCTGGGCCTTTTTCATCTCTAAGCTGTGAACCAAAATGACTTACTGTGAATATATCTGTGGGAGAAGAGCTCCAAGGCACAGGACGGAGAGAACTGCCTTGTTCGCAGGCCTAGTGGTGAGAACAGAGGGAATGTTCATAAAAAATGAAAAATGGAGGCTTGTTATCCAGCAAACAGAGACTCGAGAAGCATCCGTATTTGCTCTGTAACTGATTTGTTTTAAAAATACGGAAGGGTGGGGTGCCTGGGTGGCTCAGTGGGTTAAAGCCTCTGCCTTCGGCTCAGGTCATGATCTCAGGGTCCTGGGATCGAGCCCTGCATCAGGCTCTCTGCTCAGCAGGGAGCCTGCTTCCCCCTCTCTCTCTGCCTGCTTCTCTGCCTCCTTGTGATCTCTCTCTCTCTGTCAAGTAAATAAATAAAAATCTTTAAAAAAAAAAAAATACGGAAGGGAGGGGGGCACGTGGGTGACTTAGTTGGTTAAGCACCGACTCTTGGTTTCAGCTCAGGTCATGATGTTGGGGTCGTGGGAATGAGCCCCAATGTGACTTGGGCGCCACACTCAGCAGGGGAGTCTGCTCGAGATTCTCTCTCTCTCTTTCCCCCTCCACACCCCCTCACCATGTGCTTACTCTCTCTCTCTCTCTCACAAAATAAATAAATAAATCTTTAAAAAACATATGTGAAAGTGAGAGGCACCTGGGTGGCTCAGTCAGTTAAGTGACTAACTCTTGATTTCAGCTCAAGTCATGATCTTGGGGTTGTGAGATCAAGCCCCACATTGGGCTCCATGTTCAGCAAGGAGTCTGCTTGAGATCCTCTTCACTCTTCCTCTGCCCCTCCCCCCACTCATGCATGCACCCTCTAAATAAATACATAATAAACAAAATCTTTAAAAAAATATGACAGTGATACATGCACATAGGTTAAAAAAAAAAAAAAGAGTAAAAGAGTATAGCAGGATTTACATTCAAAATGTATGACAACTGGGGTGGCTGGCTGGCTTACTTGGTAGAGCGCCAGACTCTTGTTCTCAGGTTCGTGAGTTCGAGGCCCAAGTTGGGTGCTGAGTTTACTTAAAAAAAAAGAAAGAAAGAAAAAACAAAAACGTTTAACAACTGTGTCAAGAAGGGCACAGACCAATCCGAACAGATTCTAGACACTACCAGAGAGGACCAACTGAAGAGCGGTCTGGATATACAACAAAGAAGAGATTTTTCACCCCAGAATCCCAGCTCCACTCCTCAGATGGAAGCACTATTAATTTCTCAAAACTTGTTCCAGAAATGTTTTATGCATCTATCAGCCTATCTGTACACTTAGGTATCCCTTTTGTATAGATCCCTGTTTCTGAAAATGCCATACTGTTCTGTAGCATATTTTTTTCTTTTAACAATGCATCTTAGACATTCTTATACATCTGCACCAGTGGGGCTACCTTATTTTTGTGAAACTTGAGCAATGATGCTGAAGGGGAGCCAATTTTGTCACCCCAAGATCTGCCTCCTTAGCATACTCTTTTAAGCTGGTTATTTTTAAGAAAATGCAGACACAAGAGAAGTTCTGAAACCAAATAGAAGTTACCATTTTGTAAGAGATATTTACACGTATTAGGGAAACCTCCTTCTGTAAGGATGTCTCCCTAGCTGTAAAAAGAAGTGGGGTGGGGAAGGGGCCAGTGAGTCTAAATCTTTAGAAACTATTATCAATGGAGAAGACATGGATTTAAATCTGGATAACAACCCTAACCTTATTCACTCTGCTTTTCCTGGTGACCTCCCATATCTGACTCCCCAACCTCATCATCTTCTTTTGTCTTTAACTGAAGATGGTATTTAAGATGACGGCTTTGCGCATTTCAGCAGATTACTCAGTCTTGCTAAGTCTCCCCCATGTATAGAGGAGGTATACATGTTATTACATTTTTTTTTGTTCATTTTTCTCCTGTTAGTCTGTCCTGTGTCAGTTTAATTAGTAAACCTGTCAAAGAACTTAGAATAATTGAGGTGAATTTTTTTTCTCCCCAACACTACTCAATGTGTGGTCTGTGCACCAGTGCTAGTCCAGGACCTATGTGTCCTGGCCTGAGAAAAATAAGGGAGAGTTTGTACCAGAATGCAAAGCAACTATGTCTCAAAACACACTATTCACTTCAGCTGCTTTTACATATATACATTTTGTTATTGTTAGTAAGACTTTCTTGATAAAGTCATTGATTTATGTTCCGGCTCAAGCTCCTTATCTCCCAGGAGACCAATAACAAACAGAATGTCTACTTTGAGCAATGCCGTCATTGAGCGTATACACCATAAGTTATTTAACCAATCCCTTGGTTTTTTTAAAGATTTATTTATTCACTTTTAGAGAGAGAGTACAAGCGGGGGAGGAAAAGGGGGAAAGAATCTCAAGCAGACTCCCCACTGACAGGGAGCCCAAAAAGGGGTTGCATCTCACAACCCTAGACGATGACCTGAGCTGAAATCAAGAGACAGACACTCAACCGAGCCACCCAGGCGCCCCCAAACAATCCCTTCTTGATAGGCACTTAGGTTATTACAAGTGAGCATACATCTTTATGCACTTGGAAGAGTATATCTGTATAGATTCCTGGGAGTGAAATCAAGGTAAAAAAAAAAAGCTGACCGTGATGGTGCCAGTGGTTGGAAGAGACCTCAGGGATAATTAGTCCAACTCCCGCATTTCTTTGATGAGAAAACTGAAACCAGAATGGTACAAGCTAGGTTCAAAGTCAAACAAGTCCCTGATAGAAGGAGGAATGGCTCCCACTCCTCTGAAAGGAGCAATGACCTGGACAGAAAGCCTCAGAATCCCAACTAAGGGCATGAATGGTTATATATTCAGCCTGCAGTGATTCTGTCTCTAATACCATTATAAGTTGGAACAATTAAGGGTATCTCAGGGTGCCCCTGGGGCCTGATCCACAAGAAATCTGGTCTCGTTTTCCATTTTCATGGATGTTACTAGGCCTCATAGGAAGACATGTGAAGGAGACTCGGGAGCACACTATTTGGGCCTGATTTAACCATCCGACGGAGAAAGGAAGGAAAAGGTTGCATGAGACCACGGTGTCCTATGAAGAGAGATGACTCACTGGGACTTAGAAGAACTCAATGATTGGGCTCTGATCAGAGAAAGGAAAGGAACTGGGGAAATTAGAGGCAAATGGAGGATTAAAAGGGCAAAGAGTAGAGCATGTAAGACAAGGACTGAGGTAGAGGTCCAGCAGAGGCTAGAAGCACCAACCACAAAACTAGAAGGAGAAATAGAACAAGAGAGTCCCAGGAGCCAAGAAAGCAAAGTTCCAGGAAGGAACAAGGACACAGCAGCAGCAAATGCTCAAATGAGATGAGGATTTTAAAATATCCACTGGTGGGGGGCCCAGGCGGCTGGGTGGGCTGAGCGGCCGACTCCTGGTTTCAGCTCAGGTCGTGATCTTGGGGTCATATAATGGAGCCCCACTTCAGACTCCGTGCTCAGTGCAGAGTCTGCTTGAGATCCTCTTCTCCCTCTGCGCCTTCCCTGACTCACATGTGTACTCACTCTCTCTCTCTAAAATAAATAAATCTTTAAAAAAATAAAATTAAAATATTCATTGGATTTGGCAATACAAAAGCCACTGGAGACCTTGCTGAGAATCACTTCAGCAGAGAAGTG
The DNA here is from genome assembly GCA_028534135.1 of Potos flavus. Lineage (NCBI taxonomy): Eukaryota > Metazoa > Chordata > Mammalia > Carnivora > Procyonidae > Potos > Potos flavus. The sequence goes on along the minus strand of CM052885.1, from coordinate 106,506,727 downwards.
GTGTCAGCATCTGGATTGTAGTGGGCTGAGGAGGGAGCCAGAGGGGAGAAAAACGGAACCATTGAGTGTAGACAACTCTTGGGCAGACTTGTAGGGAAGGGGACAGAGGGAGGGAGGTGGCAGCCGGGGGAGCACAGGAGCATGTTCTAGAAGACCTTTACTCAACTTCTTCATACACAGGCAGGTCAGTCACTCTCAAGGCCAGAAGTAGCTGTAGAGACAAAGGCAGAGTCCCAGCTCCTCGGAATTTTGGTTCCCTGGGGATTTGTGTAACTTAGCCACGGCATCCGAGCCCTGTCAACTTCTTTAACACCGCATGTTAACAGGCTAGTATTAAAATAAAAACTTACAATTGAAAAAAAAAACCCAAAAGAATTCTATGTCCATACTGTTTGCAAGATGTATGCATGGGCTATGATAGTAACAATAACCACCATTTACCGAGCACTGTTATGCAGAGCTATAAGGTTCACATAAATTACTTCATTGAATCCTCACAACCAGCCTGTGAGGTAGGTCTTACTACTTTCTTCAGATCCCAAATGACGAAACCAACGACACAGAGGTTCCGTCGCCTGCTACAAATCATCCAGCCGAGAAAGGGCAGCGTCGGGATTCAAACCCAGGCCCATCCTACTCCAGGGCTGTGCTCCCCGCAGGGAGGCCGGGGTCCCTGAAGCTCTGCTCTCTGAACCACAGGCCTCGGGATCGCCTGGGGAAGCATCGGATAAAGGCCAACTCCCAGGTTCCACAAAAGATCTGCTGACTCCAAGTCTACGAAAGGAAAGCCCAGAATCTGTATTTCTGTCAGGCTCCCCACACAACTCTTGGGCTCACAGCATTTACCTCCTTACTGTTTGAGCTGCCTGGTGTTAGTCCTCACCCACGTGGGGATTCACGCTGTTGCCCGAGGATAATGATGGGCTGGGCTGTCTGTCGGAGATAAAATAGCTTCCCAGACCTTAACCTGGACCTACTGAATGAGGATTTCCAGGGGAGAGGACTGGCTGTCTGTGTATTTAGCAAGTTTCCAGGCAGTTCTTATCTTCACGGAAGACTGACAAACACAGCTCAGTTATTCGCAGCTGAAAGGATCGTCAATTCCACCCCGGGCTCTAAGTCTAACACTGACTCATTCTAAGCTTCATTTTCCTCATCTGTAAAATGGGCATAAATATGCCTGCTTGGCAGAGCCACTGTGAAGATTAGATATTGTACCAATTAGGATTAGATTTACCTGCTTATAATGCAAAGTAACAATGACTAAAAAAAAAGGAGGGGGGCGGGTTTCTCTCAGGTTAAAGTCTGGAGCTAGGCAATCCAGAGTGGATGTGAGGTCTCTATTCATTAGGGATGCAGACTCTTGCTATTTGTCTATTTGCCCTTCCATTATTAACAAATAATTAATAATTAATAAATAATAATAATAAATATGTGCCTCTTGCCACAAAATGACTGCTGAGGCTGCAGCCGTTTTGTCTTTAGTCCTGGCAGAGACAAGGGAAGAAGGGAGGCACCTCCCAGCTGACTCAGATCCCCTTGAGGATCATTACTGGTAGGTCCTCATCACACTTCTGTTTCTATTACATGACTATTCGGGTATACAATTACAGAGCCACGACTTGTTGCAAGGAAGGCAGACAACTAAAATCTTTTATTTCAGCATCACATCTTTGCCACCCAAATAAATCAGGCTTGTTACTTAAAAAGAAAGAATCAAAAATAAATAAATAAATAAATAAAATTTAAAAAAAAATAAAAAGAATCAGTAGTGGTGGGGCAGCCACAGAAATGGGCTTTCACAGAGGTCCTACTGCTTGGAGCTGAGGACACCAGCTGCTGTGCTTTGACATTCATTGGCCACACCTCCCATGGGCTGCACCCCACCAATGACTGAGTCTGGTTGGGGGCAAAGTCAGACCCAGTCCCGAGAGACAAGGCATGAACTCCTTCGCTGACTGGCTTTGGCTCAAGGACTTCCTGACAGCTTTGCTTCGTTAGACTGAATTTTCCTTAAAATGCAGGGCACACTGGGACACTTGCACCCAACTGTCCCCATACCCCCTTCCTTTGGGGTCTTATGGCCCTCCTGGCGTTTAAGCCTTCTCCCTATTTCCTTTGAAAGGCATTTTTTTCCCCTATTAAAATCCTCACACAATTAATCCCATCCTGGTGTCTGCTCCTCGAAGGACCTGGACTAACAAAATCGGCCAGGCAATTTGCAGTCTCTAGCACAGATTCAATAATGCATGTAACACCTGCGTAACGCAGGGATAGGCGTGTGGTAGGCACTCAATAAATAATAGCTGTGTGGTGATAATGGGGGGGGGGGAGAAGTTGTGCAGAGCTGGCTACCAAGAAAGGAGTGTTTACATGGGGGGGGAGGGGGACAAGGGTCTGAGGCAAATCACTGATTCTCCTTCACCCCCAGAATGTTTCTGCTACCATAAGATCCAGTTAAAACCAGCACCAAAGTCAGATGAAAGGGGAAAATAGACTCTAGATAGTTATCACAGGGAAACTGAACTGCTATTACTTAGTATTAGCCATTTCAGGTCATTTTTTTTAAAAAAAAGGGGTTGGGGGAAGAAGAAAAAAATTAGGGCAGGCCCTGAAACAAAACTACACAAAATAAACCCAGGATCCTGGGTTGATATCATATCTCCTATTGGAAAAATTTCTCCTAACCAGAAATTACTTGTCATGATGACCTAAGAACACTACTCCCATGCGAATGTCTTCAGAATGCAACCTAAAGCCCATGCAAGGCTCTACAAAAATAATAAAGAATTCCGAGGAGAAAAATAGAGAGTGAGGGGAGACATGATGGGGGGAAAGTTGCATGGCATCTGTAGAGGACACAAAAGTTCCATGGAAGCTTAACCAACATTATGTACTTGGCACACAGTAAGAGCTTAATGAATGACAGTCTTCCAGAAGATTAAATGGCTCAGTCAGAGTTATAGCTCACCATTCACGTACCCACTAAAGAAAGAATTGTAGAGGGGTGCCTGGGTGGCTCAGTCGTTAAGCACCTGCCTTTGCCTCAGGTCGTGATTTCAGTGTCCTGGGATCGAGCCCCGAGTCGGGCTCCCTGCTTGGCAGGAAGCCTGCTTCTCCCTCGCCCCCTGAGTGTATTCCCTCTCTGCCTCTCTCTCTGTCAAATCAATAAATAAAATCTTAAAGGAAAAAAAAAAAAAAAGATTTGTAGGAAGACAACCATGTGCCAGGCCCTGCACTAGGCCATGAGGGTGCCACAGTGAGTAAGACAGTTGAGGTCCTTGCCCTTACCGCCCTGCAAAGAAACCTCCTTTGCAGACACTTCACGTGGGTCCTTCCACTTTGTCTTTCCACAGACACAGCCTGAATTGGTGCCCACGTCTATCAGACTCAAAGCCCATACGTTGCTTCTGAAATATTTCCTTGGTCTCTAAAACCAAGTTGACCCACCCATGCAAAATTATCTCCAGTGCAACCTTGGGTTTCCATTGGCCTCTGCGTTAGTTATCTATTGCCATGTAACAAACTACCGCCAAAACTTAGCCCCTGAAAGGAACACTTATGATCTCGAAGAGCTAAGGGCGGATTTAGCCAGATGGTCTGGCTCAGGGTCTCTCGTAGGATTTCAGTCAAGGTGTCCGTTGGGCTGGAGGATCTGCTTCCAAGGTGGCTTGCACACATGAATGCTGCCTGTTGCTAGAAGGCCTCAGTTCTTTGCTACATGGTTCTGTCCAGAGGGCTCCTCATGACATGTCAGCTAGCTTTCCCCAGAGCAAATGATCTGATAGAAAGACAGAGACAAAGAAAGACAAAGGGACACCAAGAGAGCACCTAATGTCTTCTGTAACCCAACCTTGGAAACAACATGCCATCACTCCTCTTATATTCTGTTCGTCACACAGACCACCCCCCCCCGGTATGTGGGTGGAGACTCCACTGGGTGTGGAAACCAGGAGGCAAGGGGGGTCATGGGGGGGGCCATCCTGGGGACTGGTGACCACAACCTCAAGGAGAGCCTTCTGGTCCCAAACTCCACCCAAACCTCGGTGGGGCATAGGAGGTGGGTGCAAATTTCACTTTTTGAAAATACAAAGGCATACAGCAGTCAATTCACCCGGTCCTGGAAACCTGGTGTTTGTGCCCCAGAAAACTGTGCTTCCTCATGTAGCATCACACCATAGGCCTGCATGAAGGACCCACGGAAACAGCTCCAGGCAAGTCACTGATGTTCGTTTCACTGTTCAGTGTCCTCCTCCCTCTGAGGACCCATCCTGGAGTTACCTCTCCCACTTGTTCTCCATTTTCTCCAATTCCTTCAACCTTTCATTTTATCCTTTTGATATTTTGCACTTGTATAATTCCTCTCAAAGCTTTTGTGGATTGAGGTGGAGTATAAAAGCATTAAAAAAAAAAAAAAGTTTTTGTCTTGACTGAGGAAACTTGCACACATGCGCCATCTAGTGGTAAGAGTGCTAACTGCCAAAATACAAACCTCCCGGATTTTTCCTGATTTGTTTTTTCTGGGAAGCAGGAATGGGAGGAATGGAAGAGAAGGGAAACCGGGATCACTCTCAGTGGTTTGTCAGGGGGTTGAGACTGCTGGGGCTTTAAGAGGCTCCAGGTAGGGCAAAGGAGCAGGTGCTTCAATGGCTGGAATCCAACATGATTCATTGGAATCCAAAGAAGCCAAAAACTAGTGAAAACCATAAATGAAAAAGGCACCGGTGGTAGAAGGGTTAAGTGAAAGGTGTTAGAAAAACTAAACCATGAAAATAGACCGGATTCAGGCAAATGATCACTTGAAAGGTCCTTCATGTGGGTTGATTGCAGGTGTGACCAGCCATTTTTTAAGCATTCACATTAACGGTAGGAAGAAGAGTAGAGTCTAATGTTTTTGTTTTACTCTTGAGGAAACTGGGGCTCAGAGGCACTGCGCACCTTGTCCAATAGAGCCTGCTAGGTCCAGGGTGATCCTGAGACTAGTCTTCTTTCCCCAGAACCACACTGCCTGTAATCATACATAGCAGATGCTTATATGGGCTTTCATTTTGCACAGTTTCAAAATAAAAATCAGATTGTCACATAAAAATGCTGGATCCAGCATGTTTCCAAGGAATTATTACTCACTGGTTTTCCAGCTGCACCTTGGCACACATCCCAGGACGTCAGGATGCAGGAGATGGTGATGAAACACTGGTTTCGTTCACCTTCCCTGGAAGGCAGAAGCCCTTCGTCCACATGACAGGGAGGGACTGTAGAAGCCTGGGGCAGAGAAAGTAAGTTCATTCATCCAGTGTTAACCTGGCATCTGCTCTGGGCCAGGCTCTCGCAGGATGCTGGAGTGGCGAGAGAAGGCCTGGAGCTATTCTCTAAGTAGGAACTCTATCACACCAGACAGCATAGATGTAGAACATTTTAATCATCTCAGAGAATTCTACAGGACAGAATTCTATAGGAGAGCAAATCCAAGAGTGTCCTTTCCTGGATTTTCTGCTTCCGAGTCTTACCAGTTCTTCTAGGCCCCGTAAATACTGACATAAGCAGAGACTGATATGAGTCACTGGTTTCTGGAAGGGCTAGAGCCCCACTACAACAGCTGTTGCAGATCTGCTATCCTCGGGAACAAAAGACCCACCTGAGATAGAAGACGCTTCGAGTTCAGTTCCTTAAACTTCTCAGGCTCCTGTGCTGGTGAAAGCAGCCAGAATAGGAGCAAAAGGAGCAAAGGGAGTACTAAGGGCTTCAAGTTTTGAGGTCAGAAAGATCTAGGGTCCAATCCCAGGTTCCTCATTACCAATTGGGTGAACTCTGGGCAAGCCTCTGCTCAGCAGCTTTCTTGGCTGCAAAAAGAATCTAAGACCCACAATTGTCATGAGGATTAAATGAGACAGTGGATGAGACAGTGCCTGGCCATGATACGTGCAGATTTCTTACTCATCTTTTCTCCCCCTTTTGGATGCTTTCTACTCTGCTGTGGACAGGAGCCCCACATTAGCTTCTCATCAGGTATCAGGCGGAGGCTAGTGATGGCTACCTGTCCCACTCAGCCTCTCCGTGGAAATTTGTTATAAAAATACCAACTGCCTGGCCTCATGTTCTGCATCATACAGAGAAAGAAAACAAGTTCCTGAGAGCAGCTTACAGTCTTGTGGGAGAGATTAGTAGGCAAACTAATAACTATATAGCTAGGGTGGAGCATGCACAGGAGAAGAGCACAGAGGAAGCAATATTGTGACCAGGACAGGAAGGGCAAATCGAAGTCAGCCTGCTCAGCAAGCACATGGGATAACGCATACCAAGCAGAGGCAAAAAGGGAGACTGGAAAGCAAGGTAGATCCAATGATGAGGGTCCTTGAGCACTGGGCCCAAGGAGTTTGACTTTCAGGGAACACAAAGCCTCTAAAAGGGAGTAAAATCGTATTTGAATTTTGAAAATTTTTCTATATTGCCAGTGTGTGATGGCTTCAAAGAGGCAAGACTGGAAGAAGGGAGGCCAGCCTTAATTTGCTCTACTCGCTCCCTACTTCATGCTGTTCCAGTCACAAAAAGCTTCTCTCATTCCTTTTTTTTTTAAGATTTTATTTTTATTTATTATTTGAGAGAGAAAGAGAGCAAGAGCATAAGGAGAAGGGAAAGGAGGGAGGAGGAGGGACAGAAATAGGGAAGAAGCAGTCTCCTGGGACCTCACCCCCAGCCCCACCCTGTGCCCAATCCCAGGACCCTGGGATCATGATCTGAGCCAAAGTCAGGCGCTTAACCAACTGAGCCACACAGGCACTCCTCTCAGTTCTTTGAATAACAAAATACTAAGGTTCCCCCCCCCGCCCCAGGGCCTTTGCACTTGCTGTTCCCTCTGCCTAGATTACTCTTTTCTTACAGAGCTTCCCGTTCTCAGCTTCCAGGTCTCAGATCAGGCCTTTCTTCCTTTCCAGAATCTCCCAATCTAACTTAGGACTCCCTCCGTCATTCTCTCTTGTAGCATCCTGTTTCTTTTCTCTACTTAGCACAATTTGAAGTTTTACTCTTATTTGTGTTCTATAATCAGTCTGTCTTCCCCATTAGACGGTAAACTCCGTGAGGGTGGGGCCGCGTCCACCCCATTCAACACCGTGTCCCCAGCACCAAGCACAATGCCTGGCGCTTGGCACACTCAATAAATACTGGCGGGATGGGACCGTTAGCATGGCCGGCATGATCATGACTTAACCTAAGGCAGTAGCAGCAAAACCGAGAAAAGGGGATTACCACCACACGAAGTGGCCAGGACAGTTGTGCGACAGGAGTCAGAATTCGTTCCAACCGCACTGAGTTGACGACACGCTAACCAACAACCTTTACCCACCACACCCTCAGTCTTCCCTTCAGTAAAATAAGACCGTCACTCTCGCAGCTGGCCGAACGAATGTCCTCCAAGGCGGAAACAACAAGGCTTGGGCTAGAGTCGACGGTCGTGGTGGCCCAAAAGAAGCCAGCCCGGAGTTGAGAACACCGGCACGAACAGCTGACGTTCCCGGGGGGCGGAAATCAGTGCCCGGTGGAAGTCCAAACATAAAATGGATCCCCCATATGCGTAGCGCCATGGTTCAGTGTCCCCTCATAAAGCGTCCGGTGAGCAACAGAGGAGGGGAGTAATTTAGGGCCGCCATCATTTGTTTCTTTAAAAATAGTCTCCTCATTTCTCAGCAGATCCCTCTAAACAGTACTTCATGGAAATCTAAGCTTGGAGAATTCTCACGGCGATAGGGTAGAAGGTTATCCCCGCATGGGATAACCAGGAGGTAGATGGGCAGATGTTCGCGCGCTGCGCCACCTGGTGGAAAAGGAAGAGCCCGTGTGGAAGGCTCGCCGGGACCCTCCTCCTCCCCTCCGGTTCCCGCCGCATTAGCGACCCTAAGGAGAGGTGAGAGCCACAGGCCCCAGAAACCTACATGTTACTACATTTCCCAGAGGTCTGTGCGCAAAAGGAGGGGGCCGAGCCGCGGCTCTCCTCCCCGCCTCCAGTGTGCGGGCTGTTTTAATCCAGAAGGCTTCGCGCCTCGGGCTTCTTCCTTGCCTCTCAAAGCCCCGTAGAGGCTGGGCAAACCGGGCACCGCCCGCATCTAACCAGCTAGGAGGAGCTAAGCGCTGCGGGGCCTTCTGGGAAATGTAGTTTCCGAAAAGACAGCGACAACAGTGGGAGAGGCTGTGAGCTATTATAGCCAATTAGAGCCGGGCTGGGGCTTGTCACGTGACCTTTGTAGTCAGCTGTTCTGCGACTTCGGTTCTTACCTGCCGCGAGGGGGGATTCCGAACTGTGGGCAGGAATTCCTGCCAGCGCCTGGTCTCGACTTCTGGGCTGGCTTCCTCAGGCCCTGAGCTGTCCCTCTTGGCCCGACGCAGCGCCGCCAGCATGTTTGCATATACTTAAACTTGTCCTGGCTCTTCATGACCTCGTGTCAACTTGCAGGCTCTGTAGGACGTCATCCTGCTCTTCTACCCTGGCTTCTGCAGCCGCCAACCAACCACTCGAGTTGCTTCAGAGCTTTAGTGAATAAGCCATTAATGAGTTACTGGAAGGCTTCATCTTTGGGAACGTTTTCCACTACCTGTTATTCTACCACCTTGTCCTCACCCATGACCGTGTCGCCTCAGAAACATGATGTAGGGGGACTACATCCCCTAACCTCTCAGGTTGGTGACATTATAATTAAGGTCTCCGACTTCAGTTAAACCCTAAGCTCAGTGGGTTGGGACAGCACTGAGGGGAGGAGGCTTTTAAAAAGCAGAAGCAGGAAATCTGCTGCCAAGACCTCTGGTAGTACAAGGCTTTGGAAGGGCTCTTTGTTGCCTCCCGTCTCATGTTCTTCCTTCTAAAAGAGGGAGAAAGGGGTCCCTGGCTGGCTCAGTCCGTGGAGCTTGCGACTCTTGAGTTCGGGGTCCTGAGTTCAAGTGCCACCTTGGTGTAGAAATAAACAAATGAGTTTTAGAAAAAAATTAAGAGAACATGAGAAATGCAAAGCAAAGCTAAATAATAATTACGAGAGTTCTAGAATGGCACTTTGGTATGAAAGTGGAAGATACTATACTCAAACCGAAGTGTTAAGTAGCTTATAAAGAATGAAATGAGAAATAACAAGAAAACAGAGCAAAGATGCTAAATTGATATGTTAATAGAGTTAAATGAACCCAGAGAACAAATAATAAAGTCCTTTAAAAAGCATTATGATGGAAAAGAATAGGGTGTTTCAGGGGCAAAAGCCAGGTATATGCAATGTTTTGTTAGTCTTCCAGAAAGATTAAAGGATTATACCAAAAAACTCCCTTGGGAAGTGGCAGGTGTAAGAGAACCCTGGAAATGAGTATCTGGCTTCAAAAAAAAAGTAGTTTTTTAAAAGGAGTCTTTTCTTGAGGGGAAAAGGAGATCTAAACCAGGTATATTTGGACATTTCAGAGGCCCCCCGCTGTGCTGCACCTTACAGACAGAATCTCATGGAGACTGGGTTCCTGCTGTCTACACAGGCCATTATGCAGATTGTGGATCCCAGAGTGGAGGCCACACACAGCCTGAAACTTCTCAGGAAGTGTGCTGTCAAGCACTGGTGAGGGATTTGGTTTGGTGTTGTTCTCTTATGATGATAATGTTTTATTAATGTATATCTTTCATTCCTCTGTAGTATAAGGTCCATTTGTCATGCAAAAACTCCATGAACTGCCTTAAACCCTATCTGTAGTGTTTTCACACACTGTGTGATATTTGATGTAAGAAAAGCCGCACACTGGTGAGTTAACAATTAACCAGAAAAGATACGACTTTGAAAGCAATCCAGTCTGTTACACTTCTGCCTGTCAGCCTCCCCACCTAATTCTAAATTTAAAGACTTACTGTTTACTAACAGGAAGTTAACAACTATATATATATGTGTGTCTCTGGGGAAAATACATGCAGAGAATAGCCACATCTTTATATGCAAGGCACATATCCAGAACCAAACAAATCAATTCTGGACTCCCACACTGAACATTAATATTTTACAAGTAGAGCATAAGATCCCCAATGAACAAGAAAAGCTACACATTATAGAAAAAGAAATCATGTAGATATCAATTTTCATTAAGGCAGAGCAATGGATCTTAAATTATTTGTGCAGGACCAGTTGTTTGTTTTCAATTCATTGCCCTCCAACCCTTCTGTAAAATAAGAGTTTATTTCTAGAAAAAAAATGAAATTATAGTACAATATAAAATATAATCCCATTTTTAATTATTAGATTTAACATCCATAAAATCTCTCTAAAATTGTTATAAAAGCCAGGCACCTGGGTAGCTCAGTCAGTTGAGTCTCTGACACTTGATCTCAGCTCAGGTCTTGATCTCAGGGTCATGAGTTCAAGCCCCACACTGGGCTCCACACTGGACATGGACACTTTAAAACATAAGATAAAATAAAAAATAAAAGTAAAACAAAATAAAATTGCTGTAACACCTCCCAAACACTTAGGCTCGATTTTATATTTAGTTCATGGCAGACTAGATCACCAACCCACACTTGTCTAAGGACCATATTTGAATAGCACTGAGAAGCATCTACAAATGAAAATCTTACAGAAATATATCATATTACTCCCTGACTCAAACTGTTATTATTTTTTAATGCCAACTTTTATTGAAGCCACAATTGTGTATAGTTTAAAAGGTCGACCAGGAGTGCGGTTTTTAAAAAACAAGCCTTCTGTACCTTCCTTCACCTCCCCCTCCCAATTCCTGTTCCCTCTCTGTTCATGTTTCTGAACAGTAAGCATACAGTGCTACTTAATGACATATTTCAATCTAAGATATAAATGGTAGTGAATAGCCATCACTCACCTCAAGAAATAAAGCATTGCATTTATAGTTGAAGCTCTGTGTTACCTTCCCTGATTTCATTCCCCCTGCCAAAGCAAAACCATATGTGTTTTTTATCAGTGTTTGTGATTCCCATGCATTTCTTTTTATACTTGTACTAGATATGGACATATCTAGTATTCCCAAATATATTGCCTTTTCATGTTTTTAAGTTTTATAAAAATGGCACAATACTTCCTAAAACTTTTTTTGTAAGATTGTTTTTGAAAATTGTCCACAATAACATGCATAGCTGTGCTTCATTAATTTCTTCTGATGTACAGCAGCTCATTATTTGAATATACCTAAATTTATCTACCCATTTTCTTGTTGATAGAAATTTAGATTGTTTCCCGTTTTTATCATTACAGGGTTGCAATGAACATTCTTATAAATGTCTCCTCAAACACAAGTGTGGGAACCTAGGGTATAGACCCATGTCAACCTGTGATTCATATACCGGTGAGTGAAATCCTGAGTTGAAGGTCATATGCATCTTTATACATCTTCACCTTTAAATATTGTCTACTTGGTCTCTGAAGTGCTTGTACCAATTCACACTTATTTCAGCAGGGTGGGAGAGTTCCCATTTCTCTATATGACCACCGACATTTGAAACTGTCAGACTTTAATTTCCCAATCTGATGGATTTGAAATGGTACCTCATTATGGTTTCGTTTGCATTTCTCTGATTAATGAGGAGGTTGAGCATCTTTTCATGCATATATTAGCCATTCTGGTGTCTTATTCTGTGATTTACCTGTTTATTTTTTATTCATTTTTCTATTGAGTTTTTAAAATTATTGACTTATTATTTATATATTCTGTATTTGAATCGTTTGTCAATTATGTATTTTTGCAAAATTGTTTCCCAAGTCTGCAGTTTGTCTTTTCACCTTTTTAGTAATGTCTTTTGATACTCAGGCATTTTTAATTTTAATGATGTTGACTGTATCACCTTTTTTCTGTATAGGTTGTACTTTTTTAAAAAATTCAATTTATTTAACATATACTGTATTATTAGTTTCAGAGGTAGAATTTAGTGATTCATCAGTTGCATACAACACCCAGTACTCATTACTTCAAGTGCCCTCCTTAATGCCTATCACCCAATTACCCCATCCCCTCCTCTCCAGCAACCCTCAGTTTGTTTCCTAGACTTAAGAGTCTCTTATGGTTTGCCTGCCTCTCTGTTTTCCTCTTATTTTATTTTTCCTTCCCTAGGTTGTGCTTTTTGTATTTTATTAAATCTGTGCTGTAGCCAAAGATCATATGATATGCTCTCATATTTTCTTCCAGAAGTTTTCCTTTCTTGCTAGTTTCTTGAATTCCGCTTGGATTTTTTTTTTAATTTCACTCAAAAAAGAGTTCCAATTTCATTTTATTTTATTTGTAAAGATTCTATTTATTTACTTGAGAGAGAGAGAGACAGAGAATGAATGGGGAGTGGGACAGAGGAAGAAGGAGAAGCAGGCTCCCCCCTCAAGCAGGGAGCCCAATGTGGGGCTCAATCCCAGGACCCTGGGATCACAACCCAAGCCAAAGGCAGACACCCAACCAACTGAGCCACCCGGGAGCCCCAAGAGTTCCAATTTTATTTTATTCTTTCCTCTATGAATAACCAATTACTCATCACCATTGTTTTAACTGTCTTTTCTCCACTGATCTGCAAAGCCACTCTGTCATTTGTATCTGCTGTCCATCTATGACTGTGTTGTGAGCTCTATTCTGTTCCAGTGGTCTCGATCTCTGCCCCAGTTTCCATGCCACAGTCTTAATGGCCACATGTTAAAAGTCTTGTGTGCTACAGTGAGTCTGCCATCCTCTGCTGCTTTTTCATGTGTGTTTTACCTATTCTAGTAGCCTTCCATTCCCATTTTAGAATAAAGCTTATCCCATTCCCAAGGAAACATGTCAGGATTGCTATTGGAATTCAATAAAATCCACGTGTTCCTACGGAGAATTGACCTCTTTATCATAGTAATTTTTTCTGCCCATGCTCATGATATGTTTTCCTGTTTATTTAATTCATCTTTAAGATTTTTTCTATCATTTTTTATAATTTCCTTCATAAGGTTTAAAACATCTTTTGTAGATTTATTAGAAAGTATTTTATAATTTTTATTAGAATCCTTTTAAACTTTATTTTCTTTAGAATTCAATTTTTTCTAGATTTGTTGATATATAATTTCTTTTTTAATGTTGCAAGTGATATCTTTTTAAAATTATACTTTCCAACTCTTTGTGTCTAAACCATAGTAAAACGATAGAACTGCCTTGCTAAACTCTCATGTTAATCCTAATAACCTGTAAATTATCTTGGCTTTTTCAATGTAAACAATTCTGTAACCTGTGAATGATTATATGGAAGAGATATGCAATAGACTGAATAGTGAGTTCCCAAAGCTGTCCACATCCCAACTCCCAAAACCTGTGAATATACTACCTTACATGACAAAATGGACTTTGTAAATGTGACTAAATTAAGGGTCTTGAGATAGGAGACTTGCCCGGATTACCCAGGTGGTCACAAAGTCATCACAAGGGTCCTCTTGAGAGGGAGGCAGAAGGAAAGTGAAGGCTATGTCATGACAGTAGTGGAGAGAGACCATGTGATAGTGAAAACAAATTTTGCAGTGACACGCCTTGATGATGGAGGAAGGGGCCCCTGGCCAAAAAAAGTGGGCTGTGCCTAGAAGCTGATGAAAAAACAAGGAAACAGACTCTGTAGAGCCTCCAGGGGGAACACAGCCCTGCTGACACCTGATTTTAACGCCCTAAGACTAATTTCAGACTTCTAGACTGCAAGAGAATAAATTTGTGTTGTTTTAAGCCTCTATGTTTGTGGCAATTTGTTATAGCAGCAACAGAGAAACTAATACAGACATGTGGAAGATAAACTTTATGAGACCTATCTGGTCTGAACTCATTCTAATTCTGTTCTCTCATTTGTGAGTTTGGTGGTTTTAGACCTGTAAACAGGAATCTTGGTTCCTCAGAACAAGATAGGAGCTATTTTCTCCCTTAACAATCTTTGTATCATTTTCTTCCTTTTCTTTTCTTTTCTTTTCTTTTCTTTTCTTTTCTTTTCTTTTCAAGATTTTATTTATTTATTTGACAGAGATCACAAGTAGGCAGATAGGCAGGCAGAGAGAGAGGGGGAAGCAGGTTTTCCGCTGAGCAGATAGCCCGAGGCGGGGGCTCGATCCCAGGACCCTGAGATCATGACCTGAGCCGAAGGCAGAGGCTTTAACCCACTGAGCCACCCAGGCGCCCCTTCCTTTTCTTTTCTTCCTTTTCTGCCTGGCCAGTCTCCTCAGATACAATGTTGAACAGAAAGATATTAGAGGACCCCCTCATCATCTTTCTGATTTTAAATAATATATTTTTAAAGATTTTATTTATTTATTTGAGCACAAGTGGGGGGAGGGACAGAAGGAGAGGGACAAGCAGACTCCCCACTGAGTGGGGAAGCTGGACTCGGGGTTTGATCCCAGGACCCTGGGAACATGACCTGAGCCAAAGGCAGACACCAAACCGACTGAGCCACACAGGTGCCCCTAAATGATATATTTTTTAAAGTAATCTCTACACCCAATGTGGGGCTCAAACTCATGACCCTGAGATCAAGAATCACAGGCTCCACTGACTGTGACGGCCATGTGCCCCTCATCTTGCTGATTTTAAAGGGAGTATTTCTAATACGTCACCATTTAAGTGTTCTATTTGGGGGAGAAAAAGTATTTGCTATAAAATACTGGTAGAGAGTTTCATCAAATTAAAGAAATTTCCTTCTCCCCATTGGCTAAGATTATTATTTTTTTAAGTAGGCTCCACACCCAGTGTGGAACCCAACGTAGACCTTGAACTCACTCCCCTGAGATCAAGACCTGAGCTGAAATCATGAGATGGACACTTAACCAACTGAGCCACCCAGGGACCCTTGGCTAAGATTATCTTTAACATAAATGAGTGCCGAATGTTATCAAATGCTTTTTCTGTGCCTATCAAGGTAATCATGTAGATTTTCTCCTTTAATCTATTATTGTGACGATTTAGATGAATACTTTTTTTTTAAGTTGGATCAACTTTGCATTACTGAGATAGAACCAGCTTGGTTCTGCTCCATTCAGTTTGCCAACATTTTAACTAAAATTTTTGCATCTACGCTTATGAGTGAAACTGGCTGTAAATTCCTACCTTCTGCTATCCTTGTCTGGTTTTGATTCAGAGTTCGATAGGCTCACAAATTGAGTTGGGAATCTTCCCTATCCTGTTATTTTGGTTGATTCTTTTTATTTTGGAAATTAAGCATTTATTTACAACTGCAGAAGATAGAGATTCACTTTTCTTAAATTCCACACACTCTTACCCGCAAACACACTTCTACTGCCCTCATCCTCCCTGTATAATTATATCATAATTTTTGGTACAGTCAATTTTCAGCATTATCAGGATTATGTAAATATTACATACTAATGAGCTCTGTAGATTATATTTACTTATCCTTTCCTATACAACTTTTGGCTTTCCCTAGAGCAAATAAATGGCCTCTTTTTGTTTGTTTGTTTGTTTTGGCTTAGTGTTCTATGTGCCAATCAATAATTCTTCCCAAAACTATTGCATAGTACTGCAAATCTCTCAATTCACTTAAATGTTAAGTAACTGAACAATTGCATGTTTTTTGTGGAGAAATTTCTTCTGGAGTTCTTTTGTTCTCTTGCTCTAACACACAGGTTTTTTGTTTGTTTGTTTGTTTTAGATTATTTATTTATTTGACAGAGAGAGAGAGATCACAAGTAGGCAGAGAGGCAGGCAGAGAGGGGGGAAGCAGGATCCCTGCTGAGCAGAGAGCCCAATGTGAGGCTCCATCCCAGGACCCTGAGATCATGACCTGAGCCGAAGGCAGAGGCTTTAACCCACTGAGCCACCCAGGCGCCTCTCTCTTGCTCTAAACTGTCCTGTCCTCCATGCCTGCTTCCAGCTGTTTGGGGGACTAACCCCCTTTATATTCTTTTTGTCTTGTTTCTGTATTAGAATCCTTGTATCCTGGGGGCACCTGAATGGCTCAGGTGGTTAAGCATCCAACTCTTGATCTTGGCTCAGGTCTTAATCTTAGGGTCGTAAGTTCAAACCCCACATTGGGCTTGCTGGGCGTGAAGCCTACTTTTAACAAATAAATAAAATAAAATAGAATCCTTATGTCCTGGTTTCCAGGGTTTCCCCTTTCTTGATTTACTGGCTCATTTTGGTTGGAACACAATCTTTCATTTAGAGATGGGGTACATGGAAGATAAAACTTTTGAGGCCTAACCTGTCTGAGTTTATCTTAATTCTGCTCTCTTATTTGCTGCATTGATTGGTGTAGAATTCTAAATAGGAATCATCTTCCTTCAGAAGCTAGAAAGTATGTAGTCTTCTACTTTCAGTCCTGTCAATGAGAAGACCAAGACAGTTCTGATTCTCATTTTTTTTGTATGTGAGGTGTTTTTCCCTGTCTTACTGCTTTTATGATAGTCTCTTCACTTCTGATGCTCTGAAATTTCATAAAAATATGCTTTGGTATAGATTATTTCCCTTGTTGCATTGGACTGTTAGGGCCTTTTTTTTTTTTTTTAAAGATTTGTTTATTTATTTTAGAGAGGGTGAGAGAGAGCACAAGCTGGGGAGGGGCAGAGTGAGAGGGAGAGAAGCAGACTCCCCGCTGAGCAGGGAGCCTGACACAGGGCTCGACCTTGCCACCCCAAGATCATGACCGGAGCTGAAACCAACAGCAGGATGCTTAGCCTCCCAGGTGCCCCTGGACTGTTAGGGCCTTTTAACTGGGAAACTCACATCCTCAATTCAGAGAAATTTTCTTATATCGTGTGTGTGTGTGTGTGTGTGTGTGTGTGTGTGTGTCTGTGTGTGTGTGTGTGTGTGTGTATGAAAAAGAGAACATATATAAAAGAATATGAGTAATATAAATCATAAAACATAGTAGTAAAAAAAATGCCCATAAACCCACCATCCAACTCAGGAAATAGAATAGTCCCAATTCTTTGAACCTCCTTGTTCTTTCCTGATGCCAGTCCCTACCTTCCTCTGCTGCCCCCATGCCCTCACCCCCACCAGCCACAGAACCAATCTCATGTTTTTTTTTCTAATTCACTTTTCTTTTTTGTTTACTGTATATGTATGTGTTGCTAAACTATACCTTGCTTACTTTTGCTGACTTTGGAACACCATAGAAATGGCATCATGCACAGAAATAACATTCTTCTGTGGCTTGCATTTCATTCAGCGTTGTTCCTAAGAGTCACCTATGCACATAGCTGTTGTTCATTAACTTGACATTGTAGTCTAGCATTCTGTTGTGTGAAGATATCACAATTTATTTATCTCTTCTCCCAGTGATAGGCATTAGGTCATTTCCTTTTGTTGGTTTATTTGTGTTTGTTTTTATTTTCTATCATGTCTCCTGGTGTGATCATTTCTTTCCCTCATTTTCTCTCTGAAATTTACATTAATTTTGGGGTCCTCTGGGCTGAGCCTTAAATATTTTTACCTCTTCTT
Organism: Potos flavus; assembly: GCA_028534135.1. Lineage (NCBI taxonomy): Eukaryota > Metazoa > Chordata > Mammalia > Carnivora > Procyonidae > Potos > Potos flavus. The sequence continues at coordinate 106,489,312 of CM052885.1, read as the reverse complement.
TCCTGTTTTCTGTTGCTTTATAACTTTCTTTTATAGTCTCAGAGAATTCCTCAAACTGTATCCTAATTCATCTACTGAACTTCTTAAATTTCTACTATCATATTCTGAATTTTTACGAGCTGTTATTCTCTGGATGTTTCTTTTTATAGCTTACTCTTCTGTTTTCTTAGATACTAGACTCTGGTTTTCAGAGGCCTCCCTATGGCTAGCTAACTGCCAGACACGATATTCAGTTATGTGGTGAGTAGAGAGGAATTCTCTATATGTGTGTTTAGACCAGTGGCATTTTTTGCAAAGAGCCACGGAGAAAGGGGCTGCTGAACTGAAGAAATGGAATCAGACTCAGCTGGAGCAAAAGTCCATTGGAAAAGTATGGACAGCAAGGATCTGGATGAATCTCCCCCACCTCGTGTTCCGTGTTAGGAGAGTTCATTTCAAGGGAAGCAATATTTGGTGCTCCTGAGGAATGGCCCAGGAGAGCTGACGCTACTAGCAGCCCCTGCTCAGACCCAAGGAGTACTGGTATGACTCCAGCACCTGAGGCCAGATCCCTGAAGTGGGAAAACAGCACCTTTCTCATCCCCAGAGCGCCCCTAAAGCCCAGAACCTGGTTAACAATACCGGCTACCTTGCTTCCCTCGTGAAGCAGATAGCCACAAACAGGAGAGCTGTGTCTCAGACAGGATGCTAATCTGCCCCTTGCATTTAGCAACCAAAGTCAGAGGGGGCAGAATCTGAAAGAGGAGAGTGCAGCTCTCCTGTGTGGCCAGGGCTCGATGGTCTGGGGTGGGGGCATTGTCTCAGAGATAGCTAAGTAGTTCCCAGTGCCAGTTCTAACGGGCAGATCCCGGGACGTGGTGTGACTGCTGACCCTTGTCTTCCGGTTGTGAGTGCCCTGCAGTTATGCTAAGAAGTGAAGAGAGGCCTAAAAGAGGTGGGGAAATGGGAGAAGGGCCTGGAAGAAAAAGCATGCTCTGGATTGTTTTTCAACACCACCAAGCAATTCTCCGCTTCTCAGTGAACACTAACTGGGCGTCCCACACTTGAACTCAATCCTGACACTGTCTACCTAGAGAGAGCAGCAGATCCCACAGGCTAGAGGCTCGGTCCTACAACACTGCCCCCAGTTCAGACGCTCTAGGTCCAGATTGTCACCTGGACTCCTGACCAACTGACTATAAATTGGAAGTTTCCACGACCCCCTTCTTGGGTGTGATTAATTTGCTAGAACAGCTCATAAAGCTCAGGGAACAGTTATTTATGTCTCCCAGTTTATTATAAAGGATGTGACGAAGGATACAAATGAACAGCCAGATGAACAGGTACATGGGGCCAAGTTCAGGAAACCTCCCAAACTCAGGAACTCCTGTCCTCATGGATCTAGGGTTCAACACCCTCCTGGCACAGGGATGTGTTCACCAATCCAGAAGCTCCTCAAATCTCCTTGTTGAAGAGTTTTTATGAAACTTAATTTTCAATTCCCCCCTTTCCTTAAATCGGTGGGCGGAGCTGAAAGTTCCAGTCCTGTAATCAATGGTCTTTCTGGTGACAAGTTGGCTAGGGACGGGCCCCACCCTAAGTCACCTTATTAGCATAAACTCAGCTGTGATTAAAGGGCCTTCCTATAGGGGTGCCTGGGTGGCTCAGTCATTTAATAACCTGCCTTAGGCTCGGGTCATGATCCTGGAGTCCTGGGATCCAGCCCTGCATGGGGCTCTCTGTTTGGCAGGGAACCTGCTTCTCCTTCTCCCTCTGCCCTTCCCCCCACCCTGCTCGAGCTCGCTCTCTCTCACGCTCCTGGTCTCTCTCTCTCAAATAAATAAATAAAATCTTTTTTGAAAAAAGGCCTTGTTATAAATAACAAAAGGTACTCCTATCACTTAGGAAATTACAAGAGTTTTAGGAGCTCTGTGCGAGGAACTGCGGATGGAAACCAAATATATTTTTTATTGTAGCACGTGGGCCAACCCCACATCCGCAGAGATAGCTGCTTCCACTTTCCACGGGGCACCGTGACTCACATCAGTGAGGAGATTATCCTCCACACAACTCCCTTGCCTTCATGCAGGTGGGTGAAGGAGGGACGGGAAAGGCTGGGCAGCAGCTGCTGCTGGTGCTTTGCCCGCCACGCCTGGGCCCCCTGGGCTGTGTTTTATGCAGGCTGGCTGTCCGGTGCTTCCTCTCCCCACACCTGCACCTGCAACTCTTGGTAGAGAGCCAGAGAGTGTATGTGCCCCTAGGGCCAGCCGTCAGCCAGTGACTGACAAACTAGGGGAATAGTCCTCCTGAGCTCCGGCTCCCTGGTGGGGGCAAGTTTAAGGTGTCCCTGGAGTTCCCGTGAGGGACCGAGCCAGAGCCACCCTCCTTAGATGTTGCTTGCTGTCACATCTTTGCTCGGCTTCCTTTCCAGGTCCAACACCCCCTCCCGCCCCCCCCCACCCAGTTTTTTCTGAGAATGCTTAAATAAATAATTTTCCTATGAATCCTCTTCTCCAAGTCTGTTTCTGGAAACTCAAGCTAAGACAGTCTCATATTTCAGAGTCCTCACTGATTCTTTGCTGCTAAAAATGGAAAGACAGGGTAGCCCTTTGTTTCTAAAGCACAGTGACGATGCCGCAGATATGAAAAGGTGAACTCTAGATTAGGAAAGGGTGTAGAGTTGTCTCTTCGCGTTGAAGGGAGAGAACTGGGCTCCTGAAGGGTGCCGGCACGGTAAGGAGGACAGGAAGCTGGGAGCTTGAGGCAGAGCAGGGCCTGAGCAGCACCGCAGTGGAAAACCTCTGTTGTACCAAGCCTTCCTTAAAGGCTCCGCATGTGTCCCCCCCTTCCCCCCTCCCCCCACCCCGTGGGTGTGATGTCTGGAGCAGGGGGAATCCAGTGAAAAAAAGGCTGTTTGGGAAGCAATGCTGCAGTGCAGACCAGAAGAGCAGGATAGGAAGGCAAGGCGCTCCCAAAGATGAACACAGTGGAAGCAGGAACTCTGAGCCAGAGAAGACTAAGGAAAACATAATCCACCACATGTGCACTGCATCCCCCCCACACACACGTGTGCACATATGCACACACATGCACCGGTCTCCCAAGAGGTGGAAAAGCATAAGATACCCCTCCTCTGAGATCTGAATAATACATGAAATTACAAACTTGAAGTAACTGAAGGATAAGTTCTAAAATCATCCCAAGAATATACAAAGGCATCTTCGACATCAGGACAGCATTTCTCAGTTAAAATTATAAGGTGACTCCCGCAGCAAACAGGAATTCACAGAAAGTGGGGGATACAATCAGCACAAGCTAAGGCAGTGGGGGCGTCGTAGAACATGGCGTCATCCTCCTTCCTATGACCTGAGCCCGGTCCCTGCTGCTTCTAGTCCATGACAGAGCCAGGGTGGCCCCGGGACTTCCTCCCCCTGCCCTGCTCACCCAGGGACTCACCCAGCAGCCTGTGCAAGTAGCCCTGCCCCTTTTCCGCTGGCGCTGCTGCCAGCCTCCTTCCTGCATGGCCAAGGTCTTAATGGTGGGTGCTCCAAGTTCAGCGAAGTCTAATGCAGTCAGGGAGCTGGGAACCTGCCTCTAAATCCATTCCTGTCTCTGACTCTTTTTTCCTTCCAAGTCTTTATTCCACAAACATTTATTCACCACATGCTACTCCCCAGGAACTGATATCTTTGTTCTCTTCCCATCCCCTTTCTGTTTGTTTGTCTCCCTCCCTGACGCCATTCCTGCCTCTGTCCTCTTCCTTCCCCTCTTTCTACCTCGAACTGACTCTCTCTCCCTCTCCCTGTCCTTCTCCCAGTCCTGGTCTCTTTGAATTAAATTGGTCTGCATCTCTGAAGACAGAAGACGGAATATAGTTGACAGCACGCGCAGTTACTGAAACGTCACAAAACAGTTTGTGCTCACAAGTCCATTTTCTCCCTATTATGAATAACTGTGTAATGAACATGATTTTTGATCTTTATCTACATCTCCGATTAACTCCTTCTGTTGAGCTCCCTAGGTATAGTATTTTTAGGTCAAAGGGCGCTGACATTTTTAAGGCTTATGATATATTTGGAAAAAAATTCTCGATAATATTGCCCATATAACTGGACTTATTTTTTTGAGATTTTTAAAATTAATTAATCAATTTATTTATTCATTCATTTATTTATTGAGAGAGAGAGAAATGGGGGAAAGGCAGAGGGACGGGGAGAATCTCAAGCAGACCCCACACTGAGCACAAGAACCCAATGCAGGACTTGATCTCCTGACCCTGAGATTATGATCTAAGCCAAAATCATGAGTCAGATGCTTCACTGACTGAGCCACCCAGGTGCCCCATAACTGGACTTCTTTAAATTCAGTCTCAGACTTAAGATGGGGTCACAAATGTTTTTCCAGGATCCCTAAAGACACTCACATTCTGGAATATCTCTGTAGATCAATTGGTTTGTAGAGGGCATGCCTAATCCCCTTTCTGCACACTTAAATACTTGTTTGTTGACTGGTTCAACACACCTATGTCAAACCTGTGCCAAGTGCTGGTAATGACCCTGGACTAGATTCTGATGATTTAGAGCCCTGCCAAAATCACGGGTGACTCCTTCCTTCAGACTAGGCTCAATTTTGGCATTTGATATTTTACAAATCAAAAGTAAGATGAGAATGTTCCCATAATGTGAGATAAAATGTGGTCATAGGTCATTCTGCCACCCGTTTATCCCCGGCCCAGACAGTAGTAAACAACATTTACCCACACTGCCTTCAGTCTCTGCTGCTGGTCAACAGTGCCTCTTTTTTCAAACACCGAGACAGCATTGGATGCCCTAAAGTTTTTAATCACTGCTTGCTTTAAACCAAATGTTTGTGTCACCTCCAAAATTCATATGTTGAAACTCAATCCCAAATGTGATGGTATTAGGAGGTGGGGCCTTGGGGTGATTAGTTCATGAGGGTGGAGTACTCATGAATGGGATTAGTGCCCTTATAGAAGAGATGGCAGAGAGTTCCCTCACCCCTTCCACCATGTGAGGACACAGTGAAAAGAAGGTCCCCTAGAACCAGGAGGTGGGCCCTCTTTGGATACCAAATCTGCCAGCACTTTGCTCTTGGACTTCTTAGCCTCCAGAACTGTGAGAAATAAATTTATGCTGTTTTGGGGTACCTGGGTGGCTCAGTCGGTTAAGCATTCGACTCTTGATTTCAGCTCAGGTCGTGATCTCAGGGTCATGAGATCAAGCCCCATGTCAGGCTCCGTGCTCAGCGTGGAGTCTGCTTGAAATTTTCTCTCTCCCTCTCCTGTCCCTCCCCCTACTTGCATGCTCTCTAAGTAAATAAATACGTACAATCTTTTTTAAAAAAGAAATTTATGTTGTTTATAAGCCACCTAACTAGTCTATTGTAATTTGTTATGGCAGCCCAAACAGACTAAGACCCTGCTCAAGGAAGAGAGGTGTTTTGACCTTTTATTTCCTTCCTGAGGCCCGAATTTATGGTATCTGCCCATAGTCTTTTCCCTCATTTGAGATAGGTTCCATGGGCTTGTCTCTCTGTCACCCAGTGGGTACATGAAAAGATCTTGGGGTAACTTGCTCACTAATCACAATTTTTAGCTATTAGGTGAGTGTCAAGGGGTGTGTTTAGGTCCCCAGGGATGAATCTGACCAAAGGTCTCATAGAACATTTAGGTGAACTTAGAAGCTCACAATGCATGTTAATCGAATAATCATAATACAGTGTGACAAAAGTTTATCTGATGCAATAAGGGATGTAGGACTTGAAGGGAGCCCGGAGGAGAAGTCCATAGTGCAACAAACAAGAGCAAGAGACCTTATTAACTGTGTATCAGCTACTACTGCATAACAAACACTGCAATAATCCTAGTGTCAAACAATAATACATACTTGTAAATTTCCCATTTAGGTGACTAAATGTTTGCTGGGTGTTGACCTTGATCTTGTCTGAGTTTACGTGGCTGTGGCTCCAGGCCATGAATTTGGTTCAAGGCTATTCCATGCATTTTTTTTTTTTAATTAATTAATTTATTTATTTATTTAAGAGACAGTGTGAGTAGGGGGAGGAGCAGAGGGAGAGGGAGGAAGAAAAGCAGACTCCCCATTGAGCACAGAGTCCAACATGGGGCTCAATCCCAGGACCCCAAGATCACAACCCAAACTGAAATCAAGAGTCAGTTAACTGACGGAGCCACCCAGGTGCCCCTATTCCATGCATTTTGGACCTCCTTGGACCATTGGCTACCTCATTATCATAGCAAAAGGTAGGCATACAAGAGAGAAAGTCCAATATGCAAGCACATTTTAAGCCTCTGCTCACATCATGTATACTAATATCCCATTGGCCAAAGTAGGTCATATCACAGAAGCCCAAAGTCAAGGTGCAATAAAGTACATTCCTTGCATGGAGCTGTAGTAAAAAACTAATTATTTGCCAAATAATCATCTAACCTACCACAAGCTGGATCTTGGAAAACCAAGGGGTGTTGTTCTAGGAAGAAGTGGGAGGAATGAGTTTTCCATAGAGAAGAACCGCATCAGGAAGGGCGGAGAGACACAAGGATGTGTGGCACATTTAGGGATTTGAAGGTGGTTTGAAGGACAGAAGCCCAGGACACTAGTGAGAGATGTTGAGTGTGTGCAGGAAGCTGAGTCTGGAGAGAAAGACAGGAGCCAGTATCTCAGGATGGGAGGAAACCCAAAAGATCTGGGTAAATTTGAGCAAGGTAAGAGGTCTGTCCTCCCTGTGGGATTTTCAGGGGACTCTTGCCTTGTCTCTTGAAGTCTCTACTTCCTGGCAGGAAAAAACCCCTTCCATCACCCCTCTGTGCTCTCTGGGGAACCAAAATTACCTTCACTTCACTCTCCAAGTGAGGAATTGCATTAATTCTCCTTTTACTAATTACCTCCCATGCCCTGCATAACATCTAGTAAATGTGTATTGGATATACCTCCAAAAGTGTAAACAACTAGGAATTCTTTTCTCAAAATTATTTTTTTTCTGTTAAGGCATACTTATTGAAAGAATGTCACAAATGGTAACTATGAAAGATACAAGGCCTATGGGCAGAAATAACCACCTTCACACCTTGATGATAGCCTCCCAGGTTCTGCGCAATGTAATTACAGAACTAGAATCATACACTGTTATATTTAACTAGCTCTTTTATATCAACTCAAAACATAACAACTGGAAACAACAACCTATCACATCCTTCTTAATGGCTGCGTTGTGTTTTGTTGTATGATTGTGCCCTTTATTCAGTCTCTTAACTTTCACCGCTAGAAATAATACTCTGAAGATAGCCTTTCACATACATCTTTGCCCCTGGTCTAGTTAGTTGTCTAAGCTTAAATTGCTAGACGTAGAATAGTTTGTTCAAATGCATACCCACTTAACCTTTTCATACAGATCATTAAATTGCCTGTCAGATGGTTCTATCAATATGCAGTCCTACATCACACACTTGACATTACTGGATATTTTATACATTGCTAATACAAATATTTTTATCTCATTGTTATTATAATGGAACAATGACTTTTTTATTTCTTTGTGAAAAAGATGTGTTTTTAAATTAGAACTTTCCCAGCAGAGCTATCAGCATACGTGAGGGGAGGACACAGATATTTTAGGAGAGGAATTATTAAGTTAGAAACAGAAATTAATAAATTAGAAAGTAAAAAATAAGTAGACTTGATAAATAAAACTAGAAACTGGTTCTTTGAACGGGGGGGGGGGAAGAAGGAAAGAAAAAATTACTATCAAGTACAAGCAGAAAATAAGAGGTAAAGCTTGCAAAACAAAGTGCCAGATATAAGGAATAGGGTCTTCTACATATAAAGAACTAAAATTTATTATAAAACTGTATATTAAAGTTTATGTTAATACCTCAAAATATCAGAAATGAATGGTTTTCCTTGAAAATATAAGTTCCTAAAATTGATTCTAAAGAACCTATATCCCAGAATTTATCAAAACCCATTGATAAAGTGGAAAAATGTCTCCAAGCGACAGAGCCCCAGATGGTTTTATGAATGACTTCTAGGAAATCTTATTTTAAATACCATTTCTATTTTATTTAAACTAGACATTTAAACTAGCACAGGAAAAGATGTAATTTATAATACAAAAGTGCAATTCATTTTATAATACCGAAGACTAACTAGGCACTTACAGATATGGAAGTATTAAATAAAATATTTGTAAGTTAAATCCAGCAGTGTATTAAAAGAATTGTGCATCTTGATTAGTAGTGTTGATTCCAGGAAGAATGATTAACAAATCTGTGTTGAATCAAGCATTCTGTAATACATCAGATGGTGAAAGGGAAAAAGCATATGATCATCTCAATATATGCCAAAAATGCATTAATTAAAGTACAGCATCTATTTCCGATAACAATGACAATAACAATGGTGATGACAATGATGATGATAAATACCTCAGTAAGCAAAGAACAGAAGGGCCCAGGATACTTTATTTTTTAATCAGAAGCCACAAGCAGCAAACTTAATGGTAAAACATTAAACATTGGGAGTGTTTCAATTAAATGAGATGCTCACTCTAATTGCTATTAATCAAAATGTTTCTGAAGTCTCAGAACAATGCCATTAGTGAAGAAAAGGAAATAAAGGGAATAGATTAAAAAAACCCAGCAAATTATCTTTATTCCCAGATTATCTTCTTTTCTTCCTAGAAATTCCATGAAAACCAATTGAAAATATTATGGAAACTAATAAGAGATGTCAATAAAGTGGGGTTTTTTGGTTTTGTTTGTTTTTGAAAGAGAGAGAATGCGTATGCACAAGCAAGCGGGGAGGGTGGGGGGGGGCTAGAGGGAGAGAGAGAATCTTAAGTAGGTTCTAAGCTCAGCTTGGAGCCCGATGCAGGTCTCAATCTCACAACCCTGAGATAATGACCTGTGCTGAAACCAAGAGTCAGACACTTAACCAACTGAGCCACCCAGGCACCCCAAAAGTGGTTTAATATAAGAAATAAATAGACAAATCTACAACATTCTTATATACTAACCATAACCAGTTAGTAAATATAATGGGAAAAAAGGAGATTTCAGTCATAATTGCAACAATAACTGTAGAATACCTGTGTATGACTATGATAAAAATATGACGTATGAACAAAACATATGACATATGAATAAAATATCCCTAAAGCAAAAGCAAAGACAAAAACAAAAACCTAAAAAAGTTAGAGAGAGAGACCACATGTCAAGGTATAAAATTGTTAGTTTTCCCTGAATTAGTTTGTGAAGTTAATGCAGTTTCAATTCAAACGCCTATGAGATTATTTTTGGAACTCAAAAGATTGATTCTAAAGTTGTTTGGAAGAAGGCGTGCTTGAAGCCAAGAAATTTTGGGTGGGTTCTTAGCCACACAGAATAAAGACTACATTTCCCATTCTCCCTTGCAGCTCAATGTGTTCATGTGACTAAGTTTTGACCACTGCAAGTGTTTTGTTGCTGCATCCAGAAACCTTTCTTTATAAATGGCTTACATGCATCATTTCCCCTCTGTAACCCCTTTCTCTACCTGCTGCTTGGAACATGATGATGTCTGAGGGTGAGGATGTATAGGCTAGACCTTGAGAAGGAAGGTCAATCTAGTAACAACACAGCAGAAAGCTGGAAGGAACCTGGTTTCTAGAGGTTTTCATGAAAGAGAAAAACCACATCAGTTCCAGATTGCGTATATCTGGACCTTAACATGAACGAGAACAGACTCTCTTATTTAAGCCACTGTTATTTGGGGTTTTCCTCATCCACAGGTAAATCTAACCCTATTATAATAACCTTTCATATTTTCCCCATGCTTATATAATTATATTCAGACGTATATAAAGACACACACGCAAGTTTTATGTTGGTTTCTGTCATTGTTTTGTGGGAGAAAACAACTTTCTTCATCTTTTTTTCCTGGGTCTATACAACCTTGTGAAATTGTTTCCACTTTAATTAGTATAGCTCTAATACATATTTTTTAAAGATTTATTTATTTATTTTGAGAGAGAGAGAGCGAGCACAAGTGGGAGGGGTAAAGGGAGGGGCAAAGAGAATCTCAAGCAGACTCCATGCCCAGCACAGAGCCCACAACCCCAAGATCACCACCCGAGCAGAAACCAAGGGACGCCCAACCAACTGCACCACCCAGGTGCTCCTCTAATACATAGTTTTTGTATACATACTACATATGTATGTAGTTTTTGTATACATAATACATAGTGTTTGTATACATATGTATGTATACATACTTCAAAAAAGTACCAAAATGTATTCCCTCATCCTCTCATTTTTAGGCATTTGCTTTGTTTCAGATTTTTCTCTCACCGTTCACAATGAAGTACTGTAATAAACATAGGTTCTTGTCTCCTAGGAGTAAGCCAACTGGATGAAGGGGTATGCATTTTAAATTTTAGCTGATGTCACTAGATTACTTTCCAGAAAGACTGAAACACTACGTTTCCATCAGCAGTGTATGAGAGCACCATTTCTCGACATCACCAAAAGCAATAGTTCTTTATTTTTTAGCGGTCTGGTCGATGTACAATGTTGTTACCTCAATTTGCTTTTCTTGGACGATAATCAATAGCTGGTAATGTAAGGCTCCTCTCCATTCTTTTCATAGTTTTCAGACAACAAGATCACTTTATCCAGTTTAAACAAAACCCTATGGGGTTAAAAATGGAATTATAATAAATTGATATATAAATTTTGAGAAGATTAAAATTTTTTGTATTAAGCTTTCCCATCCAAGAACATGGTAAAGCTTTTAATTGGGTTTGTTCTTTTATGTCTTTCAACAAACTTCATAATTTTTTATTTAGCTTTCCCTATGCCTTTCTTGTTAAATTTATTCTTAAATATTCTGTGATTTTGGGAGCTATTTTCTCATTTACACTTTAAGGTATTTATTGGTAAAACAAGAAAATGCTATGATTTTTTGTATATTTATCTTATAACAAGTCACCTTATCAAATTATATTATTCATATAATTATATTTTTTTACTGGAACCTCTTATATTTTCATATTAAATAATAGCATTAGAAAAAGAGATAATTCTAGTTCTTATTTCCAGTGTTTACATAAGTTATTTAATTTTCTTTTTTTGGCATTTTCTAGGCCCTCCAAGACCAGAATAAATAATAACAGGCCAAGTTTCATGGGTTTTTATTCCTCTCCTTCAATTGCTAGTGCTCCCGTACCTCCCTCTACCCTTGGTTGGACCATTTCACTTCTTACTGAAGGGCAAGAATAATACTTGATTTCCCTGACACTCCATCGCTAGCACCCAAAATAGAGCTGAAAACATAGTATAGGAGAAAGTGGCCAAATGTTGAGTTTGGCTAAGATCAAATAAAATAGGAATTCAAAAGTGCATTTTAGATTTAACAAGTTCATTGATGAACTTAGTGACAGTATTTTAGTGGAAAGATCAGAAGCCACAAGACAGAAATTTTGGACAGCCTCTGAGAACACGTCGTGCAAATATTTGGGGGCCGGAGCTCTACTAGTGTTTATGGGACACTGAAAACATTTCAGGATAGTGGAGCTCATGGTGCATATGGAGAGCTGAGAGCTGAGCAAAAGCCATGCTAAGGACTTTGTGCTTCAACTTGGGGGCCATGGGTAGCTATGGAAGAATTTAAACTAGAGTCACACCATTAGAATTGCTTTTTAGAAAGATCATTCTTCCTAAAGAAATAGAGTACCATTTCCTGAATTTACCTATTCCTCTCCATCCTTATGTGCATTGCCTTTCCTTGGCTCACCTTTCCCACTCCCTCCTCACATTTGGATTGCTGCAGCAACCTCCTGGTCTCTTTCCATTCATTCTTGTCATTCCTCTATTCTTCACACCAGCCTCCAAGGTAATCCCTTTGTTTTGTTTTTTCTTTTTATTTTGTTTTTCAGACTGATCTTCTCTAGATTTCAAATCTAATCATGTCATTCTGCTTAAACTACATTATTGGGATCAGTAAAGCACTCTCCTGGCTCCTGTGGTTTCTAGCCTTCCCAGATGACTTCCCAAGTGCATCAACATCCATCTTTTGATTGGTAGAATTTTTGTCTGGGGAATGACTTATTTTTGGGGTTCCTAGAGAGAAAGCCTGTTTCTGCTCTAGGAAAACAGAATTTGATGAAGATACTGTGAGCATCCTTTGAGGTTTTGGGTGTAGATTTCCTCAGAATTTTTTATTCTCCCAGCCTGGAACCAGTTCAAATGGTGCTAAAAGCTGGTTATGGCGCTTATCCCATTCCTCTGCTGAATGTTCCCTATAGGAGCTCCTGATGTCCTCATGTCTGCTGGAATGACAGGATGAGTTCTCTGGAAATCGTCTGTAGATCTGTGTCTGAAAATGGAATCAGGAAGATTTGGATAGGGCTTGGGGAAGAGTTCTTAGAAGATTTCACAATCAAAGCAATTCAAGACTAGGATTCAGTAATAATTATGGTGACAGCAATGTGGCAGGATTATTTTCCTTCCATATTTTCCTCCCTTCCTCCTCAAAGCCTGGCACCTCCTGAGACCAAGATAGTAGAGGTAGTGAGACTTGATCAGATTCTGAATTGGTTTGGAAATAGGGCTGATGGGATTTGCTGACAAACTGAATGTAGGGTAAATGAAAAAGAGATGGATCAGAATGACTCCAAGATGTTTGGTCTGAGCAATTGGAAGCAAGGAGTTGCTATTTATTGACATGGAGGAAGCTATAGGATGAGCAAGTTTTGAAGAGGTCTAGAATTTAATTTTGGACATGTTGTATTTGAGATCTATTAGACATCAAAGAAGGACATCAGGTAGGTAGTTGGGCATACAAGCCAAGGGTTCTTCTCCAGGGAGAAGCCATATAAATTTGGGAGTGTTTAAAGCCATCAGACTGGATGAGGTCACCAGGAAGTAAATGGAGATAAAGAGGGGGAACAAGGACAGAACCTGGGTAAATACAACATTTTGATAGGGAGACGAGGGAGAACAAATAAAGGAAACCCAAGAAAGAACAGTCATTAAAGTAGAAGGAAAACTTAAAAAACGCAATGTCATGGAAGCTGAGCATAGAAAATATTTCTAGGAGCAGAGAATTATCAAATGCCAAATGCTGCAGATAAGTTGTATTAGTCCCAGTAGAACTGACTGCTGTAATAGAGACATTGGAGACCTCCTCATACCTCAGTGGCATGGGCAATGTAAGTTTATTCCTCACCCATGTACAGTATGTTCAGCAGCAGAGAAGGATAAAAGGAGGGGAGAAGCAGCTCTTTGCTCCATGAAAATATTCAGGGTCCATGTTGACAGAGGCTGAATTAACTTCAATTTGTGGTTTCAAGGGTAATCAAGGTATCAATGTCCAGCCAGTAAATGGGGGCGGGAGATGAGAATAGTACACAGAAAGTGTAATGGTAAGCATCTGGCAAGAAATAGAGGGCACAATTAAGTTGGGTAATTTTAGAAAGGTTTAATAAAGGGATTATTTATAAAGGTAGGAGCAGGGGCAGGAAAACTAAAAGGATTTCCATAACCCTGAGATGGTTGATAGTCATAGCTGTTACTACCCTAGACTTAAAGAGATGAGAGAAAGTAATGATTAGTGATCCAGGGGAAAAAATTCCCTGACTTCCTTCCTCCCTGCCTCTAGTCTCCTGCAGGTATATCCCAATGACTCAACCCAAGCAGAAATGAGAAGGCTCATTAATAAAATCCCTAAGGCTAGGCTCCTGAGGCCCAGAGCAGAGTGGAGAAAGGTGAAGAGGCGATTTGGAGGAGCAGATATCCAGCATGGGATGTTTCTGTGAGTTAGGCTTGGAAGGCATGTATATCCCTTCCACTCACATTCCATTGGCCAGAACCCCATCCTATGGCCACCTCCAACTACAAATTAAGAAATCAAGTGCCTGAGAGGAGGAAAGAAGAAATTTGGTGAACAGCATACCCCTCTCTACCTCATGGCCATGCAAGATGACAACTGAGAATTGACCGTTGGATTCAGCAATATGGAGGCAATTGGTGATCATGATAATCCAGTCTTGGTAGAGTCATGAGTGCGAAAGCCTAATGGGAGAAGATGCAAGAGAGAATGGGAAAAGAATCGGAGACAGCAATTGCTAACAACTTCTTTCAGTCAGTTTTGCTGAAAAGGGAATCAAAGCAAAAAGGTAATAGCTGGAGGGTTGTGAGATCAAAGGAGTTTGCTTTGTTTTTCACAGTGAAAAAATAAAAGCATGTTTTATGCTGATGGGAATGTTCCAGGAGAGAGAAAAAATTGATGATGCAGAAAAGAGGGCAAATTGCTGGACTGATGTCCTTGAGGAAGCAAGAAAGGATGAGATCTAGCCATAAACTGAAGGTTGGCCTTGGAAAAGAACCCAGGCAGCTTATCTATAGGAGCAGTGAAGAAAGCAGAATGTATGGACAGAGTCCTGGTAGGAAGGAAATGTGGTGGGGAGCTTACTGAAGTTCCTTTCCAAGTATTTGTATTTTCTCAGTGTAACAAGAAGGAAAGTTAGCCGAGAATGAGTCTGGAGGAGGAATTTGGGGGGTTTAAAAAGAAAAGAGACAGTACGACATAGTTACCTAAGATGATGTGAGAAATTATCCCCAGAAGTTAGTCTTCCCAATGGAGGTGGTCCAGTTTTCTCTGGGACAAGTGAAAGCCTCTGGCCCTGCCTTTCTCCACTCTGTCTGTAGACCTCTCCTTGTCCTAATCCGGCATCAAAATTGGATAGTAAGTATATAGAGACAGCGCATTTACAAGGTCCAAGCCCTGCTCTAAACACTTCACATGTATTCAGGCGTAGTAATGCTATGCAGTAGGTACTACTTCTTTTTTTTTTTTTTTTTAAGATTTATTTATGAGAGAGAGAGCGAGGCAGAGGGAGAGGGAGAGAGAAACCCCAGCAGACTCTGCGCTCAGCACAGAGCCCCACATGGGGCTTAATCTCATGACCCTGAAATCACTTCCCTAGCCGAAACCAAGAGTCAGACACACAACCAACTGTGCCACCTAGTCGCCCCAATAGTAAGTACTACTATGATCAATTCCCTTTCGTAATAAGGAAACCAATGCACAAGGTAAGTAATACAGTAGATGCCTGAGCTGAATTCAACTCAGGCAGTCTGGCTCCAGGTTCTTGAATCCTAATTCTCTATCTATACATATTAGATGTGTCTGACATAATCACTAGAGGGGGCTGGGCTTGAAAGAAGGAAATAGAGTTTTGAAAGGGCAAGGGTAGGGGAGAGTGAGATACTGTGCTTCCGAGAGGACTGGTAGGGACTTGCTCCTAGGAGGCAGGTGGCCACATGATGACCCAGGGAGCTTGGGACCCGTCGGCAGAGCCAATATCAGAAGTACAAGGACAAGTTGAATAGGCGTGCATCGGTCAGCATAGAATGCTTGCTTTCATCTTGACGTAACGTTCCCTTGGTTTCTGTGTGTTTCACTGGCTGACGGAGCTGCTGTGTTTCCACAATGGAGGGGCAGGGTGCTGTGGCGGGAGCGATAATGATGGTGTGGTAAAAACAGCTCCCAGTCAATTCATGCTTCATCTGTGAACAGTGAACTTCGTGAAGAATTTTATCAGCAAAAAACCCATCAATCAGCAAAGAACCAAACATTTTACTTACATTACATCATTTAATGCTTCTAGTACCCTTGTGGGGTACACACCGTCATCCCCATTTTCAGATAAGGAAAGCGAGGTTCAGAGAGGTTGCATCTCTGTCCAAGGTCACATGGGTAACAAGGCCTGCCCCCCAGCCTGTTAAAGTCAGAAGCCTGTGCTGCTACATTGTACCAGCTGCCTCTCTATTTGGGGATGAAGCACCAGGAGCCTGAAGGAACCCCACAGGGCCCCGAGGGCCTCTGGGGCCAGGCCCCGGGTGAGAGGGACTCCCTTTAATGAAGGCAATTGAGAAACAATCCTTCTCTTTATTTGCCGGTAACAGGGGCTCAGAAAAGCTAATTATCTTCCTGTGAACCAGTTAACTATTCAATTTTCTCCATTTGGGTAATTAATTATCAGAGTCAAGTGCAGGATCCAGCTAATTTTAGAAAGACGCAGCTGTAGGGTCATCTGGGGAACAAACTCAGCTGTGAAGCACAGGGAAGAGCCTCTCTCTGCTGTGGCTCAGAGGGAGATAGGGAGAAGGCCCTCGGGCTGGCTGGAGTGGAGAGCAGGGCGAAGTGTTCCCCAAGGCAGGCTGGCTAAGCTTCCCTCAGCTCCAGAGAGCAGCAGAATCAGGGGCATGGGCCCAGGAGGGCAAAGCAGCTAACTCAGCTGCCACCATCACGTCAGGGAAGAAAGGGGGGCACTTCTTCAACCACCATTGCTCTGGGTCCTTTCTCCCTTTGAGGGACCCACGGGATCTGTCACCCCCTCGGTCCTCACATTCTCACTTGGAGCCAAAGCCACAGGGAGAAAGAAATCTTAGTTCCTGTCTCTGGCTATCAACTCATGTTAATGTTGCTAACATTGATCAGGAGACAGGCATATCTCATACCAAGGTAGTTAGGTACAATGACTTTCCTGTACTACAGATGAGAAAACGGAGGCTCAGAGAGGCCATGTGGTTTGTTCAGGATTTCATGGTTAGGATATGGCAGCAGCTGGGATTTGAGCTCAACTCCCCAGTCCATGCCCTCACCTTCTCTTAAAGTGACATGCCATATGTGCAATTTTTTGAGCAGCACCATGGTGAAGAACTGGAGTATTTGGGACAGCAAGGGTTGGAGAAGCACTTAGTTCACTAAACTAAGTCAGTGGTTAAGGATATTCAAACCTTCAGCAAGCTCCTCAAGGGAAGGGACTTTCCAGTTGCAAAAGCAGCAGGTCTAGAATTCTTGCCACTATGTGCCATCATGTGCTCTTGGGGAGGGGGAGGTATCAAGAGAGAATGGAGAAGACCTGGCCAGAGAGTTTGCCTCTGAGGTCAGTTGCTTGCCAGGGAGGGGGGGGGGGTGTCAGAGTTGGGGTGAGGATGATGATGATAATTTTACTGAGCACTTACTATAAGCCAAGAACTGTAATAATCACTTTTACCGGGTTGATAGATCATTTAATCCTTATGATGATCCATGAAGTGGTCATTCTTTTATTCTTTATTTTATTTTATTTATTTTTTTTTTTTAAGATTTTATTTATTTATTTGACAGAGAGAGGTCACAAGTAGGCAGAGAGGCAGGCAGAGAGAGAGGGGGAAGCAGGCTCCCTGCTGAGCAGAGCGCCCGATCCCAGGACCCTGAGATCATGACCTGAGCCAAAGGCAGAGGCTTTAACCCACTGAGCCACCCAGGCACCCCCATAAGTGGTCATTCTTATCATTCCCATTGTACAGATAGAGAAACTGAAACACCAAATTCAGTTCTTTGCTCTTGCATGGTCGCAGAGCCACGTTCCTAAGACTGGTTCATGGTACCTCTTGACTACTACCAATATCTACCCTTTGTGAAGAGTTCTGCTTTCTCGCAGAGGGGAATTCTCCTTGGACTGACTCTTAGGGACCAGGTGCTCTGGCTTGATTCAAGTCCCTGACAAGCTCTATGGAGTTGGGTCCTAGCCAGGAACATCCCTCCTCAAGGTTCTGGAGACCCATCCTCTAAGATGTGAGAGTTTTCTCCATGGGGGCCAGTCAGAGAACTGTTCCCCACATCAGCCCTGCAGTCATTTCTCCTGTCCAGCCCTGCTCTTCCTATATTTGCCATTACTTCCCATTTCTATAGGAAAGCCAGTCCCATCTGCCTTAGCTTCTCGATCTGTGCTTCTGTCATCCCTGCAAAAGCCCAGGGCCCAAACTGGACCTGCTCAGTTAGGTCTTCCTCATTTTGCCAGCTCTGATAGGAGTTTCCAAGTTCAAAGCCAGGCTCCCTGGCCCAAGCTGCCAGCCCAGAGCCCCAGCAGGTGCAGCATAGTTGCTAAGCAACATCTCCGGATCTCTGTGTGTTCCTGTCACATGATTATTGTTGCTAAGGAAACAAGTCCTCTGGCATCCCAGGACGAAGCAAGGCCTAGGCAGTGGTGTGTTACCTGAGGCCTAACAAAAATCTTCCTGTCCCATGTTCCTGACAAGGTGTGAGTCCCTAACTGCTATTGGGGACTACCAGGTTGATCCTTGCTTTTTACCCAGGCACTGGCTCTTAGAAGGGAGTGTCCAAACTGGAGTCTTGGTCACTCACTGGGCATTCATGGAATCCAGTTCTTGGGGGTGGCCACTATTAAGAGAGGCTTTTAAAGAAACATACTAACACAGCAGGGTTCAGAAGATAATCTTGTATCACCAATTCTCCCACTTCTGTCCATAGATTCCACTGTAAAGGCAGAATTTGGATTTGAATTGGGGGATGGGAAAGGTGAGGAGAGGCAGTGGACAAGAGGGTTGCAATGGGGTCGCAGGACCCTAGCAACAAGAGAACCCGAGAGGGTTTTCCCCAGCGTCACCTCCCCACACCTGCAACTCAAACACTGCAGGACACTGAATGCCATATCAGGGGATGTCACAGTCTCCCTGGAGGGCTTGCTTCCCTGGATTCTCCAGTCCAGACTTCTTGGAGCTCCCTCCCCACGATTGGCCCAGAAATGAGATGGAAATTAAGAAATCTCTCTGAAGGACAAAAAGAGAGATGGATGATAAGAGGCAAAATATGAGAGAATTTGAGCACCAGTAAGAAGGTGCAACAAAGGATGTCTGGGTGGCTCAGTCGATTAAGTGTCTGCCTTCATCTTAGGTCATGATCCCGGGACCCTGGGATCGAGTCCCGCAACAGGCACCTTGCTCAGCCAGGAGCCTGCTTCTTCCTCTCCCTCTGCCTGCAGCTCCCCCTGCTTCTTGTGCTCTTTCTCTCTCTGACAAACAAATAAATAAAATCTTAAAAAAAAAAAAAAAAGAAGGTGCAACAATTGAATAATAGGAATTCCAAAAATAAAGAACAGAGAGAACAGATGGAAGAAAATTATCAGAGAAATAATAGGAATATATTGAAAATAATTGAAATATCCTGGAAAAGATAGGCATGAGTTTCCAGCTTCAAAGATTCCAAGGAAGGGTCAAAAACAAACACTGAAAATATTTCTACCCTAACTCAAATCTTTGGGAAATATCAGATTACTGGTGACAAAGAGAAGATCCTAAAAGCTTCCAGACAGTGAAACCACTTTGCATAGAAAATATAAAAAATCATAATGGCATCAGAATTTTTTTTATTAACATATAATGTATTATTTGTTTCAGGGGTACAGGTCTGTGAATCATCAGTCTTACACAATTCACAGCACTCACCATAGCACATACCCTCCCCAGTGTCCATCACCCAGCCACCCCATCTCTCCCATCCCCTCCCCTCCAGCAACCCTCAATTTGTTTCCTGAGATTAAGAGTCTCTTATGGTTTGTCTCCCTCTCTGGTTTCATCTTGTTTCATTTTTCCCTCCCTTCCCCTATGATCCTGTCTTGTTTCTCAAATTCCTCATATCAGTGAGATCGTATGATAATTGTCTTTCTCTGATTGACTTAGTTCGCTTAGCATAATACCCTCTAGTTCCACCCACATCGTTGCAAATGGCAAGATTTCATTTTTTGATGGCTGCATATTATTACATTTTATATATATATATATATATATATATATATATATGAAATATGGAATGCTAATCTTCTCTGTATCATTCCAATTTAGTTTATGTGCTGCCGAAGCGAGCACTGGCATCAGACTTCTAAAGTAAAAGGTAGAAGATCATGCTGCAACATCGTCTAAATATCTGAGGAAAATTATTCTATGCTTTCTATTATAGCTGTTTTCATTCCCAAGACCTCTTTTTGATCTAATTGATCCCCCTTTTAAAACACACCCTGTCCTTTTCCATGAGGGCAGCATCCAGTTTTATCTTCTCTGTTTGTTGTCTCGAATTCCTTTAATTACATCCGTTAGGTAGATAGTTTGTGTCTCTCTCTTTCACATTGCCTTCCTCAAATATTTAGGGACATTTAGTGGTTGTTTGGATAGTTTGATTAGTTTTAGGTGTAGAAGTTTAGGCTGTCTGATCATATTTAAGAGTAAAGTAGTAAGGGGCACCTGGGTGGCTCAGTTGGTTGTGTCTGACTCTTGATCTCAACTCAGGTGTTGATCTTAGTGTCATGAGTTCAAGTCCTGCATTGGGCTCCATGCTGGGCATGGAGCCTACCAGAAAACAACAACAACAACAACAACAACAAAACAGAGTAGAGAATAGAATACTAAAAAGTACCAGTTGGAAGCTCTTTGTACTTGGCTTGGGCACGTGGTTTGTGAACATCATTGGAAGGAGGTCCCCCGGCGTCTTTTTGTTAGATCCTTCTTCTTAAGCTGATAAGATTCCCCAGGCAAGATGGATTGCCTACTCTTGCTTGGAGGGTATGATCCAGGCGACCAGCATTCTAGTCGCTGTGAGGAAAGAAAAGGGTGGGAGTTTCAACATTCAGTATGCAAATTTACATCTCATTCTCCTGCTTTCCGCAGGGAAGACCCCTACCCTCAATTGTACCTGGCATCCCCAAATCCAGAAGCCCTCTTTTACCTTATCCAGAAAATAAACCTTCTGCTAGGGTTGTAGAGAATCAGGGGTCTTCATCTTAGACTTTAAATCAATCTTCCTGTTTTAGCCCTATCCAGTGGTGCCTCCAGTCCCTGAGCTGTGGGGGTTTTCCTGCTGTGAAAACAGGTTGCTCTTCCTTGGCTTTTCCCACAACCCGTTTAGGATTCAGCTTTCTGGGTCTCTACAGCTAGCCAGCATACATTCATCTGATTGGCAGCTTCTAAAATTTTATTGCTGCTTGGGTATATCTCCTCTCCCACCCTCTTTGTAGATCTAAACCTTTTCAAAATTCCTGCACTTATTATTTTAGTTGGGTTTTGGGAAAGAAGGTTAGTAATCCACTGCCCTTGTTCAAACTGCCATCTTGAACCAGAAGTCTTGATGTTGATTAATAACTGGTAGGAAAACATGTGGATCCAGACCGGCTGGGTTTGAATGCGGGCTTTAGCATCCTGACTCTTGTATGTACTAGCTGCCTAGCCATGGGTAAGTTATAGAAACTCTCTATGTCTCAGTTTCCTCATCTGTAAAATAGGGATAATGTACATACTTGGGGCACCTGGGTGGCATAGTTGGTTAACTGTCCAACTCTTGGTTTCAGCTCAGGTCATGATCTCAGGGTCCTAGGATCAAGCCCTGCATTGGGCTCTGCACTCAATGAGAAGTCTGCTTGGGATTCTATCTCCCCTCTCTCTCTCTGTCCTTCCCACTCATGCACTTTCTCTCTCTCAAATAAATAAATCTTAAAAAAATAATAATGGTACATACTTCACTTGACTGTTGTGAACTCTGGAATAATGCCTAGGACATAGTAAACCATTCTATCAGAAATTGTTGTTGTTGTTATATTATTATTATATTGTATTTACTATATGCCAGCGCCTGTGGCAAGGGCAGTGGGTCTGGGGAAACTTAGATGAACATTCCATTTGAGCTTCTACTCTTTCCAGCCCCAAAACTGGTATGACCAGTTTTCCCACTCTGGTCTATACCATGTAAATACAGTATGTGTCCTAAGTAAATTACAAGCAGGTGGAAGTTCTAGTTGTGCAAATATAGCTGGTAACAATGTAAATAGAGTATTCAAATGAACTGGAGGCCAGCAATGACTGGGCAGTTGCTTTCAAGTATGGTTCCATCGCTTCTGTTTAAGTATAGTGGCTGCGGGCATCATTTCCCACACGACTCACTGACACATTTATTTCTGAGCATCCAAATGTCAGACATGTAATCATGTCTGTTATTTGTATTGCTGGGCAAATGACACCATCTGGACAATGGAAACAGCAGCACGTGCTTGGGGCAGTGTCCCCAATGGCTTAAGCAAAGTCTCCTCCCCCTTTTCAATGAACTTCCTTTGTGTTTCCTTTCTTCTGGTCGGCTAGGCTTTCATCCCCTCTCTCTGCTCTCTTTGTCCTGCAGAGCAGGCAGCAAACCTGCAGGTTCTGTGATCTTGCTGCTCAGCTTTAAAACAAAAAACAAAAGAAAGAAAGAAAAAAAAAAATAGAACCAACCAAACAAACCCGATTCTGTTACAGTTCCTGAACTTTCCCTCCTGGAAGGCAGGAGCCATCAGCTTTTGTGAAAGTACCAGCTGCAAGGTCTAGAAATCTGGAGGAAAAGATTGAGGAGGGAAAGAAAATCAGAGACCTGGGGAAGAAGAGAGAGGAAGGGAAGGAGGGAGGGAGGGAAAGAAGGAGGGAGGGAGGCTGTAGCCCCCAGACTGAAGGGCTCAGAGAAACAGGCCATCTTTACCGCGAATGCATGGACCAGCCACTGGGCATTTACCCCAAGCTGAAGATGGCTCGATGTTTTTTAAGTGATAGCAATTGGGCCAGTCCTGCAAGATGCAGTTATTCAGGCTATTTTTGTCTAAATGCCTTCCTGCCCCCTCTGCTTTGAATGTTCTTCATCCAATAACCTGTATTTTGATGGCTCTTGCCCCTAGCTTCAAACACTAAACTCCCGCTTCCAGGCAAGAATTTCACAGCTCATCATTCAGGGGCCCAGGAGTGTCTCACATTGTTTACAAGCCTGGGAGGTGACCCAGAGACATCTGCAGATAGACTCCTCTTTGGCTCTAGCTACCCTCCAATGGGTACAGCTCCATGGCTTCTTCCCAACACTGCCACGGATGCTGAGAGGCACTGGGATGGCGGGAGCGTCGTGGGAACCGAAGGAGGCCCAGCAACTGTACTGTGCTGGAGGAAAGGGCTTTACAAGCTCTCTAGTGCAGCAGTCCTTCCAGGTTTCCCATTGATCTTTTCCCTTTTCAGGGTTCAGAACTTCTTTCTCTCTTTTTCTCTCTCTCCTCACCCTATTTGAAGATTCAGATATGTATTCATTGGACACCAGTCCCCTGTCTGAGCTCAGACTTGCCTAGGATGAGGGCCTGGTTCACTAGGTCATCTTCTCTGGTTCCCTCGTTGTTGAGGGTGAGTTTTCTCCCGGGAAGCCCCTTGTAGCCTCGTGCCAGTAGATGTCTGGCTAGCAAGTCCAGCAGGTCTGTAGAGACAAAACCAGATGTATCACTGCATGCGTGGACACAGCTTAGACCAAGCCAGCATCCTTGCTGCCCTCTTCATCCCAGTAAATCCTTCGAAGGCCCTTTCACCAGCCTGTGCCTTCACCCACTGATTCCACTTGGAGGGGGAAGTAATGATTCTTCTATTAACCAGGGCCCTTGGATGCTTCTCCAGAGCTTGGCTTCCCAGTACAATGCTACTACATGCTAAATGACCCTGTGGTAATGAGCTCTGAGTACAAACAAAGCTGTTCCAACACACCCTAGGTGTTAACGGAGTAAGTAGACCTATCCCCGCCCTATGCTTTGGCCTCCTGTCTGGGTACCTGCCCCACCCGACCCCCTTCTCATCCACCCCAGAACTGATTGGCTTGAGGATTCCCCTGACAGGCCCTGAGTTACCTGGAAGCGGGCAGCTGTCTTTGGCTCAAGAGAAGAAGCAAGTCCAAATGCATCGTCAGTTCCCCAGCCAGTGTCTCCAGCTGTAGCCACTTTATCCTCAGATTGGCCTCCATTTTGGTTCTTGGTTTCTTGGCTAGAGAGGAAGATTCTCTTGCTTCCTTTTGGGGGCACTTTTTCATGTCCTACTCCTTATTTTTACTGTGGGCCCAGGGTGCAAATAACACAGCTCTCCACCTGCTCTCATTTTTGGGGGGAAAACTTCTCTGCCTGCAGTGCATTGGCCTTGGGATCTTGCTCCCCCCTACCCCCCCACCCCCCGGGGGTCAATGATGAGCACTTAACTCATGCTGAGCCAGTTGGACCCTTTCCCTCCCCTCCTGGATTTTGAGTCTTGCACAGAATGATCCAAGAACAAAAGTGATTACTGTGTAGTGCAGCTACTCCAACCAAGCTTCCTAAAGAGACTGCTAATTCCTATTCCCGAGCTCTCAGAGCTGTGGATCTTTCCAAGAGCTGACTTTTCAGCTTTTTTTTTTTTTTAACCAATTCTCTGGCTTTTCCTGTAGTCTCCCAATAAATCCCATTTATACTTAAGTTAGCCAAAGTCTGTTATCTGTTGCTTGCTACCAGAGAACCCTTCCAGATTCCACAGGGATGCCCCTTTCTCCATCCCCCACTGTCACCTAGATGTCCTTTCCTCCTGTTCTCCAGGCTTCTGCCAGTGCCTCCCATGCTCATCCTAGCTGTAACCTAGCTGACAGAGGAGCCGGTGGGGTCAACCTGCTGTGACCCAGAGCAAAGCAGGGAAAGGGCAGGATGCATTTGAAAGCAAACAGACCTTGGACAGCACATGCTTCATTACTTATATTACATTTGTTAGAGCATTATTTAACTTTTCGGACTAAATGAATTTAGCATTTAAATAGTACTTAATAAGTATGTAAGGTTCTAAATGTATGCACTACTTTGATTCCTTATTGACTTATCACACAAAATAGGAAAGCCTTCTCTTCTAGAAAAATCTCTGTATCTCAACCATGTTCTCAACATAATCCACGAACTTGTTCCCTTTCTTTCCTGTTCATGTTGATGGCACTTTCTTTCATGAGTTCTACAAACTCATGTTTGTAGGGCGAAGGGATACAGTAACTCCCACCCTCCCCCAATAGCAGTGGCCCAGCATCCCTACACCTTCAGGCCCTAGACATAGCCAGGATGCAAAGGTGGAAAAGCACATGTCTTTGGGGTTCCCAAACAGACCACATTCAGCCACTTGCTGCTAACAAAGTGCAAAGGCAGAAAGATAAGTGGTAGTGAAACAAGAAAGGAATTCGTTTCAGTGAGGCCAACACCAGGACGACAGTGGACTAATGTCTCAAAGCCTATAAAGTGCTGAAAATACTTCCAGGTTTATGTAAGGAGAATGTGGGGCAAAGGTTGGTGAGTACGTGCAGGTGGGTAGTGAAGGTCAAGCCCATTATTGTCTTGGGGTCAGTCCTGCAGGGTCTTGCTGGCTCTGGGCAGTCCTTCTTGCTTGAGGAGGTGGTTTCAGTTCCCATCAGGGGACACTTTGCCCGTAGGGTCTTTTGCCTGTGTTAATTGATAAGCTGGAAAGAAGACATCTCATCAATTAGAAAGTTCAAGGTCAAAATGGAGGTGGTAGAGGGACGCCTGGCTGGCTTAGTCGGTGGAGCGTGCAGCTCTTGATCTCTGGGTAGTGAGTTTGAGCCCCACATTGGGTGTAAAGATTACTTAAAAAAAAAAAGTCTTAAAAAAGGGGGGGGCTGGTTGAAGTCCTCTTTCATGGAAAAGCCG
The DNA here is from genome assembly GCA_028534135.1 of Potos flavus. Taxonomy (NCBI): domain Eukaryota; kingdom Metazoa; phylum Chordata; class Mammalia; order Carnivora; family Procyonidae; genus Potos; species Potos flavus. Next base: position 106,463,992 of record CM052885.1, on the reverse strand, counting down.
GAGAACAGGGCAGTTTCCACCGGAGACTGAGTAACACAAATCACTCAGGCCACCCCATCCTCCCCCACCCCCCATACCTCCTCTGTGCTGATTTCCCAGCTGCCGTAAGACAGGCTGGCCTCACATCTGAACCCCAAGAAATAGGATTGGCACAATGACATGACAGCAGCACCGTGACAAAACAGGCTTCTTTTCCTTATGTAAGGAGCCATTAGAATGTGCATCAACATCTTGTTAGGTGATTTGTTTTAGTTTTACAATTCTAACTATAAAAGCAATATAAGCATGTGATGTGAGCACTCCATTTTATCAGCCCATGCTGTCTTACACCGAGGCTCCGGCATTCTGGACTAGCTTATGTAATTCTGGGAAAGAGGTCTGGAGCACCAGTCAGGCTCAGTCTCCCTAAAAGCAGAGCTGGCCGTCCTCCCTGCCATCATAAGGAAGTGGTGAGCCTGGGAACTGGAGACGGGAAGGGAAGACATCAGGACGGCCACAAGTGAGCCCTCGATATTTATCATATAAATGTTTAATGGCAGAGTCAAGGGCAGAGACAGGGCCAGGATCTGGGCCATGGGACTTCCCAGGGCCCCAGCATCTTGGGCTCAGGTGTCGCAGCTGGCTCAGACCCTAGCATTGCTCGTCGGAGGGATTGCTCAGTCTCCACCTGTAGTCTCTCTGGGGGTAGATGTGCTTCCCTAGAGACCTCTTGTAATGAACTTCTCAGTGGAATTCTCCACCTGGACCTTCTGGAGATGCCTAAAATGATGGGTCAACACATGAGTTTGTTCATATCTGTGCCAGACCTCCCACCTTTCTTTTCTCGGGTGATGATACCCCCAACCCCAGCCATTCATCTGTCTGTGTAGGGAACCAGGACATCATCCTTGATACCTTGCTCCCCCTACCAGCATCTAATTTATTCTGTCTCGCAAACATCCCATGAATCTAGTCACTTCTCTCCACCCCCCACAGCCCGTTACTATGGTTCAGACCACCATAAGTTATTTAATATTTAATATTATTTAATGGTCACCTCCTCACCAATGGTCTTGCACAGAATGGTCATGCCTTCACTCACTTCCCAAGTGTTTACCCAGTACCTCCTGTGTGTTTGGTACCAGTGATACAAAGGTAAGCGCAACAAAGTCCTTATCCATGAAACTACCATCCTTACAGAAGTCAGTTGTTTCCCAAAGCACAAACGTCATCATGTCTGTCTTCAACTTCAAATATATCAATGGCATCCCACTGCCCTCAGTATAAAATCCAAACTCTCTATTAGGCCTTCCTCTCCAGCAAATCTCACCCCACGGTCTCCTTTGCCTGTCTTCCCAGACATGTGGAATCAATTTCATTTACTTAAATGCACCAAACCTTTTTATACCCCAGGACCTCCCCCTCCACCACCACCTCTTTACCTGGCTAACAGCTACTCACCCTTCAGGTCCCAGCCTGGCGCTCTCTTGGCCAGCGTCGCCAACTGTGATGAGTTAAGTCATGTTGGGGATGATGGAATTTGGAGGATGCCCAGGATTCCCCGAGACCTGAAACCCATCCTGTCACAACCGCTACTGCTCATTCCTTCTCCCAGAGACCTTGGAAGAAATATGTGCCCAGAGAACAAAGCCAGACAAATGTACACTTTCTTTCTCTGAGGTTCTGGCCTCTCATTGTGCTTGATTGAACAATGTGGAGGATTTCTTTGACTTGGGCTGAAGGGAGACCTAACTGACCTCAAAAGGCAACATGTGCTGTTTTGGGCTGCTTTGCATCGGAGTGCCCATTTTATTTGGAGGAATCCAGAGCCCAGCACATTGGCGACATTTGTCCAGGGGCAGCAGCAATGACCTAATTGGATGGTCCCTGTAGTAGGATCTTTTTTTTTTTTCTAAGATTTTATTTATTTGACAGAGAGAGACACAGCGAGAGAGGGAACACAAGCAGGGGGAGTGGGAGAGGGAGAAGCAGGCTTCCTGCTGAGCAGGGAGCCCGATACGGGGCTCGATCCCAGGACCCCGGGATCATGACCCGAGCCAAAGGCAGACGCTTAACAGCTGAGCCACCCAGGTGCCCCCCTGTAGTAGGATCTTACCTAGCTTTTCTGAAGCCAGTTTTCCAGCCTTCCTATCTGTTCTATGAGCTACTTGATATTCTTCCAGTAAATCCCTTTTTTCTTTAGGATCCCTGGGTACAATCTCTACTGCTAGAGACCAGAAACCTCGAATGTTTTAATATCTTTTTTATCCTATCCCCACCATGAGACCCGTTCTCACTCCCAACTCCACTGGTGCAAAATGGCAAAGCCCGAGGACGAATATTACTGAACAGGATAGAGATTCTAAGTTCCACAGCTCATCTTAGCCACCCACTCCAGGTTTTCCTTGATGAGCTGGAAACACAGATCCTAAGTGAGAACAAACCTAAGCCATTTCCCTTCTCAAGCACTCGGGAGGAGAAGAAGGAGAATATCAGAAAATTGCTAATCATAAAGGAGGGAGATTCATCCTTCGCCCTGTGGCTCAGTTAGTATCCTGGCCCTTCGCCCATCCATACTGGCATGCCTCCTGCTTGGAGGCAGAGCCAGGGAGAGAGGAGCTTGCACCTTTCCCTGGAGTCCAGCAGCTGTGGATGAACAGAAAATGCTTGTTGTCTGTCCAGGTATCCCATGGTTCCCTGAGAAATGAGCACCATTGCTTCCCGCCTTTGTCACTTCACCATGCTAATGATTTAATGCTTTTCTTTTTTTTTCTTTTCTTTTTTTGATTTAATGCTTTTCTATCTCCACTTCTATCTCATGGCTTCTCCTAGTGAGTGCACTGATTTCTCTTACCTCTCCCAAACATTTACTCTCACTGGGTCGCAGCTTCACTCCAGGCACCCCTGTCTGCCTGCCCCATGGCCTCTTCTGCCTAGTGTCTCTGCCACCTCATTGCTTCTGCTCCCTGCCTCTGCTCTGTGTTTCTCTTAACTTGCAGGCCACTCTGATGTCTGTGTTTATCTCTTAGATCCAAGCATCCCAAAGACGGTGTGATTAGATCTGTTGGTCACTCCTCATTAAGAGGGCCCTGCCCAAGGCCTCAAGTCTCTGGTCACTTGGCTCAGGGAGGCTAAAAGGTCAAACAAACAGAGCTAATGGATTCTACTCCAACCCAACATTTCAGACTCAACTTGTACAGACGTAAGCATGTCAACTTTACTCCCCCTTCATTGTTTCTTCTGTGTGCCCGAACTCAGTGAATGTTCTACTGTTTTGCTGTAACAATCTGATCTTCAAAATGAAGTCCTCCCTATATCCCAATCCCCTAGCTTCATCTCTGTCCACTCCTTCTGTACCACAACCATCTGAACCTCTCAATACGTAATTCTTGAGATGAAATCAGCTCTTCCTACCCTCTGGCCGACGCTCTTTCCTTTCAACTACCCTCCACACAAGGGGGCTTTGTTTGGACTTCTCTGTCTCTACTTGTATCTTCTTTTCTCTACAAGAGCCCAGTCTGGAATGCTTTAACATCCACATCTACTGGACCATGAACGATTCTGGGCAGAAATGATGATCCAGTGATCTCTGGGGCTGGCCTGGAGTGGATATCCGTGAGTATTAAAGACCAACTCAGTAATGACTCTCAGACATCCTTTCCCTAGAGATCAGGACACACAGTTCCCCATCCCCTGGTTGGTTTAGCAGCTCATCTTGAGGAAGTGTGCAAAAATGAGGGTCCTGGAAACAGCCAGGTGGGATCCCACAGTCCTTCCCCTATGCCAAGACTGCTGTGGTGTGAATGGATCTATTGGCTTGGCCCCAAGAGCACTTCTCTCCAAAGAATGGCAAGAGCAGAGAGGACACAGCTGTGATCTAGGTGGTCCTTTGTCTGGCCTGCCAGGGGCTGTAGGCTGCTTGGCTGCTTTAAGTGCCTCTCTGTGGGATGAGCTCATTTCTTCTCGCTCTGTTGCTTTTGCTCGTGATGCTGCAGGACTCCCAGTCCAGGAGTGACTCAGCTGATTTGCCTCCTGACATACTTGAAGTGGTATAGGGGAGGAGCAGAATAGTAGGGGGTCAAGCTGGAAGCAAATTTTGAACCTTATAGTCATGAGGAGGCCTGGCTTCATGCCCACAAGACCATGGAGAAGGCCAGGAGGGTTAGAGCCTGGTCCTGAACTTAACCTGGGAGTGCGGCCAGGGCTGGGGTAACTCAGCCAGCTCCGGAAGGACTTAAGAGGTTGCAGATTCTCGCTAAAGCCCAGGCTCTGAGACTCTCCCACCAAGCCAGCAGAATTCGTGGTGCAAGTGCAGCTGGCAGGTAATACAACGGAAGAGGTACCTCAAGCCCTCACAGTAAGATGGAGACAGGAACTAATCTTCATAGAATGTTGGGGAAGGAAGGAAGCAAATTATGCAAAGAAGCAAGTCAGAGGGAGATCTAAGGCAGGAACCACCCCTGTGAGTCTGGGCACAGGCTGGGTGGGGAGGAGAGACCTCAGGATCAGAAGCCTTACTATTCATTCCCCACCCTGTGCTGAGCCCCGGAGATGCAGAGATGACTGTGCAGGGTTCCTGCCCTAGAGGGAATGCCGGTTTGAATTTGGTGGGGAGCCCAAACATGTAACAGACTACAGTAACACTTGGTCAAGGCTATGGCAGAGGTCAGCACGGGGGCTATGGAGCACAGAGAAGGAGGACTAACTCTGCCTCTTCGGAAAGAGGGTCTAGAGATCCTTCATAGTGGAGGGAGAATCTGAGGGTCCTTCAAAATGGAGGGGAAGGTCTGAGGGTCCTTCACAGCAGAGGGGAGAAACTGGAAGGTCCTTCACACTGGAGGGGAGGATCTGGAGGTCTCTCACGGTAGAGGTGAGTTCGTACTTGAAGGAAGTCAAAGTATTCACTAGGTGGAAAAGAGATGCCTGTGTATTGGCATGAAGTATGCCGCCGCCGAGCCTGTTGGGCACTACGGGTCATTAGATGGTCATTAAATGGGACTGGTACACCGGGTGCATTTGAGGGGTAACAGCAGATGTCATAGATGTTGATGAGAGGCTCAAGAAAGGGATGCCCTCCTGGTTGTGATTCTGGTGATCCCACCCACTAGTCATATGGATTCTCACCCCACAGCTCTACTATCTGACTCAATCAAGTTACAAATCTTCCTCTTAAAGGAGGGGAGATAGGTGATGGGTTGCTCTTGTTTACTATGAGTTCCTTTCTTCTTTTAAGCATAGGAGTCTGACTTGGCCTGCCTCAGGGGAACAGGGAAACTGAGGCAAGAAGGGAAAGGAAATTGCAACTCAGTGGGAACTCAGGTGTCCAGGACTCATCCCCAAACACGGAACATGCTAGAAAAAGGACATCATGACTAATGTTAGCCTACCTGTTACGTCTGCCCTGTTTGTGTTGCTTTGAGAATGAGCTGGGGCTGTCTAGCCCTGCAGCTGGGTCCCCAGATGTTGTAGCAAGTCAGAGATTAGGTGATGGTCAGAAGAGCCTGAAGATCTCTGAAAAGGCACTTGCGTGACTGAGAGGAAAGAGCATGGCTTTAGGTTCGAGTTCAAATAGTCCTCCCTAGCTATATGTTCTTGAGCAAGTTACCCAGTCTCTCTGAGCCACTGGGTCCTCAGCTGTGAAATAGGGATTACAGCACCTATTTCCCAGGATTGTTGTGAGGGTAAATGAGATAATTTATATGAAAGAATTTGGCACACAGTGGATATTCTGCTTCTCCTCATGATCCTGTCTCAAGAAGCTCAAGGAAGGGGGAAAGCTTTATTCAACATGTATAAAGGGTTAACACCTGAATATATATATATCTTTTAAATCAATAAGAGAACAGATACTCCAATAAAAAAATAGGCAAAAGATAGAAGCAACTAATAAATTAATACATTTTAATGGTGATCAACCATATACAAATATAATACCATATGCATACAAATATACAGCCATATATACACACTTCATTAACCAAAAAAGGCAAATGGGGAAAAGAAAAAAGGCAAATAATAACAATAAGAAAATATCATTTCCACTTAGCTTGACAATGTTTATAAACGATTTACTCATAAACACAGTGTGCTTCCATTCACAATTTATAAACTACTTGTATTCTTTTTTACATGAACTACCTATTCATAGCTTTTGCACATTTTTCTGATGTAGCATTGCTCTTTTCCTTATTGGTTCATAAAAGCTCTTTATATATTAGATTTTAACCTTTTAAAGATTTTTATTTATTTATTTGTCAGAGAGACAGAAAGCACACAAGTAGGGGGAGCGGTAGGCAGAGGGAGAAGCAGGCTCCCCACTGAGCAAGGAGCACGATGTGGGACTCAATCCCAGGACCCTGGGATTATGACCTGAGCCGAAGGCAGTTGCTTAACTAACTGAGCCACCCTGGTGTCCCAGATTTTAACCTTTTGATTGCCATATGTGTCACACATACTTTTCTAGTTTGTCATTTGTCTTTTGACTTGTTTATGTTGTTTTGGCTATACAGAAGTTTAAAAATCTTTAAATGGTCAAAATCATGGATGAATGTTTCCTTGTTAGCTTGGCGAAGAGGATAAAGTTTCAGAATACACAGCATGGGAAAGGCTATCCCTAATATGCGATTGTTGGCTTAAGTAGCATGGACTGCAGCCACTTTACATTTAGATCTTTTACGTCTCACTGCTCTGATTCAAATTTTCTCATTATGTAGTATTCCTATGTAGACTTGTCTTCCAACATAGATGTGAGCCCAGGGAGAAAATGCACTGATCACACAGACTTGAGTATTCTAGTCTTCTCAAAGTTGCATATCTCATTGAAAATTAATTGACTATGATGGGGGTGCCTGGGTGGCACAGTCAGTTAAGCATCTGACATTTGATCTCGGCTCAGGTCTTGATCTCAGGATCTTGAGTTCAAGCCCAGTGTGAAGCCTACTTAAAGAAAAAAAGAAAGAAAGAAAGAAAATTACTTGACTGTGATCTGGTTTATACATTTGTCTAGTGAGTTTGGTTAGTGTGAGTCTACCTTAATCTCAGTGCTGACAAAATCAGGTCCCTAAGCTATATGTAAGTGCAAGAGTTGGACTCTAGGTTGTGTTAATTCAAACAGAACTTTCTGAGAAACGTCAGCCTCACCACTTTTTCTTGCAGATAATTCCCAACATTTCCATGGCTATGCAAGTATCTTTCTCGATAATAAGTGGTGGCGGTGAAGGTGCCAGAAACCCTATAACTAATAATAATTAATAATCATACCTACACCCTAATTAAGTACTTTTTAGGTGCCCGGCACTGTTCTTGGTATGTATAATAATGGACTATTTAACAGCTACAGCATTCCAATATAATGTAAGCAACATTTTATCTGACTTACAGGTCAAGGAAAAGGGGCCCAGAGAGACAGAGTAACTTGATTGAAGTTACAAAGTCAGAAAGTAGTGCTGCCCGTATTCCAACCCTGGACTGCCTGCTTTCCTCTGTGCTTGTGTTTGTAGCAGTTGATTATGATCCTGTCTTGAAATCTCCCTTTAGCTTAGAGATCCTCACTGGTATCTAATTATTCCACTAACTACACCAACAATAACTTGATAACCTTTTTTTTCCCCCACTAATTTCTTCATTTCTTATTGAATTTTCAAATCTCCAGCACTTACACACACATCTGAGCACATCTGTGTGGGTAACACAGAGGGAACTCCTGCCAAATCCCTCTTCCCAGGAAGTATGGGCATCCATTCTCCCACTATCCTCATGGCTGCTGTGTTGAATTTAACATATAAAGGGTTTCTTGTGCATTGTCTTCCAGCCAGAAGAAGCAGCAATAGGCTGGCACATTCCGTATGAGGCCGTGGGCCTCCAGGAAAATGTCTTTCCCTTGGTGTTTTTTTAAAGTATTGATTTAGCTCTTTATTTTCTGACTGAATATGACCTTTACCAGTTTCAGGTGGCTTAGTAATATTCAGATAACTAAAATGGACCAGTCTATAAATGAATTGAGTTATTCGGAGGATATAAAAATACCGTGCAATTTTGTTTTATGTAGTGCTATTTTTATGAGAGCTAGAAAACGTTCTGTAGGCAGAACAGTGGAAAACAGAAAGGGAGACAGCATTGTGCCACAGGAAGAAACAAGAGAGAAACCTGGAAAGAAAGAAGGGAAATTAATAATTGATGATCACTTACAATTGCCAGTCACCGTGCTAGATCCATCCTTTATATCATCTTGTTTAATCTCCACAATCACCCTGGAACATGGATTTATTGCATCCATTTCATGGATTAGCAAACAAGCTCGGAAAGGTTAAGTAACTTGCTCAAGGGCACACAGCTAGTTCATGCAGAGCTGGGATTTGAGTGCAGTTCTCTCAGAGCCTTGGTGTGCTGGGTACAGAACAGAAGAATAGATCACAAAACTCAAACTGAAGCCTAGCAGAGAACTGAGGAGATCAAAGTGGAGGTGACAGGAGACCGGAGAAAAGAAGGATGATCACAATGACAGAAGAGTTTGTGCTAGCCGTTAGTAAGTGGTGTGGTCTCTGAATCTGCCCGCCTGGAGCCGGGCCGGAGCAGGTGGCTGGAGCTGGTCCTGATGGAGTTGAGGATGGCTGGAGGGCCTCATCCAGTCCAAGGGGCCACTGGTTCCAGGACAGCTGAGAGTCTGAGAGACTGACGTAAGGCAAAGAGATGGCTGGGCTTGGACTGAGACAGGGGCCCTGGTCTCTCTAGGATGGTGGGGACACTGGGTTCAAGGGGATGGCTCCTCCCTTTTGACAAGGAGAGTCAAAGTCTTATATCAGTAAATCGACACTTAGTCACCATGGTATCAGTAATGCCCCAGCAACCCATCAAGATATTTCCTGATGATTTGGGTGAGAAAGCCATGGGAAGGTTTCAGTGCATTCAAAAAAACACTTACAAAAAGCACACTTTCTGTGTGCCAGACATGACTTAAATGATGGGAACCAAATGGTATGCCAAAATACTTTGATCCCTGCTCTTTAGAGCTAGAGTCTGGTGGGGGAGACAGATACTAATCACATGATCATATATCAAATTAGTTTAAAATTGAAATTTTAACAAGTACTTACTCGGAAAAGTACACAATACTATAAGGTACGGCTTCCCTGAGAAAGCAATGCGTGTGTTGTGATGCAGGGAATAAATAGAGATAATTACCTGAAGGAAGAGTATTATAGTCAGATAAAGGAATCATTAAGTGCAAAGTTCCCTTGTTTTAAATGGTTCATCCTGGAGGATGGAGGCTTAGTGCACGATCAGGGCTTTGCACACATTTTACATTCTATCTGAATATCTCCTTTCCTAATTGGAAGCTTCTCTAATGGTCAACAAGTCCACATTTCAGGGTGAAGATCGTGCTTCTGTTTTTAAAATAATATGCTTTTCATTTATTCATGCATGCGTGCAAGAACCCATCTATCCAATCAGATCTCCAACCAAGTATCTGTTTATCTAGTCATTAATTACCCATTCATATATCCATTTAATTATCCATCATACTAATTATCAATCCATGTGTCTATCTACCCATCCATCAGACAACCGTACATCAATCCATGTATCTATACATCTACACACATTTAATCTCTCCATGTGTTTATATATCCATTTACCTGTCATCCACCTACCTATTCATCCAATCATTTGCCCACATATCCATCTATGCATTTATCCATTCATGTATCCATTTATTCATTTATTCCTCTGCAACATAATAAGAAATATGTTTGGTCTCTAGTCCCAGTTCCTGACACAGAGCTCTGAAAACCCTTATAATTTCCTGAGTGTTGAGGGTGATAGAATTGTCTTTCCCAGAGGTCCCAAATCCCTTGGAATTTGCTGAGTGATAAGAGCACCATTTGTTCTAATGATGTGACTCTTGGTGGGCCTTCAGGGTGGAGACTGGTGACAAGATAGATTAAACCATAATTGGAAGCTTGAAACTTTTGGCCTCACCTCTCCACATTCTCTGAGGAGAGGAGAGGGGCTGGAGGTTGAGATAATAATTAATCATGTCTATGTGATGAAACTTCCATAAAAATGCCTAAAGCATGAGGTTTAGACAGGCTCTGGGTTGGTGAATCCATCCATGTACTAGGAGAGTGGACACCCTGACCACCACAGGGACAGAATCTTCTGTGCTTGAGAACCTTCCAGAACTTGCCCTATGTTCCTCTTCATCTGGCTGTTCATTTGTATCCTTTACACTAAACTGGTAAATGTAGGTAAAGCATTTCCCTGAGTTTTATAAGCCATTATAGCAAATTCTCCAACCTAAGGAGGGGGTTGTGGGAAGCTCCGATTTATAGTAAGTTGGACAGAAGTGTGAATAGCCTGGGAACCCACCACTTGTGATTGGCATATGAAGTGTGAGGGGTGGGATAGTCTTGTGGGGATAAGCCCTTAACTTGTGGGATCTGGGCTAACTCCAGGGAGTGTCAGAATTGCTTAATGTGAGGAAAAACTGCAGACATTTGGTTCAGAAGTGCAATGAGTGGAGAAACAAGTCTCCTTTTACATTCCTTCCAACCAACCAACCATTTATTTATGTATCCATTCTTCCACTCATTCTTCCACCCATCCATCTGTGTATTTATCCATTTACCATCCATTCATTTAATCATCCAAGTATTCATCCATTTCTATTGCTGCTGTGGCCAATTACCACAAACTTAGTGGCTCAAAACAGCACAGACCATCTTATACAGATAGTCTCCAACTTATGATGGTTCAACTTAAGATTTTCTGATTTTACAATGGTACAAAAGCAGTACCCATTCAGTAGAAACCATACTTGGAATTGTGAATTTTGATCTTTTCCTGGCTAGCCATATGTTGTACTGTCCTCTCTCGTGATGCTGGGTAGCAGCAGTGAGCACAGCTCCTAGTCAGCTGGGTGTAACAACCGATACACTTAGAACCACTCTGCACCCATACAACCATTCTGTTTTTCACTTTCAGGACAAATTCATAAATTGCATCAGATATTCAACATTTATTATAAAATGGGCTTTGTGTTAGATGGTTTTGCCCAACTCTAAGCTAATGTAAGTGTTCTGAACACGTTTAATGTAAGACAGGCTAAGCTATGATGTTCAGTATGTGCATTTTTGACCTAGGGTATTTTCAACTTAACAATGGGGTTATCTGGATGTAACCCCATTCTAAGTTAAGGAAGAGCTGTAGTTCTAGAATTCAGAAGTCCAAAATGGGTCTTAAGGGGTTAAAATTAAAATGTTGGTAGAGTTGTAGTCCTTTTAAGGAGAGCTGGTTTCCTTGCGTTTTCCAGCTGCTAGAGCCCCCTGCATTCCTGATCTATTGTCTCCTTCCTCCAAGTTTAAAACCAGCATGTACATGCATCTTCAAATTTTCAAACCTTCAGAGTATAAAATCACTATCTATGTGCATCTTCAAATCTCTCTCTGATTGTGTCCCTTCTGCCTTCCTCTTATAAAGATACTTGTGATTACTTTGGGTCCATCCAGATAATCTAGGATAATCTTCCCATTTCAAAGTCAGTTAATTAGCTAATTTAATTCCCCTTTGCCATGTAATCTAAGATAGTCACAAATTTTAGGAATTAAGACATAGACATTTTGGGGGCCGTTATTCTGCTTCCCAAACCATTCCTCCATTTATGCTTCAATCCATCTAGGTCATTCATTAGTTCATCTTTGTGTTCATCTACCAATGCATCAATTTGGTCATCCATTCACTCATCTATTTATGTACATATGTATGTATGTATCTATCACCTATCTACCTACCATCTATCAAGCTCTCCATCCATCCATCCATCCAAACATCCAATTGTCCATTTATTTATGTATTCATCCAACCAGTCATTCACTTGCCCACCACCCATTCATCTGTCATTATTTCCATTTATCCATTCAACATCCATTCATCTACCAATCATTCATTCATCAACTTATCCACCTATGTAACCATTCAGCTAATCATTCATGAGCTACCCTTATCTACCTTGCCTCTGACCTTTTAATTAACTAAACAGTACCCTTTCAAGACCCCAAACACATGCGCACCCATGCACACGTGCGCACACCGCCCCCCCCCCCCCGCCCAAATTTGGACCTAATTACCAAAACAGGTCATCCTACCTGGTAATTTATTCTCAACCTCCTTTTTTTCTAATCCTAACTCCAAATGATTTGGAGTTCCTGGATCCTGAACCTCTCTCAGTTTTGCCTGTAGTAATTTGTACTGGCTGCATGCCAATGGGTCTTCCTGTAATCTTAGTTTATGGAGCCCTGCCTGTGTTGACACTGTGTTGACCCTGATCTGCCCTTCTCCTTGTTATGCCCAGAAGGAGTGAAGAGAATAAGCAAACCTGCAGTATGTGAGTGTGTGCACTGGGAAGGTTCTGAATTAAAGCTGTATGTCTCAATGCTTTTTTCTGCTCTACTATCCTTGTTCTCAATTTGGAGGTTTGAATGAAAGTCAAACTCTTCACAATCTAGGTTGATTTTTCCCCCCACAGGGGAGTAAGACAAATAGTACTGAAAACACTTATCGTATGATGGCCAAAAAAACATTTTGAGGGGCACCTGGGTGACTTGGTTGATTGAGTATCCAACTCTTGATTTTGCCTCAGGTCATGATCTTGGGGCATGGGGTTGAGCCCCACATCAGGCTCCATGCTCAGTGGGGAGTCTGCTTCTCTCCCTCTCCCTCTGTCCTCCCCCTCCTCATGCTCTCTTTCTCTCTAAAATAAATAAATAAATAAATAAATCTTTTTTTTTTTTAAGATTTTATTTATTCATTTGACAGAGAGGAGAGATCACAAGTGGGCAGAGAGAGAAGGAAGCAGGCTCCCCTCTGAGCAGAGAGCCCGATGAGGGGCTCGATCCCAGGACCCTGAGATCATGACCTAATGATCATAAACTAATTTAGTTTAGTTAAAGCCAGAGGCTTTAACCCACTGAGCCACCCAGGCGCCTCAATAAATAAATAAATAAATAAATCTTTTAAAATTTTTTGAAAATATGAAAAAAAGTCATTTAAAACTCTCAAAAATTGCCATTAGATAAGGACAAACTAAATAAACATGGTTCACTTTATTTTTAACCAGTTTTGTTTCCCCCTCAGACTTTCCCCCCAAAGATACTACTAATAAGGTGAGAAAGCACATAGCACTGAACCAAAAGCATTCATAGTGGCAATACCTGCCACATCACCACTCATTCACAAATGCCACCATAATTTACAGTTGTCGGACTGGTGATGGTCTCTCACCACTGGCTGAGCCATAGATAAGGTAGACTGTGGGCTGTGTGACATTCCCAGCACTCAGCTAAAATGCCACCCCCTGCTCTGTTGCTCAGGAGAGCACATCGGAATACAAATGAATGGGAGTAACACTATTATAAGAATACCCACTCCCACTTACTTGTTTTCTACAAGGTGGCTCATTAGTGACAAGACACTTGCCATGTACCTCGTCATTGGCCATGTCAAGACCCAGCAGGGGAATTCCATTTTTGGCAGTGAGATGTGATTCTAAAGGAATGCAGTTGATTTTCTTATGTGACTTGTTATGTTATTCATGATCTAATCAGAAAACCAAAAATCTGAGAGGTTAAAACATAAGGACTTTGTTTGAGGACAAACAGGCCCAGGACTAGCATACCTATAAACTGCCTTGGAATTGTGTGCAAGGGCAGCATTATGGGAAATAAGCACATGGCCTCATAGGATATTACTTTGAAAGACAAAAATTCATTGGGGTGAGAAGTCTTGGCATACTTCTGCTTTCCTGACCTTGACTGAGGCAGATCCTTCCAGCATAGGCTCTCATGGTACCATCGGCCACTTTATGACACTTACCACTTTATGGTATGACACTTACCACTGCTGTGATGTTACAGTTGTTTGCGCAGTTATTTGACTAATGCCTGTCTCTTCCATACACTGCACACGCCCCACAAGGGCTGAATTTGTGCTGCATTTTATTCGTCATTGTATCCCCAGCACCTAATACAATGCTATGAAAGTCAGACCTGGGCATTCAGTAAATGTTTTTTCAGTAATGTGTTCCATTTTAAACATCAATCTCCTTAAGTACCTTCCCAAGAGAAATGAAAACATATGTCCACACAAAGACTTGTATGTGAATGTTCCTAGTAGTGATATTCATCATGGCCCCAAAGTGGCAACAATCCAAATGTCCATCAGCCAGTGAGTGGATAAACAAAAGGTGGCATATCCATACAATGGTATACCATTCAGCAATAAAAAAGAACAATGCATTCCACAACCTGGATAAACCACAAACACATTATGTTAAGTGAAATAAGCCAGACACAAAAGACTACATATTATACTATTCCATATATATGAAATTTCTAGAAAAGGAAAAACTACAAAGAAGAAAGCAAATCCAAGGTTGCCTGGGCCTAGGGGGTGGGAATAGGGATTGCCTGTATATGGGAAGAAGGGAACTTCTGGAGGTGATGGAAATGTTCTAAAATTAGATTGTGATGATGGTTGCACAACTGTATAAATTTACTAAAAATCATCAAACTGTACATTTGCAGTGGTGAACTGTATGGCATGTGAATTATGCCTCAATAAAGCTGTTAAAAATGTTTAAAAAAATCAATCTCCTTAGTCATATTATCCCAACTTATGTTCTATGGAATATTATCTCTGTGGGGCATTGTGCCAGAGACTACTAGTTGAGTCTCTCAACTCTTTAGTGAGAGAACCTCAATTTTTTTAAAGAATTTTATTTATCTATGAGAGAGGGAGAGAGCACATGTGGTGTGGAGGGGCAGAGAGAGAAGGAGAAGCAGGCTCCCCACTCCATCCCAGGACCCTGGGATTATGACCTGAGCCAAAGGCAGACGCTTAACTGACTGAGCAACCCAGGCAGCCCAAGAACCTTAATTTTCCTTCCAAGGAAATGTGGACTGGTGCTCCAGTAGACATCTTGGACCTTGGAAATGAAAGCAAAAATATTAAAGCTTGGATTCCTGACAATCCCATAGAACAGCTATGCCATTCCTGAACTGCCTGCTTCCCATATTTCTCTTATGAAGAACAAAAATAAACTTTTTAATTTTATTTTATTTTTATATTAATATTTATTATTATATATAATGTAGTATTATATAATATATTATAAATATATTTATTTATTTATTTTATTTATTATTTATTTAATAAAATAAATTTTATTATGCCTTGTTTTCTGTTATATGTAGCCAAATTTAATCCCAATACCAGTTTTAATAGGTATTAAATGAAAAGAGGATTCTGTGGTCAAATAATTTTGAGAATTATTAAAGTTTAACCGATTTCATTAATGCAAGACCTCTCAGTTTTTAATATGCTAATAAGCAATGGTAACCTCCAAGATGGGCTAGAGTATGTACAACTTCCTAAACCAACTTGACCCCGAAACCTCTTTTTTTTAATCTTTTTTTAAAAATAGGCTCCATGCCCAACATGGGACTCGAACTCACAACCCCGAGATCAAGAGTTGCATGTTCTACCAGCCAAGATAGCCAGGTGTCCCCCAAAACTTCTTTTTATTGGATCATCTCATGAATGACTTAGGGGCAATGGGAAATGCTGCTTTAAAAAATTTACATTTTTGCTTCTTCCTTTCTAATTCATCCTTCTTCTAGGCTGATAGATCTTTCTTAAACATAAAGTTGACGATATCACTTATCTGTTTAAAATCCTTAAGCAATTCCTATAGGATAGAGTTTAAACTCCTTTATGTAATGAATAAAACCTTTTGTGATCTGGCCCTTTTCTTCTCTCTAGCCTCACCTTAGCAATCTCCTCTTCACATCATGAACCATTTGCACTGTTGAGAACTGCACATGTTCTCTGCAGTCTCTTTGACTCAGCACGTGCTACGCCATTATGAGTGGAACAATTTCTACCTGCCACCTTGACTGGTATTCTACCTCTGATCCTTTAAGACCAGGCTTACGTATTAACTCATTCACCTCCATTCATGCTTTAAGCAATTCCTACTATATATCAGACAACACACTAGAACTTGGCTTCCAAAGCCAAATAAACATAATCTCTGCCCTGAAGGGATATCAGATCAAATGAAGTTAGACAAGTACTGTATTAGTCAGAGTCTGCTAATGGCCATAAAAAACAATCCTCCCATTTCAGTGACTTGGCATTAAGACAGTTCACTTCTTACTCTAGGCACAGTCCATTGCGGGTAAGCACAGCGGTTCTCTCCATGCAGTCAGTCAGGGACCCAGCCTCTAAGTCCTCCACTGGACATTTTTGCATCTGGCCAGCAGATGAGGAAAGGAGAAGAGTTTGGAGGCCCACATAGGAGGTTTTGGGGGATGCCTAGAAATGAGATATATCTATCACTTCTGTCCAGATTCCATTATCCAGAATTTAGTCACATGGACCTATCTGATTACTGAGAAATGTGGTTTTTCTGCAAGCCTAGGACGAAAATGAAATGAGCTGGTGCAAATAGCCTTTTCTGTGACACAGATATATAAACAAGAACAATAAAGAAGCTCACGGTCTAATGGAGGAAACAGACAAGTTAACAGAGGCAGGAAAGCAAGAAAGAACATGGTCAGGCAGGATATAACCTGTGTTTATGGAGTTCCTATCAGAAAGTCCTAGAACTGCCGGAAGCCCTTCTGTGGCTCCCCTTCAGAGCTCCTAAGAATTGCTCTTCTAGGGCCCTCTGTAAATATGGACATACTATATGGTCTCGAAGCTGTGCATAATCGCTGTCCCTTCCATAACAGACCTTCAGGGTCTCTTAGTGCCAACCATCTATTGTTCCGGCAGCTGTTTTGGTGTCCAGGTCTGCATGGGCTCCATTTGACTTCATGAGCTATATCCTGATAAATCTCTGCTTCATGACCGTGCTGTAAGCCTCTTAACACTGAGCACTGAGTTTGGGGACACCACAAAGCCCCACTTGGCACTTGTGCACGAACTACTGAAGTGGACTTTACCCAATGGGAGGTGAGCTAGTGGATAAATTTCTTTCCTTTTCTTCTCCCATAGGCTATGCTATGCCTCATGTCATGTGGCTTCTCAGAGGATAATCGCTTGAGCTGAAGCCATCAGCCACACATAGTAGAGGCCAGATGAAGAAGTAGAGGCCAGATACCATCCTGGGATTGGTTCTTTTCACTTTCCTACCTTCTTCCTTTTGCCTCCCACTTCTGCCCTATAGAATCAAGCTCTGTGTCCTAGTGGCTAAGACGTCCCCATGGATGTATATAGCTAAAAGCCACTTAGTGGATAGCTTCTCCTCTAGTGCCTATCTGCAGGTCCCTAGATGCTGGAGAAGTGGTTTTCTTCCCCTTTTCTAAAGATTTATTTATTTAAGTAATCTCTACACCCAACACGGGGCTCAAACTCATGCCCCAAGATCAAAAGCAGCATGCTCTACTGACTGAACTAGCCAGGTACCCGCTGCACAAGTGTTTTAAGGGTCAGATTCCACTAACCCTGTTCCGTTCTGCAGACCTGACTCTATGAAGGTCAAGCTCGCTGCCTTTCCTGAGTGTAGCCGCCAGATCTTTCCTTTGCTTGTACCTGTACCATTCATTTGTGGATCAGTTGTGTACTCCTATTGATTTCTTTTTTTTTTTAAGGTTTTTTTTTTAATTTTTGTTCAAAGATTTTATTTATTTATTTGACAGAGAGAGAGAGATCACAAGTAGGCAGAGAGGCAGGCAGAGAGAGAGGAGGAAGCAGGCTCCCTGCCGAGCAGAGAGCCCGATGCGGGGCTCGATCCCAGGACCCTGAGATCATGACCTGAGCCGAAGGCAGAGGCTTTAACCCACTGAGCCACCCAGGCGCCCCTCCTATTGATTTCTTATTTGGTAACATAACATCTGTATCTCTATGTTTGACTTCTTATGTGCTACAGACTTTTCTCAAGTTTAAGAACAGGAATTACTGTCTGACGAATTTGCCTCCTTCCTGCTCCCACACCTCTCATTGCTGTCTTTTGCTTCTGTGCCTTGGCATATGTATGCTGCTCCCTCTGTCTGGAGCTCCATTCTTCCCCACCTCATTTATGTTATTTCATCTTTTGTGAACGAGGGACATGATTTTATAAAGGGAGGGTCACTTGACTCCCATGTAGGACTCACCAAGTCCGTCTCTGTTATAACTCTGTGCCCAGCCCCCTTCCAAAAACTAAAGTGCACAGACCTGAGCCCCATCAGCACTCTTGAGAGTTTTAGACTCTTCATCCTGTGTTGGACTGAAGGGGTTGTGGCCACTAATTTCCTGGTCCTGCCTCAGGCTCTGCAGCAGCTGGTTCGGGAGGGCAAGCATACTGTCCCTTTGAGACAGGGGGAATAAGCCTCCCTTTCCATCCTCACGCACCAACAGCTTGGCAGGACTAGAGGTTCTCAGGATCAATGTGTACATTTCCATCTTGGTCCCAACTAGATTATGAGCTCGCTGAGGACAGGGATATTGTCTGCCTTTGTATCTAGAACAATATCTGGAACACAGTTGCTGCTTAATAAATATATTTTCTTTTTAAGGAAGGAAGAAAGAGGAGGAAAGAAGGAACATGAGGCATCTTGGCCAGCCTTGAGTCAAATGAGAGAAAGGTGCACAAGTGAGGTAGACAGGGGGCAGGGGGCTGCTATTTCTGTATTTTCAAGCTGGAGAAATCTCTGGTGTCTCTGGTGTCTGCCAAGAAGTCAAGAAGTGGTCCTCAGACAGGAGATAGGGTCACAGGATGGAAACCACAGGAACACTGGGGCTTCAAAGAAACTAAAAATAGCCTCTTTCTGGGGGTACAGTAAGGCTTGGCTACATCATTACAGCTACTCCTGACAAAGTCAAGCCGTGTTCATCTTAAATGTATCCAACAAACTGCTTTTGGACTCACCAGGACTCAGATCATTCCTACTTTGAGGTAAAATGAGCCTCTACAGTCAGAATCCAGCCATTTTTTTTTTAGTGGGTGTTAAGGAAACACCCACAATAGGGGCAGGCAGGGAGGGAGGGGGACAGGTGACTATCACCACCTGGGGAGGAGGCCAGTAACAGGATACTGGGCCAGGCAGGTGGATAACTCCCCCTCCCTTGCTCCATATATTTTCTTTATAGCAATTTTCACTACCTGCCCCTTGTTTTATTTATTGTCTTTCTTTCCCCTTAGCATGCCTATTCCACAAGAGCCAGGCCTTTGTCCTATTGACCGCTGTATCCCCTCTTACATCAATGCCTGGCATTTAGTGAATATTCAAAAACTAGCTGCTAACGAACGAATTAAAGTATATTAAACAATTAGTTGAATCTCTGCCATATGCCGGGCCCTGTCCTTGAGGATGCTGCAAGGATGGTGGGGGAGATAGGCCTGAACATGAATACACCATAGCTCGACACCTGATTTTTTGGAGGTATATCAAGGCGCCGCAGGATCCCCGCGGCCGAAAACTCCTGGGGTGTACAGGGGCCTTGGGAAGAAGCCCGTCATGTGCCCGGAGTGCCAGGGAGCCAGGCGGAGCGGCAGGAGATGCGGCTGGAGACACAGAATGAAGCTCCTTGGCTCTTTGGTTGGCTTCTCCGCATCTTTTTCTGACCTGCGGGACCCTAGCCTCTCCTCGCTTCTGTCTGCGGGACCTTGGCCCAAGCAGAATCTCTCTCTGTCGCGGGACCCCAGCCACATCCTCTCGCACCCCGGGAGACGCCAGCCCGGATCTTCCAGCTCACTAGTCTGCTACCTGCGAGACCTCCACCTGCGGGCTGAAACCCCTCCACGCCCGCGCGCACTCCAGGTCCCCGCCCCCTGCCTGCGGTCTGCGGCGTGTAGGACCCCGCCCCGCCCCCTCGGCCCGCAGGACCCCGGCCCCGCCCCGCCCCCGTGGCCTCGCCGCTCTGTCCCGGGGGGCGGGGCCGCGCGCAGCGGCGTCTCCAAGGGGGGGGTGCGAGGCAGGGGGCGGGGCGGCCCCGGCGCCGGCCAATCAGCGCCGCGATCACATCCATGCAAATACGAGCACAATGGAGCGAGCCCATCACTCGCCCCTGCAAGCAAGCTTGAAATGGGCTTCCGCCTGAGCGGCAGCCAGAATGACCAATGACTCTGTGTTTTGGGCTGGCGAAGCCCAATGGCGTTTCAGGGAAGGCGGGCCCGAGCTGGGTTAGGGTGTCCTTGCAGGGTGTCTGAGCTAAACTTCACCAAATAATAGCTGTTTGTATTTTGGCTGCTGCAGGAGCCATTTTAGGTAAGTTCTTCTCTTAACTTTTTATTTTCCTCCCCGGCCTCCTCTGGCCGGCCTTGTCCGCGGGTCCCCAGCCCCGCCCCGCCCGCCGGGCTGGGGTGCCCCTATGAATGGAGCCGGGATGAGGGGCTGCGGCGGCGCCGAGGCCGGGCCGGGGTCCGAGCGGGGCCGGTGGCGGGCGGCCTGGCGGAGGGCAGGCGGCGGCCTGAGGCCTGAGGAGAGGAGCCGGCCTCCGCCGCGCCCCGCTCCTGCTCGCGCTCAGGCCGCGCTCGGGCCGGGCGGCCGTCCTTGGGAGTGCGCCGCTGCGGGCCGCGCGGAGGGGCGGGGGTCCGGGCAGCCCCCGGCCCCTGGCCTGGTGGGCAGGGGCGGGGCGTGCGGAGGCCCCCCCCTGGGGCGGGCCGTAGAGGGACCCCCCGGGCGGGCTGGGTCGTGCGGCGCGCGCGGCGGGGGTGACCGCTATTCTCCCGCCGCCCCCGCGGAGAAGTTGCTCTATTGGCGTCCTGCGTCTGTTTGCAGGGGTGGAGGAGGGTGGGCTGGTGCCAGGCTGCTGCTCCGGGAGGGGGCGGGGGCCCCGGCGCGTCCTCGGAGCGCGCTCCCCCTCCGCCCCCTTCTTACGCACTAGCGCGCACTCGCCCCGAAAATTGGAACCCTGGAGGTGTCCAGCAACCCCGCAGCCAAGTTTTGTGCATTATTAGATTGCATGCTTGAGTTAAAAAAAAAAAAGAATAATCTGTCCCCTTTAGAGTATTTATTTTCTTCACTGTTGAGAAGTAACGGGAGCCTTTTGCTCCCATATTTCCAGCGACATGCTTGTCAGATGTGCGGAGGGTTGGCAGCTACTTGGTTTTTAAAAAGACGCTATTAGGAAATCCCCTCACTAGTGAGATAATTGAAATTTGAGTTTGTTTGCAGCTTCAGTTTTATTTGATCCAATTAAAAATACATAAGCAGGCACTTATATTTGTGTACATAAAGTATTCCTACTTCCAGTATGACTGATGTCACTGTGGTTTCGGTAGTGTGGGATCTAATAAGGCAATATAATTCAATTTTCAACTTGTAAGCCCGTGTTCTCCAAATTAGGGTTTATGGACCATTAGTAATCTGGCCAAGGTTTCTAGTGAATCCTTGGCATCTCCAGGCGTCTCTGGAACTGTTGTATGTGCCTTATTCCCCACCCCTTCAAAACTGCTCATTTCTGGTGTAACAGATCCACGAACAGAGAAGATAGACATTTAAAATTTTTTTTGTAATTTTCAGAGTGTCTGCAGTGTTGCTGGAAATTCAGTTATTGTCTCTCAAATGGCATACTGGAATGCAATCCCTTAGGCCCCCAGTTTTGACATACTTTATGGGGATATGCTTGTGGTACTTAGAGAAGTCCTAATAGGGACCACAGTACTGTGCTCCCAAGGCTAATTGTGAGCTGCCTTTCTTACTGGAGATATGTAGTCACTGACTGTGCACTATGCAGTCGTTTGTTGAGAACATAAATTGGTAGATCATGTTGGCAACCTCAGGGATATAGTTTTTGTGAACTTTGTGGCTCTCTGGAAGGACGGAGCAAGTTTGAGATCTATGTATGAAAAAATGATTAGGCACGAATCTTCAAGTACCATTTTATGCCAGCCAGAACAGGTGGTTTCATATAAGCAATGTGACTGTAACCAAAGGCCTGGGAAAATGGGGAGTGGTAAATGATTAATTTTGGACTTCTTTCGGTCCCAGGGCAGATCTCCTAGATGAATTGTGATGGATTATTTAAACTTTTTCTTCATTCATGGACTACTTACTATTAAGAGCTAACCTTTATAATTTTTTTTTTTTTCTCTTTGCTAACTTTGGAGTCTCCTTTATAGAAACCAGAATATGATACTGTTTCTGCTGTAGTTTGGCCGTGGGCAAAATAAGTCTAGATCTGTTGTGAAATTATTTGTGTCTCAAAGTGCTATTACAGTCTGCCTGGAGTCACATCTTTTATACTGTGGTTATTTCTTTGCTTTTTTTTTTTTTTTTTACATTTAGCTTTTCTGTTGTTACAGCGTGCAGTCGTTCAATGTGATCACCTTTACCACGCTTTTTAATATTCTCTGTCCTTATCGTTATTTTTATAATTTATTGATATGGTTGGAAGTTCTCTGAACTCATTGGTATATTCATGCCAACCACACAAGAAGTTGAAAGACCAGTTTGGAGTGAAATGGGAGAGCCGCAAGTAACACTGCTGTATTTCTGGACGATCCTTCGTCTGTTAGTTTTTTTTATATTTATTGATTTACTATTCTTATAACATTTCAAATGCCAAAGAAGATCTCAAGCAGAATCATATCTCTTTAGAAACCAAATCTCATTTGTGATTTTTTTGCCACTATGTTACAGAAAACTTACCAGAAACAGCAGAAGTTTGAGCCACTGTGTCTTAGAGATCTCTTTGATTTATAGAAGTTTCAGACAAGTTTTTCGGTTTTCTTGGAAGCATGGCTTTACCTCAAGCAGAGATTGTGGTTATGTCTTCCTGTGTTAAATCTTGAGGAAAAAGGGTTCCACACTCTCAGGCTTGATTCTCACTGTAGGGGCCTATGTTTTTCAGTTTTCATGGATAGACTTTGTATTGGTAATCGCCAAGTGGAGGCAAACATGTTCTGAATCCTTCTGAACAGGTTAGAGGATTCAGGCATTCTGCCTGCAAAAATATTTTAGGTATGTGACAGTGACTGTATCTAAATCAACTGAGGAGACTATGTTTTCACTCCCTTCCATCCCCTTTGTCCCCCCCCCCCCATCCAGTATAACAAGGTTAGAAATAATTTTTTTTTTTAAGATTTTATTTATTTATTTGAGGAGAGAGAGTACAGAGGGAGAGAGAGGAAGAAGCAGACTTCCTGCTGAGCAGGAAGCCCAATATGGGGCTCCATCCCGGGACCCTGAGATCATGACCTGAGCTGAAGGCAGATGCTTAACCGACTGAGCCATACAGGTGCCCCGAAATAGTATTATTTTAAAAAATATTCGGTGGCTCACTTTATACTTCCGTTCCTCATACAGAGCTTTAGTTTAATTCAGGTGAAAAGCTGCAGTGAATTCCATGGGACTGCCTGCATGATCCTGTACCAGGTTATTATATTGAAAACTCTTTGAAATACATAAAATAATAGCTAGGGCTTAGATATCTGTTTCCTAGAGAACAAGTTTGGGTTTGTTGTTTTTTTTTCCTCCCAATAGAATGTGTCATACTTGTGAGACAAGCAAAAAGAACTAGCATTGAATAAATACCTGGTGTGTGTCCAGCACTCAGCCAGGCACTGGGGCTGCAGAGATGAACAAATGTCTCCCATTTTCATGGTCACTCCAGGACACTGGACTGAAGCTCAGAGAGGTGAGGTAGCTTATTTAAGGCCATGAAGCTAGTGAATGTTGGAGCCAGAATTTGAACCCAGATCGTCTGGATTCAAAGCACATGTTTTCACCAGCAACCCTCTCAAGATTTCTTTAAAAGCTGGAGTGTGCTGTCGTGTTTAGTGGTATGGGGTTAAGTTAACTGACATAAGTTGTTCTATACACTCATCTATTTTTACTTTTTCATTTCAAGAGTTTGTCACCGAAGAGGCAAATTAGGATACAGTAAGGGCACTCTTAACCCCCCTTGTCTCCAGAGTGTAGGAGAGGTCCTTGTAGGGCACTTAAGAGTTCAGCCTAGCCTGGTACTAATAGCCATGAAGTGCAGAGGGAGAATGCAGTCACTTTTTCCTTGCCAAAATGTTCTTTTCTTTAGTTCATTTGTGGAGGCGTTGATACCCTCTTGAGAAATTCTGTTACTTCCATAAAAGTCCTGAAGGTAGTAAAATGGAGTTATTTTAAAATATCCATCCTTGTTCCCATTTCTGAACTAAATTATTTGCATAAAATCCAGAGAAAAATGTTTTCTTTTTGCTTGTAGTACCTGTATTCTTTGTTTTTTTTTTTTTGTTATTTGTAATAGTGATTCTTTACATCCTCCTACACTTATTTTTTCTGTCATTTGCCATCATTGAGACCTTTAGAATCTTTATGTATATGACATTAATAGTTCCTATTCTGAGGAATTTTTTTTTTTAAGTTGATGGGCCTTTTTTCTTTATAGTCATAATGGAGGACTTAAAATTTTTAGCAAGGGAGAAAACCTGATATTTCAATAGATTTCTGTGGTGCTTTTATCCACGAGCTGTTTCAGAAGACTTAACCTACTAAGACAGTATTTGAAAATTTCAGGAAAACTAGGAAGTAGAATTTTAAGATAACTTCAGGACACAAATCAAAATGTAAGTTGAATTTGAATTTTCTAAAAAAGCAAAAGGAGATTTCTATTTTTCTGCTACTTTGTTGATTGAAGATTCTTGCAGGGAGTATCACTGATATAATTTCATGGACCATATATATTATTTTATTAGTAAATTTTAAATATATTTTGAAATTTCTTGTACATTATGTGACCAAGGTGTTGTGTTTTTGGAATCTCTGTACTTTTTTTTTTTTTTTTTTTTGACAGACAGAGAGAGATCACAAGCAGGCAGAGAGTCAGGCAGAGAGAGAGGGGGAAGCAGGCTCCCCGCCGAGCAGAGAGCCCATGCGGGGCTCGATCCCAGGACCCTGAGATCATGACCCGAGCTGAAGGCAGAGGCCTCAACCCACTGAGCTACCCAGGTGCCCCTCTCTGTTTTTTTAAAAAAGATTTATTTGAGAGAGAGAGAGCAGGCATGCAGTGGGGTGGAGGGTTTAGGGCACGAGAGGGAGAGAATCCCAAGCAGACTCCCTGCTGAGCAGAAAGCCCAATGCAGCTCCATCTCACAACCCTGAAATCGTACCCAGAGCCGAAATCAAGTCAGTCGCTCAATCAGCTGAGCCACCCAGGCGCCCCTGGAATCTCTATACTTTTTATTTTTTAAATTATATTTATTTATTTTTAGAAGATTTTATTTATTTATTTGATATATATAGAGAGAGAGCACAAGCAGGGGGAGTGGGAGAGGGGAAAGCAGGCTTCCTGCTAAGCAGGGAGCCCAACAAAGGCTTGATCCTAGGACCCTGGGATTATGACCTGAGCTGAAGGCAGACACTTAACCAACTGAGCCACCCAGGCGCCCCTCTATACTTTTTAATTGTAAGATTGTCTTTATATAGAAGGTCAGGCTTCAGGTTAAAAGAAGGTGTAACTACTGTGGTAACCTTGGTCTTTAGTTCCTACCTGTTTAGGTTGAGGCTTTTTATCCTGGGATTCACGGACCTCTAGGTCTGGTCTGGTCTGTGAACTCCACAAAGTAGTACACAAATTTTGTTTGTGCACTTTAATGGGACGTGAATCTATTCTTTTTATGATTCTCAAAGGGATCTCTGACTCCCACCCTCCTTTCCTCTACGTCCCCTGTCTTCCCATCCCCCCCCACCTCTTCCCCCACCCTCTCTTCCCACCCACACACAAAAACAATATTGCAGATCATCGATTTAGGTTGTTTCAAAAACAGTTGTTTTGTTATAAGCAAAATCTTTTCCAGGAGGCTGACTTTGTTGGGCTGATAGGAGGTTCTGTGGTCTCAGTCTGGTGAAGCATTTCTGCATCACTCTGGGCAGCATCCAGGCAAAGGGTTATCCCCAGAATTTTTCCCTACCTTATCTTTATACTTGGGAAGCTGTTCCATACCCTTGCTTGTGCACACTGGTAAAAGAGTAAGGGTTGGAGCAGAAACCATAAGGGCAAATGCAAAACAGTCTTAGAGGGTCCTGGGCCTCTCTGCCTCAACCATCTGCCTCTGCAGATGGGACTGGAGGGGTGGCCATGGCAAAAACTCCTGACATTTTCTTGCTTTGAATACTTCTTACTCATTCTGTTACTGCTCCATTCAATATGTTAGGAGGAAAAGGGTTTTTTTCCCTAACCTTGTAAGAGGAACAATTAAAAAATTCCTCCATTTTTATATTCCCCAGACTTTGTATGTGATTCCTTGCAACTTTTCTGTTAAGGTTAATTTCAGGTTGAATTTTTCTTAATGTTTGGTTGAGCTTGTGAGCTTATTTTACAGATAACATGGGTATATGTCGAGTTCTGTTAAACCAGATGTTACCATAGGAAAAAGAATCAAATGTTAAAATTCTCAGAGCCTTGTTTTATAATTGGCTTAAGTAAAAGTCAAGCAAATTGGTAAAACAAAATTATAGAGTGACAAGAAAATTCTAGAAGTAGTCTCTAGGAAGTGGCCAAACTTGAGAGATCCTGGGAATTTTCTCGTAGAAGTTCATTTGTTGGGCCAGACCAGAAGTTGAATAGATGAAAAATCAATTTTTGGGGTTCGATATGTAGTTGGAGGAAAACACCTTACACCTGAGGCAGTTTGGGGAAGGGCATTGACTCCTGTGAAGGGATTCTGTTTGGTTTGTTCCTTCCCCTAAGTGTACATGAGCAAAGAAATGTGCTTGGACTATTTACTTTGGGGTCAAGGAAGCCATCAGTATTCTAAGAATTTTTTTTTTTTTTTTTTTTAAGATTTTATTTATTTATCACAAGTCAGCAGAGAAGCAGACAGAGAGAGAGGAGGAAGCAGGCTCCCCGCCGAGCGGAGAGCCCGATGCGGGGCTCGATCCCAGGACCCTGAGATCATGACCTGAGCTGAAGGCAGAGGCTTAACCCACTGAGCCACCCAGGCGCTCCTTCTAAGAAATTCTTTGAAAGATTACGTCCAGTAAGCTAGTGCAGATCATAGATTTTATGTACTGAAAGAAATTTTATATAATTTAACACAAAGATGTTATTAATGTTCACTTGTATATTTTGGCCTGACAACTCTTATAAAGTTAGCAGTCTAAATTCAACTGTAGGTTAGCCTGAAGAAGTCAAGGCACCATCCTTGTTGACCATGTGGCAGAGTCAAAGATAATTGTAAAAATGTGAAATAAGGTCTTCTAGATCAAGGCTACTCATAGTCTGCAGATCTGTGCAGGTCTACAGAATGTTAACTCTCTGTGATGAGGTAAGTACAGAACTTGAAACACGTAGCTGTTTTTACAGCATTTTTTATGAAATTGATTTGTCTGTTGAGTCTAATAATAAAAAATGTAAGTTTATAGTATAGTCTTTGTTTTAAAAAACTTATTTTCCTGGTAATTCATTTTTCTGGTATTTTATAAAAGTATTAGTCCACGATGGATTGGGAAATAACAAAAAATCATGTTTTTGTTTTTGGTAATCTCTTCACCCAGTGTGGGGCTCAAATTTACCACCCCGAGATCAAGAGTCACACACTTGGGGTGCTTGGGTGACTCAGTTGGTTAAGCCCCTGCCTTCTGCTCTGTTCATGGTCCTGGAGTCCCAACATCGGGCTCCCTGCTCAGGGGGAAGTCTGCTTCTCCCTCTCCCTCTGCCTCCGCCCCTACCTCCCCACCCCCATTCATGTTCTCTCTTTTGCTTGCTCACACTCTTTCTCTCTCCAAATAAATAAATAAAATCTGGAAGAAAAAAAAAAGAGTCGCATGCTTTGCTGACTGAGCCAACCAGGCACCCCCAAAAAGTAGTTCTTAACCCTAGGCAGTACTACTTAAGGTGATAGGTAACATCACATTATCTTGCAGCTTTTTTAGAAATGAACATTTTGGGTCCCCATTCCAGACTGACTGAAACAAATGACCTGGGGTGGGGACCCAGTAATCTTTGTTTAGCAAGCTATAGTGATGATTTTTGTGCACATTTAAATTTAAGAAACGTTGTTCTAGATCAGCGCTGTTCAGTAAAGTTTATGCTATGATGAAATATGTCTTATGTGCAGGATCTACTAGTCGCACATGTGGCTTTTGAGTCCTTAAAAGGTGGCTGGTATGACTGAGAAACAGAATTTTAAATTTTATTTAATATTTGTTAATTTAAATTTAGTCACATAGTGGCACTGGCATTTGACACCACAAGTCTAGATCCTTTAGGGTCCCCCTTTCAGGGTGGGGGCAGCAAAAGTGGATTTTTCCCCCCTTCACTTAGAAAATACAGGATAGGACAAGACTGTCCTGTAGCTATAAATGAGACTGAGCAAATCATAGAATAAAAGTTGGCACTTATTTGCCCATTTATATTTACCTCTTTTTATTTCAAAGTTGATTTGATGTTAAGAAAATAGTAGGGTCAGAAAATAAATTCAGATCTGTGTCACAAAAGGTTTTGCAAACAGCAAGGTAGCTGTTTTAGTGAGGCCTTGTGACCCTTCATGGCTGTGACTAACATGCATGATGTCTTGCAGTATGAATTCTGAAGCTTTTGTCTTTCCTCTAAAGATTTAAGCTTTTAAGTGCAATACTGTAGTTTTCCAGTTCTCAGTAGAAAATACTTATCATTGGGAGTTCTCATTACTTTGGACGGGTTAATGGAGATTTTTCCTATGTAAAGTATTGTTGGTTTATCACCTTACTTAGAGGATGGTTTTTCATTCTGTAAAGGTAATCTTTGTTTTCAATAATATTCACCAGAGGCGCCTGGGTGGCTCAGTGGGTTAAAGCCTCTGCCTTCGGCTCAGGTCATGATCTCAGGGTCCTGGGATCGAGCCCCGCATCGGGCTCTCTGCTCAGCAGGGAGCCTGCTTCCCCCTCTCTCTCTCTGCCTGCCTCTCTGCCTACTTGTGATCTCTCTCTCTGTCAAATAAATAAATAAAATCTTTAAAAAAATAATAATATTCACCAAACCTCCCTTGAAAAGTTGAGCCTTGTCTTCTGTCCCCTTCCAATATATTTAAAAATTGATTTGTTAAAAGGATTTCTTTTACTCATTCAGGGTTGTATATGCTTCCCTGTCTCCATCCCCATCTACTTGTACTTCATATTTAAACTCCAAAAAATCAAGGATAGCATTGACTCTAATATATTGATCAGTGTCCATGGCAGGACTGGAGATTATTTTGTGATTGACAGGTATAAGGAAACATAGCTATAAAAGTAAATAGCTTTTTAAAATGCCGTCCAGACACAGTGAGTCTTTTCTAATTGTACCATAATTTTATTAAATATATTTGCCAGGTTTTAGGTTTTCAGGCAGGAGATTGTTAGTCATATAGGCAGTGACTCTTGAAGCATGAGAGACCTAGGGGTGTCCCATGTTGTTTATACCCTTATAGTAGGTTTCTTAAAGATCATGGATAGGGCTGCAGGAATAGCAAAATTTTTAATATAGCAGTGTGTTAGCTTTGTTTATGGCATGAATTAAGGTATTGTCTTCCATTGGTGTTCATTAAAAACCAGCACCATTTTAAGTGAAATAAGTCAAACAGAGAAAGATAATTATCATACGGTTTCACTTATTTGTGGAACATAAGGAATGGCATGGAGGACATTAGGAGAAGGAAGGGAAAAATGAAGGGAAATCAGAGGGGGAGATGAACCGTGAGAGACTATGGACTGCGGAAATCAGACTGAGGGTTTTAGAGGGGAGAGGGGTAGGGAAATAGGTGAGCCCCATGATGGGTATTAAGGAGGGCATGTATTGCATGGAGCACTAGGTGTTACATGCAAACAATGAATCATGGAACACTACATCAAAAACTAATGATGTACTTGTATGGTGACTAACGTAACATAATTAAAAAAAAACAAAAAACAGCACCATTTTCCATTTTGTTGTAGGGAGTCTTAAGTTCTCAGAGTGAGTGAAGGTGTCCTGGCAGGTTGTCCTGGCAGGGATTTCTGTTTAGCTGAAAAGGACACAAGTATCACTGATCTGGGGGCCTAACATTTTGTAACATGCTGCTTTGGGCTCTTTTGTTTGACTTTGTCCGAAGAGTTTCAAATTCTTGACCTCTAGGTATACATTTGGGTTACTGCTTTGGAGTCTTCTTATTTATTTATTTTTTTAGAGAGATAATGCACATGAGTGGGGGTGGGGGATGGGGTGGGGAAGAGAAGCAGAGAGAGAGGATGAGAGAACTCAGGATCTCAAGCAGGCTCTACCCCAGTGCAAAGCCAGACATGGGGCTCAAGCACAGGACCCTGAGATAATGACTTGAGTCGAAATCAAGAGTTGGATGCTTAACCGACTGAACCACCCAGGCGCCCTTGCTTTGGAGTCTTAAGGAGTTGAAAAACCTAGTCTGTTGGCACTGAAATCTGATAGTTGACAGATACCAACTTTAAAATGTTTGTCAGTTCCTTGTTTCAAGTTTGTTTCCATCACTGTCACTAGTTCCCAGAGCTGGGACTGGAATGTTGTGTGAAATGTTACTAAAAGACTGATTTCATAAGCCATGGCCAAGTAGCAGCCTCCTTATTTACACATAGTAGTCCTACTCTGTCCACCCTTCTCTGCTCTGATGCAGCGTTCCATGCTAGCAGGGCTCTCCCTGGGTACTGATTTGCCCTGTGTTCTCTTGAACTCAGCTTTCTTGCTGTTGTTACAGCTGCGGTTGTGGCCGCTATTTCTAGTTTAAGCTTGAGGGGTTATCAGGGCTTACATAATTCAGCATCTCAGCTAGATTCTTCCAAACCAAAGCTTCTTTCTGGCTTCTCAGGATTGAAGACGAGTAGTGTTGGAAGGCACTTTGGAGGCCCTCTAGTCCAATTTCATCATTTTGTGGATGATAGAATGGATATCTAGTCATGTAAATATTTTGTGAGACCATAAAGCTGGTCTATGGCCAAGTTAGGCTTAGAATTCAATTCTCATTTTACTAAGTAGGTCTCTTTCCCTGACTGATGGTTAAGGTCCGAAAAACCCCCATGGGAGAATTCCCTTAAGAACTTAACAGAGATAGGGGCGCCTGGGTGGCTCAGTGGGTTAAGCCTCTGCCTTCGGCTCAGGCCATGATCTCAGGGTCCTGGGATCGAGCCCGGCTTTGGGCTCTCTGCTCAGCAGGGGGCTGCCTCCTCCTCTCTCTGCCTGCCTCTCTGCCTACTTGTGATCTCTCTCTCTCTCAAATAAATAAAATCTTAAAAAAAAAAAAAAGATTTACTTATGTTAAAGAAGAACTTACAGGGATAATATGGGGAAGTTATGTTCTGAGATTAGAAGTGAATTAATGATAGGCTGAATAATTTTTTTTAATGGTCTCAAAATAAAGATATCAATGAAATTTTATGTGTCTTAAATGAATAAGAGTGAGTGGTACTATTTTGGTAACTCTTGTTTACTATGTCTTGTTTACTAGAAACATTTTGGCATGTCCCTCCCTTTTATATCTTGGTAAAAGGCTTGTGGTACTATTTTGGTAACTCTTGTTTACTATTTTTTGCTTACTAGAAACTTTTTGGCATCTCTTTCCATTATATCATTGTGAAATCCTTTGTAAATTTACCTTTGGGTCATTGCAAATAACGTGGATTTTTTTCCCCACATCTGCATACTTGTTCAGCTTTTCAGTAACTTCGGGTTATTAGAACAGGTTTTTTTCCCAGACCCCTCAGTTACTGGGATCATAGTAGCAGCTGTCAATCACTGAGCGCTTACTACTTGCTAGGGATGGTGCTAGGCTCTTTCATAGTGTGGTGGTTGTCCGAGCTGTTCACTGGTACTTATTTTTTTTTTTTTCCTTTTCTTCTGGGTACATGGTAGAATAGCACTTCTCCATGCTTGAAGTTGAGCGTGGCTGTGTGACTCGCTTTGGATATTGAAATTTGAGTGCAAGTGATGTGAGACACTTGTAGGCAAATATCCCTTTTTTTCTGAAAGGAATCTGAAGTGGTTACATAATGTAAGCAGTAAGCCTATGCTTTAAACCACTGAGTTTTTTAAATGGAGTTTTAACTGTAGCATATCCAACCCATCCTGATGAATGTAAATATACATGGATTCTCATCATTGATCCTCATGGCTAAATGCTGATATTAGCCCATTTTACAGTTGAGGAAATGGAGACAAAGGAATTATATTTACTTGTCTAGCAGAACGGGTAGCCCAGGCACTTTGAGCCCTACGTTTTTGTTTTTGTTTTTGTTTTTTTTCTTTTCTTTCTTTCTTCCCTCCCCCTTACACCCCCCACCCCCTCGCCAAGATTTACTTACTTATTTGAGAGAGGGAGGGAGAACAAGTGAGTGGGGCAGGAGTCAGGGGGAGAGGGAGAGAATCCTCAAGCAGACTCCCCTCTAAGGATGGAGCCAGACATGGGGCTCGATCCCAGGACCCTGACTTAGATCATAACCTGAGCTGAAATCAAGAGTCAGATGCTTAACTGCCTGAGCCACCCAGGTGCCCTGAGCTCTACATTCTTTTTTTTTTTTTAAGATTTTATTTATTTATTTGTCAGAGAGAAAGCACAAGCAGGCAGAGTGGCAGGCAGAGGCAGAGGGAGAAACAGGCTCCCTGCCGAGCAAGGAGCCCGATGTGGGACTCGATCCCAAGACCCTGGGATCATGACCCGAGCCAAAGGCAGCCACTTAACCAACTGAGCCACCCAGGCATCCCTGAGCTCTACATTCTTAAGCACTACTTAAGTTTGCTGCTATTCTGTATGCTGTACCAACTCAGTACTCATAACTTCATGCCAGAGCTTATGTTTACTTCTCTGTTCAGCCCTTCTTACCAAGGCTCCTGAAGTTCCAGGTCCAAGGGTCTCTTACCAGCATTTATCTTTCCCAGTGTTGTACTGCAGAAACCTCCATTCCTTTTCTGTCGTCTGTTACCTACTTTTACTGCCTTCTGGAATTCCATCTTCCCTTGCCTTTCTGGAATTCCCCATGTTTGACGGGGATAGTTCCTTGCCTTAGATATCCTTGCATCCCTAACATTTTCAGAGTACGTTTCTCAGCAGGCCTCATTCAGCGGTATGAGCAGGAGGCTGCCCAGCAATCATAAAGGCTTGGCAGTGCAGTGATTAAGGGCCTGGCTTTGCAGCCAGACCACAGGTTTGAATCCTGGCTCTGCCACTTACCGGCTGTGAACCTCCCTATTCCTCAGTTTCCTCATGTGTACAATGGAAGTTATAATACCTATCTCATATAGTCCTTTTGAGGATTAAGTGAGTTAATTTATGTAAAGCTTTGGAATATTGTAAGCATGATACGTGTTGGATATTATGATTTTAAAGAATCAGGCATCACAGGGCCAAGACGAGTGGAGAGAAATCATTACTGATCTTAGTCTTTCTGATATTAAGATATTAAAGGTTTAATACCACACTTAATTTAATTTCTCCTTTTATTTAACAGGGGTTGCTGAGCAACTGTATACAGGCTCTTCTGCTCTGGGGGGACGATGACCTGGAGCTTGCCCTCTAAGAATTTATAGGGGAGATAAGATACACATAAGTACCTGTATACAGATAATTGTGCTATTGCCAGGTAGTCCATAAAAAAGGTTCTTTGGGAGTTCAGAAAAGGGGGAGGTAGGATATCAGAGAAGGCTTTGAGTCAGGGCGTTTATTTGGTTTGGAAGGGTAGACAGGATTTGGATGTGGAGACTGGGTGTAGTGGGGAGGAAATCGCCAGGTGAAAGGGAACACTAGATGAGGGGCCTATAAGAAACATGTTCGTTCATCTGTTCAGCAGATATGCAGTGAACATTTACTGTGTGCTAGCTATTGATGTAGGCCTGGACGATGCCGCAGTAAACAAAGTTCCTGCTCTTACAGAGCTGTGTTACAGCATTTGAATATACAGAGCCATAATGTATCAGGCGGTGATGAGGACTAAGAGCATAGTGACATATAGATTTATATAACTAAGAACAATACGATGATTCATTTCTGACGTTTTTCTTAGGGTGCCTTTTGAGGAAAACCAAAGCTGAGCTAAATGGCGCTTTCATGTGCACCGAGACATATCTTTGCTATTTTCTGCGCTCATATTTCTCCGTTCTTTGTTCTTGGCCTGTCTGGATATTTTCCTTCCTTTGAGACTTGAGTTCAAGTCCCACTGTCTTCATGGGGCTATCCCCCTCTGTATCACCCTCTTTCCTTTCTTTACTTGTGGAGTCAGTTTTGGCCTTTATGACTAATTTGGCATTTCCTTTTTTTTTTTAAGATTTTCTTTATTTATTTGACAGAGAGCATGAGCAAGGGGAGCGCCAGAAGGAGAAGCAGGCTCCCCACTCAGCAGGGAGTCCGATGCTGTGCTCAATCCCAGGACTCTGGGTTCACGACCTGAACCAAAAGCAGATACTTAACCGACTGAGTCACCCGGGCACCCCTGGCATTTCCTATTGCACCGCCTTTGTCTTTTCTCATATTGTTCGTCTTTATTCCGCAAGTATGTGATGCCCACTTATTTAGTAAACAATTTATTGGGCTCTCAGTTTGTTTCAGCCATGACTGGGCATTGGGAACTTGAAGATAAATGCACATGGTCTGTGCCTTTGAGGAATGCACAGTCTGTTAGAAGGAGAGAAATGTAAACTGCTACTACAAACATCATGATAAATGTCAAATTAGAGCTGTGTCCAGAGTTTTGTTGGAATGCAAGAAGAGGGAGCAACCATCTACTCAGGGGAGCTAAGAGTTTTAAAAGGAAGAAACGTCTACATTGGTTCCTGAAAGTTGATTTGGAATTTAATAGTCAGAGACTGGGATTGGTGTCTGTGAGTTTGGAGAGCCTTTTATGCCTGGGACTTAGCCTGCGAGGGGACGGAGGGGAAATGGTAGGTTCATTGGAGCTGGAGTGTAGTTCAGGGGTGTGGATTTGTGGTGGACGATATTCCTGGAGGAGTGGATTGGAGATGTTGAAAGGCTTTGAAAATGATGTAAGGAGCTGAGATTTGTGTGGAGTCACCAGAGGTTTTATGGCCAGAGAGTAGTTTGTATGCTGTACTTGGGCGGCAGGGGTTGGTTTAGATCAGTGGTGCTCAAATTTTCCTGCACATGAGAATTACTGGGGAGCTTTAGAAAATACTAGTGCCTAGGCCACACACAGTAAAATCCTTGTCTGGACGAGGGACCCAGGTATTGGGTTTTTGATAACTTCCCAGGTGATTCCAGTGTGCCACCCAAGATTGAAAACCTGTGGTTTGAGAGGCCTGATGACAGGTCAGTAAATGTAGAGGCTGTTGCTGTGGCCTAGCTAGGAAAGAAGTCTGAATGAAGGAATTGGGACCGGGGACAAGGGAAGACTGAGCCAACCATTGTTATTTTTCTTCGGTTTCTCTTTGTTTGTTTTCAACAAAACTGCGCCCCCCCCTCCCCGAGGGGTGCAAGGTCCAGTCTTTGGGCTTTGAATTCCTTAGAGATTTGTACATAGTAGGTTCTCAATAAATATTTGCCTTGATTAAAGTTCGTTTTCTTTTGTTCAAGTACTCAGAGTTGAGTACTTAGGGCATTTTTATTTCATTTGCTTCTTTCCTTTTTTGTTATTAAATAGAAATTCCGGGCACCTGGGTGGCTCAGTTGGTCAAGCAACTGCCTTCAGCTCAGGTCATGATGCTGGAGTCCCGGGATCCAGTCCCACATCGGACTCCCTGCTTGGCGGGGGGGGGGGTCTGCTTCTCCCTCTGACCCTCTCCCTTCTCATGCTCTCTCTCTCTCTCTCATTCTCTCTCTCTCAAAGAAATAAATAAAATCTTAAAAAACAAACAAACAAATAAATAAATAGAAATTCCTTTAGGGATGCGAGTGGATGGAAATGAAACTTTTTAGTCAGTTTTACTTCCTCATAATTCCAATTAAAGATTTAGGAAGTTAAAATTCAATAATTCAACAATAAGTCTACACATGGATTTGGTTTATCCATACAATCTCTCCTTAGTAGTGCAAATAAGTAAATTTGCCTTTAACTCTTGACATTTGTGTAAAACCCATCAGTGGTGATACACTGTTTACTTAAAGAATCCCCAGAAAAGGGGCGCCTGGGTGGCTCAGTTGTTAGGTGTCTGCCTTTGGCTCGGGTCATGATCCTAGGGTCCTGGGATCGAGGCCCACGTCGGGCTTCCTGCTTCGAGGGAAGCCTGCTTCTCCCTCTCCTACCCCCTCTACTTGTGTCCCTACTTGTGTTCCCTCTCTCGCTGTGTGTGTCTCTGTCAAAAAAAAAAAAAAAAGAATCCCCCAAAAGTATCTAGATTCTTAAAGTATTTTTTTGTAAAGTTTTATTTATTTAAGTCATCTCTACATCCAATGTGGGGCTTGAACTCATGACCCTGAAATCGAGTTGCATGCTTCACCGACCGAGCCAGTCAGGTGCCCTGAGATTCTTAAAGTATTGTTAAGGTTTAGCTTCCACAACAACATGTGGAAAGTGAGCCTTAACAGTAGATTCTATTAATTTGTGTAATTGAGGAATTTATCCATGTGGTATAGAATCTGACTTGCCTCGTGCACTTGAAATAATTTTTCTTTGCCAAATATATTTATTTCTGAATGGGGATAGTATTTAAAAAATGCTGTAAATCATTTTTATGTCAACTCTTCTCTATTCTAAGAGAGGGGAATTGGAACACACAGAAATTAAAACCTTTTTATACTTGATGCTGTTCACACATTCCTCTCTGCCATTTAGTATCTTGAAAAACATCAAACCTACAGAAAGTTATGTGAATGATACCATTAACACCCATCTCCCCTTTACCTAGATTCGCCAATTACTGTTTTGCCAAATTTTCGCTTGCTTGCTCTTTCTGCGCGCACTCCTTCTTTTTAGCCATATCCTTTGAGAGTTACATGCAGACAGACATTATGACACTTCACCCTAAATAGGTTTGCATCTTTATCCTGAGAGAAAGGGTACACATAATTACAATATAATTACGTCATTCAGGCCACTTGACATAAAACCAGTACTTAGTCCCTATCTAAATCTTACTGTTCACGTATTCTCCAGCTTATTTATTTTTCCTGCTCTTGAATCCAGTGAAGGACCGTGCATTGTATTAAGTTGTCATGTGTCCTTAACATTCCAATATCGATTAGTGTGACCCAGTAGTCTCGGGATTTCAGAAATGGAAATGAAAACCAATGCACGGGCTGCCCAGCTTCCCATCCTTCTTCCCTGCTCACCTCCATGCTCTCCCTGGCTGACTGGGAGTGGGCCCGTCAAGACTCATGGCCGAGTTCTGAAGTGAACCTTGCAGACCTGCCTATGCACATCTTCCTGAGGCTAGGAGAGGCTTTATCCCGACGTTATTTTTTGTCTTAGAATTAAAGCCATTCTGGTTGCCCAGGTGCCTCACTAAGAAAAAGAAAATATGGGTGCCTGGGCGGCTCGGTTGGTTAAGCGACTGCCTTTGGCTCAGGTCATGATTCTGGAGTCCCAGGATTGAGTCCTGCATCAGGCTCCCTGCTCAGCGGGGAGTCTGCTTCTCCCTCTAATCCTACCCCCTCTCATGCTTTCTCTCGTTCTCTCTCAAATAAATAAAATCTTTAAAAGAAAAAGAAAATGTGATCATGTTAATGAGACTTTGAGAAAAGATTTTCATAGTTGTCTCTAAATCATCTGAAACCTTAGAAGTTAGTTGTCTTCTGCTGTTTCTTGAGGACCACTAATGATCATGACCTTGTCTTTATTTAGTTCATGGGGTTTCCTTCCCTCCCCTTCATCTCCCCTCCCCGCCCCCCCGGAGTGATATTGCTCACTGAAAATGCATATTTTAACCTAGACTGGAAGCAGTCCAATGCCTAGAAACAAAGCAGGCTGAAGAGTCCTCTTGCCATCTTTACTATCCCCAGAGAATTTACCTTAGGCTTGCATTGACTGCCGAAACTACAGTTTCATAATCCTATTGTGACCAAGACTCAGTAATAACAACACAATATATTGTGCTCAGTATATACACATATATGTACTTCAAAGATTTTGATACTCAGTATTTATTCTTACTACTTGTGATGCACTGTATCCACTGTATTCTTTTAAAGATAGTTTTATTAAGATAATTTACATACCATAAAGTCACCTGTTTTTATTCTGTAAAAAAAATTTTTTTTAAAGATTTTATTTATTTATTTATTTGACAGGGAGTGACAGATCACAAGTAGGCAGAGAGGCAGGCAGAGAGAGAGAGGGGGAAGCAGGCTCCCCGCTGAGCAGAGAGCCCGATGCGGGGCGTAATCCCAGGACCCTGAGATCATGACCTGAGCCGAAGGCGGAGGCTTTAACCCACCGAGCCACCCAGGTGCCCTATTCTGTAAAATTTTTTTGAAGATCTTATTTACTTATTTTAGAGAGAGAGAGCAAGTGCGCGGTGGGGGAAGGGGGGAGGAGCAGAGGGAGAGGGACAAGCAGATTCGCGTTGAGTGCAGGGTTCAATCTTAGGACCCTGAGATCATGACCTGAGTCGAAATCAAGAGTCAGATGCTTAACCAACTAAGCCACCCAAGGCACACCTATTCTGTAAAATTTGTAATTTAAAAAGAAATGCTGCTTGTGATCCACTGACTCTCAAAAGCATGACAGCCAGCAGGAAGAGCAATGCCAAGGTGTAGCTGGTCTAGAGACCACTGTATGTCCACCAGAGAGGCAAGAAGAAAGGGATGGGCAGAGTCCTGAAACACTGTGCTCACTGGAGTCATTGGACTTTGTTTCAGTAAATGCCCTTGAACTTGACCAGCCTGGCAGTTTTACTCCTTGGTATGGATGAAGGCTGGGGAGCTCATGGCAGGGAACGGCTGCCAGTTGAGGTTTTTAAGCCCACAGGTAAAACTGCTCTGGTGGCAACCATGGCTTGCTTCTCAGGAAGGTGAAATGGGCAGCTTCATTCTTTGATTTGTGGTGCCAGCAGCCCCCGCCCACCCCCGCTTAAAGGAAAGAAAGAAAGGAAGGAAGAGAGGTCAGTTTGGAGGGGGGATTGTAGGGAGGCAGGTTGATTTAACATTAGATAATAGAGCCTGAAATTCTTGAAATCCTCATTATTTAGTGGGTTTATGCATAAGAATATTTGAGAAAGTGACTGTAAGGATCTGTGTGTTTGATTAATTTGCTGTCATTAATCTCCTAAAAGAGTATAGAGCACTGAGGAAATGAAATGGGAAACTTTTAGTTTTTATTAGGAGCACGGAAGAGGTGAGAGTGTAAAGAATGAGGTGTAGCTTTGCTCTGTTGGGGTGTATTCGTGGTCAGAGGGAAGCCCTGCATATAGCTACAGGGTGTCAGCTGTGCAAACAAGGAAGCCAGCACTAGAAAGGCCCAGAAAGTGGATTTTGCCCGTCTAGTTTTGGCCCCAGTGCCAGGCAAGGCAGGAATATGATAGGACCAAATAAAGCTGAGGCATCCCATCCCAGAGAGCAGATAATTAAAGCAGACTTGGATTGAGTGCTTACTATGTGCTAGGAACTAATCATTTTATATTTATTCTCTCATCTAACCCTTTAAAACAGTATGGGGTTATAGATAACCTATTACTCCCTCATTTTACTAAGGAGGAAACTGAGGCACAGGGAGGTAAAGAAGCTAGTTCAGGGTCACATGGTTACTTGTTCTAACATGTAATGGAAGTGTGTAGGGCACTGGAGACCCTGCCTTGAAGGGTGAACCTACTACTTCTCGGGCCATGTCTGCTGTGCTATACTGCTTTTCAGGAGCATAGCCTACCTGGCGGATCCCGTGATCTTCACTGAAGTCATTTCGTCTCCAGGTTGCCACCCTGAAGTTCATTCTTAGAGGCTGGTGACCACAATACTAAAAATAACATTGTCCTAGACAATATTTATAGTTTTTTCACTCCCTCTTGAGTACAGACTGTGCCTTATCTGGGAAATACCACTTATTTTAGTACTCTAGAGTTGGACATTTAAATGGTAAGGCTTGTCCAGTTTAGCATATTTCAAGTCAGTTAAGCAGGCATTTACCTGCTTCCCGAGTGCCCTGCCATACACCCGGTGCTGGGGGTAATAAATGTGGTCACAGTGTAGTAGGGGAAATAGACAAGACCAATATTTGAACTGCAGTGAAACTAAGTAAGTAGAACGGAGAGAGGAACATAAAAGAGGATAAGATTAGGAAGACCTTCCCAGAGGAGTTAACATCCAAGTTGGGTTTTGAAGGATAAATAGGAGTTTGTCAGGTAGGTGGACAGTTGCAGAATAATAAAGTGAAAAATGCTGGGGAGATGGACAGAAGCTCCCTTCTGATATTATTGCCAATGTGTTTAGATTCTTAATGCTGTAGAAAGAACTTCCAGTTGTAAATTTCCCTTTTTTCCCCTAGTGTCTTGAAATGCCATTGGGATCCCAGGCTTCAGCAGTAATGCTGTACATATAGGGATTATGCTTTGGGCCCCTTGTAAGAAGGAAAGATGCTACCCAAGTAGCATGCGCAGGCATGCTGCAACTTCGGACAGAAGCAAACGTCCTTGTGTGAGGGGGCGATGATGTTCCCTGTACCCTAGCTCTAGCCGAGGCTTTGATTGCAATTGCTTGGTGAGCTTTTTCTTCTCTCTCTCTCTTTTTTTAACATTTAGTTATTTGCTTTAGAGAGAGAGAGAGAGTGTGTGAGAGAGTGCAAGAGCATGGTGGGGAGATGGAGAGGGAGAAACTCAAGCAGACTCCTTGCTGAGGATGGAGCCTAATGTGGGGCTTGATTCCACGACCAAGAGATCACAACCTGAGCCAAAACCAAGAGTTTGATGCTTAACCAACTGTGCCACCCAGGCACCCCGAAATTTTTTTTTTCTTAGTGAAAATAGTTGATTAATTGTTGTTATTCAGAAGGAATTTAGTCATTCAGCCACAGATGTTTTCTGAGCACTGAGTTTTTGGGGGTGGAGGGTAGATGAAGACCAAAAGTAGAATTTGGGTCTTTGAAGTATAACATTATTCAGTAAAGCATACAGTTCTCAAGTGTACTGCTTGGTGGATTTTTGCATGTGAATATATCTGTGTAACTACAACATTCAGATTAAGATAGAGAACATTTCTAGCACCCCAGAAGTTTCTCTTTTCTGATAATACTTATGTCCCCCCAACCCTCCCCAGCATTTCTCTGAATCATGTCTTTTGCTAAAAATTAGTTTTGCCTCTTCTTGAATTTTAAGTGGAATCAAAGAGGATATACTGTTTTGTGTCTAGCTTCTTTCCCTCAACCTTATGATTGTGAAATTCACCCAGCTTGTTGGGGAGCATTGATTATTTACCGGTCACCCTGCCAGGAAGAGACCTAGAATAATCACATGTGATTGATGCCGTCGAGTGCTGGCATTCATTTATTCAGTGGACATTTCCAAGTGCCACATAGCAGGTTCTTTGCAAGGGCCTGACAACCAAAGATAAGTGAGTGCTTGTCATCACAGGGCTATCAGTCTGGTAAACGGGATGGGCACTTACATAATTATGAGAATGAAGAATTAGTCGCTTTTTAGGGATTTTTGAAAGATTTTATAGAGGAGGTGAAATTTCTGGTAGTCAGCGGATTACTAGAAGTTTTCCAGGTGATCCAAAGGTGGTAACGCAAGTGTGGATATATGAAGCAGCATGGTGTCTTCAGAGTCCTTTGATATTAGATTGATACGGAGGTGTAAGAATGCCAAAAATATCACTTTGGGAAGACATTTTGAGGAAACCATTGGTGTATGAGTTTGACCTCCACATTAGGCTGGGGCTACGGGAGATGACCACTCTAGGGAATGGTCGTAAACGTGTCGTTGTGGAGAAGGCAGGGAATGCAAGTGAAATTTGGTGATTGCTGTAGCTAAGGAGAAACTTCCAGTAGTGCTTTACTGTTGATGTCGAGGAAGACTTTTATAAGGTTAGGTGAAACTACAGATCTGCTTCTTATGAATGTGGTATTTTTTCAATAATTGAGATGACTTGAGATGTCCCATAAAGCCATCAGAAATTCCCTGAGGTGGGGTGGCTGGGTGGCTCCGTCAGTTAAGCATTTGAGAACGAGGTCATGAGAACGAGGCCAGAGGCGGAGGCCTGGTTGAGCTCTGTGCTCAGTGGGCAGTCTGCTTGAAGATTCTCTCCCTCTGCCCCTCCTCCCCACTCATGGCTGCTCCGCTCACTCTCTTAAATAAATAAATCTTTGAAAAAAATTCCCTGAGGGTGGATTTAGATGCAGCATCTGTCCTCAGTCATGAGATTTTGTAGGAAAAGGTGTTCCAAATATGTTCCCTGTTATATCGGTTTGCTGAGGCTGCCATAACAAAATACCCGGACTGGGTGGCTTTCACAGAAATTAATTTTCTCACGATTCTGGAGGCTAAAAATCCAAGATCAAGATGGCAGGTTTGGTTTCTTCTGAAGGCCCTCCTTGGCTTGCAGCCCTCCTTCTCACCATTGTCCCTACATGGGCTTTTTTCTGTCCTGTCCTAATCTCGTCTTAAAAAGGAGACCAGCCATATTGGATTAGGGCCCACTCCAGTGACCCCATTTTAACCTAATTACCTATTTAATGGCCCTTTCTTCAGATATAGTCACAATCTGACGTACTGGGAGATAGGGCTTCAACATATGAATTTGGTATGTGGAGGGGGTTACACAATTCATTTCACAACACTAATGTTTTAGAAGTTGCCGTAATGTTGTTGGGCTGTGCAAGGGTTGTCACCTGAGAAGAGTTGGGTAAGGGGTGGGCAA
This sequence comes from Potos flavus, assembly GCA_028534135.1. Taxonomy (NCBI): domain Eukaryota; kingdom Metazoa; phylum Chordata; class Mammalia; order Carnivora; family Procyonidae; genus Potos; species Potos flavus. The sequence goes on along the minus strand of CM052885.1, from coordinate 106,421,346 downwards.
AGACAGCACCAAGAAAAGCAGGTTGTAGACCAGTTTGGTGTAACCCCTCTGAGGGCTGGCCTTGCTCTTCAGTGGCTGTCTCTTAAGTTCACAGTGGCTCATGGGCACACACAGACCTGTGAGCCTTGGCTCTATGTCTAACACCATTAAGACTGTGGTATTTTATCAATTAATAAAGGGTGAAAATAGGGACTGGGAAGAAAAGAACCTAAACTGTGAAGGCCAAGTAGACCTCACAAAGAAGATAGTTTCATAGCTTTCATAACTTTTTTTTTTTTTTTAAGACTTTATGTATTTAGGGCACTGGATTGCTCAGATGGTTAAGCGTCTACCTTTGGCTCAGGTCGTGAACCCTGGGATTGAACCCCGCATCGGGGCTCCCTGCTTGGCAGGGAGCCTGCATCTCTCTCTCCTTCTACTGCTCCCCCTGCTTGTGCTCTTTCGCTCTTTCCCTGTCAAATAAATACATAAAATCTTTTAAAAATAGAGATTTTATGTATTTATTTGACAGAGATAGCATGCATGTGAGCCTGAGCAAGGGGAGGGGCAGAGGCAGAGGGAGAAGCAGACTCTCGGCTGAGCACAGAGCCTGTACTGGGGCTCGATCCCAGGACACTGGGACCATGACCTGAGCCGAAGGCAGACACTTAACCAACTGAGCCACCCAGGTGCCCCATTACTTTCATAACTTGTAATAACCTGTTCCTGGGCTGAATAAATCGTATCCTTCTGATCTGCCATCTAACCATTTTCTTTGATTGGGCTGGCGTTAAACAGCCTTGGCATTCTCCTTATCAAAACGTTTTTGAATACCAAAGAGTTGTTTATAAATCAGATCACCTCAATCTTCCTCCTCCTGGGGGCAGGAAATTGTTGTCTATAGAAGGATTTTATTTTGAATTTTCTCTTGTGGTGGCCCCTGAGAGAGTGGTGGGTGGGGATTTTTCTTTCTCTTGATAAAACTTCTTGAAAGTGCTTTTAGAGAGTCACGCCCTAAGTTTGTTTGGAGACCGAGAACTCTTATTGGGACTGCTTTTGTTGTAATCTGCATTGGAATTCTGTGGTAGCAGATGAGGCTTGTTATACGGACGTGGTAACTGGAAGTTTTTGCTTTTTCAAGGTAATGGTGTTTATTATAGTGGTATTATAATGGTCTATGTCCTAGAGTCGCTGTTCAAAGACCCTTTTCCAGAATTAGATCTTTAAAGCTTCTAGGTTATTACGAGAACTTACGCAGAGGTGAATGAGATGTGTTCACTCACACCCACTCGTATTAGACCTAGGTTGGGATCTTGGGAAGTCCTGGCATACCCCGAGTGTTTTCATGCTCATCCCTGTTCATACCAGTGCAGTTCCATTGCCTTTTTGTTCCATCCCTTACTGGTGGGCTGGTTGACCATGAATTCCATTTTGCCAGGGTGGTCTGAGTCAGAAGTAAGCATTTAAAAATGTATGGACACCAGTCAAAGGTAATGTGCATTGTGGCTCTAATTTCTGTCCCTATTAATAGAATATTTGTGTTGTCTTTGACTTACTTAGCTATTTACTGAGGAATGAGGTTCTTTTAACAGGTATTATGGAGTCATTGTTAATTCACTTAACAAGTAGTAAGTTCATGTTTGAAATGGATCACAGTTCAAAAGTGTACCTAGCATTTTAGTTACTTTTGGAAGAAACAGGACTGTTTTTCTCAAAATTTTTTCTCTTTAAGCCAGTAAACAGTATTTCTTGTACCCCCAGCAAATTAAATGTTTTAACTTTCCAAATTTTTATGTTTCGTTTTCATTCTCTTTTCTACCATTTCATTCTACTCTAATCTTAGATTTGATTCTGTCCACTCTTTTTTTTGTGGTTTGTGACATTTTTCTTTTTTACAAACTAGGTGGATAATATTATTCTAGAAAAGTGTTTTTTAACCATTAAAGTGCTGATGGTACTCAAAAGCTCAGGTTATAGAACATCTGGGGCCACTGGACAGACAGCAGATTTGAAATTTTATGTACCTTGGTAGAGTGGTGTGCATGTTTTATTGGCATCTCCGTCTGTGGAAATCCTTTAGCATTTGCTGCCATATTTTTTTTTTTTTAAACCCTTTAGGGGCTCCTGGTTGGTTCAGTGGGTTGAGCCTCTGCTTTCGGCTCAGGTCATGATCTCAGAGTCCTGGGATCGAGCCCCGCATTGGGCTCTCTGCTCGGTAGGGAGCCTGCTTCCCCCTCACTCTCTGCCTGACTCTCTGCCTACTTGTGATCTCTCTCTCTGTCAAGTAAATAGATAAAATCTTTAAAAGAAAAAAAATCTTTTAATTAGAAATATTTCAACAGAACAATTAAGATGTTTTCTGACCTCTTAAAGGGAAGAAGGGAGAAATGGAATCCATAGGTTACATTGCACTGAGGATTAGGAGCTCCCAGTGTAGCCTGTCGGTGCTTCTAGAGAATTTTCTTAATTCTTGTGTTTTAGTTAGATCCTTTTAATTGCAAGGAACAGAGATTTGGGCCAAGATAGTTTAGAAAAGTGGTGTGAAATGATGTAATAGATTGAGTCATTGGCCCCACTCGTTCACTCTTCTGTAGTAGTATTTTACATTCATACCCTTGCCATAATGCATGGATGGAATTATATCCCTATTCCTTGATTTTAGGGTTGGCTGTATGACTTGCTTTTGCCCAGTGGCATGTTAGTAGACTTGAAAGCACAGGTTTGCAGCAGGTTTGTGTTGATAGGCTTGTGCTCTCATGCCTTTGCTGTCACCAGGAGAAGAACCCTGAGTAGCTATAGCGTCTTCGGCACAGAGCTCAGAGTGAGATGGTAGAACAGGGCCACCCCAGCAGACCCGTAGTTTAAAGCAGAGTCAACCCAATTCACATGCTTGTGGTAAAGCTCAATGCTTATTGTTGTATGCTACCAAGATTTTGTGGTCTGTTGTACAGCATTATTTTGGCAATAGATGACTAATACAGTTCTGGATCCCGGACAGCTTCTGGGCCTTTAGTGACCGTCTCTCTTGGATGGTCTCTCCTAATATTTTACCATTTACGGACTCCCAGTATATCTGCCGCACTCTTCTCTTCCCACCCACTGGCTTCCTCATTCTACCTTACTGCTCTCCTTTACTTTATAGTTTCTGTTTACTTACATGTTATGTTCTCTCTTAATTTTTCCATGACAAGGTCCCTATGGCTCCTCCAGGGTCTCAGTCTCATGATTTCTCAACTTCTACTCGAATTACTGAATACCTTATTCTTTAGATTTCAAATTGGAGAGGAAATCAGTTTTGCCTTGTAGTGTTTTTCCCCTACCCCAGAAATGTCGTGTCCTCACTTGTTGGTCTCTTTAGGAATTGGCTGCCCTTGGGTTAGGGGTCTGCCTCTGGTGTGGTTAGATGTGTCTGGGGGTGTGTTGGGAGGAGGAATGTGTCTGAAATACATAGGTGCTTAGTACTTGCCTCACTAACAGAGGCTGTGAATGTGTGGAAGACTTAGTGATAAGACAAGTCTTTTACACAGTGTTTTATGTCATCTGGAGATTTTAGTGAGTGTCAAAGCTTGTCAGTTCCTGGGCTCATCAGTTCACCTGAGGGGAAGCTTTTTTTTTTTTTTTAAGATTTTATTTATTTATTTGACAGAGAGGAGAGAGATCACAAGTAGGCAGAGAGAGAGGGGGGAGGAAGCAGGCTCCCTGCTGAGCAGAGAGCCCTGTGTGGGGCTCGATCCCAGGACCCTGGGATCATGACCTGAGCCGAAGGCAGAGGCTTTAACCCACTGAGCCACCCAGGTGCCCCTGAGGGGAAGCTTTTAACTTGGCTCTTGAAAGCATTTAATTTTCTGGGGCTGCATTCCATTTTTCAGTTTCCTAGTTCTAAGATATCAACCTTATAGCATGAATTCTCAGGATGAACCTCTTTCAAGGGGAGATGTGAGAAAAGAGATCATCTACTGGAAGAAAAGCTGACTCATGCAAAAGTTTCCAGAGTTGAGAAGCAAATAAGTCCACTTATTCTGAAGTTCTGAATTTGCTGGTTCTTGAAGCTTTTTTGTAGATTCTTTGGGATTTTTTCCATTATAGTTATGTCAAGTGCAAATAAAGACAATTTTATTTCTTCCTGTTTAATCTGTATATCTTCTTTTTCTTGTCTTACTGCATTGGCTAGGACACTGGTATGATGTTGAATAGATGTGATGAGATTAGACGTCCTTGCTTTGTTCCTGAGTTTAGGGGAAATGATGCAGTTCAGTTAACTGTAGGTTTTTCATCAGTGCCTTTTATATATTTGAGGAAGTTCCCTTTTATTCCAAGTTTTCTGAAAGTTTTAATCATAAATGGATGTCAGATTTTGTCAGATACTTTTTGTGTATCTATTGAGATGATCCTGTAGATTTTTTCTTTAGTCTTTTTTTTTTTAAGATTTTATTTATTTATTTGACAGAGAGGAGAGAGATCACAAGTAGGCAGAGAGGCAGGTGGGCGGTGGTGGGGAAGCAGGCTCCCTGCCGAGCAGAGAGCCCGATGTGGGGCTCGATCCCAGGACCCTGAGATCATGACCTGAACTGAAGGCAGAGGCCTTAACCCACTGAGCCACCCAGGCGCCCCTCTTTAGTCTATTGATACAGTGAATGACATAAATTGATTTTTGAATGTTAAATCCTTGCATACCCAGGATAAATCCTACTTGGTCTTAATGTATTATCCTTTTCATGTGTTGCTGTATTCAATTAATTCTAGTATTTTGTTAAGGATTTTAATGTCTTTGTTTTGATCTTTGTGTTTGCCTTGTGGTTTCTTGTATTACTAGATTTGGTGTCAGGGTAATGTGGCCTTATAAAATGAGATAGGAAGGGTTCCCTCCTCTTGTGTTTTCTGGAAGAGTATATGTAAAATTGGTATAATTTCTTACATATTTGATGAAGTTCACCATTGAAGCTGTTTGGGCCTGGAGTTTTCTTTATTGGAAGTTTATTGTTTTTGTTTTTGTTTTTCAAGATTTTATTTTATTTCAGAGAGAGAGCATGAGCCGTGTGAAGGGGCAAAGGGAGAGGGAGAAGCATACTCTCCCTGAGCAGGGAGCCCAATGCAGGGACCCTGAGAATGACCTGGGCCAAAGGCAGATGCTTAGCCGACTGAACCGCCCAGGTGCCCCTGTTGGAAAGTTTTTAACTATAAGTTCAATATCTTTAGTAGATGAAGGGCTATTTAGGTTCTCTATTTCTTCTTAAGTGAGTTTTGCTAGTTTGTGTCTTTTGAGGAACTTAGCTGATTCATCTAAGTTATGCAAATGCACAGGCGTGAGGTTAATATTATCCTTTTTTCTTTTCTTTCTTTTTTTATTAGAGAGAGAGAGAGAGACAGAGAGCGAGGGAGAGAGATTGTGAAGCAGGTTCCACACCCAGCACGAGCCCAACACCAGGCTTGGTCTGACAACCCTGAGATCATAACCTGAGCCTAAATCAAGAGTCAGATGCTTAACCAACTGAGCCCCTCAGGCACCCCAAATATTATTATCCTTTTAATGTGTTTAGGCTTCCTAGAGATGTCTCCTTTTTGATTCTTGAATTTGGTAATTTGTGTCTTTTGTCTTTTTTCTTGATCATTCTGCTTAGAGGTTTAAAATTTTATCGATCTTTTTAAAGACCTGGCTTTTGGTTTCACTAATTTTTCTCTTATTTTTAGGTTCTCAATTTCATTGATTTTTATTCTCTATTATTTCTTTTACTTGCTTTGGGTTTACTTTGGTCTCCCTTTTTAGTTTCTTAAGGTGGAAGCTTAATTTGTCAGAGGGCTTTTTCTTTATAATAATTTTTTAATGCTATATAAACATTCCTCTAGGCACTGCTTCAGCTGAATTCCATAAATTTTCATATATTGTTTTGATGTTCATTCAATTCAAAATATTGTCTTTCTTTTTTTTAAGATTTTATTTATTTATTTGAGAGAGAGAGAAAGCACAGGGAGGGTCAGAGAGAGAAGCAGACTACCCATCCTGCTGAGCAGGGAGCATGATGCGGGACTCCTTCCCGGAACTCCGGGATCATGACCCAAGCCGAAGGCAGTTGCTTAACCAACTGAGCCACTGAGGCGCCCCAAAATATTTTCTAATATCCCTTATTACTTCCTTTTTGACCCAGAGTAGTTTAGAAGTGTGTTTTGTTTCCAAATATTTGTGGGTTTTCCAGATATCTTCTTGTTAATGACTTCAAATTTAATTACTTTGTGGTCAGAGAATATACTTTGGTGTAATTTCAGTCCTTTTAAAGTTGTTGAGAATTGTTTTATGGCAAGAACATAGACTATATTGGTGAATGTCCCATGTGTACTAGAAAATATTGTATATTAAAAAAAAGATTGTGTATTCTGCTCTTACAGGGTAGAGCATTCTCTAAATGTTAATTAGATCAAGTTGGTTGATAGCGTTTTCCCTATCTTCTATAAGCTTACAAGTTTTTTGTCTACTCATTTTATGGATTATTAAAAGAGGAGTGTTAACTTTCCAACTATAATATATATATAAATGTATGTTATATATTTTATTAATTATATGTTATATATATATTTCCTTTGAGTTCTCAGTATTTGCTTCATATGTTGTGAAGTTCAGTTGTCAGAGGCATACAAATTAAGGATTGTTATCTTTTCTTCATGAATTAACCCGTTTATCATTATGTGAATGGCTTTCTTTGTCTCTTTTAATATCCCTTCTGAAGTCTACTTTGATATTAATGCAGTGGTTCTGGCTTTCTTTTGATTAATATTTGCACGGAATGTCTTTTTCCATCATTTTACTTTTAATCTATCTATGTCTTTAAAGTGGGTTTCTGGGGCACCTGGGTGACTCAGTTAAGTGCCCAACTCTTGATTTGGGCTCAGGTCATATCTCAGGGTGGTAAGATTGAGCCCCATGTTGGGCTCTGCACTCAGCAGGGAGTCTGCTTGAGATTCTCTCTCCCCCTTTCATTCTGCACCCCCCCCCACCCCCCGGCTCTCTCTCTCTCTCAAATTAATACATGACACTTAAAAAAAAAAAAAAAAGTGAGGTTTATGGAAAACATGTAAGTGGGTCTTCTGTTAATTTGTGCCTTTTAATTGAGGTGTTTAAACCATTTACATTTAACATCATTATTGATATGTTTAGAATTAAATCTATCATCTTGGTACTTGATTTCTGTTTGTCCCATCTGACATGTTCCCCTTTCTTCTTTTTATTCCTCCTTTCAGATTGAGGGTTTTTATTTTATCTATCTATCTATCTATCTATCTATCTATTTTATTAGATTGAGGGTTTTTAAAATTTCATTTTATCTTACTATCAGTGTATTAGTTATACCTCTTTAAAAAATTTAGTGATAACCCTTGGGTTTACAATATTCATCATGGTCTACATTCACATAATATACTAATTCACATTTCACTCACAGCATAAGATCCTCACAACACAGTATACTTCTAGTTTTTCCCTTACATTCAGTGTGATACTGTTCTCATACATTTTACTTTTACATATTTTATAAATTCACAATACACTGTTATTATTTTTGCTTTGACATTTATCTTTTAGAATGATTAAAATTGTGGAAAGGGGGGCATTAAAAAAAGATTTATTTATTTTTTTTAGGGGTGGGCAGAGGGAGAGGGAGAGAATCTTAAGCAAACTCTCTGCTGAGCAGGGAGCTGATATGGGTCTCCATCCCAAGACTCGAGATCATGACCTGAGACAAATCCAGAGTTGGATGCTCAACCTACTGAGCCAGACAGGAGCCCCTGGAAAAAGGGCGTTTTATATTTACTTCCCTTTTTATCATTTCTGGAACTGTTAACTTCTTTTTGTAGTTCCTTACTTTTGTCCGGTGTCATATGCCTTCTACTGAAAGAACTTCCTTCACCATTTCTTGTAGGGCAGGTGCGCAGACGTCGGATTACCTTAGCTTTTGTCTGTCTGAAAAGCCATTGGTTTGCCTTCATTTTTGAAAGAGATTTTTGCTCAGTATAGAATTCTGGGTCGTAAAAGCCCCCTCCCCTTTAATACTTAAAAGATTTCATTCTAAGGGCACCTAGAAGAGCATAAGATGCTCTCTTGATCTTGGGGTTGTGAGTTTGAGCCCCACACTGGGTGTAGAGATTATTTAAAAAAAAAAAACAACGTAGAAAATAGTTTAAGAGATTTCACTCCATTTTATTCTGGATTGTATAAATTCTGATAAGTGGTCTGCTGAAAATGTAATTTTCTTCCTCAGAAGGTAAATTCTTTTTCCTTTGGCTGTATTTAAGATTTTCATTTTTTACTTTTAGCAGTTTAACTATGAAGTATCCAGCTTTGTTATATTTATTTAGCTGCTTACTTGTTTATATTTGTTCAGTAGAGTTCTCTAAGCTACTTGGATCAGTGTTTTGATGACTTTAATTTTAGAAAGTTCTTAGCCACTTTTTCTTCAAATATCCTTTCTGCCTTGTTCTCTTCCTCCTCTTTCTGGGACTCCAGTTACATATATATGATATCATTGGATCATATTTCAAAGCTGTTCAATGTTCTTTCTATTGTGCACATGCCCCCCACACACTTCTTTTTCTCTCTGTGTTACAGTTTGGGTGATTTCTAGTGATTTATCTTCAAGTTCATTGATTCCATTCTTGATTATGTTGAGTGTTAGGGTGAGCCCAACAAAGGAATTGTTCATCTCTGATAACTTATCAAAAATAGCATTTCTTTTTGACTCTTTTGTGCATAATCTATCATTGTGTTGAAATTTGCAGTTTGCTCATGCATATTGTCTACTAACTTCTTTAACTTATTAATGTTATTTTAAATTCCCTTAGGTATAGCATCTGGGTCATCTCTCAGCCTGATTCTCTTGATTGCTTTGTCTCCTCCCTCCCATCCTCCTTGCTTTTTGTGTATCTTTTAATTTTTAATCGACTGCTGGACATTAGTGTTAGGAGACTGAGGTAGGCATTAAATATTGTTGTTGAGACTACTGTTACATTAGGGGTAGGTTTTGGGGGAGAAGTTGCCACATTTCTATATATAGAATATTCAGGACCTGTTTTAGGACTAGGAACTTAATTTTATTTTTTTTCAGTTATTATAGAATTTCACATTTTTATATCTTTTTATAGCATCCATAGAAGTTACCTTGTCAGGACTTCCCCTTGTAATTGCTTTCTCCGTTTTTTTGGCTTGCACCGTATTTGAAACTCTTCCTTAGTTCCGATGTCTGCTATACCAAATGATATTTTTTAGCAAGTTTGTCTTTTCTCACTAGACTAAGTTCTTAAAAGTAGGCAGAGTGTCTTATTTATATTTGGATCTCTGTGGTCTTTTAATTACATTTTAGATGTAAGTCTTTTTCTGGGTAGAATTGAAATTGCCGAGGGGCTCCTGGGTGGCTTAGCCAGTTAAGTGTCCAACTCTTGGTTTTGGCTCAGGTCATGATCTGAGGATCATGAGATTGATACCCACATTGGGCTCCATGCTCAGTGTGGAGTCTGCTTGAGATCCTCTTCCTCTCCTCCCTTACGCTCATGCACATGCACTCTCTCTCTCAAATAAAATAAATAAAATGTAAAAAAAAAAAAAAAAAGAATGCAGTAAATGCTAGTTGGTGCATTCCAGTTTAATTATTATTAACAGTGCATGTTAAAAAGGCAAATCCAATTTTAAGTTCTTAGAAGCTAAGTTCTTTCAGTAGGAGGACTTTTAATATCGTAAAACCATCTGTCTCAGTGTGGATAAATATAACCACTTCTGTATTACTTAAGGAAATAACCTTTGGTGTGAGTATTTACAGTAGAAAGGAAACAGAACTGAGTAGTTCCTACCTTACTAGCAATAATATATTCTTGTACCTTCTCTCTTATCCTAGGGACAATGTGCCCTATTCCTAGGGGAATAAGGTCAATATAGACATAGATTTTCCAGGTCATCCTCCCTGGGACCAAAGGCACTTATAGCTCATTTTCAATTATATATTAAAACTGTATTCATCTTTAGGTATTATTTATTGTTTGTTTTTACAGTGTTGTCTTCTTTACCACCTTTGTTGATCAAATTATGTTCAAATAGATATATAAAGCCCAGAGGGAATCATAGAAAGGTGATGATAGCCTGGTGAGAGTTATTAAAAATATTTGGCAGACAGCTATTGGGAAAATACTGTTAAAGCTGATACGGTGCAATGTTCTGGATTCAGGGTTTTCCTTAACTAACAAGAAGGGGTGGAAAACACAGTCGTGAATCAGAGAGGATTATTCTTTGGGTACCCTTAGTGCCTATATCACTGAACCCCTTTATTAGGTTCATGGTTATCACCTTTAGACCATATATAAATGCAGTACACTACTATGTGTGGGGCAAGGATAATTAGTCATATATTTTTCAAGTTTTGGAAGGAAATAGGTGATATAGTTAACGCACAGATCTGGTATAATTAGGTGATGTTTTAACTACTTTGATAGCAAGTATGGTGATACTAGCACAGCAGGAACCAGTGTCACAAGGAATGGGAGTGGGGAAGGGATTGGAAGAAGGGGGATTGAAATAACTTTTTTTAAACCACAGTGATTTTTTTTTATAATACCAAATATTATTTCTTGAATTTAGAAAACAACATTTATTTATAAGAATGTTGGAGAAACTGAAAAGTATAAAGAGACTAAGTGCCATTAAAAAATACATTTGACCCTGAACAGTGCCCGAGTTAGGGGCCCTGACTCCTGAGCAGTCAAAAATCCATACATAACTTTTGACTCCCCAAAGACTTAACCAGTAATAGCCTACAGTTGACTGGAAGCCTTACCAATAAGTTAATTAACACGTTTTGTATGTTACATGTGTTACATATTGTGTTCTTACAATGAAGGGAGAGAAAAGAAAATGTTACTAAGGAAATCTTAAAGAAGAGAAAATATATTTACAGTACTGAGCTGTATTTATTGAAAAAGATACGCGTATATATGGACCTGCAGGATTCAAACCTGTGTTGTTCAGAGGTCAACTGTATGCATGTTTTAGTAGTCAGTTTCCTTGGACAACTTTTCTCAGAGTGAAGAGGCTGAAGAGTTCAGTTTGGTATCAAGACATGTCCACACCTTGGTAATGGAACATTGCCTAATGGAAAACACACCCCCACGGGAATGTTGTAGAATTTCTGCTGACAAAAGAAATCTGCCCAAAGTATCTCACATACTGTCTTTAGAGGCCACTACTGTCAGCTTTTTGTGTGTTTGTTTTACATACAGGCTTTTCATGGCTCATGGATGGATGGTGGCCAGACTTAGATTTGGTTATGAATTCCTGTTCTTTCTTTCCCTTGACCTTTGAAAAATGTTTTATTATGGAAAATTTCAAATGTACACACAAGTAGAATAATACAACAAATTATCATACCGTTCTTATTTTGTGTGTCCCTTCTCACTTTCTTTTTTTTTGTTAAAGATTTTACTTTCATTTGACAGACAGTGAGAGAGGGAACACAAGCAGGGGGAGTGGGAGAGGGAGAAGCAGGCTCCCTGCTGAATAGGGAGACCTACATGGCTCAGTCCCAGGACCCTGGGATCCTGACCTGAGCCGAAGGCAGATGCTTAACAACTGAGCCACCCAGACACCCCCCCTTCTCACTTTTGTTTTGACTTGTTTTAAAGAACATCCAGACAACCTATTATTTAATCTATAACTATATTACTGTTTATATCTATTGGATATGGACTTTATAGAAAAGCACATTATCATACCCAAAAAATTTCTTGAAACCTAATTCCTTAATATTATCTAATACTGAATCTCTTCCCTTGATTTTTCTCAAAAATGTCTTACAGTTGACTCTGTTTTTTGTTGTTTCTGTTGTTTTGTTTTTTGTGTTTTTTTTTTAAGATTTTATTTGAGAGAGAGAGAATAAAAGAGAGAGAGCGTGAGAGGGGGGAGGGTGAAAGGGAGAAGGGACCTCCTCAGCAGGGAGCCTGCTTCTCCCTTTGACCCTCCTCAGCAGGGAGTCCTATACAGGACTGGATCTTGGGACTCCAGGACCTGAGCCGGAGGCAGTCACTTAACCAGCCGAGCCACCCAGGCGTCCTGACTCTTCGAATCAGGTCCAAATAAGATCCATTTAATGCATTTCATTGATATATTTCTTTAATCTTTTTAAATCTATAATATGCCTTTTTTTTTTTTTTTTTTTTTTTTTGCTTATGCCTTTTATTTATTGAAGAAACTAGGTTGTTCCCCTCCCCCACATTATGGATTTTGCTGACTGTGTCCTTGTGTTCTGTCACGTTATTCTTTTTCCATATTACCTATAAACAGGTAGTTAGATTTGGAGGCTTAACTATTTTTATAAGCATTCATATTTTTTATTATTTGTACATGGTGTATTAAACTTCCTTTCACGTTCAAAGACCATCTTTGATTGTCCTACTTTGCATACTAAGATTGATTGGTGGGCTTATGTTGGACTAGCCTTTTGTTGTCAAGTGTTTTTTTTTCCCCATTTGACCAATAAAATCCATGGGGTGACATTGTGACAACCTACAGATTTCCAGGTCTGTTCACCTTCCAGCTAATGGTTTTAATTTAACATTCATTGGTGATTATGGCCTGCATCATTTATTTCACTATTGTTAACATTTTAAGGAGACTTGAGAAACTTGTAGAAAAGGAAAGGAAAATTTTTAATTAAGAACTTTGGAAAAAAGCTGCAAGTGGCTCTGAGGTATCTGGAAATTTATGCAAAATATTTTTTTTCTCTGATTATGGCTAGTAAAGGACATGTGTAGAAAATAATGTTTAAAAGTTGTGTATTTAGCTAAATTTACTCCTAAGTAAATTTGTTTTTGAATAAGTTGTCCTTAAAAGGTTTTATGGGAACAGATTTTGAGTTAGATTCCTGCTTTTGGATTATTATGCGTTTGTGCAGTATTTTTATCTACATTGGGTTTTGCTCCAAGGATAATAAAATTCTGAGATTACTTTGGGGATTATGGGTCATGAATCCATATAGGTCACTTGAATCCATGTAGGTCATTTCGTCTCACTGTTGTGGTCACTTTTTTTTTTTTTTTTTTTGGTAAGCCTACCTAGAGGGCTGTTCTATAATATCAATAGAAATAGTGGAAATTATAAAGTATTTCCTGTGTGTCAGACACTGTACTTTGTAATTTGTATATACTAATTTATTCAGTCCTCACGTGATTATCAGCCCTGTTTTACATATGAGGAAAGTGAGGCAGAGAGATTAAGTGATTTGCCCTGGTCATACAACTAATGAATGACAAGGGCCTGGATTTGGACCTAGATAGTTTGGTCGTAGAATTTATGCTCCTCTGTAGCAGAAGAACAGAGTGGGTTAGGTAGCGTCTCTGTTAGAAAAATATCTTGAGTGTGTGGTCCTCTACTAGTCCTGGAGGATAATCTATTTGTATCCATATGTAAATAATCTACATATAGGTGTGTTTTGTTTGCTTGTTTGTGTGTGTGTATATATATATATAGAGAGAGAGAGAGAGATAACATTTATGTCCACATGGAGGAACAAATATGTAGTTTTCCCTTTAAGAAGGTCTTTCTGACTCTGAGACCTTTTTTGAATCTCTTAACTTTAGGTGGAGGTGGAAACAGCCCCCTGACTCTAATAGTATCATCTTGGGTAGAGGGACTTATGAGGTCAGAATAGATGGCAAGGTCCCAAGGGAAACCTAGCAGACAGCTTCAGGTCACAGTCAGATTCACACAGGATTCTCCTCTGGCCTTTGGACCCTTTTTGCCTTGAAGTTCAAGTTGTTTGCTCTCTAACCATCCATCCAGATCTTACCTACACATTTTAGGTTATTTTTGGAGCAGAATGCCATATAGCTAGTATTCAATACCATAGAAATAGTTTTTCAAATTCTCCAAATCATAATAAATAGCAGTCATAGGTATCGATTATAGAACCAAGAGTCAGGAGGCACTATGTAAACTGTCTTGCCCAAGTTTATCTTTGGTCTCTGCTAAGTGATTTTTTTCTTAAATTGAGATAATATGTCTCATATTTTAACAAATTTCACTAATTTTCTTCACCTCTTTTTCCGTCCTTCATTCTGTTTGTACTCTAGCAAGTGAATTTATTTCTACTGAATGTCAGATGGGAACAATAAATAATTTGAGCGTCATGTTCTTTCACAAGAAAATCTCAAAAGAAATACCTTTCTTTATGTTTTTCTGTTTGAACTGTGCTTTTTTTGTATTAGTCTGATAAGAGGTTAATCTGGATAAGAAAATGTCTAGATCCTTAAGAATCTGAATGTTGTTGTAAAAATCCGATGGTTTACACAGTTGGATATCATTGGTAGAGATGTGTTACACAGAACTAATGAGGAAGCTTCCTCAGGTCAAGAGCTAAAAGAGATGGATTTATCTAGTGTCTTTCAGTCTGTGTTTGAAGCTTCAAGCAGTTGTGTGCCAGTGGTAAAATTTAATAGGAAGGTCCTCAAGGGACTGATTCTCTAGGTATAAGAGAGAAGATGGACTTAAAGACAACATGTTTCTCAATTTTACTTATTCTGTTTACAGATTCAAATGTTGACATTGTATATAATTTTGGTAATTGTTGCATCACTGATTTTTCCCAAATTTAGAGAATTTCTTAAAGTACTTAGCATGTTTTAGTAAGGACGTTCATCGCTTCTAAAACAGAAATATTTCCTGAATCATCTTCTTGACATCAGTGCAGCCCTTCCTTTTTAGTAAGTTTTTCTTGGGGGTGGAGGGAGAAGAATTTCTTACCCAGCTTTCTTATTCCCTAGAGAATGGAAAACTAAGTAAAATAGAGAACATAGTAATGTTTTTGCAGGATTTCCGTTCCATAGTTTTTTGTTTTTTGTTTTTTTCTCTTGCTATGTAGTTATTCTGTGTACAGAGGTCATAGAAGTATAGGATTTTAGAGGATAGGATCCTTAGGGAAGGATTTTCAAAATCTCAGATCAAACAATTTCATTTTATAGTTGAAGAAATGGTCACTTCTTCAGTTTCATTGGTGACTGTCCTGCATATCTTCTCTTGTTGGTTCCTGGGTGAGGTGGTCAGCTCCTTGGAGAAACGATAAACCACAAAGTGAGAGGGAGAAATTTGAGAAGTGGTTGAATTTGGTATAATAGAATTTCAAGATGAATATTATGTTGGACATAAAGAATTGTGTTAATAAAGATAAGCTAAACATGCATTGTCCTTGCATGGCCTTTTGGCTGATTGGGTCAGTTCCAGTATGATGCTAAACTGTAGGAGATTGGCCTTTCATGTCTGGCCTGTGTAAGTGGGCCTTTGCCCTGGTGCCAGTCCCTCGAATAGGTAGTCAGAGGCAGAGCAGTAGAGTTGGTTTCCCTTGGTATGTAGGATGTGAATAGCAGCAGCTACATACGTGAAGAAAGCTTGAGGTTTCTTTCCACAAAGTTATTGACATTTGTATAAATATACTTTTTACTGACCATTTTGTGGAAGTCTTTTTCTTCTCATAATTTTTAAGTTTCTTGGGCTTATAAGAGAAACAGTCACATCATAAATAAATAATAATTCTGTATCTTTCTGTCAAAGTTACACATCTCATAGTTTTCCCCCCCATATTCTCTAGAATGTCCAGAGGAGCTCTTGATGGATAGCATCCTTGTCTTTTTTTTTTTTTTAAAAGATTTTATTTATTTGACAGAGAGAAAGAGATCACAAGTAGGCAGAGAGGCAGGCAGAGGGAGAGGGGGAAGCAGGCTCCCTGCTGAGCGGGGCTTGATCCCAGGACCCTAAGATCATGACCTGAGCCGAAGGCAGAGGCTTTAACCCACTGAGCCACCCAGGCGCCCCGGCATCCTTATCTTTTTCCTGACTTCTTAATAGAACTGCCTTGGACATTTCAGCATAAGATTTGACTTGGTTTCAGATGGATATTTATAAGGGATGATAACTACTTCAACCAGATGAAGTATCTTAGTTCCACTTTTGACTTTGCAAATTAAGGGAAATACAGAACATAGCAAACTCCGGAGATAACAGAAAATATATCAGGTATTAAATAATATTGAATACCCAGGAAAATTTATCCCGAAGAAGTATAAAGCAATAGGATGATTTCATTGTCCTCAAGTACAGGTAGGACCTGTGCTGGCAAATTAAAGCTTCCAGATCATCTTTGAGAATGAAAAAAATAGTCTGATGCTCTGGGCATGTGACTGGGGCGAAACATACCACCAGATGTTCCTGTATACTCTCACTGGCGACCATGTGTAGGAGCAAGAACAAACAAAAGCACTGTATTCTTGAACCTGAAAAGACAAGCTCCCTTCCTCCGGCGCTGTCCCTCCAGTGCCCTCTACTGACCAAGCTTAACATCGTGCTCTGTCAAGGAGAAATGCTTCAAGAGCTCTGTCTCATCACAGAGCAGGTACTGAAGGGTGAATTTGGAGTTGACAGGCAATGTATTGATAACTAGACACAATTACTATATAATTCTAATGCAGTTCCACCTTTCTAAGGTACAAAAACAAGGAAACTACTGTTAGAAGTCAGACTAGTGGTTAACCTTGGAGAAAAGTAGTAGTGACCAGAAAAGAGCATGGATGGACCTTTCGTGGTAATAATGTGCTTTTTCTGGATGTAGATGCTGGTTATGTGGGTGTGTTCAGTTTGTGCAGGGTAGTTAATTTTTTTTTTTTTAGTGCATATTCTACTTCAACAGAAGTTAAAATGTGCTATAGTTTGATTCTAAAAGTGAAAGCTTAAAAGGAGGATCCAGTCTAGAATAGGGGAAATACAAAATAATCCTGGGTATCTCACCCTTTTCTTATTCTTAAATACTGATTTGAGGGTTGTACAATTTTTTTAAGATTTTATTTATTTATCTGAGATACTTATTTGAGAGAGAGAGAGAGAGAGAGAGAGCAGGAGCAAGGGAGAGGCAGAGGGAGAAGCAGACTCCCTGCTGAGCAGGGAGCCACACTCAGGGTTGGATCCCACGACTCTGGGATCATGACCTGAGCGGAAGGCAGACAAAAGTGACTGAGCCACCCAGGCACCCCAAGAGTTGTACATCTTAAAGTCGAAAAGCAGGTGTCTAATTCATTCAGCAAAAATGTTCATTGAAGGACTACCTTTCTTTTCATTTGGGATCAAACAGTAACTGAGGCCACCTGTAGAGCAGCTTCTACTTCCTTGTTGCCATTCTTACCAAGTCTTTGAACAGCAGCTTATTTTTTTTTTTTTAATGTTTCAGATACGGTGTAAATAAAATATCACTGTTGTTCTCTGTAGGCATTATCTTTGCTTTTATCTTGGTGATGATCTGCCCTTCCTCTTAGAGCTACTGACAGATCACTGGATCCCTTTTTTCCTGGCTGAGAGATTTGGAAGCCCACAATGGTAACTTCCATGTAGGGGTTAATGACAGTGGGAACGTAGATGGTTGGTTCAGGAATTGGTGGTGATAGGACAGACTCGGTGTGTGGCTTTTTAGAAGCTCTAAACAGAAGCAGCTTAGTACTGTGGTTTGTTCAGGAGCAGTAACTGGGTGCAGAATGGAAGGAACCCACAAGTTGGGAGTTGAACCTGGATCTAGGAGGTGGATATGGAATCTAGATAGGAGTCACATTCCCAGAAAGCAAACGTTGCTAAGAAACTCTAGCAATACCCTGTGGATAGAACTTAGGGTGAATTTTAAAGTGGAGCTAGCTGTTTAAAGACCAATTGTTATTAAATCAAATAAAAGTGAATAATGGTAATAGAATTGGTATTACCAACTTTTCTATACGGAGATTGGTATCTCCACATTGATAGAATAGGAGGTTGTTTTCATATGCTTTCAGTGGCTGATTGTACTCTTACTAGTGAGGCTTTGACCAGGGTAAGAGTCACCACAAACATGTAGCACAGAAGGCTGAGAACCTAGAGTGATTCCCTTGCAAAAATTGTTTCCTTCTATTTCTTGACCTTAAGTCATTTGAGAGTAAAGGGGAAAAAAAAAAGTGTGACTGGTGAAACTAGCCAGTGGGCCTTTCATTTATAAATTCAGTACATGTATTTACCCAATCTATATATAGGTATTTACTGTATCGTAGGCCCCGTACTAGGCGTTGGGGACTCAAAGGTGAATCTGATGCAGTCCCTAGGCCCTCTATACAAAATTATTTTGTATTCTTCTCTTAGAGGGCTGCCTTTATTATACGTGTCTGTGACATACAGCTTTGTCACCAACTCCTTTAGGGTTCTGTTGAGCCTTTAAGATCTGATACTTGGATTTCATATCCAGGCAAATGAGTTTCCTGACATTTATTTACTTCATTTTATTACTAGTCCGGGCTTATACTGTGCCACTAATAAAGGGCTTCATTTGCAAATTTAGCATCTTAAGGAAAGGATACCCATGATTGAAGGTATGAATCTCATTGTGCACATGTACTCCAGACTGGCAGTTTGGAAATTTTCTGTCCTCCAGACTGGTCATCTGTATGTAGAACAATCTGAAAACACATCACTACAGCTGGTAGTCAGTGCTGATGATGGAAGGGAGCATGGGAGTGGGAATGCAAACATAATGCAATATAATCACGAGATGACGGGTGTTAAGTTTATATTTCAAAACGGTTGTCCTTTGATCTGAGAATAGATACTGGTTGCCAAGTAAACTAACTAACTGTGTGGTTTTCTTGCTCATTCTATTGTGATTCTAACATCTCAGACCAGTCTTCCTAAAACAGTACCGCTGAGTTTTACTTACAGGTAAGTAATTACTTAGGTGTTAGGTGTTAGAAGTCAGTAGTTTTAACAGTATGATGTTTGCTAATACGTTAATTTAAAATAGGTGACTACATCTATACCAATTTGTAGTTAGGTGAACCACGCCTAATGTAGATGGTGTTAACAGATTTTAGTCAATTGGCTTATATTTGCCTAAGGTGGTTTCTTGACTATTCATCTTACTGCCCACGGTTTCTGCTCTTCATGCCCTACTGCCAGATTCGGAGAACCAGGGCATTTTATTGGCAAGAGATTTCTGTTGCCAGCCATCCACCTCGCCATTTGGCCAGTGTTGCCTGTGCATGGTTTTGCAAGAACTTTTTACATACGTGTCAGTAACACGGCATCCTGCTTTCCATATCGCCCTGCAGACTGCTTCTGCATTTATCACAGCAGTCTCTTCCTTTTTTGGGGGGATTTTTGGGGAAAGGGGAATTGAGGGTGGGAGAGGTTTGGAGAACTGTTTCATCTTTTAAAAATACATAAAATCCTTCTCAATTTCTATTGAATTCTTAGACCCTAAGGGAAGGGCAGGAAGTGTCAGAGTTGAGCAGGATTTTTAGGGACCGAAGTTGCTGTGAACTCCGTCAGGTTGCCTCCTCCTCCTGGTTTTGCAGTCGGCGATTTCACGTAAGACGTGCAAGTTAGGTGTCAGAATTTTTAAAACTGGAATATAAGGAAGTTTGTGTCAGATTCAGAATCCATTGTTTGTCTTGTCTTTATACAATAGAAAATAAGCTCTTTGGAAACATCTTGGTACTTTATTTTACTCGAACACGGCGGAGGTGTAAAAGTAGTGGGAAAGCCCATCTTTTTAGTGTTAGGAATTCCAAAAAGGTAGGTGAAGGGATGTTTACAGATTGTAGATTGGTTTATACTCAGGATGCCTCTTCTGTTGCCCATAGAATAAAGAATGCTAAGCCTGGATGATCATAAATATGTGATTTTTCTTTTATTATTTATCCCAAAGTAGAAACTCTGCTGAGGATTAGTCTGTATTATAATTCTGTTAACGTGTTTACTTTGTTTCCCTGCTGTCTTGGATAGCTATCAGATAGACTTTATTCCTTACTCTAAATTACTCCAAAATAATTTTGTGTAACAATTCAGAATTCAGATGGAAGGTGTTTTGAAAATAGATAAAGAATTTAAATAGAATTACTTATATATCCCTGAAGACTTTATCTATGTTTATTGTAAGAATTACTTCATGAAATATTTTGTTCCGTTATATGTAACATTATCTGAAGGGGTCCATCCATCTTCTCTAAAAATGTGCTTACCAGGTCTTCTTGACAGATAGTCTTATCAAGCTGTTTTAATTGCTTCCTCTCTACCGGTGGATGGATCAAAACCACCCTCTGCTGTAGCCTGTTTTTTTTTTTTTTTTTTTTCCCTGCCATGCGGGCTTTCCTTTTTTCCTTTTCTAGACTGTGGTACTTTATCTATGGAATATCCATCTAACCTCTGCCCACTCCCTGAGTACCCCAAATAGAACATCTCCAAATCCCGACCTCTCACTTATGCTATTTTCATTTGCCTTTCATTTGCTCAAGGCTGCTCGATGTAGTGCTGAGAGCTGAATCTGAACCCTGGAAATCCAGTTCTTGCGCTTTGGAATAATTGTGAGCCATGGGGCAATCACGCTCCCGTGACCCTTAACTTTCCTTATCTTAAGATAAAAGGATTGCTTTGCCTGAGCTTTAAGTTTCCTCCCTGTTCCTTCAAACTTAGCCCGTCCACAGTAGAACTCATCCACGTCCTCTCCCAAAAGGTGGTTTTTGTCCCTATTCTGCAAATGAAGAAACTGAGACCCAGGGAGATTGAATAAGTTGCACAAATCATACAATCTTTGTGTTCAGAACTTAGATATCTTCACTCCCTAGTCTACGGGTATTAACTGTTTCCGCACAAAAAGGCATTAAAGTGTGACGAGTCAAAAGATCCTATGTTACTTGATGATGCGTGTTGAGAGTGCACATGGAGTATTATTTCTTAAGCCCTTTGTCTTCCTCCAAAAGGTTATAGCTTGAATTTTCGGGGCTCTGAACCTTGGGCTGTACTGTCAGGAGATTGGTTTCTTCAATCCTGTGTTTACTGGTGGGATCATTCCTGATCTGGGTCAGTTGACCTGATGGTGTATGGTCTAATGATAAACAAAAAAGTACAGTCAGGTTTGACTTTGCAGTGTGATATTTGATACAGCTCTGGAAGTGCCTGGCTTTCTTCTACTACTGACCTTAATAGTGAGCCTTATCAAGCAAGTTGATTTTTATCACAGGATTAGGAATTAAAATGATTTTCTCTGACTGAAGAGAGCATTTTGAGGTAAGTCAGTGATTCATAGAAAACAATGCAGGGTTTAAAATTAGATACTTACTGGGGTGCCTGGGTGGCTTAGTTGGTTAACGTCTGACTCTTGGTTTCAGCTCAGGTCATGCTCACAGGATCGAACCCTGTGTTGGGCTACTCTGTCAGAGTGGAGTCTGCTGGAGATTTCTCTCTCCCTCCCCCTCTACACCTCCTCCCTTTCTCCCCAGTGCCCCTGCCCATGTGTGTGCAGGGGCTCTAAATAAATAAATAAATAAATAAATAAAATGAGGTACTTACTATCTGTAGGAAAAAAAATTACACAAAATTTTCTTAGCACAATATACTTCATGGCTTAGCTGTGAATTAGATATTGATTTAATAAATAATGGTGATAATAAGTATATTGGGAAGCTAAGACTTCCATATTCCATAACAAGAGATTTTCTGGTTTTGTAAGTAAAGTTTTATTGGAACACAGCCAGACCCATTCATGCAATAATTCATGAATAATTCATGAATTCATGTAATAATTTGCATATTGTCTGTGGCTATTCTCATGGCAGAATTGAATTGTTGCAACAGAGATCATATGGCTTGCAGAGTGTAAATGATTTATTATCTGGCCTCTATAAAGATATTTGCCACCTCCTATTCCACAGGAAGAAGCCAGTAGAATAGTGTTTAAACTATATTTTTCTAAAGATTTATTTATTTATTTATTTGGTTGATAGAGAGAGAACATTGCAGGAGGGAGAGAGACTCGCAAGCAGATTGCACTGAGCACCGAGCCTGACAGGGCTCCATCTCACAACCTGAGCCGAAATCAAGAGTCAGATGCTTAACAGACTGAGCCACCCAGGTGCTCCTAAAATAATGTTTAAAATAGGAAAAATCGGGGCACCTGGGTGGTTCGGTCAATTGAGCATCTGCCTTTGGCTTGGGTCATGATCCCAGGGTTCTGGGACCAGGCCCCACATCAGCCTTCCTGCCCAGTGGGGAGTCTGCTTCTCCCTCTCCCACTCCCCCTGGTTGTGCTCTCTCTCTCTCTGATAGAAAAATCTTTAAAAATAAATAAATAAAATTGGAAAATATCTAATAGCAGTATTAGCATATTTTGCAGAAATATTATGGACAGGAGTAGAAGGAATGGCCAAAGATCAAATGGTTTCCTCTGGGAAAGTGAATCAGGAATGGGGATGAATGGAGTCAGGGGAATACTACTTTTTTTTTTTTAAAGATTATTTATTTTAGAGAGAGTGAGCTAGTGAGAGAGCACAAGCTGGGGGAGTGGCAGAGGGAGAGGGAGAAGCAGACTCCCCACTGAGCAGGGAGCCTGATGTGGGGCCCCATCCCAGGACCCTGGGATCATGACCTGAGCTGAAGGCAGACGCTTAACCGACTGAGCCACCCAGGCGCCCCAGATTTTTTATTTACAAGTAATCTCTACACCCAAAGTGGGACTTGAACTTACAACCCTGAGATCAAGAGTCACATGCTGTACTGCCTGGGCCAGGCGATTCTCCAGGAATAGTACTTTTTTTGTGTTAAGCTTTAGATTATTGAATTCTTTTTTTAAAAAGATTTTATTTATCTATTTTAGAGAGAGTGTGCCTGAACAAGCAGTAGGAAGGGTAGAGGGAGAAAGAGAGAGAGAATCTCAAGCAGACTTCCCATTCATCGTGGAGCCCAACACAAGGCTTGATCTAATAACCTTGAGATCATGACCTGAGCCGAAACCAAGAGTGGGACACTTAACCCACTGAGCCACCCAGGTGCCCCTAGATTATTGAATTCTTAAGCTAAGTGCTTGTATTACTTTGAGAGAGTATGAATGAAGAATACTGAGAAATTTGAGTGGACTAGGAGAACAGAATAAACAGGAAAGGAAAAAAAGAGCCCACCAGTTATAGCGAGGAAAACAGGAACTCAAAACCTTTTCTTTAGTTTTCCCATTTACTCACTTACTCATTCCATAGATAATCATTCAGAAGTCCAAATATCAAGCTTGATATGATGGGACGGAGTTCCTTCCCAGAGGGCGCTTAAGCACTTACTAGATGATGCACCCGCAGACAGGGAAAACCGGAAGAGGTGATATCATGGTGGTAGAGTTACTGTTAATTATTAGTGCTTTTCACAAGATCAGTTTTCAGGGCTTAGGGAAGTTAGGTTAGACATCCCCGAGAACATGACACCAGAGCGGAGTTTTGAAGGATGAGACTAGAGAGGAAAGGCAGTGGAAGGATTTTCCAGATGGAGTTGGAAGCATAGCCTGAACAAAGATCTGAGCAAACAGGGCTAGTTTCACAACGTGCAAGCGTTCAGAATAGTTGGATCAATGGGGGAAGGTAATGTCAGAGCAGGAGACAAGGACCAGGGGCCAGATGGCTTATGCAGGGCCCTTTACTGTGAGAAATTTGTATTTCTGCAGACACTACAGAGATACGATCTAATTTTCTTTACACTTTAGGAAAACGTACTCTTGGTGCAATGAGGGATGGGATGAGGGTAGGAGGCATGAAGAATAAAGGCACTTAGGAGGCTATTTCAAGTTAAAAAAAAAAAAAGAGCCAAAAGAGTGGGAATAAATTAAAGTGGACTGGGGAAGAACCAAGGGATTCAGGAATTTTGAAGGAGTTAGGGGAAAGGGAAGGAGTTAAGGATGACTGAATTCTGGGCTGGGCGGCAGATTGTGGGACATTAGCTTCTGATGGGGGGCATAGAAGCAGGTGTGTATGTGTGCAAAGGTAGTACAGAGTTTGATTTGGAAAGAGTTGCGAGTTTTTTGTGCAATCTGTTGAACACCTAATTGGAACTGGCCAGGATATGGTTGGCTTTGTCCGCTTGGAAGTCAGGAGGAGGGCTTGGATTTGGGAATGCACAGGGGTCATGGTGTAGAGAGATGAAGTTTAGGAACTGAGTAGGGAACTCAGCAGGCCCCGGGGCTGGTAACAGTGTTGCACCCTGGGGACACTGACATTTAATAGGCCTTATAATAGGAGAAGCCTCGGGAGGAAGCTGAGCTTTGGAAGCCTGCAATCAGGAAAATCAGCAGAGCATGCCCTCCAAGAAACCAGTGAGATGAGAATTTTAAGAGGGGGAAATGGGCCATGGTTTAAAATGCTGCAAGACAGAATAGAGTCTAAAAATGCCCATTGGCTTTGGCTTCTAGGGAGTCGTTGCTAAGAGCAGCTTAGGGAAGTAATACGGGAAGAAGAGGAAATACAGGTGTGTGGGAGATTTGTTAGCATAGTTACTACTCTAGGATCAAGTTCAACCTGCGTCTTTGTTGAGGAGAGAACTGTAGAAAGAGAAGTTTAGTGGTGAGGAGCAGAAATGAGTCTTCCGTTGAGCAGACGTTCACGGAGCACCTGTTGTAAGCCCAGGACCTGCTGTCCAGACGCGGAGTTCAGCAGCAACAAAACAGGCCCCACGTTGGTGTGCGCGCGCGCACGGGGCTCATGGGTAATGCGTTTCTAATCAACGAGACATAATGTCAGGTAGCGACTAACAAGTGCCAGAAAGAAGCGTACGAAGGTCGAGAGTCGGGGGGTGGGGGCAGTGGTGTGTTTTCTATGCACTGGTTCGGGGGGGCATCACTGACAAGGTGACATTTGAGGAGAGAGACGTGAATGAAAGAGGAAGGACTAACTGTGCAGGAGTCCAGAGTCTGAGCTCGGGCTGCGAAGTGGGAGAGGAGGGACCCAAGTACTGATGGAAGGGCTAGTTGTCCTCAGGAGAGAGCCACCTTCCCCTGACGCTGGGGGGAAGCCCATAAGGGCAGGTAACACCACTGACTGCCGTGTAGCTCGTGTTCACCATGTGACAGACACTAGAGATTCTCATTCTCTTTAATTCTCCTCAATCCCTACGAGGTAAGGATTGTCACCATTTTACAGTGACAGAATAAAACCGGAAGAGGTTTTACCTAGCTCATCATTTACACTGCTTTTTGGCACCTCACACGCTTGCTGTCATCCTCCTCTAGATTGCTCCGAGCCAAGTGACAGATAAATTTGTGCAGTTTGTGGAGGGTGCCAAAGTTGTGAAGTGAGAAATTGAGGGGTGTCTCACCCATTGGACCCTGTTTATGGTCTAGAATGTCTGTCAGGCACCTTGGTAAGCGGTCCTTGGACAGGGCTCTCAGGAAGGTGCCATTACCCAAGACCTGTCTGCCCTTTTCATAAACTCTTCCCAGGTGAGTTGTTGTTGCCCGTGTTCCATTCCTTTCCGTTCTAAAATCCCCACCCTGTAATCGTGTGGGATCACCTTATTTGCACCTGCGGTTGTCAAAGCGGTTCTTACGAACCAGTATTAGGGCTGAGGGTGGGCATAGTTAGATTGTGAAAATACATATTCACTGTGGAAACTTTGAGGTGTATCTGATTTTTAAAATTGCTTCCCCTGTACTCTTTGGTCCAAAGGGCCTGATAGAGTTCAAGGGCTGGGAGCCTCTTGACAGCAAAGGTCCTTGTTCTTCCTGCGGTCAGATGTGTCTTGTGTTGTCCTTGTGAATATAGAGGACCGTGGGAGCTCTATGGCGTATGTGCACTTGTCTGCGTGTGTCAAACACATGTTCTTGAAATGAAATAGACCCCTGGGACTGAGCGGGGATTGCTGGGATGGCAGAATTCTCGAGGCATAATAAATATAAATAATTTCTGAATGAATGGTGGAATAGCGTGTACCTGATGTTTTATTTATTTTTTAAAGTGTCCATAACACAGCACAGAGGAACTTTGAAATGGCACAGGTGCGCTTGCAGAGTTTTTTAACTGGAGAGAGAGAGTAATAAAACAGAGTAGCTTTCAAAATGTTACTACTGAAACCTGGCACCCATTTTTCTTAACAGAAGCATTGTTAGTTGGGTGAGTATACGAAGGAATGGGAATTTTTACATTTGCTTTTTACATTGTTAGCAGGTTATCTTGTGAAGGTAATTAAATGCTACGTTCATACAAAAGCACTGAAATGCGGTGAGGAAAGCCGGAGTCCTGCCAGTTTTCTTATAATCCAGAAGGCATACACGTTATTTTCCCCCCTGTTGATGACTTTCCTGGTTTGCGCACAGTTAGGTGTTTCAGAACATGTCTGCGTTATCTTTCTAATTGAGTTGTGGGACCCCGATGTTACTTTGTTCTTTGTTGCGGCCGAAGGATCTGCTCACCACTTTGGAGTGAGGGCAGCACAGCCTCAGAAGCTGGGATTCTAGGTGGTACTAGAGGTGGTATTGTGTAGAAGTACGTGCTTTGGCTTCTATTTGTCCGTCCGTTCCTGCTCCATAAAATTTAGTCTTGCAAAAAGATGACATAGTTTTAGTTTTATATTTTTTAAACGTGTGCCATTCAAGGGAGGTAAAAAAGTAGAAGTAATTTGAGGCGGTGCTTTGTAAATCACTAGATACTATTTGGAGAAATAAAAGTCAGTAAATGCTTACTGAACACCTGATGTCGTCGACAATGTCTGCCATTTTGTAGGGGGCGACATGCTGGTGTGCGGCAATCCATCAGGGGGTTGTAAAGGATTTCACAGTAATAACGGGAGGTTTGTCAAAGCTTCCTCTAGTGAACGAGAGCCGTTGTTCTTACAGTAACCTCATTCCCACTCAGATTTCACACCCTCGTTCTCTCTCTCTCTCTCTTTCTCAGAGGATGGGGTGGGGTTACCTATGCAGCGTGAGTATCAGTAAAGGTGCCAGTAGTAGGATGTTGCCTGTGAACAAATCAGCAGTGGGGAGATTTGGTTTAGAGTCCTTCACTACCTCTTTTTCTCGAAGCTTTCTCTTTGCTGGGTATTTAAGCCATACTTGGGTGAGGCCACCTCTTCCCTCGTCTCTCCAGCTTGTGTTCTTCTTCCCTCTCTGACGGGCTCAGGTCCAGTGATGACACTGGTGGGCCTGTGATCCTCGAGGCCCCCTCCATTGCCCGGGCTCCGCTGTGATAGGCACGTTCACACTTCCCACCCCCTCCTTGCATTTCTTCCGAGGCCCAGCTTTATTTTCTACTGGCTTATTTCTTCCCATGTATTCCTTAAAGTGGAATCGGCAGATAAAAGGGCTCAACAGTTTATAGATCTAGTGGCACCTTGCCTGAGTGCTCTTCAGAAAGCCTGAAACAATTAGGGAAGTGCCATTAGCAATGATAAGTTGGACCTGTTTTCCGCATGTTCTTGGCAGTGCTGTGGCCCCGCTTTTGTGCATGCTAGTTAGTCATACTTAATCAGAAACTGTTTTATGATGGCTCTACTGCATTATTCTTTAGATGTTAAAAAAATTATTTTTATTGGCATTGGTGGGGTTTTCTGTAGTTTTTTAAATGATTGATTTTCATTTTGTTGGGCAGAATTTTGAGTACTTGTGTCCAATTATTGATAATATTCCTTTTCTTTCTTTTTTTAAAGATTTTATTTATTTATTTGAC
The DNA here is from genome assembly GCA_028534135.1 of Potos flavus. Lineage (NCBI taxonomy): Eukaryota > Metazoa > Chordata > Mammalia > Carnivora > Procyonidae > Potos > Potos flavus. Next base: position 106,393,881 of record CM052885.1, on the reverse strand, counting down.
AGAGAGAGACTTGGCAAGAGAGGGAACACAAATAGGGGGAGTGGGAGAGGGAGAAGCAGGCTTCCCGCTGAGCAGGGAGCCCAACGAGGGGCTCAGTCCCAGGACCCTGGGGTCGTGACCTGAGCTGAAGGCAGACATTTAACGGACTGAGCCACCCAGGCGCCCGTATTCCTTTTTTATTAGCTGAAATTTATTTTTCCAGCTTCTTTCTTCATTTCAGAATTTCTGGCCATTTGTGATGACTGAGAATGCTGATAATTTGAAGTTGACAACAGATAAAGGAGATAAACCTGTGCTAACATAATTTACCTAGAGCTGACTCCAGTATGATGAATATTAGGGGTAAAATTCTTTTAACTGTCCTGGTTAAGAGCGCTTACCATTTCTATGGAATTCATGGTTTTCTTGAAGTGACTGTTTGTTTCATCAAATGCTAATCCTCACAGCAGTTCTTAGAGTCATCATTTCCTAACTGGACTTTCTGTTTTCCTGATTTGGCCGATTCATCTCTGCCCTCTTCCCTTTCCCCCTGACTCTGCCCATTTTGTAGCTTGTTAGCTCCTTGGATGCTATGTTGTTCGTAAACAGCAACATCCTGGTAGCATTTTATGTTTCTTCTTATAGGAAATCCTTCTGACTCTTGGAGGAAAAAACCTAAGTGGACAGACGTTAAACTGATAAACTGTAATTGTGGCCCCAAGGATGCTTGGAATCACAGATCCTTCATTTTTTTCAGTTTGCATCAAACATCATGAACTCACTTAAAAAACAATCCATCATACTTTAATCTTCAAGTTCTGTCTACTGCCTACACATCATGTTCATTGGGATATAAGAAATAATTATGAACATAAGGATAATTATGTGCCTCTGGGATGGTTTCCTGAGGGAGTGGTGTTCTGTAGCTCTGTGGGATGTCCAGGAAATCAAAGTACACAATAAACACGAGGCAGTGTCTACATCTGGGCTAGAAGTGGGAGCTGAAATGCTGGGATCCCTCCCTTGTTTGTATATGAGGAAGGTGAGAGCTTTAGACCTGAGGTACTACTAGTTAGTGATTCAGGCAGCCCCAAATTCCAGATTTCTTAGACTAGGGTTCTTTCTGGTTCCCGGGATGCTCCAAAGCACCTCTGGACCTCTAAAGCTAGGCTCTTATTGTTGTGGTCCTCAAAAGTCATTTATAAGATAAAGTTCGATGTCATCATGGGTGTAATGTTTGGGGCGGAGATGGGGGCTTAAATCTGGGTGCAGTAAAATCAGTCATTTAAAACTCATACCAAATATTGGAATGGAACTTATTTTGTCAAATAACATTTGCACATGGTTTAAAACATCAGATAATATAAAGGGGCATGTGGTGAAATGGTGGACTGACCTGTCCTATCTCACAGCAGCTCCCTTCTCTGGCCTTCAGGAGAACTACTTTTAACTCTTTTAGCTCTCTTTTTTTTTTATGGTGTATATTTCTATTTCTTAATTTTTCAGTTCTGACATGATTTATTGATTTCCTTCCAGAAGAAATGAGAACTTGTTTTTACTCTGTCTTCCACCCCTCTCAGTATAGTCACATCATTATTTTAGATTCCTCTTTTAGTTTACTATGTGATTTAATATGCCAGCATCTTTTATAACCTACTTTACCTACAAAGATAGTGTCTTTTTGACTCTACCTATCTGAAGCAATAAATTAGGGTTTGGGATAGGGTTAGATAGGGTTAAGACCATACTGGGGGGCAGTGGCGGACAACACTTGGGTGGCTCAGTGGGTTAAGCATCTGCCTTCAGTTCAGGTCATGATCCCACAGTCCTGGGATCTAGTCCCACATCGGGCTCCTTGCTCAGCGGGGAGCCTGCTTCTCCCTCTGCCACTTCCCTTGCTTGTGTTCCCTCTCTCTGTCAAATAAATAACATAAAATCTTTAAAAAAAAAAAAAAAAAAAAGACCATACTCTTGGGGCTGGCTGTTGACTATTATTACATGATTGTAAATGTTCTGTAGAAGCAACCTCATTTCTGTGTTTTCTTCATGGGTCACAGTTAATCCTGAGGTCACCTTAAATGTTTCATTTTGTATTTTACCATAATCCTTGCCTTTTTTTTTATGTTTTACAGATAGAAGTATCTTCCTTCAATAGATGATAATGAAAATACAAAAGAAAGAGAAGCAGGTAAGTGATCACATATCTTGAAGTGAATGCACCCAGCCTACGCTCTTTGGTGCTTCTTTACCAGGAACAGGTGCTGGCAGTTAGGGCTTATCTCCTAGCCTCTGGCGGTTACCCTGCTGCTGCTTTTCCCGTTCTCCACCTGGTCACTGAGAGCTCTCTTCTGAATGACTTAATCTTTACTTATGCTCGGGTCCGCTCCGTATAGGAATAAATAAGTATAATGAAAACCGTAAGTCAAAATATTATTTAAAATTAGCTACATGGAAGAGAAATTTTTCTTCCCTTGGAAGAGCTTTCCAAGATGTGGCCAATTCTTTATAGTTTTATGTATTTATCATTTTGGATGTTTGGTTAATCTAAAAGCAATCTCATTTAGAAAATTCATACTCATAATGACCCGTGGAAGTTTCCTCCTAGACAAAATAGTGAACTAATTGGAAGGATGTGAACACCAGCTCTTTGGCATTTGATTTCTTGAAGGGGAGGAGAATTGATAAAAACGTTTGGCGTGCGTGACCCATCCTGCCAAAATCTTTTCCTTGGCTGATACTTCTGGTTCCATATTCAGAGGAACCCAGAGATCCCACCCAGTGTGGCTCAGGGAGGAGAGGCTCTGTCTCTTGGAAACAGGCCGTCCCTGAAGGGCTGGTTTTCCTTTTACAGAATTGAATGGCAGTCCGGGAACTGGGGATATCTGAACCCCTGCCCTTCACCGAGACTCTGTGCAAAGAGGTTGGGTGAGATCAGCCACTCTGCTCTCTGCTTCTAGGGAGCACTGACTGGTCAGATACAGGGCGACCTAGGGATATGGTTACAAGGATTAGTCTCTGTTCTGTCCCAGTGGATAGGTCCTTGTGAAACCAAACCAAAACAAATTGTTTTAGGAAATAATCGACACATCTGCTGCCAGTTCTCAAAAGGAAGAGCTATGACTAAGCACTGTCCCCACACTGATTTCTTCCTGTCCCGGCTCTCGAGCGTCATCAGCTGGTCGACAAACACTACAGCGAGTGCAGTTCCATCTGCCGGGAATTTATCCTGTGGAGGTACTCAGACAGGTGTCGACTGGGTGAACGAAGATTTTCACCGCTGCTTTGTTTATAGCGCAGAAATGGAAAGGAACCTACATGTCCATCAAAAAGGGGACTTTTTATATCATAGCATAGCCACCTAGTGGAATATTAAAATCTCTGTTAAAAAGAACACATGACTGAAGAGAACCCCAAGCCTTCAAAACTATCATCATTTGTGATACATGGGCAGGTTTATATCTCTTAAAACATTCTGCATATTTAATGTTTTAAACATTCTTTAAGGTAAGCTTTTATTTCAGTAAAAACGCTTTTTTTTTTAAAAGTGATCTCTGTACCCAAGGTGGGACTTGAACTCATAATCCCTAGATCAAGAGTCTCATGCTCGAGCAACTGAGCCAGCCA
>CM052885.1:106313224-106389778 GCA_028534135.1 Potos flavus | reverse complement strand
TTCCTTCCTTCCATCCTTCCTTCCTTCCTTTCTTCTTTCTTTCTTTTTCTGTTTTTTTATTATTCTTTTTTATTTTATTTTATTTTTTCAGTGTTCCAAGATTCATTGTTCATGTACCACACCTGGTGCTCCATGCAATACGTGCCCTCCTCAATACCCACCACCAGGTTCACCCAACCCCCTACCCCCACCCCTCCAAAACCCTCAGTTTGTTTCTCAGAGTCCACAGTCTCTCATGTTTCATCTCCCCCTCCGATTTCTCCCAATTCACCCTTCCTTTCCTTCTCCCAATGTCCTCCATATTTTTCCTTATGCTCCACATGTAAGTGAAACCATATGATAATTGACTCTCTCTGCTTGACTTATTTCACTCAGCATAATCTCTTCCAGTCCCGTCCATGTTGATGCAAAAGGTGGGTATTCATCCGTTCTGATTGAGGCATAATATTCTGTTGTATATATGGACCATATCTTCTTTATCCATTGTCTGTTGAAGGGCATCTTGGTTCTTTCCACAGTTTGGCGATTGTGGCCATTGCTGCTATGAACATTGCCTTACCATGTTTCTAAGGTGTTAGAAGTAACAGCAAATAAAATGTCCACTTTTTAAAAACCCTCATTCCTATCAATTCATTTTTCCTCTTCTCTGGAGGAGGAAAACGACATGTAAAATGTGTTCCGATCTTGAAAAATCCTCATTTCCTTGTCCAACATTTTATCAAGGTAAATTAAACTGAGATGAAAGATTTTACAAGTTAATCAGAACTTAGTAGTAAGTAATCATACTTATTAACCAGAAAGGCACAACAGGAGTAGTGTGCTAAGGAAAAAGGTTTAGAGATTGACTCTGTATTGCCTAAAGAAGTGTTGCAAGGAAAATAGACTTTAATAAAATATTTAAAAATGAGTCACTCGGGTGCTATAGTCTTTTATCTATATCAAAAAATAAACTTCTTCTACTAAGAACTATATACATTGTAATCTCTAAGAAGACGAAGCAGTATTAGGCAGAGAAACATTTTGCTAGAGGAGTAAGATGTGAACTCTAATCACTGCTAACCCTTGTAGCACTACTGTTGTGGAACAGCTAGAACTACTTTGTAAGGGGAAGAGCTGTAGTTCATGTTAGTGGTAACAAACGTTTGATAAGGAAGTACTGATTGTTATTCATCCCAGCTCCTTGCATGGTACTGAGAGAAGTACAAGGTATGGTTAATATCATTTGATATATGATATGGGGTAAGAGGGTTTTTGGTGCACATATCCAATGTAGAGGAAAGTTCATGAGCCCGAGTGCAACAGGAATAGGTAATACCATGAATAGGATTAAAACCTGGAGCCGTGGGGCGCCTGGGTGGCTCAGTGGGTTAAGCCTCTGCCTTCAGCTTAGGTCATGATCTTAGTGTCCTGGGATCGAGCCCCGCATCGGGCTCTCTGCTCAGTGGGGAGCTTGCTTCCTCCTCTCTCTCTGCCTGCCTCTCTGCCTGGTTGTGATCTCTCTCTCTCTCTCTCTCTCAAATAAATAAAATCTTTAAAAAAAAAAAAAGAAAAGAAAAAAGAAAACCTGGAGCTGTGACCAGGAGGTTAACCCAGACTTGCAGTAGTTAGGAGAGAACCTTCTCTCCAAACCCCATGACCAAAAGTCAGATCAGTAGAGCCCCTTATTCTGAGACTTCTAGAAAATGAAAAGGTGTGGCGGGAAGCGTTTTCTTCAGGTATATGGTGGGAATCTCAAAGACCTTCAGATTATTAGACCCTGTTTCCTTCTCTAGAGTGAATGTGGATGTAATTTGTTCACTAAACAAATATTTGTTGAGTTTTTCCAGCAGTTATTCATTAAAAAATATTTGAGGGTCTGCGTGGGGCCACCTACAAAACTAACTAAAAGTTAGGTTTTCTTTTCTTAAAGTTTAGTCTGGTTACAAACAGGCAGTTACAGTAGGGGGCGGCAGAGGCCTCCAAAGAGTCAGGGTTCTGCACTGCGGGTGGAGGAGTGACGCTGTGGATCTGGAGAGTATGGAGGTTTGGGGCATGTCAGCCCCACCAAAGAATCTGAGAATGTTTCATTCAAAGAGATGGTGTCTTCTGGGTAGAGCCAGGTTTAATCACTTTGTTCCTGAGGATCCAGGAGGAAAGCTTGGGAGGGAAGAGAGTGGTATATGGTTGGGTTTGGGAAGGTGAAACATGAGAGTAAAGGAGAGTGGAAAGGCCTGGAGTGTGGAGTGCTAAATTTTGGGTGGTGACCAAAGATAAACTAAGATAAGAGGCGTGGTAGATTGGGGTAAGTAGTTGAGTAAACATCTGACTCTTGATTTTGGCTCAGGCCGTGGTCTCTGGGTTGTGAGATCAAGCCCTGTGTTGGGCTCTGCGCTCAGTGTGGAGTCTGCTTGGGATTCTCTCTCTCCTTCTGCCCCATTCCTCTCCCCCACCCCGCCTCACTTGCACTCTCTAATTAAATAAAATCTTAAAAAAAAAAAAAAAGCATGGTGGATTTAGCTGGCCATCAGATTCCCAAATGAATTGGTCCCAGATGTGCTCTGGGCCGGGGGGGGGGGGGGTGTTGGTGAGAACTCCCCTCCATAAGATGGTGTGTACCACCAATATAGATCACCAAATAATGACCCACAGTTCAGAATAGTGAAAGAATAGCAAAGTTGATCATATGGATGAATTAATAATTCATTCCTTAGACTTTTCAGCATCACACTGCAGAGGATCTTAAGATAAGAGCTGATACCAGTCCGATCTTCCTTTTGGCAGTCACTGGAAGGCCTTTTCAACATGCCTAAAGAGGGAGTGTTAGTAAATTGCTTAGTAGAACCAAGCTTTTAAACAGCCTCACCCTGGAGTCATGTTTCAAAAGGACTTAAAATGGACCTTACCCAAATTCTTCCTCCTCCAAAGAAAGGAAAGAAATCTGAGCATTGACTGCTTTGCTCTATCTTTTGATGTAACCTTGACAGATTTTTTTGTTGTTGGCCCTAATTTGTTCTGTATTCTGAAACATACTTGAGAAGCCTGAGCACGGTGATGAGGATGGTAAAAGAACGTTGACTCATTTCATATGAAGTATGATGGATGAAACTAGGATTATGTAGCCTAAAGAAGAGAAGGTTTAAAAGCATCCTGTGAAGAAAAGAAATTAAATGTATCTGTTGCTGGACCTGTGGATGCGAATGGTCACATGGGGAGCATTACTGGAGGGCAGGCAAGGTACTTGGAAAGTACTGTTTTCTCTCTCTCCTTACTCTTCCCTGTCTGCATCTAAATTTAATAATCTGCCTGCCCCCGGGTTTTGTTACTGCCTGGAATTAACAAGGTTTAGATTGACTTTGCAGATCTGGAGACGTTAAATCTCTGAGACTCTTGAAACAGTATAAGAGAAAAATGGCCCCCACTCCCTGGTTTTAAATGCAAAAATGTGATAATAGAGGTAGGGACTAAGAATGACAGATTCTAGGACTGTGGCAAGAGGGAGTTTGAAGTTTGCACATCTGTCCACCACTCTTCAATCCTTAATTTACCAGCTTCTCAGCAGCACTGGATGCCTGTAATCATTCTGTCTGGAAGTGCTCTCATCTTCTGGCATCTGTGATACCACACTTTCTTACTTTTTTCCCTTCTATGTCACTGACCTGATTGCTCTTTCTCACCCTCTCTGTAGGGTCTTCCTCTGGGGGGATCCTTAATATTAGTGCTTGTCAGGTTTTGGTCCTGTTCTTCTTCTTTGTCCATTCTTCTCTGATTCATTCTTGTAGAAATGTCTTTTGGAGGGAGTGCCTGGGTGGCTCAGTTGTTAAGCATCTGCCTTCTGCTCAGGTCATGATCCCAGGGTCCTGGGATTGAGCCCCCACATCGGGGTCACTGCTCATGCTTTCTCTTTCTCTCAAATAAATAAATAAGCAAATAAATAAAATCTTTGAAAAAAGAAAGAAAGAAATACCTTTTGGAAATTACACTCGAGAGCCTCGTGGACACCTCTACCTGCATTATTCTTAGATGCCTTGAAACTGACCTCTCCTCCTCCTGGCGCTAACCAGCTGTGACTACGTGAAGAGCCACATCAGGGTCCGAATGCTTGCTCTGTCATCCAGAGCACAGCACTCCTGGATAAAGAGGGGTTGAATATTCTAAATGGAGGAGGGAACACAGAGGGGACACACAGACACAGTTGGACATTGTTCATGGGTCTTGCTCACCCAGCACAGCTTGCTTGCCAAATGACTGAGCCCAGTGCAATGGCAGTAAGGTGAGGAAATGTGGGTTTTCGTCTTTAGTCTATCCCATGGTCAGATAACCGTAGGAAATATTCTTTCAGAAGAAAGTGAAGGTGAAAGAATAAGACAATCCTAATTTTAATTGGAAAATAACTTTTGCCACCTGAAAATGTCTGCAAACCGACTCATTAATAATAGTTAACAGATGGGGTGCCTGGGTGGCTCAGTGGGTTAAAGCCTCTGCCTTTGGCTCAGGTCATGATCTCAGGGTCCTGGGATCGAGCCCCGCATCGGACTCTCTGCTCAGTGGGGAGCCTGCTTCCCCCTCTCTCTCTGCCTGCCTCTCTGCCTACTTGTGATCTCTCTCTGTCAAATAAATGAATAAAATTAAAAAAAAAATAGTTAACAGATCTTATTTTCATTTTTATTATTTAGACTTTTAAAAAAGTCGTAAGTTCTCAAACGTAGATAAGCTATTCTGCTCATTTTTATGTTGAGCTAATTTCTTGACATTAAGTAAGTCTAAGCATAGAACATTTTCATCTTCCTGCTGGAGAAGATGGAAGACGGTGAGGCAGACAGCAGCAGGAGCTGGGCCTCACTCACCACTGGGTCAAAGACACACCAAAGCACTTTGGAATGGAGGGCGTTTGGGGCCCTTTCCGACCAGAGGGCAATAAGCACTCTCTTTGCCCAGCACTCAGTCAAGTGTGTGCACAGTGCTGGTGCCTCTTGTATTCTGCCTTTGGTTCCTGAACCGTGGTAATTTGGAGGAGTATGAATTGTCTTGCAAAAAAGCTTTTCCTGTTCATTATTAAAGTCTTTTAAGATTTTTCTATTACATATATGTGAAAATATTTTTATTACAGGTATTGCAAAAGTAATATCCTTGTTACTGAAAATATAGATGTCTAGGGAGAAAAATTAAACAACCAAATTTGCACAGCCTCAAATGATGACTGTTAACTTTTTGTCGATTTTCTTCCATTCTTTCTTCTATACAGAGGAGTTTGTTGTTGTCATTTTTGTTTACATGTTGTCATTTTGTCATTTTTGTTTACATTTTTCTGTTTTTCAAATTGAAAATACTCACTTCATTCAATAACTGTATGATTGAGTTTTACCATAAGCCACAGAGATTGGGGAATACCTCAGTTACTGCCTTGTGAAGCTTACGTTCTAGTCATAGGAGACAGATGGAAACAAATAATAACTTTCAGAAACTTATAAAGAAAGAAGTGAATGTTACCCACAGTCCTATCACCCAGAGATAATGATGGTTAACATCTGGCATGTGTCCTAAATTTATTTTAAAAAGCTAATGTTGAAAAATAGCATTTTTAAAAAACAAAAGTGGGATTAGATCATAGATTTTTTTCCCCCACTTTCCAACATGTGGACTTTTTTTCAATGTTAACTAAAACTTTGTAGTTAATAATAATATAATACAATACAGTAATATAACAATGGCTGCGTAATACTGTTCCATATAATGGATGTGCTGTTAATGTAAACATTTTACTAAAGGTTGACAAATGGGTTATTTATAGTTTTTTCCCATCTATTAGAGATTATGTATCAGATATTCTAAGTCTTTGGAGAACCTAAATGTTTCCTTAATTTCTGCTGTAAAAGAGAAATCGCTCAGTTTAAAAGCATATCCACAATTAAAATTTTGGTATTGTTACTGTACTCCCCTGCAAAAGACTTTTTAATAATTGATGGAACTGTCAGCCATGTCCGAGAGGACCATTTTCGATCTGTTCTTATATTGGATTTTTAAAAATTGAGATATAATTCACATTCTGTAAATTCTATTATATTTTTAAGTTGTGTAGTTCAGTGGTTTTTAGTATAGTCACAAGATTGTGTAAAGATCACCACTATTTGATTCCAGAACATTTTCATCCCCCCCAGAAGAAACCATATGCCCATTAGCAGACACTCCTTATTTCCTCTTCCCTCAGGCCCTGGCAACTACTAATTTACTTCTTGTCTCTATGGATATGCCTATTCTGGGCATTTCATATAAATGGAATTATATAATATGTAGTCTTTTTGTACCTGGCTTCTTTCATTTAGCATAATGTTTTCAAGGTCTATCCATGTTGTACCATGGGTGATCTTCTTCTTCTTTTTTTTTTTTTAAGATTTTATTTATTTCTTTACAGAGAGAGAGAGAGAGATCACAAGTAGGCAGAGAGGCAGGCAGAGAGAGGGGGAAGCAGGCTCCCCGCTGAGCAGAGAGCCCGATTCGGGGCTCGATCCCGGGACCCTGAGATCATGACCTGAGCCGAAGGCAGAGGCTTTCACCCACTGAACCACCCAGGCGCCCCATGGGTGATTTTCTTAATTAGAGTCTATTTTGACTTTCAAGTACTTGAATGATTCTTGGAGGAATAACCCTGGTTTGTCCTTGGACCTCTGTTTGGGAACCATTGACCTGGGCCATAATCTCTCCATTAGTTCTTAAATCCTTTACAACTGACCCAAATCCAGTTTATCTGGATTCATATCTTTAAGTGTCTTTTCCAGGAATATCATAGGTTGCTAATTTTGAGTCAAATAAGTGGGTTTTATTGCTAACAGTGCAGTTTATGAGCTAGTGTTGTCGAGTGTTTTTTTTTTTTTTTTTTTTTATCAGTTGGCCTCTCTCCATTTCATCCTGTGTTCTAGGTGCTCATCTCTATTTAGTAAATTGTCAATATAATGTGAAATATTGTTGGTACTGTGGTCTACCATCGCCAGTCTGTTCCCTTTAGGGCCATTTTCCAAGTGGTGATTTACTGTCCTTCTTGGTAGAGGCTGAAAAAAGTTTATTGAGGCTCTTTGCCTCTTCTCCATTGACCTTGAGACACATGGAAGAAATATTTTTTGTTAAATTTTTTAATCCTCAGCAGATATCTTTTCCAAGCCCCCCAACAAGGTGCCTTAAAACATTTCTGGTGGGTTATTGACTTTGGGGATTTAATTTTATTTTTTTCAATACTAATATCTTCTTCTTGGGATGCTTCTTCCTTTTTAACATTTGACTAATTGTGCTGCATTTCTTGGGGTTCTCTTCTTCCTGTAGGGTGTCCCTGCTTTGCCACTTCTTAGGAATATAACCTTTTTAAAAAAAATATTTTATTTATTTATTTTCCAGAGAGAGAGAGAGTACAAGTGCACAAGCAGGGGGAGCAGCAGGCAGAGGGAGAAGCAGGCTCCCCTCTGAGCAGGGAGCCCGATGAGGAACTCGATCCCAGGACCTGGGGATCATGACCTGAGCCGAAAGCAGACGCTTAAACAATTGAGCCACCCAGGCATCCCAACCTTTTTTTTTGTTGTTGTTAAGATTTTATTTGATTATTAGAGAGAGAAATCACAAGCAGGGATGGGCGAGGGGCAGAGCAGAAGGAGAAGCAGACTCCCTGCTGACCAGGGACTTGACTCTGGGCTTGACACAGGGCTCTATCCTGAGATACCTGAGCCAAAGGCATACCTTAACCTTCTGAGCCACCCAGGTGCCCTGGAATATGACCTTTTGACAAGTTACTTCATCTCTCTGACCTGACTATCTTATCTGTAAAGGGGGGCGGAGGGAGCAGATAACTATTTGTGATTCCTCAGAGTAGAATTGCTGGGATGTCAACTAGTTACATGTTTACGTTTATAAAGAACTACCTGACCTTTTCCCAAGAAAACACAGAAGGGGAAACAAACATGATTGTATAGGCCAAGTCTATTTAACATTTCTAAAGAAGTCCAATCACACTGGTCTTGTGGCCTAGCAATTATTATGATTTCCTGGGATAAATGTCATACAGTGCTCAAGTGCAGTGAGCACTAGCTTTTGGCCAGAAGGTCCAGATCCAAGTTCCTCCACTCACTAGGTGTATGTCTGTGGGTACATCACCTAACATCAGTAATCTTCTCTTTGTGTCTTTACACTAATCTTTCAGGATTGTTGTAAAGATAGAGATGTCAGGAACCATGCTTTGTATAATTCCGAGTGTATCCATATGATACATGTCCAATAAATGTTAGCTGTTGATATTGTTACTGCCTAGTGATTGAATATCCAGTTTCCACCACCTACCTCCATCTGCCTCTGCTTTGGAGGGCCCTAGCCTACAAAAGATAGACCTTGAAATAAGATACGAGTTGAAAAGAGGGTCCCACTTTTATCTACAGGGAGCTGCCTTGGTGGAATTAGGTCTTGAATATGTCGTCTTTGAAAGCCTCTTTAATAAACTAACTTGTATCTCTTGCTTTTTTAGTGTGTCCACCCTTGCATGCTAAGCAAAAACTTGTTTCCTGAGGGTCAAGTGTCTCTGGCACAGAATTTAGTAATATCCCAGGGATGGCTGTGTCCTCTCAAGGTCTGAGCCTCACCAGCGTACCTATTACTGCACTCTTGGGTTTCTTATTGCCTTGCTTTTTTCTTTTTCTGTTCTTTTTTTCTTTTTATTGTGGTAAAAAGTGTAGCATAAAATCTACCATCTTGACCATTTTCTTGTGGTGATTTTAAATTCCTTTTAAGTTTGTTTAGCTTGTCCTTTTGCTAAGCCATCCTAAGTACTGAATCAGGAGTGAGGTAGTCAAACTGAATTATTTTGTTTTATTTTCTTTACCTTTCTTTCTCTTTCTTTCTTTCAAGTACTGAGTGCTGCCAGAATGACCCATTCTTTCTGGACTTAGGCTTGTTTATGACACTGGACTTTATTTATGATAAAGATCCATTTTCTTTCATCTTTTTCTCCTGGGATTCTCAATGTTATGTTTGGGAGTATTGGACTAGGGAAGGGAGCTAGAAACACAGAAGGGGAAACATGCAGCTGAATTTTGCACTCCGTCACTCCCAGGGTGGGCCAGGAAGTCTGAGCACAGATTGGGTAACCAGAACACTGGAGGGAAGCCACGCCACCTAGGCAAGTGTCTATGCCCTTTAGCACACACCAAGCCTCTTGTTAGGGGAGCAGACTAGTTACAAATGGTGCTGTTTCTAAGCCATTATGCGAAGATGATTGTAGCCAGCTTCCTGGAAAGCCTGCGTGTCCTTCCCAGGCTCTCCTACTTAAATTATTTCCTGAAACAAGCACCCACATTATTGGATTATTGCCAACCTTAGCTTGGTTATGAAATGACAGATGTACTCTGTGATACCAGACCTGAAAGTCTCAGATGTGACTTCTGCTTCCAAAGGGATGTTTCCTGAAAGTGGCCACCTTGGGAAGCTGTACCTTTATTTAATGGTGCTCAAAAACAGCTTCAGAACTTCCTTCAGCTTCTGTGACACATTCTTTCTAATGGCCTCTATCACAATAAAGCTTTCTCCTCTATGGGCAGGGTTTTTTTGTGGGGTTTTTGTTTGTTTGTTTGTTTGTTTTTGCAAGTGGCCAAAGGTTATTTGGTGCTGCGTCTGAGGGCTTAGATGATCATACAGGGGAAAAATAAAAGATGTAGGTTTGAATGATCCAGGTTTTCTTATTGAAAATCAAACCAGCTGAATGTTGATGCAGCTTGAAAATAAGTGAGAGCAAAGATTTGGGGAAATCAGCACCACTCTGAATTTGCCCCTGTAGCCTTGCCATCCGGTGATACCACTTTTATTTATGAGCACATTTGAGCAAAACTTCTGTGTGCTCATGTGAGAAATGCCATTCTGGGTCAACAGTGTGCCTAGGATCTAAAGGTGCCTGTGGGACATCATTGTTGCCTGTTCTAGCCATGGGACTTCTAAGGTGTTTCAGATTTTGGCACATAACATGGAAATCCTTCAGAGTGGTAGGGTTTTGGTTTTTTTTCAAACATACGGATTTTTTATATGCTAACAGTGGCTTGGTGCGGGTCCACAAAGGCAAAGGCAAACACAGAGTGTGTCCTGGTTTCCACGGTCTCTCCAAGATGTAGCACACGAAGAACTAACATATGGTAGGAAATCAGTAAATGCTGAAGAGATCCATGCATTCAGACGTTGTAACACTTTAGTCTGAAGCATGCAATGGAAAAGTAATATGCTTGTTTCTCTCTCTTTTACAGTTGTCAAATTTAAAAGTTCTGAATCACTCCCCAATGTCTGATGCCTCTGTCAATTTTGACTACAAATCCCCCTCCCCGTTTGACCGCAGCACTGATCAGGAAGAGAAAATCGAAGATGTCGCCAGTCACTGTCTGCCTCCAAAGGATCTGTATGTGGCCGAAGAGGAAGCAGGGACCCTTTTCCCTAGGAAAATGACGTCCCATAATGGAATGGAGGACAGTGGAGGGGGAGGCACTGGAGTAAAGAAGAAAAGGAAGAAAAAGGATCCAGGAGAGCAAGAGGGTACAGCAAAGGGAAACAAGGACAGGGAGCCCAAGCCAAAGAGGAAGCGAGAACCTAGAGAGCCAAAGGAACCCCGGAAGGCCAAGGAGCCCAAGAGGGCCAAGGAGCCCAAGGAGCCCAAGCAGAAGGATGGAGCCAAGAAAGCGCGGAAGCCCCGGGAGGCCTCGGGCACCAAGGAGGCCAAAGAGAAGAGGAGCAGCGCCGACTCCATAGCCAGGACGAAGTCCAAGAAGGCCAGGTGCGTCTCTTCCCCTGCTCTCTGCACACTTGGCTCTGCCTACACAGAATGGTTTGCCTTTGGCCTTACTCCAGCCCCTGGACATAGCTCTCCTACTTCATCCAAAATGAACCACTTTCTCACCTCCTGATGAGAGAAAGATAACCTCAGTACCGGCCCTGCCATTGCTTACATTCCTTTTGGATTAAGAAGAATTAAAACATATTTGCACATACAGGGTGTAAGGGAAGGGACGTCCGAGGTATGACACAGGGAGGGCAGTGGTTTGGGGGACAGCAGCAGCATGGAGTGGTCGAGGAGCAGCTGTGAGGACAGTGCCCAGTCCCGGGAATCGGTGCGCGGGCAGTCTGGGAGAGCCGTGGGTGTGCGTAGACAGGAGAAGACTGCCCACCTTCCCTTGGCCACGAGCTCTCTAGTGTGGGACCACTCCTGGTCTGTTTCTCTCGCTCAGCAGCTACCACAGTGCCTGACACATGAGTAGTGCTCAGGAAGGGATGCACAAATGAGACCAGGGGAGACCGCAGTGGAGAGCTCAGAGGGCATGGAGTGGGCGGCGTTAAGGGTCCTGCTGGAGATCTCTCAGCATCCACAGGTACTCTTCACCCAGGAAACTCCCTATTTGTCATTGTGCACAAATGGAATGTTTTCATTTTGTCTTTTTCTAAATTCTTTGTGCAGAATATTATATTTCTGAGGAAATGCGAAGCAAAGAATATGTAACCTCTATATAGTTAAAAGGAACTTAAGGAATTTAAGTTTCTAAAATCTCAGTGCAGAGGCAGAGTGTAGAGCAGGAGCACCCATAAAAACACAGAGATTGATGTGAATGCTGACTTAAAGTAATGAGACCATCAGGCCTGTATGGGGTCAGGCATGGAGGAAGTAAGTTTTAAAGAGAAGAAAGCATTTTGGATGGTTTATGCTATGACTCAGAATTACCATATAGTTCTGTTCATTTTCAAAAGGATTTTGTTGGGACCAGATGGATAATTTCATGATCCAAGTTAAAACTGCCTTATAATATTCATTCCCTTCTCCATGGCAGGGGATTTCGTCTTTTGTCTATCATAGAGGCTTGTCGTGTGGGATGGTCCTAGGAATGTAGTTTATAGACGGTGGACCTAAAGTACCTTATAGAAGGTCAAGAGAGGTAGGTAAAAATCGGGATTCTCCCTAAGAGGAAACTCACGGGCTCTGTTTCTTAGTGCAGCTAGTGAGCATACTCTGATCTTGGCTGTGTGTGTGATGTAGCAGAGTTGAGTCTCTGTCTTCTGCCGTAACTCTCATCTCCAGGTTACTTTGGACAAGCTGACGTGGTTCTTCAGGGTAGTAACACATGTGAAGGAGAACCAGATGCGAGTTTTCTCTTTGAGAAAACAAAGAGGAATCCCTGGGGATAGTGTTTTAGAATTAGGGTCATTGGAGAAGAGTTCCCAGCTCTACTAAGGATTTTGGTTTGTTTGTAGAAGGTATTAGAAAGCCATGGGTGTCTGAGCTCACTAGCACTGGTCTCTGGTGCTTACCTGCTTAAAAGCCTGTCACATTTACTTTGTGTGAGCTATGAAACAAGGAGATGAGTGTATAGACATGGCCATAAGTTCCATCTGGGGGCCACGAGGAGGCATTTCACAGAACAGCTTTAGGCGTCCTGTATATGTGTAGCAATACTAAGGGAACCTGTCTGTGATCTAAGTAACCTGTATAAAATGTAAGTGAGCTGGAGAAGTGCTTGGTAGTGTTTTCAGGGGCTGCTGACTTCTGACAGCAGAAAACACCCTTTGAGAGGATGCTGGCAGAGCGGGTTATCTCTTCAGCAATGTGGGCAAGTTACATGAGGCTTTCTCTCTTGATTTGGGGGCTATGTAAAATTGACTTGTAACATGATAGAATTCTATGTAGCTTGGTAGGATTTTGCACTGGTGAGCCTTTCATTTCTTGTCCTTTATGTATTTAGTAAATTGCTTTGGTTCCTTTAATTAAAGATCCCACTAGTCAACAGAAGCAGTTTTAGTTATGAAAGGACATTAATTGAAGAAAAATACTGGCAATTGAGTCTCAGTTTTTTATGCTTCTCTTTTACTTTCTTGCAGATTGGCTCAAGTGCATGTTTTGATTTGAGTAGTTATTGATTGGTATATTGGTAGTTGCAGATCATTCACTGAGCACTTGAATTATTGTGGGAGCTCCATAATTGATTTAAGGCTTCCGGTCTTTTCCACCTTCACTTCATCTTGCCAGCTTCCACCAGTGAATCTTTCAGAAGCACCGTTATTATCTTATTTCTGTTTGTAGTTGGAAAAGGTGGTGAATCAAATGCCTTCATCCTCTCTTCCTTCCAAATCAGTTTGGAAATAGTCAACAAAGATGGAGTTGCAATGATCAGCTTTATTATTATAAACTGGATTGAAGAACCTCCACCAGCTTGTGGCTGGAATTGGGCTGCTTGTTACTCCCTCAGTTGAGTTCATCCCCCAGAACTGCAGGCACTGAAGCCTGGAGCACACGCCGGACTGTGTCTGCTCTCTTCCTTTTCCCGGTCTCTCCAGTCCGGTAGGTCTCTGATCAGAGAATGTGTGAGGAGTTTGAAGAAGGGCCGAAAATCTGTCACCAGTATTATTCCCTCCTTAGGAGTAAAACAGGGGGACTGGGAAATGAAATTTCCTCCAACAGTTTATGCCTGCTGTGCAACTTCTGATTTTTCCTGCTGCTTCCAAGACAAAATCCAGACTCCTTTCTCTGTTATTTAAACCCTTTGGGGTATGACCCTTGCCCCACTTCTAGTCTCTGACAAGCGACCTCATCAGCTAGACTGATGTCACTGGCCCTTAAAGACACTTGACTTATTTTTCCTGAATTGCTCTTGCTATTCCTCCCAACCTGACGCCCTTGTCCTTCTCCTAGGATCCCAAGTATTTTCCATTTCCAGATCTCTCCATTTCCAGATCTGGGTGCAAGTCCCAGTTCTCCACAGAGCTTCCCCAAACCAGTGTGCTGGCGTGTCCCCTCTTCCATAGCACTTGGAGCCTTGCTCTGCGTTGTGAATCAGAGACTATTTCCCTGGGAAGACTGAAGAGAGCTAGGCTGACCTGTTTGTACTGCAGCCAGGAAAAGGGAGACCCACTGAGAGGTGACTTGTGTACAAGGGTGTGTCCTAAACTCAGACCTTCTTATCCCCAGCCTTGGACATTGCCCTCTGCAGAAGGTGCCTTTCAGTCATAAACTGTCATTGTCATGTGTGTACGACTTGTCTCATCGACATCAGTTAAGTGCCTGAGGTCGGGACCGCTATGCTTTGTCTTTTATGCCCTTGGGGGTCAGTCACCAGAGAGGTTTGCCAAGATGTTTGGCACATTAAGAGTGTTTATATATTTATATATTATTACATATAACTTATATACTTTACATATTTATATATTACATATAACTTATGTATTTATACGCTATATATCTTATGTATATAAT
The DNA here is from genome assembly GCA_028534135.1 of Potos flavus. Taxonomy (NCBI): domain Eukaryota; kingdom Metazoa; phylum Chordata; class Mammalia; order Carnivora; family Procyonidae; genus Potos; species Potos flavus. The sequence continues at coordinate 106,375,557 of CM052885.1, read as the reverse complement.
TTGTTTTCTTAGAACAAATGGATAGAGCTCTTCTCCCTGAAAATAAGACCCATGTAAGATATAATATCTCCCATTATTTTTTTCCATTGTTAAATGATAGTAGGTGGTGTCTCAATTTTAACTAAAGAAATGAACATCTTAAAAATAACTTGTCTAAGACACAAAACTAATGGGCAGCACTGTTGGGATTTGACTCCGGGCTCCCACTTTTTTCTCCCGCAGCTTCGCACCTGTTTATGCCTCACTAGGGAATGTCGGAAAAGGAAAGTAGTGGGGAGATTCCAGCGTCAGAGAAATTGTTTTGTTATTTGTAGGAAATGGCCCTTCTTTTTCAGTTTGCACACTCCACAGTGTCCTCAAATCCTCTAAAGACTGTAAGGTGGCTCCAGCTCTTGCCTGTGCTGCTTCTCTTGCACTTGAGGTAGCAAGCAGATAACCGAACATGTGTCCTCTTCTAAACCGGTGACAGAGCCTAACAGATTTTCCTTTTCAAGGGTGACATCAATAGTCATGAATATTCAGTTACTGCATAGGGGAATAAAAGTCCAAAATGCCCAAGTAAGAGAAGTGAGAAGCCTTTTTTTTTTTTTTTAAACTGCCATCTCTTCCTTTCCCTTCAAATTATCTTGGAGTATGAGCTTGATTCACTTCTTTATTGTATAAAACTTAAGCAAAAAAGCTCTTCCAGGAAGCCAGGTTAGGCTGTCATTTCCCTGACTCTGATATGTAAATTTCACTTAGTATAGATTAATTGATTTTACAATTGTTTTTTTTTTTTTAAAGATTTTATTTATTCATTTGACAGAGAGAGAGACAGCAAGAGGAGAGGGAACACAAAGCGGGGGCAGCGGGAGAGGGAGAAGCAGGCATCCCGCTGAGCAGGAAGCACGATGTATGGCTGGGTCCCAGGATCCTGGGATCATGACCTGAGACAAAGGCAGATGCTCAACGTCTGAGCCACCCAGGCGCCCCTTACAGTTTTTTAATACAGTACTTTTTCCCAAAGAGGAAGGGGCCACTGGTGTAAGAAGATGTACAAAGATACACATGCACATGTACATCCAAACACATACACAGACCTATCCAGACGTAGACACACAGGACCTATATGGCTGCAGCAAGGGCATCAGAAAGGTAGGCAGGTGTCAAGTCTGATCCTGGGGGGCCGTATAATGTTGATAGGGCTTTAGGAAAATGCTTTGGTATTAGAATGCTGAGGTATTAGGAAAGCACCTTGGCATTTCCTTAGGGAGGCCAAAGAAATTTCTCACTAAGGAATCTCACAAGATGTAATAGATTCTGTCCTCAGCAACGGTTTTAGGATCAGATGCTTCAATGTGCCTGTGAATTTCCTATTTCTCTTTCTTGAAATAGCCTTTGGTAAAAGTTAGCTTCATGCATTAAAGCATGGTTTGATGAGCAAGAAAGAGGACCCATTCCAGTGTGTGTGAAGCCATTTGGTGTTCTTACTCCGCATCTAGGGAGGAGTGCCTGAGGACTAGGATGATGGCCCTTTAGGCTGCACTCTCTCAAATCAGGAGCTGAGCATTTTGATGGAACTGGAGTTGGTTTTTTGTAAGCCAGCGTCTTGAGTGTTGGTGTTCATTTCATTGGAGGCAGAACATAAGCTTTGGAGTTTCCACTCATGTCAGAATGGTTTATAGTCTCTCTCTCAAAAGTCAAGAAACATAATTGGGGGCACCTGGGTGGCTCAGTTGGTTAGGCGTCTGCCTTCCGCTCAGGTAATGATCCCAGGGTCCTAGGATCGAGCCCCACATCGGGCTCCCTGCTTGGTGGGAAGTCTGCCTCTTTCCCAGCTCATCTCTCACTCTCTCTCAAATAAATAAATAAAATCTTAAAGAAAGAAAGAGGGGCACCTGGGTGGCTCAGTGGGTTAAAGCCTCTGCCTTTTTCTCAGGTCATGATCTCAGGGTCCTGGGATCGAGCTCCGCATCGGGCTCTCTGCTCAGCAGGGAGCCTGCTTCCCCCTCTCTCTCTGCCTGCCTCTCTGCCTACTTGTGATCTCTCTCTCTGTCAGATAAATAAATAAAATCTTAAAAAAAAAAAAAGAAAGAGGGAGGGAGGGAGGAAAGGTAAAGGTAGGGGTAAGGGAAGAGGAAGGGAAAGGAAGGAAAGGAAAAAAGAAAAGAAAGAAACTGAACAGTGAACTAGCCTAAGTGGAGGAACATCTACTTGGATCTCTGAAGCTCAGACTTTGCTGTGCCTAAGGAATCACCTGGACAGCTTGTTAGAAAAGTAGATTCCAGACTACCTCCCCAGAGAGGGTGATTTTATTAGGTCTGAGGTAGACCCAGGAACCTACAAATTCAAAAGCCTGCCAGATAATTAAAGTGTACTTGGTTCTTAGACCATCCTTTGAGAAACAGATAAAAGATCACTGCGAAAATGGAGCATATTTACATTTTTATATTTAACATCTGCTAGGAATGGAAAACCAAAAAGAGGAAAGAGACGAATGATGTGATGAGCCCTGTGAAGTAATAAGAAATATATGTATTGGTTTCTGCCCTGGTTCCTGGCACAGAGCTCCTGAAACCTTTGTACACTCCTAAGTGTTAGAAATACCAGTCTCATCTCTTATTCTAATATTTGGTCTTTGACCCATCCTTGACACAAGACTCCTGAAACCGTTGTAATCTTCTCAGTGATACGAACACTAGGAGCATTCCTTGTTCTAATATTTGTCTGTGACCCTGTTCCTGACACAGGGCACCTAAACCCTTGCAAACTCCTAAGTGATAATACTAGAAGCATCTTTTGTTCTCGTGAGGTGACTCTGGGTGGACTCCTGGATGGAGACTGGTCACGAGAAAGACCCAGCACCATTAGAAGCTTGGAGTTTTTGGCCCTGCCCCTCATTATCCAGAGGGGGAGAGGGACTGGAAGTGGGGTTAATAATTGATCATGCCTACCTGAGGAAGCCTCCATAAAATCCCAATAGGAGCAGGTTTGGGGAACCTTCAGGTGGTTCATACATCCACATGCCAGGAGGGTGGCACAGCTCAACTCTACAGGGACAGAAGCTCCTGTGCTCAGGGTCCTCCCAGACTTTGCCCTGTGAATCTCCTTATCTGGCTGTTTGTATCTTTTGTCATATCCTTTAACAAACTAGGAAATGTAAGTGTGTCCCTGACTTCCGTGAGCTGCTCTAGCAAATTAATGGAACCTGGGGCCGGTGGGGAGGGGGTGAAGGGGGGGTCATTGGAACCTCTGATGTATGACAGTTGGTTCAGGAGCACAGGTAAACCTGGACTTGAGGTGAACCTGGACTTGTGACTGGCGTCTGAAGTGGGAGGGCAGGTGGGGGCAGGGTTGTGGCAATGGGCCCTCAACCTGTGGAATCTGATGCTATCTCCAGGTGGTGTCAGAATTGAGTTGAATCCTCAGACACCCTGTGCGTGCCTGAGAATTGCTTGTTGGATGAGCGTTTTGGGGTTTTGTTTTTGTTTTTGTTTTTGTTTTCCAAAACAAACCCCAAGTTTGGGGCCTCAACTTTTACCCCCATTTGTTTTGGCTTGTCAATCCAGAACAGAATATTTTTCTCCCAAATCCAGTAAGTTAAGTAATATCCTGGAAGAAAGGTTTTACCTTTTCTGGTTTCCTTCTTGGAGGGTTGCTTCTAGGAAGTTAAGCCCAGACCTTCCGGTTCCATAACTCTTAGGGCTGTGAGTCTACTGCCACTGTGATGCAGGAGGGCGGTAAAACTCAGTCAGCCCAGCTCCGTGTCAGTACTTGAAGGTCAATCACCCATCTTTGTTGACACTGTGGATCTTCGCTGAGTAGAGCTGGGCTTAGGCTCGAGAGCGTGTGGTGACAGCATTCTTTCTGTTGGGAGACTTGTTTTTATATTCTGACCAGTTATTAGAAGGAAGAAAACAAATGTGAAGACACATGAGTTCTGAGTAGAGACCTGTGCTTGGAACCCACTGGGTTTTATGTGAAGTAGAGAGGAAATGCGAATGACAAGGCAGAGACCCACCTCTGAAGTTTTAGATTAAGTCTCCATTCCTGTTTTTCTAGAGTACTTTTGCTGGAGTGCTTATTACTCTGTAATCCCCAGGGCTTTTTAAGTTAGGCTTGGATACATAGTGGGCTTTTACTGAATCTGAAAGGAAACACTAAATAATGATGCTGGATGTCTACCTGCTTCTTTGTTTATTCAGTATACTTGTAGTGCCTCCTGTGTGCCTAGCTTTATGAGTACTTTTGATGGGAGTGGGATGGTGGAGGAGGGAAGGTGTCATGGAAGTGTCATCCCTATCTCAGAGGAGCTTTAGGAGTTGGAGAAACAGCCCTGCGAGGGTTCCAAAATCAGGCAAAAATATAAATAAGCGGAAGAACCTAGTATAACCATATACAAAATAACCGAAAGGATTTGGCAGATTAAGAGTGTTTCAGTTGTGCCAGAGAGTCAGTCCCTTGGAAGTGGTGAGTACGGAGCTACATATTGAAGGAATTGATAGATAAGAAAAGACTTAGAGCAAAAAGACCAAAAGGCATTTAAATAAACGTGCTGGGGTGGGGGATGGGGGGCTTCCAGTTTTGTTTTGTTTTTTCCTGCGTTTACTTTTATTTGCATTTATTTTATGCTGAAATTATTCCCTGGCCATAAGTTTTTGTTTCTTCTGGGCTTTTTCTTCTGTGCAACCTCCTCTGCTGGTTTAGAAACAGTCTGCTCTTTTTCGGGAAGGATCATCCCGGTGTCCAAGGAGACCTCGTGTACGAGTTAATCTGACCTTAATCTGACCGTGAACTGTGTATATTGGGCGTTGCATCTTCGGGCTTTGTTCACCTGGGTGTGCTCAATGGCCAGAGAATCTGCATCTGAACCCTTAAGTCAGCATTATTCTCAGCATTTTTAAGCCAGTGCGGTAAAACTTCAGCACTGTTTGTGGGCCCCGGACCCCACGTGCAGCCCCGCTCTTCAGCCTGGGCCCGCCAGCCCCAGGCAGTAGCGCCGGAGTGCCACACCCCGCTTCTGTACAGCGCGGCCATCACATACTTTCGGCTTTTCGGGATCTGCGGACCCTAGATGGCCTGGGCAGTTTCACGTGTGTTCTTAGAGTGCACCAAAGATTTGAACCTCTTGATTTGCATGATTTCGTAGGGTTTTCTGGGTCAGGTGAATAGCAAATCATTTTCAGAGATCACCGCAGGCTGCTCACGGGAAGAGGAAGAATGATGGCTACTGGGAGAATCCTTGGTGGTTTGGGTGTGGGGGGGTGCTACTAGTTTTAAGATGGCCACTGAGCATACTTTTATTTTCACTTCCTAACCAAATAATAAGGAAATGCCAGGAAGGACAGAGGGGAATACATCGTTAAAGATGAGAGATGTGAATTTCTGGGCAAGGGAAGCCACTGTATCATACTGGTGGATAGACGCTGTGGGGGGATCCCGACATGTAGGAGCTCTTTGTAGCAGAGATAGAAATGCTTCTTCCTCACAATGGACCTGGCAGCCCTGGAGGAGGGATGGGAGGTAGGCCAGAAATGGAGGTGATTGGTGAAGGGACTGCCTAAAGAATGAGTGGTTGTATGGCTTGTCAGCTCCAAGCAGAAATCAGGTAGTTACTCTAAAGGTATTGAGCAGTTTGCCCTGGGGGATACTCTGGGGCTCCCACGTGGAGACTCCCATTGACAAGAAGGGGACTTAGGGCTAGTTGTTCTGCCTTTCCCTGTCAATACCCTAAAAGGGGCAAGAGGGGCAGCTACCTATGTGTACAGAGTACTAAGCCAGGCTTCTCATTCAAGGGTGAGACTTGGTCTCACCAGCCACCTGTATTATCAACCTCATTCATTTTACTTTATTTTTTATTATTTTTTAAAGATTTCATTTATTTGACAGAGAGCATAAGCAGGGGGAGCGGCAGGCAGAGGGAGAGAGAGAGAAGCAGGCTCCCTGCTGAGCAAGGAGCCCGACGACAGGCTCGATCCCAGGACCCTGGGATCATGACCTGAGCCAAAGGCAGACGCTTAACTGACTGAGCCACCAGGGGCCCCTCAACCTCATTCATTTTGAACAAGAGCAATCCACCAAAGACAATAGGACCATAGAGGAAAATTTTAAGCAGCAAAGAAGAGAAAAAAAGGAGTGAGCAGAACGATTGTCCTCAGAAGAAAGAAGTCCAGGAAAAAAAGTTGTAAAGATGTTAAGTTTGCATCCTCAGATTCAAGATGGTATTTTGTCTGCAAAACAAGGATGAGTTATGAAACAGGAGCAGTCAGAAAACAAGAAAGAATTAATGAAAATTTAAAACATATTGCCTAAACTAAAAGAATTCAACAAAAATATCGAGTAGAGGAGAGAGTAGGGGAGATAGGTAAGATCTGAATTAATCAACTTTCCTATCAGGATGTCACTAGCCGTTGCTTGATGTTGATGAGTAAAGAACTAGAGGCATGAACACATTGGAGTTAGGGTGCTCTCATTCAAAAGCAGTTCTTTCTGGAAAGTGGGATTTGGTGCAAGTAGGGATGGCTTGTCATTTGAAATCCTTCTACATTTTTAAAAAAGATTATTTATTTATTTATTTATTTGACAGTGAGAGAGAGATCACAAGTAGGCAGAGGGGCAGGCAGCGAGAGGGGGAAGCAGGCTCCCTGCTGAGCAGAGAGCCCGATTCGGGGCTCGATCCTAGGACCCTGAGATCATGACCTGAGCTGAAGATAGAGGCTTAACCCACTGAGCCACCCAGGTGCCCCATCCTTCTACATTTTTTTGAGTTTTTATTTGCTTTTATAACTTTTCTTTAATGTTCAGTTAGCCAGCATATTATAGTACATCAAAAGTTTCTGATGTAGTGTTCAAATTCATTAGTTGCATATAATACTGCTTTTATAACTTAATAAGATTGCTTATTAAAACTGTACTTTTTCATCTTGTAAGAATGTAATGTTTTGTTTCAGTTTTTACTAGGATAATATCACAAACTAGTGTAATCTTTGTTTTTGATGGTGCTGATGATACAGTTAAAGGGACAGAGGATACGATAAATTTGCTTCTTTTTTCTTTTCTTTTTTTTTTAAAGAATTTATTTATTTATTTGTCAGAGAGAGAGTGAGAGAGAGATCACAAGTAGGCAGAGAGGCAGGCAGTGGCAGAGGGAGAAGCAGGCTCCCTGCTGAGCAAGGAGCCCGATGTGGGACTCCATCCCAGGACCCTGGGATCATGACCTGAGCCGAAGGCAGCCGCTTAACCAACTGAGCCACCCAGGCGTCCCTTGCTTCTTATTTTTTCTACAGCTGACTACATCTATTCCAAAACAATTAGTTCCGTGTATATTTTTTTTCTTTTTCATTTAACCAGTATTTTTGCGATCTCTGCCCAACTTGGTTCTCGGTGTATAGACTGAACCAACATAGGCGTTAAGTAAAAGTTGCATTAAGGATGCAGAGGGGCTCTTTGGGAGTAATATTCATGTTTTCAGTATTGTCCTTCTGGGAAGAGGATCAGGGCCTATGGCAAGGCCCGGACTGGAAGCTTCTCTGAAGGGTTGTTCCTGGAGTGGAGGTAGTTCCTGGGCTGTACTCTCCAGCCACGTGCACGTCTGTGAAGGCAGTAACTGGCATCATGCTGTTTTCAGTTCTGAGTTTGGGAATTACGGCAACTCCCTATGGCAGTAACTGATTTTTCCTGCTGATTTTGATGGATATTCTTTAAGCTTTAATTTAAAAATTGGATGATGAGTTATTTTGAAATAATGGGGTTTGATTAAAATTTTTATTACCTGGAATCTATGGGGGCAGAGTCATAAATAACTCCTAGTAGAACAGTTTGTGACACATACCCAGATCTTTTTCCTCATACTCAGATCCAGCGCTCAGTTTCTAACTCTCAGTTGTACCAAAGAAACCTGGCTGTTGGGAATTGGAGATGAGGCTGAGAGGAGAGTTTGAAACAGTCTTGTCTATCTAGTACTTTCATGTGATTTTCTATAAGTAGCTACTGTAATGCAGTTTCCTATTCAGAAGGCCCCCAAATTACTTATTTTCCTAATACAAACTGCAGAAAGTAAAGAAGCAGGAAACTTTCCTGGCTGATGAAGCTGTGTAGAAGACGGTCGGAGAGCTTTGGGGTGAGGCCTGCTAATCAGCTGTTGTCAGTTACATGGGATAGTCGCCCTACGTGCACGGCAGATGCATGTTTTATTGTAAAATCAAGTTTGACTTCTGTTACTAAAAATAAGTGCTTTGAGCTTCAAAAATCTTGTCTGCCATTTTTCTTTCTGTCCTTGCAAGTTAGTTTGTTCTAACTCTGAAAGCTAGAAAAGAGGATTATAAAAATGAAATTGCTTTATCCAGCCCCGAGTGCCATTGAGTGGTGAGAGTATTAGGTTTTTGTGTTACACAGAACTCCCTTGGTTACAAGTGACATAAACCCAACTTGAATTAAGTTTAAAAAGAAAAAAATAGTAACAAAGGGTTCACTGACTTCAAGGATCAGAACCAGAAGCATAGTTGAGGATTCTGCCAGTGTTCTTTGCCTCCAACCCTCCCCTGCATCTTTCTGGGTGTCAGCTCCATCCTTTGCAGCTGCTTTTCTTCTGGAGGTTGAACTGTGGCGGCCTGCCGCTATGGGGTCACAGCCTAACAACCTTATAATGCAGGAAGAAAGAGACTTGTTTGCCTACCCAATCCTGCCAAAAGTTAATTTTTTTTAAGGAAGGACTTCCAAGTTGGCCTGGCTGGGTCATGTATCCATCCCTGGATCAGTCACTGTGGTAAAAGGACTAGGATACTGTAGCCCAGCCTGACCTGCCTACTCTTGTAGTCTGGAAGGTCTACACTGGTTATCAGCAAAACAATGCTGAACAAGCACAGTATCCACTTCAGTCATGGAATAGGTATATGTAAAAATAAATATTTATGTTCTTTTCTTGAACCATTTGAGAATAAGGTGCATATATCATGACTTTTTATCCCTAAGTACTCCTGTGAGTTTTTCCTAAGAGTAGTAGGGCCATTTTCTGACCTAGCTATTGTCTAATTACTGCTTTTGTTCACCTGCAGCTAATAAGCAATCTGTGGGGAGACACTCAAGGTCATGCAAAAATCCTGCTCATCTTCCCATTGTTCTCCTTAGAGTTAGCATTCCTTGGTGGTTCTGGACTGTACTCATCTTTCCTCTAGGGGTTACAAAATGATTTTCCAACTCCACATTTCCTCTGCATATACCATTTGGGCTCTTTAGAAAGCAAGAGCTCTCCCTTCTCCCTTATGCATTCATTATTATCTATCTATCCGTTATTGGTATGGATTCCTATTGTTCTCAGCTTCTTTTTTTTTTTTTTTAAGATTTTATTTATTTATTTGACAGAGAGAGAGATCACAAGTAGGCAGAGAGGCAGGCAGAGAGAGAGGGGAAGCAGGCTCTCTGCTGAGCAGAGAGCCCGATGCGGGGCTCGATCCCAGGACCCTGAGATCATGACCTGAGCCGAAAGCAGAGGCTTTAACCTGCTGAGCCACCCAGGCGCCCCGTTCTCAGCTTCTATAGTTCACTACAGTCTTTAGTTACTTTGGTGCTTAGATGGTCCCAGTTTGGACCCACAAGAGCTTTTCAGGTTGACTCCTGTGTCTTTTCACCATGCTGCCTTCATTTTTTTGAGCACTCCTTTACTTTCTGACATAGCAAGAATGTTTCCGGCTCATCTCATATCTTCCCTACCTCAGCCTCGGAATCAGCTATTTCTGGAAGGAACTTTGGTATTAGAAACCAAGGTGTGAGTGCTGGGTGTGCACATTGCTACTGGGGCATCTTCACTTTTTGGCTCTTTCAGTTATCAAAGCAAGGGGAAAATCACACATACACACGCACATATATATATGTACATGCACATATGTACACACACCTATATGCACACATGCATAATATATCCATAATACATGTGTGCACATTATATATGCATGTGTGCACATATATGCTTATTCTAGAAATCCTGAGTCCATGCTGATGCCTCCAATTTAGATCCCCTGTTATCTTTCTTGCCTTACAACATTTCATACTTACATCTTTCCTCTTCCTCAGTGAGAACCGCGGCTCCTCACATCAACACATTTACTCATTTGCTTAATCCTACATCACATCTAAAATGGTTTCAAAATTGCTTCACCCATATGCCTACCGAAAAGGTCAGGATTTTTTCACTGCTCCAAAAGCTGAAAGTATGTAGTTGTCCACTTATATGCAGATTTTTCCCAATAATTACAGTACAATACTGTAAATGGATTTTCTCTTCCTTAAAATTTTATTAGTAACATTTTCTCTAGCTCGCTTTGTTGTAAGAATACAGTACAAAATACATATAACATACAAAATATGTTTTAATTGACTGTTTATGTCATCAATAAGACTTCTGGTCAATAGTAGGCTACTAGTAGTTAAGTTTTTGAGGAGCCAGATGTTATACAAGGATTTTTGGTTATACAGGGAATCGGTGCCCCTAACCCCTGTATTGCTCGATGGTCAACTCTACTGTGTTCATAAATTAATGAGATTTCCCCCCTCTATTCAATGTGGAGGAAGGGGGGGACCACTTGGATTGATTTGTTTAAGCTGTTTTCACCTTTAATTTTTAAGTTTTTATTATGTAGAGCTTCAACATGCTTCCAAAAGTCAAATCTTTATAAAAAGATACTTTCAGAGAGGTCATTCATTTCCTGTATCCGTTTGAACCCATTTCTTCCACCTATCCCTTATGGACAATCATTGTTTTCTGGTGCGTCCCTCCTGTAATTCTTTTATTTTATTATTTTTTTTAAGATTTTATTTATTTGCCAGAGAGAGAGAGCGAGAGCACAAGCAGGGGGAGTGGCAGGCAGAGGGAGAAACAGTCTCCCTGCTGAGCAGGGAGCCCGATGTGGGACTCGATCCCAGGGCTCTGAGAGCATGATCCCAGAACCCTGAGATCATGACCTGAGCTGAAGCCAGATGCTTAACCAACTGAGCCACCCAGGCATCCCTAGTTTTTTATTTTATTTTATTTTATTTTATTTTATTTTATTTTATTTTATTTTAGAGAGAGAGGGAGAGAGTCTTTTTTTTTTTTTTTAAGATTTATTTATTTGAGAGAGGGAGCAAACATGGCAGGGAGGGGCAGAGGGAGAGAATCCTTAAGCTAAGTGCAGAGACTGGCATGGGGCTCCATCCCAGGACCCTGTGATCATGACCTGATCCGAAATCAAGGGTCAGCTGCTTAACCAACTGAGCCACCTAGGCGCCCTGGGAGAGAGAGAATCTTAAGCTGGTTACACGTCCAGCATGGAGCCTCACGTGGGCTCGATCTCCCAACCCTGAGATCATGACCTGAGCTGAAATCAAGTTGAACACTTAACTGACTGAGCCACCCAGGCGCCCCTCTTTTTAAAATATAAATAGACATATTTTCTTATTTTCCCTTTTTTCTTCCACAAAAGGTAGCATAATATACCATTTTGCACTTAGTTTTTGACACTTAGCAGTGTATCTTAGAAATCATTCCACATCAGTGTGTAGGATTCTTAATTGTTTTTACAGCTGCAGAGTACTCTACTGTAGGTATCTGAATTTGTTCACTTTTGTTTCTTTGTGTAGGTAGTTTCTGTTAATTTGCAATTACTAAATAATGCTGCAGTGAGTAACTTCATTCGTATATATTTTCATATTGTTGGAGGTGTATCTTTAGGGTATATTCCTATAAATCGAATTGCTAGATCAAAGGGTATATACATATATAGTTTTGTTACATATTATTTGACCACTGTTTTTGAAGAACCTGGGGTTTCAGAGAACAAATAAGCTTCCATGGACTGAATCCATCTAGAGGTAGAGCAGTTTGGAGGTTAAATGTCTTCATTTAATAAAACTCTCAAGCATAAAGTTTTCAAAAGTTATTCCAAAGAGAGAGAAAACACATTTCATCTAATCTTCCTGGGGAATAAATTCGGTGATATTTTCTTGTGTCCTATTTGAAAATCCCATATATAAGCTTACAAAGAATCTTTTCTTCTTTATACTTGTCTTTATCAGAAGAGCTCCAAGAAGAATTTTTGGAACTCAAAATTGATTCTATTGCCAAAGGTAACCTACAGAAATCACTTAGAAGATTTCCCAGCTAGAGTATCTTCTTACCCACAAATAAGCAAACAGGTTTCACCAGTTGTTTTCCCGTTTTACCAAATACATTTAAGATGTTCCCTCTACTCCACAGTGGCCCCAGCTTCTGGCTAGGAAAATCTAGAAGTGTCCCAGGCCTGACTTTGGAAGTGCCTCAGTAACTTTTCCTTATACTCATTATTTAATGTGATTCTGAAAAATGGAAGGCAGATATAAAATATATACAAGTCTTATGGTAAAGATTCATATTTTGAGGAGGTTCTGTTCCTTAGTTTTGGCTTGAGCGTGATTTAGTTTTGAGTTTGAGTTGAGTAGTTCTGAGTATATATACAAAGATATATACATACAATGAAGAGTAAACATGTAGACAAAATTTTCTAATGAAGTTGTATTTAATGGACAGGTAAATTGATTTCAGTTGTTGGGAGAAAGGATTTCAGATTTTACAGAAGATTAAATGGGGCCCTGAGCACGTGATTATATTACAGTGACTCTTAGTATATTAATCAGCTGTCGTTAAATTTGTGTCCAAAAATTAAGCACAAACCGTCTTTTGTTAAGAGATCCATTTAAAGGGGCGCCTGGGTGGCTCAGTGGGTTAAGCCTCTGCTTTCGGCTCAGGTCATGATCTGAGGGTCCTGGGATTGAGCCCCGAATCAGGCTCTTTGCTCAGCGGGGAGCCCGCTTCCTCTGCTTGCCTCTCTGCCTACTTATGATCTCTCTCTGTCAAATAAATCTTTAAAAAAAAAGAGAGAGATCCATTTAAAAAACTCAACAACTATGGATTTGTGGATTTATTTTTCTGTATTTGGGTCATTGGACTATTTTGTTGCTAATTCTTTTGGTCATTATTTTGAGATTCAAATAACATTAAAGGAGATTTGAAGTTTTTACATTCATTAAAAGGGAGACTGGGGTTTAAGAAAAAGACAGAAAACACGATATGGTGTTAAAAGCCACAGTCTGTGGGTCAGATGAGCTGAGTGTGGGCCTCTGCTGCTGACTTTGGGACCTTTGCTGCTTTTGAACCTGTTTCTTCAGCTGGCATGTGAGGTTCATTTACCTGTCCCAACTCCCTCGTGAGACTGTGGTTGGTAGTAGTGAAACGAGATGCGGAACACGCAAGCGCTTCATAGAATGTAAATTGCTGTACAGTTTTCTTAGGAGCTATATAACATGACGTGAATATTCCTGCGAAAATTTAGAATCTTTATAAACTGTTTTACCTGTGTTTCCTGTTCTGAACTGATAAGTAGAACCTTTGTTTTTTCCTCCGTGTTTGAGAATACAAGTCCCTTATTAAAATGTGTCATCCTCCAAAATGGCAGGACCCCTTGAATTTCGTTTCCTCAGGTTGGACAAAATAATTTTCATAAAGACCTTTCCTGGTAGGTAAGCAAGCCAGTCTTTAGCCTGGAGCCTCGAGGATGTGCTGTTTGTGCTGACCTGATTGAGGGTCCGTGAGTAGTGAAGGGTGTTTGAGAGAGAGGCAGGCTGATTTCAGCAATCAGCACTGGTTGGTATTCCCGACAGAAGTTCATTGTGCTGGGTCTCCCATCTCTAAACAAGGCCGTCTGTTTCTTTCTCTTCCCCCACATCTTCTGATAGCTCACCTGATGGAAAATGAGAGTGGTTTTGGCTCTTTCCTCATCTTCCATGTTCTGTCCCTTGCTCACACTTACTGGCTGTATTTCTGCGGGATCTTTTCAATGATTTTCACCTTTGAGTTTTCATTGATTATATTTAGCCTGAGTCTTCATTTCCTCTTGCCTGGGCTTGCCATCTGGCCTTGGTCACACAGAATGAAGTCAAAACTCTCTGGCTTGGTATGGACCAATTTCTTTGTAGCTCCATTATTTAGTGTTTCTATTCACTTGCCCTGTCATCCAGCCACACAGACTGTCCTTGAAGATATGCACTTAACACTCTTCCAGTCCCCAAGAATGCCACGGTGGTTAAGAGCATGCCTGGGCTCAAATCCTTTCTTCACCATTTACTAGCCATATTACCCTGGAAATCTAACTGAGCCTCGCTGTGCTTCCTGATAAAATGAGGATGGTAGTACCCTCTGCCTTATAAGATGGATGTGAAGACTAAATGAGGTAATCCATGTGAGAGACTTAGAGAGCTGTGCCTGTATGTAGCAAGTGCTATATAACTAGTAGCTATAAATATTATGACTACCACTGTTATAATTACTATTCCGTGTACACCCCTGCTCAGTTGCATTTTCCCATATCTCCCCAGTAATGAGTGATCTTGATGCATCCATCTATTCAGTAAGCATTTATTGGATACTTACTAACGTATAAGGCATTAAACTACTCACCATGAGGAATACAAACCTTACTCAAATACATACACTCCTCTAGGAACTTAGAGTCTAGTAGGAGAGATCAGAGATGTAGAAAATATTTATCCACTTACAGATGTTTGTGGAGCAACTACACTGGTCCAGGCACTGTGTGGTTCTGAGACTGATGTCACAGTTAAGGACTAACTTTGGTGAAAGATCAGAGTTGGAGTACCTTAAGCAAAGCATAGCAGAGGTGCTTTGGGAATATGGAAAAGAGATTTTATCAGCTAGGAGGGCCAGGAAAAGCTTTTAAGAGGTGTTGCCATCTTAGTAGGACCGTGTAGGGTGGATAGACTTTGCTTGTCTTCACCTCTCTCAGGAGGCATTCAGCTGCTGCTCTGGGCTATGACTGTAGGTGGCCTGTAGGATTTTCAGAATTGTAACCTCCTCAAGGGCAAGGACAGTATTATTTTCATTTCTGAGTTCCTAGTACTTACTCTGAATCTTATATAGACCATTTTCAGTAGAGGATGATGACAGATAGGGAAATGTCTCTTCCCGTGTAACTGAAAGGGAGATTAATTTATTGATTCTCAGTATCTTAATATCTGGCAATTAAAGTTACTAGAGAAGACATTTATATAAACTGAAAGTGAGGTTTTGGAGATGTTCATATTATTTTATTTCTTACCACATTAATCATAGCCAAAGTAGTCGTGGTAGGGGTGTCAAACAGTGAATTCTGCCTCAAGCCATGTACATATTTCTTCCCATATTTCTGTGTGGTTCTGGGAAGAAACTCTTGTAGATTCCCCATTAAAGCCTACCCCAGGACAAGAATTCCAGGATGTGATACCATAACTTTCATCACTTAAGGACTTTTAGTTTTAAAAACTGCCCAAGAGTTTTAATTCTGAATTTCTCCTTGTAGCAAGGAGCAAGGACCAACCCCAGTGGAGAGAAAGAAGAAAGGAAAGAGGAAAAGTGAAACCACAGTGGAGAGTTTAGAGCTGGATCAGGGCCTGCCGAGCTCATCCCTGCGGAGTCCTGAGGAGTCCACTGAGTCTGCAGACAGCCAGGTACAGCTGTGACCGGGAGCCCTGCTGGAGGCTACGGCTGCCGCACAGATCTCGGCGACGCGGGTTCTGTTGCCCTTCTCTCCATCTCCAGCCCACACCCCTTGCACACAGACCCGGGCTGGGCCTTCACTGTTGGGTGGGTGAGCACCGAGGACCACAGGCTTTTTCCCCTAACATCCTTATCCTTATACTAATGATCTCCCAATTTTTTTTTAGTGGTGTTTGCTTCCTTCTTGGGAAGTAGCATGGTATTAGGCTGCAGAAAGAATGAATATGGGAAATAGAATTGTGAGGCACTCTGGGTAAGACTTGGGGGGCCTGACTTGCCATGTACGTGATGCTTTTGGGGCTCAGGGTGCTAGGCCAGTCTGCATAAGGACATTTTCATAATCCCAGATGCTGGAAAAGTTAGGGACATATGTATTTATTTTGCCAAAATAGTCAAGGGAGTTTGGCCAAACATGGAAACAAGGAGTTGCCCACCTGAATGAGATTTCTGAAAGTATGCCTAAGTGAGCCCATGACTGTAGGAATTTCCTCCCTGAGCTGAGGCCACCTGTCTTGGATAGCAGTTCTGATATTTGAAAGTGCTGTTTCCTCTGATATACACAACAGTTTATCTGGGCTGTGCTGCCGCAGCGGGACCGTATGAAGTCATCCAACTGCTGCACCTTCAAATATCCTCTGAACCCTCATAGATTCCTAGATGGTCTTCACCGTAGGAAGGTGTCAGCTTCTAATGTCACGGTGGTAGTAAGTAGTAGTGTCTGGGGTGTCAGAGCAGTGCCCCCCCGCCCCCCCCAGCATGTGAGCTCAGACTGGTGGCTGCCAGGTGTCCTGATGGGCCGAGCAGCAGTCGTGTCGGGCTGATGGGAGTTGGCAGGGGTTTGGGTGCTTCCAGGATGGTGATCTGTACATCGGATTGGGGGGCAGGTTTTCATGTGGAATCCCTCATGGAAAATTAGACGTCATAGAGGTGACCTAGTGAAGAAACACAGTGGAGACACAGAGGCCCAGGACGTATGCTTTAAAAAATGAGGGCGATAGTGTTTGGTTTTTGGTTTTGTTCTTTAAGGTTGAAGTTGGAGAGAGAACCAGCTGGTGAATGGTTCCCAGAAGTGTTTCTGCTGCTTGGATATGATGTGTACATGAGACGAACCATGTGCTTTTCTGTTCGAGGAAAGCCACTGCGCTGCTTTGTTGTAGAATGTTGTGTCTCTAAAAGGTCACAAGTTACTTAATTATAGATGAGTCCTCAGATGGTGACTCATGAATCTTGTTTTGTCACACTTAAGATGTCTCCTTGCATTGCAAGGAGTGGTATGATATTCTCAAAGTAAGTCCTAATAAAATTGATATTACTTAGTGTTTGAAGAGATGTACGGTAAGTATGGTGAATTCGACCAAAACCAAAACAATTATATCTCCCTAAAATCAGGGCTTCCAGCGGTGCTGGGAGAGATCTGGAAGATGACGGAGTTTACTTCTCATCCCTGTTTTACTGGAATAGAAATTGATTCCAGAAAGGAGAAAAAAAGTCAGTGTCATTGATGAACACAGAACATCTCACTGGATTTGGAGACTATATGTACCTTCTTCGCAGGGAAGAGAAGAATCTCCCTCAGCTAGATTTCATTTTGAGTGAATTTAATTCTTAAAAGAGTTGTGTTTAAGGAAGACTGCTTGTGTAAAGTAGAAAGGGCCTCCCATGCATGTTAGTGTCAGTGAGTGTATTCTTTCTCAAGCAAGCTTTTGCCTTTGACTCACAGAGCATCTATCCGATGGGTGTGTTTGCCCTGCAGAAACGACGCTCCGGACGGCAGGTGAAGCGCAGAAAATACAACGAGGACCTGGACTTCAAAGTGGTGGATGACGATGGGGAAACGATCGCTGTTCTCGGAGCCGGCCGCACCTCCGCCCTCTCGGCTTCTACACTGGCTTGGCAGGCAGAGGTATGGCCTTTGGGTTGGGGTGCCGGCCTTGGCTGGACAGTTGTTTTGGCCCCTTGTTGGGTTTAGAGATTAGTTAAAAATAAAATCTTTAAAAAGGCAGGGGCGCCTGGGTGGCTCAGTTAGTCAGGCATCTGACTCTTGATTTCGGCTCAGGTCGTGACCTCAGGGTGGTGAGATGGAGCCCTGTGTTGGGCCCCACACTGATTGTGAAGCCTGCTTAAGATCCTCTCTCTCCTTCTCCCTCTACCCCTCTCCTACTGCTCTCGCGCGCGCGCTCTCTCGTTAAAAAAAAGAAGAATGTGCTAGATACAGTGACCACACAGAAGGGGAAGTGGACAGGAAAGGGGGAGGTCAGGATCTGAGAGGCATTTCCGACATGAACTAAAGCCCACAGCCTGAATGGTACCACGGGTTGTAGTGTGATAGACAGATGAGCTCAGCTGGATGTTGGGGTCTGATCTGAGTCGCAGTGGGAGATAAGCCCTGAGTGGTAGGAAGAGTCACATTATGCAGGGTCTAGATATTGGCTAAAGAATTTGGCCTTTATACTGCAAATCAAATGGTGGAGGGCGGGGGGCATTGAGGTCAGGGTTCAAGCAGAGAAGAAACAGGACGGCCCTATCTGCACTTTCGGGATTTCCATTGGCAGCAGTTTCAAGGAGGAAGAGGGACCTGATATCCAGATGCTAGAAGGAAGAGAGGTAAATGTTGAAAAGGTCTGTGCCAAGGAGCTGACAGAGAAGACATTAGAAGCAAGAGAAGAAACAGGCTGTGCATATAGGAGGGGCACCATTGCCAGCAGCACCTTCTGGGACCCAGCCTGGCTGTTGTCCTGGGGTCCCTGTCGCTGACTTGGCAGATTGCACACTCCGCACACTGAAGCTGGTAATACTTTATCTTTTTAAACCACCTTGCCTCCAGCTTAAAGCGTTTTCGTATAATTTCACATATCCTTTCACTCTGTGTTTGCATGGAAAGTAGCTAGGAGCAGGGGTCATTGTCTTCATTTTAACAATCAAGAAACAGGCACAGGACCATCATGGGATGGTCATGGGATAACCTAGCAGCAGCTGACCAGTGACTAGCATGTCCGAATTGATTTCCGGTCTCTCTGCCAAGAGTTACCCAAGCCGTGGACACAACACGTAATAGGAGTAGTAATTTGATGTTCTGTCAGTGCAGTACTCTCCAAGCAGATAGTTAAAGAGTAGTGCTTGCAAGACTGCTGTGAGGCGATAGAATTCTATTGCTCCGGAATGGGTTTTCCTTCCTTGGAGATGTTACGGTTGGTTTGGTCATTAAAACACTATGAGGGAATTTATTTTCTCCTGGTAGCCATTTAGCCTGCCATTAGCCATATTTCAGCTGTTGTTATGACTTCTTTCGTGATACCTGAAGGACAGCATTAGCTGATCTGACAGAAATAATTCAGGAAACAAGGCTCTTTTTATCCTCTTCAGGATACAACAAAGAGAGCTAATCTATGGTGAAACATAAGATGGAATCTGAATTTGCATTAATTATGCCTCAGAAATTGTTACTAAACTTAGGCAGAAAGAGGCCTGGTGTACGTGGTTTGGCGAGCCCGGGGGTCCGGGCCAGCAGGCGGGGCACGTCGGCCTGCAGGGGGGCCAGCGGGTTTCGGTCAGCACCCCACGGAGCCCCCAGCGGCATCTGGTTTACATTTGGGGCTTCCTGGTGAGGTTTGAACAAAGATTTCCCAGGCTGATGCGGAGTTTGAAAGCCCTGAATCTCATCTAGGAGTCCAGACAATCCTCAGCGCTCAGTGGCACAGAAAACCCATTGAAGAAGCTCCTTCTCCCGAGGCCTTTTGGGTGGGTGTCACGCCTGCTTGCTGGTTGGCTGGGGGCAGGGAAGGGTGTGAGTCGCCACTAGGAAAGCCCTGCTGCTCCCCCGTTGCGCCTCTGGGCAGTGTCTCAGCAGCGTGCCCGGCCTGATTCTGTGGCTCCCGGACCCTGGCCCAGCCCCAGATTGCAGCCTCAGCGTCGGTTACCGAGTGGTGAGGTGCCAAAAGCATCTTCACACGGGCTTTCCTGGGGCCCAGGACTGGCATGGTGGCACAGCTCTGCTCCCGAGCCTGGAGGACAGTCTCCTGACTGGGATACGGGATTCTGGGGCAGGAAAGAAGTTTCCATCCTGACTGTGACTCTTTGCTTTCTTAGTCTTTGTCCAACTGATGTTGGTGCCTGGAACAGAGACAGACTTATGCTCTTGTTGCACATTTACAGTGTGTAGATTTTTACAAGGCTGTCCCGGTTTCTGCCTCCAGCAGTATGTGCCGTTTACATGATTTTGCCTTTTAGAACAGAGGACTTTAATTTGAATGAGGCTTCAGTTCCCTGTGTCCTGTGCCACACTCTGTGCCTCTGCAGCCAGTGCCTGGTTTTGTCTGGCCTTTTGCTGGGCCTGGCAGGCTGAGCCCAGTTGTTTCCTTCCCCAGGAATCGCCCAGCTGCCCCAAGCTGTGGGGGCAGTACCCCTACTCTGTGCTCTAAGGTGGTTCCTTTTTAACTCCTATATTAAATTGGAATTCCTCCCTAACTTTTTTTTTAAGTGGGCTCCACATCCAGCATGGACCCCAACACGGGGCTTGAACTCTTAGGACTCTGAGATTAAGACCGAACTGAGATCAAGAGTCAGACGCTTAACCAACTAAGCTACCCAGGCGCCCCCTGCCTGATTTTTTTAAAAAACGTGGCCACACACGATCTTACCCCCATTTATTTCCACTCCTCATTCTGTGTAATGCTTTTGCTTTACTAAGACTGTTTACGTAGTATTCCATATATGTATCCTGTTTTCCGGTGGACTCATTCGTTCATCCGTTGGGTTCAATTCAGCTTTCCTTCCTGCTTGTTGTCTTCTTCAGAGCCACCATTCCTTAGGGCCCAACTAGAACCTCACCTGTTCTGTGAAATCCAAGCTGTTCCTGCTTTCTGTACTCTTGTTGGACTTAGGGCTACTGTCACACTACTTAGAATTTATCCTGGGACGTTTCTAAGAAAAATGTTTTGTTGCTTTCCCTGCATGAATGTAAGCCCCTGAGACTGGCTGTCTTGTTTGATGCTACTTTCGTACCTTCCATGGCACTCAGTAAATATGTGGCGATTTGAGAAGTGATTTGCTTCTTGCCAGAGCCTCTCCCATGTGCCTACCTAAATAGAAATAAATCAGGTGGTTGGTTGAGGTTGGGGGCAACTTGGGTTGAAAATTTGTTAAATTTTCCCTAAGGAAAAAAAGTTTAAATTATATGAGTCTCTGACATGAAAGAGAATGAATTAAAATGGCCTTCTTTGAAGGATAATTTGAGAAAATTCCAAGTAGCTGAGAACAGATGGTTGTTATGGAAGTGTGTTTGGCAAGCAGATTTAGTTTATATCTGTGTGTATCTGTATACACTGAGTGTTTATACACATATGATCGTGCTTATGCACAATCTCTGTTTAGAAAAGTCCTGATTTTCTAGTTTCCTTCCTGCTTTGATGTGTATTTTAGAAATGCTATTTCCTTTTCCTTGTATTAGGATATGGTAAAAACCTGCTCTCAGTATTTTCATGATAACCGCTGCTTATTTTTTTTTTTTAACACTAGTGTTCATCCCCCCTTTCTTTAACCAGTGCCAAAAGATAAATTGAAAATTTATTTCAAATTCCTTAATTTTTTACTTGAAAATTTTCTGTGGTGAAGAATGTTTGAAGCCTTCTGTCCTTTCATTACTCAGAGTAAAGTTCTATCCTTTCTTGTCCATATGTTAATCTTTCCTTGGATTTGGCTGGTCCTACCTAAAAACTCTGAATAGCCATCAGAATCCTACCACTAAAAACCATCTTTTTCTGGTCTTCATGGTAGACAAGAATAAGAATGTTTGAAACAGTCTGGTAGTGAGGAAGAGGTCATTGTTCCTTTCAGCATGTGTGTCCATGTATGAATGCTCCGTGGCCAGTCTGGGTTATACAGACTTGAGAGAGCAGGTGGGAAAGGGAGTCAGCAATTATGGAAGTTTAATGCTGGTTAACAGACATCTGATGCGGTTCCCTGTCTTCTGTGTTCCCATAGCACTTGCTTTATACCATTACAACCATGTTGCAATGCAAAGTCTCTTAACATTATGTATTAACAAATACTTATTGAGCAGCTGATACCTGCCATAGACTGTTTTGTACTGGAGGTAATCTCAAGGAACAAAAGAGACAAGGATCCCCGCTGTCACAGAGAGAGCCACAACAAATGGAGGAGGAAGCCCGAGAAACCGTGCACGTGTTGTCTCCCTCACATTTGCTGTATTTTGAACCTCATGGGATAGAAGGCCCAAGGGCGAAGCTCAGAGCTTCCAAAGGGTGGAAATAACGAGGGAGAAGCTGGGAATAAACCAAAAAATAATAAACTTGTGTCGTTTTTTCATGGTGGTAAGTGCTATGAAAAAAATCAGAGGAGTGATATGGAATTGACAAATGAGGGTTGTAGTTTTAAATAGGGTGGTCCGTTTTGGCCTCACAAAGGTAACATCTGAGTAAAGAACTGAAGGGGGTAAAGGAATGAGGAACTCATGAGGGGGAGAAGAGCATTTCAGGTAGAGGGAATAGCCTATGCAAAGTGTCAGGGGTAGACACAGGCTACCAGTGTATATGAGGAAAAGACAGGGAGATGGAAAGGTATCGGGAGATGGGAGGCTTGCGGAGGTCCAGCAGAGTTTGTAGGCCTTTGAAAGATCCTTGGTTTTACTCTGAGTTAAGAGAGAACCCTTTTAAGCAATTTAAGCAAAAGAGGGTCATAATAAAAAGGGCCATTTCTGAATGTTGTATTGCAGATAGACTAGTTGAGCAGGAGTGGTAGCAGGGAGACTAGTTAGAAGGCTTTTGGAAATCATCTGGGTGAGAAATGAAGGTGGTTTAGACCAGGGTAGAAGCAGTGGAAGTGGTGAGAAATTGCTGGATGCTGGATATATTTCAAAGATGGAGCCAACATGATTTCTTGGCTAATCAGGCATGGTATGTAGAAAGAAAAGAGGAATCAAGGATTATACCAAGAAGGGCACCCGGGTGGCTCAGTCGATTGGGTGGCTGCCTTTGGCTCAGGTCATGATCCCAGGGTCCTGGGATTGAGCCCCACGTCAAGAGCCCTGCTCAGTGGGGAATCGGCTCCTCCTCCCTCTGCCCTTACCCCTGCTTGTGCTGTCTCTCTCTCTCTCAAATAAATAATAAAATCGTGTAAAAAAAAAAAAAAAGAGAGAGTACACCAAGATTTTTGGTTTGAACACCAAGAAGGTTAGAGTTCCCTGTCACTCAGGTGGGAGAAAACTGCAGGTGGAATGGGTAAGGATGGGAGGTTGGCTAGGATAGCAGGAGTTCACTTGTAGACATTTTAAGTGTGAAATACTTCTGAGGTAATCAAGTGGAGATGGCAAGTAACAAGTAGATACATGAGTGCATGAATCGAGGAGAGGTTCTTGGCTGGTGTCATGATGTAACCCGTATTTAAAACCACTTGACTGGACAAGATCACCAGGAAAAATTAGTAGAGTTGGAAAAGAGTAAAAAGTAGACCCTTAGGAGCTCCAAAAATTAAAGTTAATATTGGGGGATTCCTACTTCCAGGGAAGATACAGTAAGTCATAGCAGGGTAACACTCACTGCAAGGGGAAAAAAAAAACAAGTTGCAAAGAACATATTTTTAAAGACATCTGATATCTGTGGAAGCAACAAGAATTAGACGAACTAAAATTCCAGACAGCAAGAGCTATTCCTAGATGAGCTGACAATTGCAGACTGTTTCTTCTCTGGAAACATTCCTCAATTCTGGGCATGGGTTGAAGATCAGGCTTGGCGTAAACAGATTATTCTGGGTTGAAGGAAAACTATCTGACCCTGCTGGTGATGGATTATACAGAGATGATTGGAAACAAGAGGAATCCCCAAAGCAAGGGACTTTCCCCAGGAGACTTGTTGAATTCTGAGGTAGCCCAAGAAGTTAGTGGCTCATCCAGAAGACATTGAAATCTCACAGTCTCACGGTACTTGGAAAATCTCACTAAGGGGTGGGCCTAGTGTAGAAAAACAGACTCTCCTTTAAGAGAGATTTTTAACCTGCTTGGGATTGAAGACTCCAGGGCTCAGGAATAAAAAGATCTGCCATACTCATTCGGTGGTGACCTTGGACATTCATCCTTGAGAAACAGGGTAAAATAAGAGATGGGCTGAATTTTAACAGTAACATAGGCCTGACTCAGTTTAGTCTCTGATTGGATCAAGGGACCGCCCCCTCTCATAGTTTGTTTTAAGAGAAAATAGGAAACAGTTGTGGAAAATATTGTTTGGAGCTGCTGTTTCCTTTAGTCACAAGATCTACCATAAGTAAAAAACTACTGGACATTTTTGAAAAGGCTGGAAAAAATGTGACTAAAAAGCAAGAGAAAAAATATATAATATAAGTAGACCTTAAATGATCCAGATATTGGAGTTAGCAGAAAAGAACTTTAAAATAACTATGATTGTGTTGTGAAAGAAAATAAAAGAAGATGGGCAAAAAAGTTTTAAAGTGACAAATTCCAGTGGAGAAATGAATCTGTAAAGAGAATCAAATCAACAGTCTGGAATTGAAAATTCCAATTTAAAAGCTTAAAACAGGGGCACCTGGGTGGCTCAGTGGGTTAAAGCCTCTGCTTTCGGCTCAGGTCATGATCTCAGGGTCCTGGGATCGAGCCCTGCATCGGGCTCTCTGCTCAGCAGGGAGCCTGCTTCCCCCTCTCTCCCTGTCTGCCTCTCTGCCTACTTGTGATCTCTCTCTCTCTGTCAAATAAATAAATGAAATCTTTTTTAAAAAAAAATAAAAAATAAAATAAAAACTTAAAACACAGTGGATGACTTTAAAAAGCAGACTAGATACAGCAGAAGATAGATTAGTGACTTTGAAGACAATCAATGGAAAATTTCTAACCTGAAGCATAGAGAGAAAAAAGAATGCAAAGAATGGAACAAGGCATAAGAAACAATTGGGGTGCAGTGAAAAGGTGTAGTGTATATCTGATTAGAGTCCTAGGCATGGAGGAGAAATGGGGGCAGAGGAGTGTTTGAAGATAAAACTAATGGCCAATGACCCCCCCCATAAACTGATGGGGGATATCAACCAATAGATTCAACATCAGGTATAACTCCCATGCAGGAGAAATACAAAAGTGAAAACCATACCCAGGCATATCTGAAACTAGAAAACCAAAGACTGAAAAACCACTAGATAAAAACTGAGTACTGGGACTCCTGGGTGGCTCAGTTGGTTAAGTGGCTGCCTTCGGCTCAGGTCATGATCCCAGGGTACTGGGATTGAGTCTCACGTCAGGCTCCTTGCTTGGCAGGGAGCCTGCTTCTCCCTCTGCTCTGCCTGCTACTCTGCCTGCTTGTGCTCTCTCTCTCTCTCTGACAAATAAATAAAATCTTTAAAAAAACAAAAAAACTGAGTACTAATATTGTATTAAATGTACTGAATTGTATTGTATTAAAAGGTACTGAATTGTATTGTATTAAAAGATACTGAATACTTTCCCCCTGGATTTGGGAATAAGAAAAAAATTTAACTATTATCATTATATTCAGAAATGCACTGGAGGTCTTGGCTACTGCAGTAAGGAAAATGAAATAAAAAGTTTCAAGAATGGAAAGGAAGAAGTAAAATTCATTATTTGTAGATGACATGACTATATAGAAAATTCAACAGAATTGGCAAACCATTCACATTAAGAGATGCAGATTTAGCTAAGTTGTTGGGACACGAAGACAATATATAAAATCACCTATTTTATTTCTATAAACTAGCAACATGAAATCAGGAAAGGAAAACTGTAAAATGCTCTTTGTAACCTCATCAAACATATCAGATATCCTGGAGTAACTCTCAAAAGACGCAGGCCCTCTCTATAATGAAAAACATTGCCGAAAGAAATGAAAGGGGACCTAAATAAATGGAGTGATACATGACGTTCATGTATTCAGTATCATTAAGATGTCTAATTCAGTCCCAATCAAAGTCTAAACGGGGTGTTTTTTGATAGATGTTGGTGGCAGAAACACAAAAGACCTAGAATAGCCGAGGCAATCTTTTTTTTTTTTTTTTTAAGATTTTATTTATTTATTTATTTGACAGAGAGGAGAGAGATCACAAGTAGGCAGAGAGGCAGGCAGAGAGGGAGGGGGAAGCAGGCTCCCTGCTGAGCAGAGAGCCTGATGCGGGGCTCCATCCCAGGACCCTGAGATCATGACCTGAGCCGAAAGCAGAGGCTTTAACCCACTGAGCCACCCAGGCGCCCCAAGCCGAGGCAATCTTTAAATAGAACTAAGTTATAATGCAGACTTGAAGTCAGGCTACAGTAATGAAGACGTGGTTGTATTGCCAGAAGAACAAGTAGACCAATGGAACAAAACACCGCTCAGTAGGGCTCCTACTGCCACATGTGGCTATGAAGCACTTGAAATACAGCTAGTCTAAATTCAGATGTGTTTTAAGTGTGAAATACACATTGGATTTTAAAGACTTCGTATGAAAACAAAACAAAGTATTTCATTAATCATTTTACATTGATTCCATAGTGAAATAAGTTTTTAGATATATTGGCTTAAGTAAAATCTATTTATTAAAATTAATTTCATCTGTTTGTTTTTACTTAATGTGGCTACAAGAACATTTTAAATTACTTTACGTGGCTTAATGAATGACCTTGGTGGCAGCAAAAGATTCTTTAAACAGGACACAAGAATACGTAAGAGAAAAGATTGATAAGGTGGATTATGTAGAACTTCTGTTCATCAAAAGACAAATTTACAGACTCAAAAGGCAGACAATAGATTTATAAATCATACTTGTGATCTATATAACTGGCAGGACTTTTATTCCAAAATGTGTAAAGAACTCTTGCAAATTAAAAAAAAAAAAGGACAATTCTTAAAATAGGCAAATGACTTGAACAGGACCTTCACAGAGAGTTTACCTTCATTGTCAATAAGCACATGAAAAGGTGCTCAGCATCCTTAGGTATCAAGGAGATGTGAATTAGAGAGATAATGCTATATATCCATGAGAATAGCTAAAATTTTAAAGACTGACAATATGAAGTCAGCTGGAACTCCTCCCATACTTTGCTGATGGGTGTAAAAATTGTTATAATCACTTTGGAAAAATTTTTGACAATATTCATTAAAACTAAACATACAACCTACCTCATAACCTAGTAATTCCACTTTTATGTATATATCCAAGATAAATGAGTACATTTGTCCACCAGAAGACACAGGTTATATGAACGTTGGAAGCAACCCAAATATTCCTCTACAATAGAATGAATAAATAAATAGTAGTATAATTACGCAACAAAATACTATGCAGAAATACAGAAGAATGAACCACATACTATATAATTCCATTTACATGAAGTTTAGTAACAGGTAAAACTAATCAGTGGTAATAGAAGTCTGAATAGAGGTTACTTCCAGTGGGGGCACGAGTCTTCCAGAATGTCAGAAATGTCATGTAACTTGATCTGGGTGGTATTTATACAAGTGGATATGTGTGTATGTAAAAATTCCTCAGTTGTACACTTGAGATCTCTATATACTGTATGTATGCCATAGCTCAGTAACTTTTAAAGTGTTATGTTAGCGTATCTGGTAGTTCCTTGCTAATGAAGACTATAACTCATCTATTTCTGTAAGACCAGTGAATAAACATAAAAGACACTCAGTAAATAATGCGGAAGAAATTTAGGAAGGAAATGAAGTAGGAAGTTAGGAAGGAAGTTGGTTCATTAATCTACTTTCTCTTAACCTAACACCTGTTCCTTTGCTCACGGCCCACTTGCCATAGTCAGAGCTCTGTCGGCTGCATGGTTGGGGTAGTGATCTTTTGGCTTAAGAAAGTATACCTAGTTCTGGCCCTTTGCTGTTAGCCGTCCTGACAGTATTAGATAGATCTGAGTGTCTGGAGAAGGAGGAGACTTTTTAATTAAGTGATGTAAATTAAGAATAATAACCGTTTCCAGTCCGTGATCCCAGTGAGTTTAATGCTTTATTCCCTCACGTGTGTCCTCTTTCCTTCTTGCTTGTATTTAGCACTCAGCAAATATTTCTTGTCATCCACTGCTGCTGGGTCTCTTCAAGGCATTAGCTGTAGAAGTGGATTAAACCAATAGGGATCCCTGCCCTCAGAAGGTTTGTACTGTAATGGGAGAAGACAGGCAGCAGTCCACTGTCTCCTTCCCCTTTCCTTACTTGTGCTTAGAATCAAGCAGAATAGGAGCACCTTGGGGGCTCAGTTGGTTAAGTGTCCAACTCTTGGTTTTGGCTCAGGTCGTGATCTCATGGTCATGAGACCGAGCCCAGTGTTGGACTCTGCGCTGACCTGGAGCCTACTTAGGACTCTCTCTCCCTCTCCCCCTGCCCCTCCTCCTACCCCCACCCCCGACTCGTGCACAGGTGTGTATGTTCTCTGTCTCACCCAAAAAAACAGAAAAATACTTGAGCAGAAAAACAAAAGCTTAGTCTGTCTTCCCATCCCTTCTTCCTGCTGTATGGTAGGCACAGTTCAATTGTCTTCTTGTTGAGCAGTGGGAAGAGACTCTTGTCACTTTGGATTAACTTTGGCATGGCACCTAGCACAATGCCATGTGTCTAGGGGAATGTAATAAATATTTGTAACCTTTGGGAGCATCTGTCAACGCCTGCTGATCTCCATCCTTCTTTTCTACCATCTGCCCTCATCTTTTTTTTTTTTTTTTTTTCCTTTCCTCTATTACTTTTCTGGGGGAAAGCTTGATTTAAGATCTTAGAAAATATGTTTTCTGTAATGGTACGGCTCTGAGACAGCTGAGCCCTAGAATGGGTAGGACTGAAGACAGTGAGATGTGGCATAAGTCATCCTTTTGGAAAGTTCTGATCAGGAACCCATATTATTTTGGGAGTTAGGGCTATCATGATGAATATTTTTCTCGTATACTGTTCTACTAGATCTGACAAGGTCATGTAGTGCGTATGAAACCTCTGAAATAGAACAGCTCAAACAGAGTCCTAGAAAGAAATGTCAAACACAAGAGTGTTCTGACTCAACACATCCTTTTTTTTTTTTTTTTAAGATTTTATTTATTTATTTGACAGAGAGAGAGAGATCAGAAGTAGGCAGAGAGGCAGGCAGAGAGAGAGGGGGAAGCAGGCTCCCTGCTGAGCAGAGAGCCCGATGCAGGGCTCGATCCCAGGACCTGAGCCGAAGGCAGAGGCCTTAACCCACTGAGCCACCCAGGTGCCCCCCATGGCACCCTTTTTAAGTTTGTCATTCTTTGATCAAATACTCTGTAGAAAGAGATTTCATGGAGCTCAGGAGCCTAGAAATGCTGATGTGTATCTGGGATAGAAAGGAAGAAATTAATTTGTTTTCAGTTAGGATTTATAGTCAAAGGATGATCAGTGAAACAACCATTTCCAGCCACAGAGGGGAAAGATGGTATCATTTAGTAGAGAATAATTATACCTTGCATTTGCATAGTGCTTACTGTTCCAAAAATATTTTCACATACCATTTTATCCTCCCAGTAACCCAGTGAGATAAGTATTTTTAACTCCTATTTTAATAGATATGGAAACTAAGAGGTGTTAATTGACTTAATCCAAAGTCAGTAACTGGTAGGTGTTAGAATTAGGACTCTGTGATTCGAAGGCCCCCAGACAAGGTGTATGTTACACCCTGCTGCAAATTTTATGCTGCAGCATGTAGGCAGGTTTGGCAGAAAAGGAAAGTCCTAGGACCAATTTTAGTGATACTAAAGACAGATCTGAAATTAAGAGTCTGAAAAGCAGAATAACTTCTCTGCTCATGTGGAAGGTGAAGGTGTTAGGGTTGTGCCCAGAGGTTAGAATGTTTGTGACCTGATCACTCTGTGGCCTGGTAGGAGGGAGCCCTCAGCGCTCACAGGTGAACTTTCAGACAAACTAGTACCTGCTGTAGTACTTCTTATAGAACTATTTCTTGAGTTCTGTGGTGCCAGTAATTTTCTGTCTTTTCAACTTTTCTGTCTCCAGGAGCCTCCAGAAGATGATGCAAACATCATTGAGAAGATCCTGGCATCTAAGACCGTCCAGGAGGTCGGTGGCTCATGTGCCAGCTTTCCTGTCACTAGCACAGGCTGTACCCTCTGTGAAGAGATACCTGGCTGGAGAACCCAGAATGGTCCTGACTGGCCGGAGTGAGAGCTAGGCAGGAACATTTACCCTCTTGGAAGATTTTAGATCATAAAATTTTTAAACATTTGAGAGTAGAGCCCCAAATAACTTTTTCCTCCATAGTGATCCTAGCAAAAGCTATCTGTCCTTTAGTTGCTGTAGCCCGTGGGAAGTCCTCAGGGGGCCGAAGAGAAGACATGGAAAGAGTCCTATTGAAAACCCTAGCAGGGGGGTGGGGGGGTGGTAGGGGTTCTTTAGATGTGTCAGGGCCATTGCAAGGATCCTCTAGAGGGCATGCCTGGGGTGAAGGGTATGTGTGCTGTTTATGTGTTATGTGTTTATGTGTTAGGACACAGTTTCACCTTCGAGTATTTATGAGAGCAAACTTCCTTACTTTGCGAGTGAACAGCACTGATGTTTCAGGGTGGGGGTTGGGGGCATGCTGGAGACCCAGGTTTTCACTTGCACAGTGGGCTCTTAGCCCTGGGCTGGCTTGGGTTTCTTAGCTGAGTGCTGTCCCAGCCTGGACCCTGGAAGGACACCAGGAGGATCACTTTTACCTTGTAGCTAGCTGTAGATTCATCCTTTGGGAAAGCTGCTCAATAGGTGTCAGGAAAAGAACTGGGAAAATGAGAACGTCCTCAAGCAATCTGTACTAAAACCAGGCAGGGGTGTTGATTCACCGGTGTTCTTGTGCTGCATAAGGGTGATGGCCTGGGCAGTTAACTGCTTGCTGTTGGTTACAGGTTCACCCAGGAGAGCCCCCGTTCGACTTGGAGCTGTTCTACGTTAAGTATAGAAATTTGTACGTCTTTTTCCTGTATTATTTGTGTTTGGTTTTATATGAATAAGATTTCCTTTTCCTCATCACATCATCTTCTGCATTTTCCAAGAATGGCCCCTGAGGCCTGACCCACAGATCCCAGCTGACTCAAGTTCACCTTAGACAACGGTGGGCTCACCTTTGGCTGCACAGTCACCAGGGAAGCCCTTGCTCCACTCAGGACCAGCTCACTCAGACCCTTGGAGTCGGTCCCAAGGATTGGTGCTTTATTAAAACTCCCTGTGCCATTCTCATTTGCACTCAGGGTGGAGAACCATGGTCCTGTGGGTCCCCTTTTCCCTCTTGCATTTTTCTTTCTTTCTCTACTACGTGCCCACTTTCCCTGATTAATGATAACCTGCCTTTGCCTGCCCTCCCTCTGTTCTGAGGCGGTTCCCGTAGAAGCTGCAGAGGGTCTGGTCGTTTGGAATCCCAGCACTGTTTTGTTGTCTCTCTTCGCCCTTAGCTCAAGGCCTGTCTCAGTCCAGTCTCTAGCGGTTTCACTACAGACCACTACCCTTGGGTTAGATGGTCACCCTGTTTACTGAAACACTTTAAAGCTCAATGATTTGGTAGTTTGCACTTGTCTCACAATTTATGTGTCTTTGGATAGTTCCTACTTACATTGTAAATGGGCCACAATGGAAGAGCTGGAAAAGGATCCTCGCATCGCACAGAAGATCAAGCGATTTAGGAATAAACAAGCCCAGATGAAGCACATTTTTACTGAGGTGAAGCAATATTTACCAACTAATTGATTGCTGCTTTTCTTGCAGTATTAAATGCTGAGTTTAAGTTTCTTAAAGTCGAAGTCCTGGGCAGATCCATTGCGCAAGTCGCATTGCTGAACGTGCACTGATTTGCAGCAAAACCAGTCCAGATTTGAGCCAAAGGGAAAAAATTATCCACCAGGTTACAAAGATTGAGCCTTATAAACTGACAACTCAGGAGAATGTGCATCTTGGTCAGAATATCTGTAAATAGCTAGGGCAAGAGAAATGTGCGCAAAACTCTTTCATTCCCTCCTCCCCCCACTCCCCGAAACAGAAATCCAAAAACACGTAAACCTCGAATGTAAAAAATAAAAACTATTATTAAATATATTAGAGAGTAAAATATTAGTAAATAAATAAGGAAATTTATATAAGCCTGGGTATTTCTAAGTATGGTACCTACAGCGAGAGGAAGGATTGATGGATTGGGACATTAAATGAATCTATAGTGTCTATATATTAGAAAATACTACTAAACAAATCTTAAAGTAAATAATTAGGAAATATGTGCATTACGTACATACACATATTTCCTAAATATATCACTTACACACATACATATGTGGCGTACATTCTTCTAATCCTGTATGGGAGCCTTCTCTTTTATACTTATACACACATACACACACGACAAATAATTTTGATAAGAAATGCTTATTAATCATATAAAAGTGTGGTCACTTTCACTAGTAGTCAAAAAAATGCAAACCAAAATAGGAATTTTCTAGTTGTTATTTACCAAATATTTGAAGATTTTAAAAAGTAAGTATTACTTATTGCTGGTGAGGGTGTAGGGCAGAGACAAGTCTTGTGTCTAGCAGGTGGGAACATTACCTAGTACGACCTGTCAGAAGAGCAGAATGGCAGCAGACGTGAAATGTCTCAGAATGTTCACATCCTTTGTCCGGCAATTCTAATTCTGCCATGTATTTTAAGGAAACTGTTGAATCTTTGTACAGCATTAGCTACGATATTTAGCCGTTTATGTTGGTGAAAAATTGCAAACACGTTGTTAGATAATAGACATTTGTTAAATTATGCGTACATCCCTTAGAACAGAATACTCTGCTCTAGTAAAAGTGATGTGGGAGAACAGTTGTTAATGACATAGGAAGAGGCTGCAGTGCCACATGTCAGCCTCTTGCAGTGTAGGGGGCAGTTCCATTTCAGGAAGCGC
Source organism: Potos flavus (assembly GCA_028534135.1). Taxonomy (NCBI): domain Eukaryota; kingdom Metazoa; phylum Chordata; class Mammalia; order Carnivora; family Procyonidae; genus Potos; species Potos flavus. Next base: position 106,343,132 of record CM052885.1, on the reverse strand, counting down.
AGGAGAAAAGAGGCACCGTAATAATGCAGGGGAAATGTCTGGGATATACGTGAAAACACTGCTCTCATTTTCTCTGGTTGATGGGATTGTGGTGACTTATTTTGTCTTTTCTCTATAGCATGTAGTTTTAAAATTTTATACAGATCACTTTAACGAAAAGAAGTCATAAAAATTATTCTTAAAATGGAGTTGCAAGCACTGGTCCTCAAGAGTGCACTCAGGTGCCATCAAACTATAGGACATTGCTGCAGTACTTAACCAACTCATTCTTCATGTGTGCACCTTTTCCTCAAGTGACAAAAAAATTATTTTAGGTTAATGTCAGTAAGCATTCTTCTCATCCCAGAGTGGGGTCCTTCATCTTTAGCCTTCGTGTTTGGCCCCAGCCCTCTCGGGGATTGTTTTAAAGAATGTGAAAGCGGTTTCTTGTGGCATTGTTCTTGTCATAGAGAACTGGGGAAAGAAGAAGACGAGTAGAATTGGAAGACTGTCGTGAGGCCTCACTGGATACTGTCCCTCTGTTCTTGGAACATTTTATTTGCACCTCTATTTTAGCAAGAATTTGCAGTGTAGTAACTTGTTTACATGTCTCTTTCTTCCATTTTAAGTCCTAGGAGACAGACAGGGACATGTCTTCTTGTATTTCTGTCCCTGGGACCAGGCACAGAGTCAGTACTCAGTAATTATTCGGCTGTCCCCTGGCGAGGGACAGGGTTTGCTTATGCTCTTCACCTGCTCCAGGCCTTTCGGCCCCTCACATTTTCTTGAAATTGAAAGTCCACAGCCCTTCATAGAGCCTACAAAGCCCCACGTATCTGTTTTCTGCTGTATTCCCAAGGGAGTGATTTTTACTGGGTTGGGAATAGAGGGCTGAAGCTAGGTTACAGTGTAGAAAAAGTGTACCAGGAGCGCCTAACTCTTGTGGGAAGGAAAGGCTTTTGAAAAGATCAGAGGACATCCTGAGATTGACGAGGAGGGTGAGTGGGGAGTAGTTCCTATAATACTGTCTTCAGTCTCGACCTGTTCAACATTTTTATTTTTATTTATTTATTTATTTATTTTTTAAAGATTTTATTTATTTATTTGACAGAGAGAGAGAGAGATCACAAGTAGGCAGAGAGGCAGGCAGAGAGAGAGGGGGAAGCAGGCTCCCTGCTGAGCAGAGAGCCCAATGCGGGGCTCGATCCGAGGACCCTGAGACCACGACTTGAGCCAAAGACAGAGGCTTAACCCACTGAGTCACCCAGGCGCCCCTCAACATTTTTATTAATGACTTGGATAAATAATAGTCTTATGAGATCAATAATAACTTAGTTTTAGATGGAGCTTCTTCATATCCATTATTTCCAGCTGCTTTATGAAGTAGCCAGAGACAGCCGTGGAAGAGACTCAGGCTCGAGAGGCAGAAGCTTCCCAAACTCTGCAGGGGTAGAGACCTCCTGACTACACCCAGACTCCTGGAAACTAGACCCGATGCCGGGAGAATAGATGACAAAGTCAACGTTCAGGTTTACTGGACAGACTAGGATGAATGAAATAGAATGGCAGTAAATGTGGGTGATGTCACACATTTGTAGTTTTTAAATCTTTATAACTTTGGAGTGGGGAAAATGACTGACTAGCAGTTCTAGGGAGAAAATATAGTGCCCTTTAAATGACAAGTTTCCCATTGGTCAGGAGGAGGATGTGCAGCTGCTTAAGAAGTAACAGGAGCCTTAGAACATTTGAGTATCAGGTTCACGGGGGACTTGGTGGACCTGAGTGCAGCCGCGGGAGGACTCTAACTCGGGTGAAGGAAGCACAGTTGAGTGCTTGTCAGCAAATGTGGAAATTGGACTGCGTGGTCCTAGGAGCCTGGGCTCTGGAGCCAACATGTCAGGCTGCAGGTTCTGCTCCTCCCCACTGACCCCATTCCCACTCCCTGCCACTCATGCACGTGCGCTCACACACGGAATTCAGTGGCCTTGGGTCACTTGCGTAAGCTCCTTCGGACCCAGTGTCCTGCTCGGTATAAAGTGGAGCTCCGAATAGTATCAGCCTCACAGAACACCTGTGGGGATTAAATGACACGGGATTTACAGAAGTGCTTGGCCACTATTCATAAGTGCTAGCTCTCTGCATCACAAAGGGATCTGGCAACGTGGGCCCCCAAGAACAGGTGAACACCTTGAGTAGTTTCACCCAGATTGGGTGGAGTTTGTTGAAGAGCCAGCATAGAAGGAGAATGAACTTAGTTACTGCTACTATGGAGGAAGCAGTCATACCAGCGAGCCCCAGTTACAGGAGGGAAACTGGGCTGTAATTTAATGTAATAAAGATATAGATCATGCTACCACTGGGCAGGCAGAGGTAAAGCTGTCTTGGCAGTGGATCAGGTTGTAGAGGGCAGTCAATTCCCAAACAGGGAATAATGGAATCTGAGGGAGGGTTGCCAGGGATGTTATAAAAAGCATTCCTGTGTTGAAGATGAAACTGGATAGCCCCTAAAGTGCCTTCTAACCAAAGGGGCAATAAGAACCTTCTAGCAGTCCGGGAGGAGGGCTTCTGGGTAAGAAAGACCTGGGTAAACGTTCCAGTTCACACAGCTCTGCGGCTTTGTCAGTTCCCTCATCTGTAAAGTAATTATCGTATCCAGTCCATAAAGTAATTTTGAGACTTAGAGCACTTAGCATTACTCTGGACACAGGTTAAATATTTCCAAGTGATGCTTATTATTATTTCCTAAGTACACTTTTGGGGGGAGCATAGTGTATATGAAGGTGAACAAATCCTTAAGGTGCAGCTGAGTGAATTTTTACAAAATAAACACACCTGTGTAGCCACCACTTAGATCAGGTCATAGAACATTACCAGTCCCCCAGAAGCTCCCCTCATGCCTCTTTCCAATGTTTGCTACTATTGTTGGTATATAGAAGAAAAAGAAACTAATTCTGAGTTTCCAATGGTTATCTTTGGAATGAGAAGCAGTAAGAAAAAGGGGATCCTTGTGCTGAGTTTTGTGCAGTACTGTAATCACCATCAGGAGTCTTACTTTGGCCGTGGTGTAGCCTATAACTTCAGTCACGGAGAGAGGATTTTGGGACAGTGAAGAAATGTCTGTGCTGTGACTTTTATTCTCAAGCTACCCCTTCCGTTCTGTGTTTCCCAATAAGCCCAGAGTAGGGCTAGCCCAGATGAACCCCTGGACGTTGGTTTTGAGGGGAGGGGGACACTTTCTAACTCTTCTCCTTTGTTCGCACTAGCCTGATGAAGACTTGTTCAACCCAGACTATGTAGAAGTTGATCGAGTCCTGGAGGTGGCCCACACCAAAGATGCAGAGACAGGAGAGGTGGGTGTTTGGTCATTTTGACTCTCCTAAAGAGCCTTCCCTCCTTACCACATATTTTGCTTGTTTTGTTAACACGCGGTCCTTGTTTTAATGGCATTTGTGTGTGATAGGGTGGGTTTTTCAGAGGTTGGCCAGAGTGTGACTGACTCCTTTAATCTAGTAGAACGTGAACTCCTCTCCTGTGTCCCACCAGGAAGTGACGCATTACCTGGTGAAGTGGTGCTCGCTGCCTTATGAAGAAAGCACGTGGGAGCTAGAGGAAGACGTAGATCCTGCAAAGGTTAAAGAATTCGAGTCTCTTCAGGTTCTCCCTGAAATTAAGCATGTGGTAATGTATCCCTGTTTGCCACCTGTTGTAACATGTAACTCGATGACCTTGGCAATCCTGGATGGCTGTGGGGCTTTGCTCAGAAGTGGTCTTCGTTAGTGTCTTACCTTTGTCCACTCTCTGTTGAACTTGCAGTTCAGTGTGCTTTTCTCCCCAAATCAGACTTTGCCAGCACTCTAGTCAACATTAGGTCTAGGCTCTATTTTGATGTGTGTGTGACGTTTAAGAACCTTGAATACGAGCTTAGATGTCTTGGTATATGGTGCTGTATAGAGTCAGTAAGGTAGAATGTGTAAGAAACGCCTGCGTGGGAATGAAGCTCAGTAAATTGTTAGTATCTTTCTTGTTTCCTACTACCTCTTGCTCCATTGGTGATCTTTTTTCTTTGTTTTTGACCTCTGCCTTTACTCAACTGGTATATTCTTTTTTTTTTTTTTAAACTTTAAAAGACATTTTAATGTCTGGTAGGATAACTAGCATCTTTATCCTTTTGGTGACTTTTTAAAAGATTTTATCTATCCATCTGACAGAGAGAGAGATCATAAGTAGGCAGAGAGGCAGGCAGAGAGAGAGGGGGAAGCAGGCTCCCCGCTGAGCAGAGAACCCGATGCGGGGCTCGATCCCAGGACCCTGAGATCATCACCTGAGCCGAAGGCAGAGGCTTAACCCACTGAGCCACCCAGGTGCCCCTCAACTGGTATATTCTTAAGGGGAAGACTATCTTCTATCTATAGATCCCTGGGCTTCACAGAGAGAACATAGGTTTTCAATATATATTTATTCAATCAATTCGTTTTTCTGATTCTGGATTATTCCCGCCAAGCTGCATAAATGTCCCAGTGTACCTGACAAGTAATTGTATATAGAGTGTCAATAATTAAAAGGATGTCGAATTAGGAGAGCCTGATTAAGATGTGACTCACTTGGGAAGAGAATCAGAGTTGTTGAATATGGCTATAGACTGGAATGGAATGATAAGTTTCTATTTTTAAAAAGTCACCACTTTTAAATGAAAAACCCTTATCCAATTCCTTATTCTTTGTTGTCTTTACATCCCTGGAAAGTCAAGACTCAGGAGACAAGAGCTTGACATTGAACTTAGCTGTCAGAGTCTACTCAAAAGCAGTGTTTTATTTTTGTTTTTTGACATATGAAGTGTATGGAGGAATCTGGAGGTGCAGAACAGTGATTAGAAGTATACACAGTTTTTAATGGTGTTTTGTCTACATGACTGGGTAATAAATTTCTCTTTCAACCTCTCCTACAACTGTTGTCTGTTGTTAATTCATCAGTCATTGTTAAACATCCTCTGTTGGCTGGCTCTTGAGTGACATAATAACAAAGAAGCTGCACACCCAGCCCCCAGGAGCTCACAGGTTAACAGGAGAGGCATGTGTGTGCCTGGACACATATGGCACCAGACTAATGGGGGTGTGTGGCACAAGGCAGGGACAAACCACTGTGGGGGCAGAGAGTAGAGAGCATTTCCATTCTGAAGCTAATTGTAAGTTAGTATCTCAAAGTAATCAGGATTCTTACTCTCTCAGCCTGAATCCCACTTATTTCCTCAGACTGACTACATGCGTTTGGCAAGAATATGAATTCTCAAATGTTTTCGGGCAATTTCACTTTTCCTTTACTTCTTTGCTTTTGCTATGTGGCTGTTTTCATCTCTCAGTGAACTGTCTGTCGTATTATTTCACACTTGTCTGTTTGTTTCCGATTTATTTGTTCTCTCATTTAAAATGCACAGTTTGAAATTTTATCTCAAAAATTCCAAATTGGAATGGTAGCTCACAATATAACTAAAGCTGTCTTTTTATGTGTTAAGAAAAGGACCAGCTCCAAACGGGTGTTTACCTGAATAATTTTTTAAAGGGAGCTATGCTGGGCTTTGAAGTTGACGAATAGGACGTCCTATACCTATACAAAAAGAAAGCTTTTTGGTAAAAATTAGTTACACATAGGTAAAATATAGAATTTTGAGAAAGCAAGAAGTGACATTATCCGTGATGATTGTGCAAAGTCGGGGCAGTCTTTTCATAGGCCAGGGCCACCGTGGAAGCTCCAAGAATCACTCCTCCTCCTTTGAAGTTAACTAAGTAGCCATTGAAAGTTGTGGCACCCTGGGGTATGTTGTTTCCTATAGTCTGTACCACTTATGAGTCAACCAGAAACTTCTAGTTGATTTCAGGTCTTGTGCTCAGATGGCTGAAATTTCTGGCCAATAGGTGATGTTAAACCAAACCCTTTAGCATTGGGGAAGGAGGGAAAGCCAGAGGGGTGACTGGATTGGAGAGTGATTACTCTGCTGTGGAATGCTACCAAGGCAGCAAAGTAGAAATCTGCAGTGAAAGTCCGTCCTCTGGCACTTAAGGTGCTGGGAGTGAGCCACTTAAGTCACTGGAAAAACATTCCTGAAAGTCTCCCTATGGTATATAGTAAAGTAGGGGAGCGTGCCTGATTAAAGGGGTACGTGGACTTTGGGGGTTCCATGCTGACTGGTTCCTGTAGGTTAAAAAGAGTGTAATTTCTTTAAGGAAACAGAGCAAGAGGGCTTATATAGGAATATCTTTGTTTAAAAGCTTTTTCTTTAAAATCATTGTTTTCTTACATACTAAATTATTTTCTCCCTTATTTTATGAGCACCTATACCTGTACGTTAGTAATAATACACTAGTAATAATTTTCCACAGAGTCCTATTTTAAAGGGCTTAGCCTAACCACAGCTGTAGTAATTTTATAGGTAAGCTGTGATGTGTATTTTTCTGAAAGATCATAGACAGATTCCACTTACTTACCTCCAAATATCAATGATGCAATTGGGGCCATTTGGTTAATTTCACATGCAAATGGTTTAGTTTTAGTTAATGACGTATTTCAAGGGGCGCCCAGGTGCCTCGGTTGGTTGGGCGTCTGCCTTCAACTCAGTTCATGATCCCAGGATCCTGGGATCCATTCCCACATCTAGCTCCCTGCTTAGTGGGGAGCCTGCTTCTCCCTCCCCCTCTGCCTACCATTCTGCCTACCTGTGCACGTGCACTCTCTCTCTCTCTTTCTCTCTGTTTCTGTCAAATAAATAAATAAAATCTTAAAAAAAAAAAATAATGTGTTTCAAGTATAAACTATATTGTAGTACTCCAAAGCAGAATTACCAAAGACTAAAACTGTTTAGAAAAGTTACAGTCTCTCAAAGTTCTCATTTTTAACTATAGCTATAGTTAGGAATTTTTAATTTTTAAGACTATAATCTGTCAATTTGTCTATAAGCAAAATAACCAAGTCTATGCCCAAATAATATAAAACCTAAATAAAATTTTGGGGTGGGAAGTCTACACACTTAAAGATTTAAATTTTCCCCTGATTAATTGAAATCTCAATGGGAATTAAAAGAACTTGACAAATTGATTCTAAAGTTATAGAATACTACAGAATAGCAAATAAGATAGAACAGCTGAGACATTTTTAAAAAATAATTTTCTAATCAGATAAAAGGCTATAATAATTTAAAAACTGGATTTTGTTGTAGTACTAGACACTCTAGTGGAACACAATGAAGAATATCGTTAGAGCTCCATGGATATACTGAAATTTAGTACGTGGTAAATATGGAATTTCCTATCAGTAGAGAAAAGATAAGTTATATTTAGAAATCAGTATTTCATACGGGAAAATACGTTTATGGAATATTTAAGGAATTTGCCGTTTTGATTTTAAAGGCTTTTTGCCTTATATTGACTCTAGGAACTAATCAACAAAATATTTGACCCACTGTACTTTCCTGAGCTGATGCCACATGCACAAAGAAAAATTATCTGTAGAAACTAAAACACCTGACTACTGTTGGTTTGCAGGGAGATGGAAGTGTAAGTGGGAGTGGCATCGAGGAGTCTGGGTAAAACAGTGTAACACTTACAAGATTGTAGGTGGGTCTGTATCTCTTCTTCATTAATTACTTGCAAACTTTATAGAGGTGTTCTTAGTTTAGTCTGGTGAAAGCTAGAAAATGTAGGGGCTTGCCTTTTATCGGGGTGGGTGTGGGTGTGGGTGTGGGTGTGGGTGTACACCTTTGTCAGATCATAGTAACTGTAGCTTGAAGCCAGCCAGCTTTAGGACAGTGTTTTGAGATTTGCCACCTTCCCCATTATTATCCTGTGTCCCTATTCGTGTTAATGTTCCTCAAACACCATTCTCTGTGTATTTTGTTCTGTCTGCCTTCCTCCACTAGGAGAGGCCTGCTTCAGACTCCTGGCAGAAACTGGAGAAGTCTCGAGAGTATAAAAACAGTAACCAGCTCCGGGAGTACCAGCTGGAGGGGATGAACTGGCTTCTTTTTAACTGGTATAACAGGTGAGGAACCAGAACCAGAGCTGTCTTCATGGACAGTTATCCTCCCAAGGACAGTCTACCTCCCAAGAGGTAGATTGTCGCCTTAGCCTGCGTAGAGCAGCAGTTCTCAAGGTGGTGAGAGTGTGTGACCTAGCCGTGATTTAGGGTACTGATCTTTGTATATGAGGAATGCCAAGACTCTACATCAGGTGATTCTCCAATTATAGCAGTGATTTTAGACATTGTTGACTTTATGCTTCTTTTTTCTTTGCCATCCTAGGCAAAAGATTAGGCCCAACCTAGATGAAACAAAATCCAAAAGATCGTTCTAATTCTTTAGCAAAAATTGGCTCTAAAAGGAAACAGATCTTCATTGTAGCCCCAACTCTGCCACTTGTTTGTGAGCCCTGGATATTTTAGACTTGGTCTGTACCACTCAGTTTTGGACTCTTTGTGCTTCAGTTCCCATCAGAATCTAGATGAAACAGGTGACATTTGAGATTTTTGTAACATTCTAGAGTGTACCCCTAGTATGAGTTTAAAGACAGCATGCTGCAGTGGAGAACACACAAGGTGGGGCCCTGGTGACTTGTGTCCTAGCACAGTCTGTGCCACTTACTCAGAGAGCCACTTGGAGCACTGCTCCCCTGAGCTTTCCAGTGCCACCTGTGCAGCGAGGAGTGAGACTGCCGGGGCCACACCTTCAAGTGCCCCAGCTCTGTGCCGTCTGGGATTCTGGATTACCAGGAGAGACCAACATTTTCACTCTGATAAGAAATTTACTGTGTGGGTTAAAAGTTCACCCCTGATGACACAAATAATGGACAATGAAAATCACGTAACTTATCTTCTTATTTTTGCCTTGGCGTCCATGAAGTTTGTCAGGTATAGAAATTGGCTTAGGTTTGAGGCATATTTTTTTTCTCCTTGGGTCTCACTGTTATTTTAATTTTTAGTGTTTTCAGTTTATAGTGTATGGACGTGTTTCCTGTATTTTCTCTCAAGGTACCGTAATTTCTTTTTGGAAGTAGGCAGGGTATGAATCCTAAGAGTAAAAATGTGCCTCAGTCGCATCTCTAGAAAATGGAGACAAGGCCCTTCACTGATGACCTTACAGGTCAAGGTGTGCTTCTGAAGTATCTTTTTCGTTACACCCAACCTCTACTGCTTTCCTGTATTGATGATGAATTATCTATATTTCTTACTCTGTGCAGAAAAAACTGTATTTTGGCTGATGAGATGGGCCTTGGAAAAACCATCCAGTCCATCACATTTCTCTCAGAGATATTCCTCCGGGGGATCCACGGCCCATTTCTCATAATCGCCCCACTCTCCACCATCACGAACTGGGAGCGGGAGTTCCGGACATGGACAGAGATGAATGCCATTGTGTACCATGGCAGCCAGATCAGCAGGCAGATGATCCAGCAGTATGAGATGGTGTACAGAGACGCACAGGTGAGTCTCGGAGACCTGGAGACAGCCTGGTGTCATCGTTCACAACAGCCATCCTGTCACTTACTGTCAGGAGTTTTAATGCCCTGTACTGTGGGTTGCCGCTGACTGACTTTGTAGAGTCTTCTGTTTATTGAGGTAGACTTCTTGCTCCTCCTCGATAGTTTAGTTTGTGATAAAACAGGATTTGTAGGGCATGTTTTCCACTCTCTGAAATATGCCAGAGGCTCTTTTTAGGATACTGAAAGCTTGGCTTCTTGGTTGGCTTATGAAGTTGCTTTGATGTGCCGAAGACTTTATATGACTTGATATATGTTCAGTGAAAAAACTGAGTGGAAGAATTAGTCTACAGAGGTGGGTTCTTAGCCAGGGAGTCTGGAGAGGAGGTTAACAGGGAAGGATAAAGAGAAGACAAGATTTAAATCGTTAAAAGCATAATAGACTGTGGGTTTTTTTTGGGTTTTGTTACTTATAATCACTTTACTGAGTATGCTTGTAAGCTTGTCCTGGCCACTGGTTTTTATAATCAAGCAAGGTGAAAATTAAATGAATCCAACCAGAGGAAGGCTAGTGCTCTCCCCCAGGGATTTCATTAACAGCAAAAGGAGACACTTGGAAGAAATTTAAGATGTGATGCAGCTCTGCTCTTTAATGGCAACACTAAGTTAGGTAAAAGACAAAGATGTGTCCTGCCTGGTAGATCTTGTCCCGGTGAATCAGGAAGTGTACTTTGAACCTATCCTAGAACCCCAGTTACAAGGGGAAATTAACCATATCTGAAAAGGAGCAAAGAAGGTCTCCTTGGGTATTCAGGCTCTGTGTGGTTGAGACCAGTCCTGGCTGGGAATGTGTGAATCAATACCCATCTGCTTTTCCTTACCATGGCAATTAATAAATAAAAGGCTTCTTTGCTGTCTCTTCTGTATTTGCTCATATGTCTCACCATTGTGAGGGCCTGTGTCTCTTACTTCTGTTTCATCGATGTAACGAGGTCTCTCTCTTGTCTTAGTAGCTGGTTCATCCTTCTATTCTCTCTTTTCCAAACGAGGAAGTACAGTGCTTACTGGCTTCTCTTACCTAGGCCCTAGCATTTCTCCGTGCTGCCTCCTCTGCTCCCGCTGGGAACTCATCAGCTGAATTTGTAATCATGGCGTAAAGCTTCACCTTCCGTTGTGTCACCCTCAGGGAAACCCCCTTTCAGGAGTCTTCAAGTTCCATGTTGTCATCACAACGTTTGAGATGATCCTGGCAGACTGCCCGGAGCTGAAAAAGATTCACTGGAGCTGTGTGATAATTGACGAAGCCCACAGATTGAAGAACAGGAACTGCAAACTTCTGGAGGGTCTAAAGCTCATGGCCCTGGTGAGAGCTAGGAAGCTCTTTACATTGACACAGGTTCCATCTACTCACTATGGAAGCATTCTGTAGCCATTCTGCATGTAGCTTACTTGTGCACAGTCTGCTTATTCTCGGTTTTCTTTTTGCCATCTATATCTGTGATAGTGCAGGAATCCAAGGGTTTTTTTGTTACAAACTCGGTCAACAGTTTGACCTTTGCCACAAATAGATTCCCAAGGGGACCCAGGGGAGTCTTAAATACGACGAAATTTGTGACCTGTAAACATAAGGTGTTTCGGCTTGTTTCCAAGACCCTGAAGGATCTGGTACCAAGGATGACGGCCTTGGCACAGTGCCCAGTATGTAAAGGGTACTAATATTGAATGATTGAATGAATGGATGTTGCTTTCACTAACGTGAAATTGCTGCTGAAATCAGTGACGCGAAAGGAAGGTTGATCTATTAATTGACCGTACCTGCCCTGGAATGGTGGCATCCTATCTTTTCATAAAAGCAAAACCGAATTGCCCCAAAGTGAGCACAGAATGCCCTGACTTCAAAAGCATACTCGTGTGGTGGCTCCAACACTGCTTATCATGTGCCGTTAATTTGTGCAGGAACACAAAGTGCTGCTCACTGGGACACCCTTGCAGAACTCTGTGGAGGAGCTCTTCAGCTTGCTCAATTTTCTGGAGCCATCACAGTTTCCTTCAGAGACTGCTTTCTTGGAGGAATTTGGAGATCTGAAAACAGAGGAACAGGTAAATAGGGGCCTGAAGGATTGAGGAGACAATGTGATGATTACCTTCACCATCAAGGCCGGAACAAGTCATTGTGGGGACAGGCATTAGCAAGTTCTCACATCCCCGCTAAAGTGAGCATTACCTCCTTTATTTGTTTACGTTGAGGAGGGTAATTTGATTATTAGGCGTCCCTGTTACTCTGGAGGTATAAATGAGTCACCATCCAAAATACCCTGTATTAGCCTATCAGGCCTCTTGCCTTCGTTGGTCTCACGTGTGAGGTCAGTGATTTTGTTCCGCCCTGAACTCAGGAGCGTGGTGCCTTCCTCGGTGATCTTCATCCTTCATTCTTCCTCCTACATAATCCACAACATGCTCCCAGGCTCATCTTCTTGAGTACGACAAACTACACAGGTAGTAAGGAAAAGAAGGCAGTCATATACTAGAATAGTTGTTAAGTCCAGTTTTGTCCAAATCACCCAGATTTCCTCGGTTTTCAAAGATCTAAGTCCCGAGTCTGGCTTAATGGACTAGAAGCTAATTCAGAACAGCCAACATTAATAAGTGTCTCTGTGTTGGGTGGAAATCTTGACTAGAAATTACAGAAATAAGCCAGACAAGTTTAAATGCCATAAGAAGGACAAGTAATAGAATTAGCAGAGAGAAGGTCATCTCTGTTTGGGAATCAGGAAAGCCTTCATGGAGAGAGAACTGTTTGGAAATGGACTTTGAAAGGTGGGTATATTTTTACTCGTGGAGAGAAAAGATGGTGACTGCTTTGCACAGGAATAAAAACACCTGGCATAATCAGCGATGGAATTTATTCAGTGATACGGAATCATCTGGTTGAGCTGGAAACAGGGTCAATGAATTGTGAAGTATGAGGCTAGAGGGGGTGAGGGTTATATTGTGGGAAAGTCTTAGACGATGGTTTGAAGAATTTGGGAGGTATTAGGGAAGCAAGGCAAGGCTTTGATTGCAGGAATGACATAATTCGTTCTGCTAAATTAAGCTAGCAATGGTGTGAGAGTGGGTTGGGGCAGAGAATTGGGGGACTGAGAAGGTTTGGGGATTTCACTAACGGATGTCAGGAGTATACTCTGTGATTCAAGTCTGTTTGTTTCTACTTCTGCGGCAAGTCAGACTCTCAGAGCCATGAATGATCAAACTTCATTCCACTTCTCTACGTTTGCAGTATCGCTTGATCTTTCAAAAGCCAGCTCCCAACCCTCTCTCCGTTTTTGGACCATTAGCAATGTGTCCTCTTCTCCCGTTGCACTTATTTTGTGGTATGCATTTTTTCTTCTTCCTAGACAATGACCTCCTTGAGGACAAGGCCCACCTCTTCTCCAAAGTTGTGTTTGTTGTATTGACCAGCACAGTGTCTGGCATATAGTATACTCTAAATGATTCAAGGTATGAACCAAGTGAAGGGCAAAGCTGAACCCAGCATGTGGCAGATTGGCATTTGTCCATATCTTTAATAATTATCCAGTTGTGTCTTATCTCTTCAGGATTTTATATAATAATTCCTGATCCACTTGGGGGATAGATTCCTAAGTACCATGGTTGGTAAAATCAAGGTTCCATGAATGGGTTAGATTTAAGATTGGGGTTAGTTAGGAGAAAACCACAAAAATGGCATCAAATGTCTATATTTTAAATGACAGGAAATAAAAGTTCCAGAATGCATCCATCAGCTTCCAAACCAAAGCATATTCATCAGTGTTTAAAATCTGCTCTGCTAACTCTACTAAATCACTGTCTATAAGTCACTTTATATTTTTTCCAGGAAGCATTGACACCTCACACAGCTTATTTATGCAAAATGTACCCCCTTTTAGAACTTTTTTTTTTTAAGATTTTATCTATTTGAAAGAGAGCTAGCGGGAGAAAAAGCATGAGCAAGGGGGAGGGGCAGAGAGAGAGGGAGAAGCAGGCTTCCCGCTGAGCAAGGAGCCTAACACAGGGCTCAGTCCCAGGACACCTGGACCATGACCTGAGCCAAAGGCAGACGTTTAACCAGCTGAGCCACCCAGGCGCCCTGAAACATTTTGAACAGCCCTTTATGACTTAAAACTCGATCTTTTGCACTGGCCCTTCCTTATTTTATTTTCCCACCAGGATTAATCTTATTGATATCATGTTATAGCTCAGGGTTAAGTCAGGTGCTTTGATTTTTTAATCCCTTCTCTGTCGTCATCTTCTTGGGAGAGGGAGCAGGTCACCTTGCCAGTGCAGTCAGGTGAGTGGAGATCTGCTGTCCAGGTCCGGGCTGTTAGGAGAAGAACAGACAAATCATAGCAAAGACTGCTGTCAGCTCAAAGTGCCCCTGATGTGACAGCTTGTGTGATGGCATGGGAGACATCAAGTCTTACAGCATTAACTCTCTACATGCTGCTACTCCAAACATGTTTGCTGCCGTTACTTAGAAGCTGGGGGAGGGGTCCGCCTCCAGATTGCCTCTACTTTTTTTTCTTAACCTGAGATATGATTGACATATAACTTTAGTTTCATGTGCCTGTGATAATGATTCAATATACGTACATGTTATGAAATGATCACCATACTAAGTCTAGTTAAACATCTGTCTCACACATACACACACAGCTATAGTTTTTTTTTCTTTAGTGATGAGAACTTCTAAGATCTCCTCTCTTAGCAGCTTTCAAATATATAGTATTATTAACTGTAGTCAGTATGTTCTAAATTACATTCCCGGGACTGACTGATTTTATAACTGAAAGTTTTTACCCCTTTTGAGCCCCCTTCACCCATTTCGCCTACCCCCAGATTGCCTCTACTTTTTACTTTGTTCTCTCAGTGTCTCAGTCTCCCCTTTGCAATGTGTCAGCGTGTCCCTCCTCACATAGCTAAAGTTGTCCTCAGGTCATTACTGCACCATGCGTACATGATAGAGCGAGAGGGATTTGTTTTCGCCGTCCTTGAGAGTAGATACTGTCTTTTATATATTTCTCCCTTTATCTCTTGTAAGGTTGCCACCTAGGTTCTCAGTGACTACTTGGGAATTAAAACCAGATCCCTTCTTTCCTTGAGGTCCCATTACAGACTCCCCATGTTCAGGGATTAGTCATGATCTTTTATTCAGTCTACTACCCTAGTACTGTGATTAGCTGCTGAGGAGAGGGTAGTGAAGGTCGGACTACCATGGTAATCAGTCATTAAAATCAGAAATGGGTAGGTGAACAGGTCTCATTTCCCCAAACAGGTGAAGAAACTGCAGTCTATCCTAAAACCCATGATGCTTCGGCGGCTGAAAGATGATGTGGAAAAGAACCTTGCTCCCAAACAAGAGACAATCATTGAAGTAGAGCTGACCAATATCCAGAAAAAGTACTACCGTGCCATCCTGGAGAAGAACTTTTCCTTCCTGACCAAGGGGGCAAATCAGCACAACATGCCCAATCTCATCAACACCATGATGGAGCTGAGAAAGTGCTGCAACCACCCCTACCTGATCAATGGTGAGTCTGGGAAGCAGGGAGCAGCTCAGGCCTGCCCTGGGCCTCGGCCAAAAGCTAGGGATAACCAACCAGTCCTATGTATTGAGTTCCATTAAATGCGCGGATGTATGGATTCTCGCCTTTTTATGATGTATGAAACTGAGTCTCAGAGAGGTTGGTGGATCTGGGTAACCTGTCTGGTAGTGAGTGCACGGAGCTCAGTTCTCTACCAACTCTCTGCAAGAAGATGGACAACATTTATCAGTCTGCTGCCCTTTATTTACCTGCGGTCTGGCCCACACCATGCCCTTGGGGACAGGGACTTGTATTACTTAGCTGAATAAATGATCATGATGCAATCCACGGGTAAATTAACAGTTAACTGTAGTAACCAGAGAACATGTCAGAAGCTTTTTATGATAAAACTTTCTGGTAAAATTTTAACTCAAAATATGGCTTGGATTTGCTAATAGCTAGTTTTTATGATGTCAAGAGGTATGCCTTTTTGTCGCCTTTCTGTGGCGGTTTCTTTACTTGAACGAGTCAGCTTGGTATCTCCAGTTCTTTCTCTGCTTGGTGAGATTTCCCAGGAAAGCAGAGCACCTGTGTTCTCTGCACGATGGCCCCGCTCCCGCCGCAGAGCCCCTTGCTGAGGGCACGGACCGGGTGTGCACACACAGCGTCGCCTCGCTGGACTGTTGGTCTGGATCTAGGAGTTCACTTCCATTTTTTTCTTAGGATCTGTAAAGCAGAGAGCAGCTTTTACCCTCAGAGTTTGTTCAAGGAATAGTTTTGTTGCATTCCTTTTCAGGGGCAGAGGAGAAAATTCTGGAAGATTTCCGAAAAACCCACAGCCCTGATGCCACTGACTTTCAGCTGCAGGCCATGATTCAAGCAGCAGGGAAGCTGGTGCTGATTGATAAACTGCTCCCTAAGCTGATTGCAGGTGGTCACAAAGTCCTCATCTTCTCCCAGATGGTGCGCTGTCTTGATATCCTGGAAGATTATCTCATCCAGAGAAGGTGAGAGCTTGTCCCAAAGCTGTGCATCAGACGCCGCAGGCAGTTCTCTTCCGGGTACCTTTTTGATTCATCTAAAAACTATGCTTTAACAACGACAAAACATTCAAACATGGAGAAAAGTAATCTCCTAAAGATTGACTGAAATTCAGAGTTAAATCCTGTGACCACGTAGGCCCAATTTTAACTGCCTAAAGTGAATTTCACGGGCTATGATGTGGAGCCCTTGCTTTGCTTAAAAAGGAAATTCTCCATGTTTACTTATATTCTCTTTAGTTGTAAGAAACAGAATTCAAAAGCATTAGAGAAGAGAAGGTGAAGAAAACAATGCATTTGCTTTTTTTTTCTTTCCTTTTTTTCCCCTTAATAATGACGAGAGAAATACATCCTGGAAAGCATCACTGTATCAAGTTGCTAAGAGTGCAAGCTGATAGCTCACAAAACAAGAATTGGGGATACTTTATGTCCTCTCGCAGCAAACCCTCTAAGGTTTTATGATACACTAGCTATGGCATTCCAGCCTGTGTTCTTGTTCATTGAGTTCCATCACTCACGCAGGTGAGAAGTCTGTGGGTGTGATGTTATATGGGCTGTTTGGATTCTGCGTGGGCACCACATTTGTTACTTTATACAGCGGCCCTTATGTTTCCAGTCACTGGGCTACCTCAACGTTCCAAAGATGATAAAAGGGATTTTTAAGAATTTATGCAATGGTAAAAGACTTTTCAAGGTCATAGAAACTATTAGTTTAGGCATTGCTAAGTTTAAAGGAAAGCTTTCGTTTCATAAAGTAATCGCAGCAAATCACAGTTGTCTTAACTATTCTGATCCTTGAAAATTCTGTTTGCTATTGTAACCTGTAATTTATAGAAGGAGTATTAAAAGAAGCAACAGATTCAACTATGGGATATGTTGATATTTAATGTGACATAGTTTTCTGAAATCAAATTAGACAATAAAAGACTTTCTCAGAGTCCTATAGTGGAGGTCTTTGAGTAGAGAATTCTTGAGACTTACCTTATTTTTTTCTTTGAGGAAGGTATAATGAGTAAATCAAAACTAGTTAAAGCAGTTTCATATTTTATAAATTCACTATAGATTAGGAACTCATTGTTAGAACACTTGTTTCTTATAAATACATTATCTTACTCTTCAAAACATATAAAGCTACTAGTTCACAGTTTGTTTTTTTAAAGAACCCCCCCAATGAGTAACAGTGTAATTAACAGACTTTTACTAAGTACAAATGTCTCTATTTAGCTCCTTTTTATCCTGTCTGTCCTTATCATCTATTGCTCATTTTGTTTTCAAATTATTTAAGTTTCTCTTGAAAATACAGACGTATATAACCCCACCACTGTCTCCAACTCCCACTCCTACTCGGGGGGAGGGGGTTGTCTTTTTCATTTTGTGCATACAAGCATTTAGTTTTGTTGTCCATTTGTTTATATTCTGCATTCTACTTTGTAGTTCACCTTTTTATTTAATATATCATGATTTTTTTTAGCTCATTTTCTACAACATAATTTTGATGATACTCCATCTCATAGGTTGTTCCCAATTTTTCAGGATTTTAAGGAACTCTGTGGTTATCCCTTTAGGATCATTTGTGAATGTTCCCTGTTATTTCCTTAGGATAAATTTTGATGTACGATTTTTTTTTTTTTTTAAGATTTTTATTTATTTATTTATTTGACAGAGAGAGAGAGAGATCACAAGTAGGCAGAGAGGCAGGCAGAGAGAGGGAGAAGCAGGCTCCCTGCTGAGCAGAGAGCCCGATGCGGAGCTCGATCCCAGGACCCTGAGATCATGACCTGAGCCAAAGGCAGAGGCTTTAACCCACTGAGCCACCCAGGTGCCCCTTGATGTACAATTTTAAAAGCACTTGATACATATTTCCAAAACACCCTCTAGAAAGATACTGTTACTTTTATGCCTTTCAGTAGTCCTTCCTCATCCCCATACTCTGATCAGTAATGTTTTTGCCACTTAATCTTAGCTAATGCAGTGAGCCAAAATTATGGTCTCTTGTTTTAAGTTATATTTCTGAGTAATAATGAGAGTAAATGTTTTCCATATATATTAGCTGTTTACAGTTTTGTGTGTGTGAACTGCTTATTCATGTTCTTCCTCCATATTCTGTTGCTCTTTGCGTTTTTATTATAAGAGTGACTCGTTTACTTAAGAATATAGCATAAATACTTCCCCAATGCTGTTTTTTTAACTTTTTGTTTATGGGTATGGGTTTTATCTTTTTTTTTTTAGAAGTTTCAAGTTTTGTAATAGTCAAAACTCGCATTCTTAAAACAGCTTTAAATTAACTTAAATGCTTATTTATGCTTAAATTTAAAGTTAAATGCGTAAACTAATAGGCTTAAAAAGGCTTCGCCTGTCTCTCAACCACACACTCACATAAATATTCTTAAGTATTTTCTTTACACTTTTTTGTGTGGTTTCTTCACCTCAGCTGCATCCACCAGTGCTCTCGGGGCCTTAATATCATCATTACTTTTCTCTTTTTAATTTAGTTTTTATTTCCAGCAAAGTTATACACGCACATATTTTAAAGAGCCAAACTATTTTGTTAGGCTTTCAAAAAAGTGCATTTCCGGATAGTACCTTCCCTCCCAGCCCCAGAAACTCTTATTTTAAATTCTTTTTATGCTGTTTCTTTGAGTATTTATAGCTATACCTAAATAATGTTAGTAGTTGTAATTTCTTGATGACTTTTAGTTTTAGGTATTACCTGTTCCCAGTGTGGAAGACCAACATTTGTCTTCTCTCATTGCCCCTCATCACCGCCCCATGACTTAGGCAGATGCTAAGCGACAGCCCAGACATCTAGTATGCTGTTTATGATTTTTTTTTCTCAAACAATTTTTAATTTCCCTGAAACTAAAAATTATCTTTTTATTTGATTGCCTGTTTTCTGTTTCCTTATTACAATTTCAGCTCTAAAATGTACCCCGGTTGTCTCCGTCTCCTCTTGTTATGGTCCGGCACGGCCGCTGCATCTGCTCAGGGCCGCCTCTCAGAGGCGGCCCCTCTCCTGCCAGGTGCTCTTCCCTCCTGGTCCACGCCGCCAACTCTCCCTGCCTTCATCACGCTGACAAGTGTCTTCCCTTCCCACTTGAATGAAATCTCCACGGTGGATTCCATGGAGGGCTTCAGGGAGCTTCTGAGGAAGGGTAGATGATAAGTGAATGTGGACACTCCCTGGGATGTTTTCCGTCTGCTGTCGTTCTTGAGTAACAGTTGGACTGGGTTTGGGATTCTAGGTTAGAAATAATTTCCCCATAGAATTTTGAGGGTTTGGTCCACTGTCTTCTAGCTTCCATGGTTGCAGCTTAGAAGTTCAAAGCCCTTATGCTTCCTGGTCTGTGTTATGTGACACGTTTTTCTGTTCAGAAGCTTTGATTTATCCCCTTCGTCCCAGCGCTGTGGAATTCTACACTGAACTGTCCTTTGTATGGGATCCGTTGGACTGGATTCTGAGCAGGTCTTTCTCATCTGAAATCTGTGTTCCTTCAGTCCTGGGGAATTTGTATTTTATGTTCCATTTAAAGACTTTTTGTTCTGTTTTCTCTTTGTGGAACTCCTGTTGTTTATATGTCAGACCTTCTGGACCAGTCACCTGATTTTCTTTCCTTCCATCTCACTATGTTTTGCTACACCTCTGGTGGAATTCTTTCTTGTACTCTGTCCTCCCCCTTAAACCCCTAAGTTTTCATTATATAATTATATTTTCAATTTCCTAGAACATTTTCTTCTCTAATTTTTCATTTTTCGTAGCATTTAACTGGTTGTTTCACAGATGCATTGTCTGCCTTTCTGAGATGAATCATTATAGAGGTGTTTGGTTTTTTAAATCTTCCTACAGTGTCTGTTTTCTCCAAGTCGGACTTTTTTTCTTTTTGTTCATTTGTATCCCTTTCACGTTAGAACTCTAGGTTTGCCTTTCTTCTCCTTTCAGCACTTTTAAATGTTACTTCACTGTATTCTGGCCCCATGGTTTCTGACAAGAAGGTCTGCTGTATGTAATATCTTGTTTTACTACGATTTTATTTTAAATCGGTTTGACTGTAACGTGTGGCATTCATCCTGTGCAGATTTCAGTGAGCTTCTTAAATTTGTACATGTTTATCTTTCATTCAGCTTTGAAGTGCTTGGTCAGTATTCCTTCAGTTTCTTTTTTCCTTTTGCCCCATTCTTTTATTTCTTTGTGAGACTCCAATCACCTGTATGTTTGACCTTCTCATATTGTTCCACTTTCCATAGGCTCTATTATTCTTTTATTTGTCTCAGTCTGTTTTTTCTGTCTTCTGGCACTCTCTTTTCTCAGTCATTTCTGCCCTGCTTATTAACTACACCCATTCAGTGCTTTCCATATTTTAGCGCTTGTATTCTAGTTCTAAGGTTTCCATGTGATTCCTACTTTTGTGTTCCTTTGCTGTGATTTCCTGTCTTTTCTTTATTACATACATTCCTTCACTGAGCATAATTATAATAGCTGCTTTAATTATAACATTTTAGATGTGACACCTTTTGATTGTCTTTTCCCTTAATAATGGGTCACATTTCTCCTGTTTCTTCACACAATTTCGTTGCGTAATTTTGGGGTTTCCCTTGAGCCTTGTGACTATTTTGTTGTGGAGGTTCAGGATTCTGTTCTGTTGCCGTGAAGAGGGTGAGTTTTATTTGAGGCAGTGAACTAGGTGAGACTCAGCATGCACCTCTCTCAGCGTCTGGTCAGCAGCAGCTCCGGCCTAAGCGGAGGCAGCCTTTAGTCTCCCCAAGCGTGTGTGAGTTGGAGAGGTCAGCCAGTCTTCGGTAGAGTCTAGAGCCAGAGTTTGGGGTTCACTGCCTCCGTGTCTCTGTTTTCTGTAGATCTCTTCTCCCCCTGGCAGTCCTGGTTGCCCCAGACTCCTTCCTCTGGTGCCTCTGGTCCGAAAGACAGCTGCTTTTTATCCAATGGGCAGCTGCCCTGCGCCTCTGCCGCCATGACGGTGGCTTCCCCTGTGGCCGAGACTGCACGCATCTGGTCCTCTCCAAAATCTGCCTTCTTGCCTCAACTCCCCAGTGCCCTCAGTTCGGCTTTTCTCTTCATTCGTGGGTTTTCTGTTTTGTTTTTTTGTATTTTGTCCATTTGTGGTGGTTACTTGCTAGAGGGCTGGTGTGTGAGGACCTTCCCACTCCATACCCGAAGCGGAGCCCCCGTGACTCGTTCAGAGGCTTCCCTCTTGTGTGTGACAGGTCCGTTTAGCTGGACCACGGTGTCTGTATTTCAGGGCGTCTCTCCCTCTCTTCTGCCTGGAGCATGGGAACTTGATTGTACTGGGAGCCGATCGTGGGGAAGCGCTAGAGAGAAAGAATCGTGGTTGGTATCTCCTGGGGTAGAGCGCACTACAGGTCTATTTTATCCTCTTCGAGGCTGGGGTGGGGGATCTATAGGCTGATACTTTCACAGATATTCAGCCAGCCTCTGTTTCAGACTCTCTGCATCCCCATTTTCGGGGTTACCTGGTACCACCAAGGCCTGATGCTTTTGGATATTCTGCAGTATTGAGTTCGTTCGTTCTTTCTTTCTTTCTTCCTTTCTTTCTTTCTTCCTTTCTTTCTTTCTTCCTTTTTTTCTTTCTTCCTTCCTTCCTTCCTTCCTTCCCTCCCTCCCTCCCTTTTTTAAGTAGGCTCCATGCCCAGCATGGAGCCCAACACGGGACTTGAAATCACGACCCTGAGATCAAGAGTCAGATGCTTACTCGACCAAGCTACCTAAGCATCCCTTGAATTAATGTTTTTCTCACCTGAGAATCTTTAACTGGATTTCTTTGATTTCTTTTTATTTTAATTTCAATCTTTAGTCTTTCTGTAATTTTGATAAATGGTATATAATGGGGATCTAATTTATTTCCAAATGTGTCTGATTTTTTGTTTATTAAATAGTACATTCTTTCCTCCATTCATATAAAACAGTGTCCATAAAATATACTTATTCTCTCTGCTGGTGTGTGTTTAATCTTTGTATTCTTTTGATCAGTATTTCTATTCCTCTGCTCTTGTATTATTGAGGATAAACTTTAGAATTATTCTTTTTTTAATCTATGCCTGACTGCAGTCCCTGACTACAGAAAAAAAATACGTGTGTACACACATGCCATATTTGTATTTATACATACATATATCCATTTGTTGGGATTTTGATTGGCTTTTTCACAGTTAGTAGGACAGGATTGACATCTTTGCAAAACTGAAGAACCTGATATTCACTGCCCATATTCAGGTCTTTTATATACACTGTTGACTCAGTAAGTATTTATGAAGTATCTGCCTTGTGCCTAGAACCTTGTAGGCATTAGGGATGCGGTGAACAAACCAGTGTGATACCTAGAGTCATGTTCTGAGTCCTAATCTGAGCCTAATCCTAAGTATACTGTATGTGTATGGCTGTTGTGAATGGGATTTTATTTGTTTAATTCTTTATGTTTTCCAGCTAGTTATTGCTAAGAGATGAAAAAGCTTTTCATTTCCCTTCAGGCCTTCTGAGGTCAGCATTTCCTGTTGTGCCAAAAACGCGTCACCGTCCCCCTCCCCAAAACAGAGAACACAGGTTTTCCAGACTGCCACCTGCTTCTTGTTGAAATTTGACAGTGACTGAGAATTATAGTTTGATGAGCCACATAAACTCCCGGGGACTTTGTTCAAAATGTAGTTGACGCAGAGGGTTAATTGCTGCACTGATGTGTGGTGTGGAAAATTTTTTGATGTCTGATTTCTTCATTCAGACTTACTAGCCCTCAAGATTTTCTTTGTTCTCGAGCCTCGTTGCCTCTCCAGCTGTCAGTTTGGTTTTGTTCCCGTTTAATTTCATGCCATATTCTCATACAGGGGTGAGGGCACAGCCAAGGGATTTGGCTCAGAAAGGAGGGGGTGAGGAACAGTTTAAAAGAACTCACATAATGGGATGGATTTTTAGTTTTGTGTTCTTTGAGAGCACTCCCTCAAAACTGAACAATTAATAGAAATGAGAATTAATGTTTCAATCATCCTGCACAACTTCTGAAACTGTTGTTATAGCTGGCAAAACACTATCATTGTATGGGAATTTTTTCCCTGGGTTGAGCTCTAGCATCACTATTTATTGATTTCTCCTCCTCCTCAAAGCTGCGCTAATTCCCTGCCTCTCTCAATCCATGGGCATCGAGCTCCTGTCTGATGGCTGGGGTGTCCTCTGTGCCTTTAACGTTAACTGTTCACGTGTGTGATGGTGGGGGTGGTGGCAAATCCTGTTTAATGGAATCTCAGCCTTGTCCCCTGACTCCAAATCCTGTGCTTCTTCCAGCCCATCACCCACATGCCCAAACTTCTGAGTACCCAGTACAGATCTCAGTGTACTAGTTTATCAAAACCGTGTCGGTGCCTATAGTTTCTTCCAGCTTCCGCTAGAGTTACAGCTTCCTAAATTTAACGGTGTCTCTTATTTATCTTTAGTTTTCTCTTTTAAGTTGTTAGGGCAGTCTTTCCATCCTCCTACATCGAAGTGTAGGGTACAATATGAAGGCCATACAGCAAACTGGTTAAGAATGTGGACTTGGAGTCATATGGGTCCCAGTTTAACTCACTCACCTGCTCAGTGACTGAGCAAGTTCGTTTGCTTGTGGGGGTTTTGTTTTTGTTTTTGAAGTTTCCTCGAATGTACAGTGGGGATGACAATAAAACCAGCCTTTAGGATTACCACGAGACGTAAATGGGATGGTGCACATCAAGCGTGTCTCACAGTGCCTGACACAGAGCTTGACGGCTAAGAGCTTGCTGCTAATGTTCCTGCTGTGGCTCTTGTTCATGATAATGACCATTGTGTCTAACTACCCTTCTGGTTTTACAGAATCCAGACATACAGCCCTTCCCTTTTGTCTTACGACACAGGCTCATTCTAGTCTGCTTTTCTAAGTCACCACCTCCTGTTTTATTTGCTACCGTAGTCCCACGTATTATGCTTCAGTTTATTATATTAAAAAAAGAAAAAGGGGGAAATCTACATCTGTAATTCCAGGTGTTGATGCACTGTAGCTTTGTAAAAGACAGTGTTTTCAGACTTGCTTCATTGCTTTGTACGTGTCCCTTTTGAGCCTGAGTTGGTTTTTGTTCTCTATGTTATTTCCTTGGATGGTTTCTTTACATGGATTTTCCTTTTTCTCAAGGAAGTCAGGATTATATTGCCACACTCCGTTTTCTAGAGCCATTCCCATACAGAGTCATCTACCCCTAGAGTGTCTGTACTTATTCTCTTACCAGTTATTTATCTGAAGTCTTAAAAATATGATTTCCCGTGCTCGCTTCAGCAGCACATATACTAAAAATATGATTTCCCAAACTGATAAGGTTTTTGTCAGGATCCATTTTTTCTTGACTGCTGTTGGGTCCAGGACGACTTGGTCCTTTTGTCACAAGGTTCCTTTTAGTTCTACTTTACCAACCAGTTCCTGCTTGGTGGTCAGAACTGGGTCCAGGGTAACATCCCCTTGTGAATTTATTCATTATTAGGGTAAATTAGGAAAGAATAAGATGTCAGCAGCTATCTGCATTGCTACTCTATTTTAATTCTGTATTAATCATGATTCTATCATAGAGATACCGTCTGTGTACTTTAATTGAATGGACAGATAGCAATACGCTCCCATAGCAGTTTTAATTTTATTCTTCTTCATTTTACCCTCTCCCCCACTGTGCTTTTCGCCCTGTTTCCACACAGGTATGTGCCTTCTTAATGATAGTTTCATTTCCCCATTTTATTTCCCTCTAAAAAGTCCTCATTTGTTGTCCCCCTGCCCCCGACACCGCTCAGAAACCTTCCAGTGGTTTCTGTGCGTGGCAGTGTGCTGCCCGGGAGAACTGATGGGCTGGAAATGACCAGCCCAGGTGCACTAGGCCTGCCTGTCGGTACAGTCTGCTTACCATTTTCAGGTTACCCCAGAGCAGCTACACACTGATTTGAACTTCAAGTCCTTGTTTAAAAGCACTACTTAAGTAGGTGTTTGAGGCTCTTACTTGCTTTTCCTGCTCTTACGATTAGATTCAGTGCAAGTAATAACTGGGAAATACTGGAGA
Organism: Potos flavus; assembly: GCA_028534135.1. NCBI lineage: Eukaryota > Metazoa > Chordata > Mammalia > Carnivora > Procyonidae > Potos > Potos flavus. The sequence continues at coordinate 106,318,022 of CM052885.1, read as the reverse complement.
ATAAGTTGCTCAGGCTGTGGGGATTGATATTTTAGGTTTACAGTTCTTCTGGTCCTTAGTTCGTGGCTGATATTTTTGTTTTGGTTTGGTTTTTTGTTTGCTTGTTTTTGGGGGGTGGGGAACATTTTGCAGTGCAGTCTTAGGCGTCTGCCCTGCTGCCGGTATGGACGGGAGGGCTTCCTCGCAGACTGCTGTCGGTTGGTCCAGATTTAGAAGTGAGGGATGTAAGGCCGCGGGTCAACAGCTTCCTGAGTTGTTTGCTGCTCTCCATTGAAGTATGATTAACACCTGGGCTTTCGTTCGTTTGGGTCCCCTCAGATACACCTATGAGCGAATTGATGGGCGAGTACGGGGAAACCTGCGCCAGGCAGCCATCGACCGGTTCTGTAAGCCAGACTCAGACCGCTTTGTCTTTCTTCTGTGCACCAGAGCGGGAGGCCTGGGCATCAATCTCACAGCCGCCGATACCTGCATCATATTTGATTCAGACTGGAACCCACAAAATGACTTGCAGGTAACCACTAGGATGATTGCTGTTTGCCTTAGCTGCCCCTGCGTCTGAGAACATCCCGACGGGGCCCGGCTTGCTGTGGAGCGTCTGCCTTGCTCGCACTGTGCTGTCAGCCGGACGGCAGGCTTAGGGCCTCGGGCAGGGGTCAGCTGAATGAAAGCCAATGTCAACCTTTCCCACTAATCAGGGAGTGGTTCTTTCTTTTTGCTTTAAGCCAAATGATTTGTCACAGTGGTGGCCTCCAAATATAGAATAGAACTACTATTTACTTTTGTTATCCGACATAAAAATATTAAGCTTAACTAGTTCTCTAATTTTCAATAATACAGAGTGATTCAGGCATTTTCACTGGTTGGTTTCTTAGATGGTCATACATCATGTATAGTAAAGGAGTCAGATAACCCAAAATTCCATTGTGTGGCCAGGGTGACAGGCACCCTCCCTAGTTCATTTGCTCTCGACTTAATGCTGCATGTTAGAGTTTATGTGTGCCCAATCGAGTGAATTTGCCGACATGTTTTTTAGTTTTAACCAAATTAAATAATTGGTGGCTTTCAAAGATTATTGTAAAGATTGGAGTTAATACAGTTTTTAAAATAAGCATAAACAAGCAAGAAAATGACAGAGCTCACAGTTCTCTGGGTCAGAGTCCTTCATCTACCCTGCTTTACAGTAAAAACAATGACATTCTGGCCACATTGGACACTATGTCAGCCAAAAAGGTTCTGACTTGTCAAGAATACCATTTCTAGACTGACATCCATTTTCATGGATGATAAACTTCACCCTAAGTATATATTATATCGTGGGATATTTGCCAACATTGTGAGTATGTAGTGGGGAGGGGGGTGGGTAGCTCAAAACCTTTTCCACGATACGGGTGATTGATGAAAGAAGTTTAGAGGCTGCCGTGTCACAAACCTGAAGGAGACCCCCCCCAGGGGACCCCGTGAGAGACGGCAAGCCAAGCAAAGGAGCTCAGGTGGGGGTGTTTGAGCCGCTGCCTGACCCACCACTTCACACAGTCATTCTGCTTTGCCTTTTTCATTTAATGAGTTTCCAAATAAGATTTTGTTTGAAGAAAGCAGTCCACTAGTTGAAAAAATGGCAGTAATTAAATTATTAAATTAGTGACAATTGGCTAAAATTTAGGGGGTAAAAATCATTTGTGAAACAAACTGTGCGGCACTGTGTTCAGTGTCCAGCTTCAGAGAAAATCAGTGGACACGACTAGCTCCCCGTCAGGCCTCTCTACTGGTGAAGGGATATTTGGGTCAAAGGTGAGTTGCTAGATATAATGAATAATCACTTTTCAAAAGAATCATGTACTTAACACTGGCATAAAAATCAGCAAAAACTAATATTTGATTAGGTAACTAGCAAGAACCTAATTAGGATAGTGATATAGACCGGGTGGTGGGAAGCTATCACCTGTTGGCGAGCCGGTTTGAAGTAGTTTTACCTGAATACAGCCACACCCATCCATGTGTGCTGTCATGTGTTCCAGTGGCAGAGTTGACTATCACAACACAGACCATAGCCCACAACATCTAAAATGTTTACTATTATAGCAGAAGTTTGCTGACCCCGATGCAGATGATCCCTTAAGTCCTTGCCAACCGTGAAGTTCTGTGCTCCTTTGCAGTGCTCACCTGACTATGAGCCTTGTACCTGGGAGAATGATGGTGTGAGAAGCCGAAATTAGGTGGCCAGTTTGGCCCATGGTGCCAAGGCATGCCTGGAGGAATTTCCAGGAGGGAAATTGGAAGCATGTGGCTGGCATTTGGAGGCAGGTTATGGTCAAGACAAGGATTTGGGGATCACCATGCTTCACCTAGGTGAAATCCTGGACATGACCACTTGCGGATAGGTGCTGATGCCAAGAGATGGACCTAGCAAGAATGAGAGTGGTGGAGCCTGGTGGGGAAGGTGAAGTCATCTGAGGTGATTGATTTGTATGCATAGCAGCCAGAGAGGGTGGGTGGTGCTCTCCGGAATCGGGGTCTGGGGAGAAGGAAGAAGCTTTGGAAAAGCTGTTTTTAATGTCCACTGCTGGGGAGCTGGCAAGAGATGAATACAAGGAATAGCAGCAAAGTCAAATGGAAATTGGCCGTGTGAGGCTTTTAGTCTGCTGAGTCAGTTTCTGAACTTGCTGTATTGCTCAGCCTCAGTGGCGAAACAAAGACCACCAGCACTCCGGGCCATCCAGGGTGGGAACATGAACCAAGAATGTGGCAGAAGGTAAATGAGTGAGGGCAGCAGTGGCAGTCCGGGGTCCAAGTTAGGGTGAAAATTGCTCAACTCGTGGGCCCCCAGACTGGCCACTACGTCTTCTAGATCTACTACTCTTTGCTCTGTTGTTGTTTTTATTTAAAAGTTTTGTAGCTTAGAGGGAACTGTCCTTTATTTTTTGAAATGTCAGCCAGACTGGGTAGAAATGAAAGAATTGGGAAGAGTAATGTTAGGGCAAGGAAATCAGATCAGTGCAGTGTTAAGGGGAGTGGGATTGGTGGGCTATGAAGACATGACAGAGAAAGGAAAGCGTAGCTCTGAGTCGCCCGCGGAGATGGAGCAAGGTTGTGTACTTGCTTGGCGTGGGGAGGAGCGTGAGGGCTGGAGGCTGCCCCCGGAACTGTGCACACTCAGTACACATGCTCTCCCTGCCACGTGTCTCGTGCTGTGTGCTGTAAATACGATGTGGGGCAGAGAGTCTGGACACTGGGACCATGAGACCCATCGGGTGCTTTCCAGGACCACAGCTAAGTTCAGCTGTGAACATCAGTGAAATGCATTCCTAACCCTAACAGTAGAAAACTTAACCAGACTGTTCCCTGGTACTATCCTTCGTTAGTTGCATCATGTTAACTTACACATGTATGTACTTAATCTAATATTTTTTGTAAAATGAATGAAAGCTTTCAGTCATCTGTATTCTTTATGGTTATTTGAAGAACCACAATTCCTGCTCTGATAGAAGATGATTGTATTTCTTTTGGAAGATGGCCTTGGCACATTTAGCTGTGTGTGGATTGAGGTGTGTTTTGCCTGATATAAATATCAAGGCCACAGAAAAAAGAATGTCATTATGAACAGGGTCTTACGCCCTACCCTAGTGGGATTTCAGCATGGCTCCAGAGGTCTGAGTTCAGATGATAGAAGATGTGAGTGTTCACTCTGATCTCAAACAGCCTGGAAAGATCTGGTGCAGTCCGTGGTTATCCCCAGGCAGGCCAGCATGGGCAAGCAGTGCCAGTGCTGGGAAGCTGTTTCTTGACTGATTGAAGGCAGACCCTCTCAGAGCCTTGAAAGTGAAGCCAATCTGATTAGGGGAGGCTGGGCTCGGCTAAGTAAGTAGGCCTGAGTCCCCGAGGCAGGTCTGCAGGCAAACCAGCTTCCATGGCTGGAGAACATAGCTCCTTTCTCTGAGAAGTCAGCTGGAAGTCAGAGAGCCCTGTTACACCTTCTCTGGTGCTTTTTCATTATTGTTATTATTACACACTGTTGTTGTTATTTTAATGTAAAAGTTTTGTAGCTTAGAGGCAACTGTCCTTTATTTTTTGAAATGTCAGTCCAAATTCATCGTTTTCTTCTGATCATACGGCTGGGATTGTCTATGCTTTGGGGATAGAATTAGGCTTAGGAATCACTAAGATTTTTTTTTTTTAATCTAGGTCTTCATAAAGCAAATGACATCAGGTGTCATATGTTCTTTCCTTTGGTCTTGTTAGAGCCTGAGGACTCCAGTAAATTCTATCCTTCTCCCATGCCTAGATCTGAACCAATTAAGAAATGGACACAGAGGTACAATGGAGGACCAAAAGATGAACTTTAGGGGGACCTGGGCGGCTCAGTCATTTAAGTGTCTGACTTTTGGTTTCGGCTCAGGTCATGATCTCAGGGTAGTGAGATCTATCGAGCCCCACGTCGGGCTCCACACTCAGTGCAGAGTCTGCATGAGATTCTTTCTCTCCTTCCCTCTCTCACTAAAATAAATAAATAAATAAGGTCCTTAAAAAAAAAAGATCAGCTCTAATCAATTGTAAAGTAGATTAGATGACACAGCTTGACCTGTAGCCAGAATGAGTCTCTCTCAGACTCCTGTACTTACATACCCTCCCCCTAAGGTTGACTGGACCCAGAGAGGACTGCTGGCGGCCATCTGTGGACAGAGGCCCGCCACCTCGCCCCAAGGTTGTCCAGACCCACAGAGAACTGCTGACGGCCATCTGCAGAGTAGAGGCCGCCCCCCTCGCCCCAAGGTTGACCAGACCCACAGAGAACTGCTGA
>CM052885.1:106154885-106312724 GCA_028534135.1 Potos flavus | reverse complement strand
TGACCGGACCCACAGAGAACTGGCGGCCATCTGCGGACAGAGGCCGCCCCCCTCACCCCAAGGTTGACCGGACCCACAGAGAACTGGCGGCCGTCTGCGGACAGAGGCCGCCCCCCTCACCCCAAGGTTGACCGGACCCACAGAGAACTGCTGACGGCCGTCTGCGGACAGAGGCCGCCCCCCTCACCCCAAGGTTGACTGGACCCACAGAGAACTGGCGGCCATCTGCGGACAGAGGCCATCCCCCTCACCCCAAGGTTGACCGGACCCACAGAGAACTGGCGGCCGTCTGCGGACAGAGGCCACCCTGGCAGGGCTGCCAGTGACAGAAGAGCATCTGCGCTCCTCAGGAGAGGAGGGGAAGGGGCGAGTCTACAGGAGCTCACATTGGGTTTCACTGATCAGTCAGTCTCCTCCATTTGGAATATGGATGAAGAGAAGGAGGGTTGAGAGGATGGGGAGCTAGGACTCTTGCTCTAGTCTCTACTCTGTGAGCCTGCCAGCGCTTCCCTCCCCAAGCTCCCTTGTCCCCGCTTCCAGAACAGTGAAGTTCATTAGGATCCAGGATAGGAGCCAGGCACTACTTAGGGATAAAGAGAGAATAAAATGGCACCGAAGGACTGCACCCATCTCGGAGGTGAACCAACTCAAGGTCCCTTTAACGGCACATCTTACCTAGAGGCATCAGGTAAATGCCACATCCTCTCTCAGACCTTGAAATATGTCTGTGTTAGCTGCAGTGCATATAAGAAAATCGAGAGTGTAAGTTCACCCTTTCTGACCTTCATTCGGGAGGCATGGCTGTGAGCCAGTCCTGGCACGTCAGGTTTCCTGGAGCACCGAGGTTAAGAAATGGCAAAGGGTATCGACCGTAGCCTGAGAATGAAAATGAGCAGTGAAAAGCGGGTTTCTTTTCTTGTGGTTTGCAGGAAGCCAGCAGTGTTGCTAGCTCTGAGCACAGAGACAGGCCTCGTGGGAACAGCAGGGTACCACGCGTCCCCTCACAGAGGCCACCAGCACCTTGCTTTCTTATTGCCCTCTGACACCTCAGATGCTCCTCTGGGAACTTTCTGCTCTTCCATGCCAGAGTTCCTGAGGGCCGGGCAGGGCTCAGGGTCACCATAGTGGGGCCACACGGTTCCCTGTCCCTCCTATTGATGAGGTCCCTGGAAGGGGAGGGTTCAGAAAGCATGGGAGCAGGGCTGCTGGCAGAGGTCACAGCCCCAGGGGAATGCGACAGCTGCCTGTCCACAGCATTTGGGAAGGGAGAGGGAATCCAGCCTGAGGAGCCAGAGCCCCTTCCACAGCCCTCACGCGCTGCTCCGAGAAAGGAGAGGTGGCGGTCTCCTCGGCCTCTTCCTCCACTGCCATGCATTGCTGGCACCGACTCTGTTAACAGTACGTGGGCCCGAACCTCGGAGGGCTAGACTTCGCTGGCTTTACTTTTCTTTATTGGAGGAAAGTTGGGAATTTGTGAATGTTCCGTTACATGGTCCATGCACTTGGTATTTGCTGAACACTGGGGCGTGCCAGGTGCTGTTCCAAGGGCTGGAGACACAGTGGTGAGCAAGACCGGTGATTAGTTTCAGTGGACTGATAAGGAAAACTAAATGAGTAGTTATAGATCACATCCTGGTTACAAAGAAGTTAAACAGACTCAAAAGATAAGAATGGTGGCGGTCGGTACCCTCTCCTAGAGTGTGGTCTAGGAGGGCTTCTTTAAGAAGGTGACAGCTGAGCAGAGACCTAAGTGAGGGGCAGGATCTCAAATCTGAGATCAGAAGGAAGAATGTTCCCGACCAAGGGAACAAAAGTTGGGAATGAGCATGGGTGGCGCCCCCGAGGCAGCTGAGTGGGCACTGAGTATACAGCATGGGCCACAAATAAAGTGAGTCCTGCCTCTCCTTCCAGTGTCCTCTCCTTTTCACTCCCCACTTTTTTGGCTGCCCCGAAGCACCCTTTCCCCATACTACTAACTCTTCTCTCCTGTGCTCAGCCAGCTCTTGACTGACTTGTTGACACATTTAGTGAGCCCTACACAGCAGGCCAGGCCCTGGGAAGACAACAGTGCTCAGGACTTTGGTTTGGGTGGTAAACTGAGTCACACAGTAGAAATGGAGTGGGCAGGTATCTGTGCTATTTCCAAGAAATCTTTACATTTTAAGAGGGGATGATGCCTTTCCCAAAGGAACAAATTTAGAGCCGCAAACTTCCTATTCCAAAGCAGGCCTGCAAAGGAGATGGTTAAGGGAGGGCAGCACCCAGCCCATCCTGATTCCTACTGCAGGGAAAGCCGCTGGGCCCTCTCTTGCAACAAGTAGCTGGCCGGTGGATGCAGACTTTTAGAGTGCCAGAAGAGATGTAAAATTGCTGGGCCTGAAATAAAATATTCGGGCAAAGAAGGTGGGCTGGCAAGCTATACCAGCACGCGAGATGGGGTCGGGCTCAAGTGTGACTATAGGCAATTTTTGTCTTCTCTGAGATGTGGATTTTCACTGAGTACCAAGTAGCATTGTAAAGTATTAAAGAAAACGTACTTTTAAAATGTAGGTCATGATTCAAAAAAGTAGGTAAGGGTCAAGAGAGGAGTCAACGTTATGCTTGGTTCTTTGTACCAGCTATTTAATTTTTATGTGATTATACAAGGTTATGCCAAATTCTGGATTCGAAATGGACAATAGTTAAGTCGAGGGCTGGTATCAATTTGAAATCTGTCACTGTTTGTTCAATTAAGCTACTCCCGGGACTTCTTCCCATTGCAGTCACTGGGATCTGTGCCTGGTTGTTTGTTTCTAATTTTCTGAGCGTCACTACTTGTTTCTTGTAGGCTTGTCTTTGTTCACCTCAAATGTATTAAAAAGTAAAGAACAAACCCTGAGCCTGCACCTCATGCGGGAGAGCAGGAGAGCTCTAGAATTTTCCCGTGGTGTTCCCCACCCCCTCCTTGGGCCTGCTCTAGAGGTTCTGTGCTTACGCCTTTGCTGAGGATCTTGTTTGGACTTCATCTCAGTTGCTGCCCTGGTTCTGAGTGTTTCTCCGTTTACCACGTTGTTTTGTGTGTGAGTTCTGATTAGGGAAATAAGGACTGTCAATGGAATTTAACTGTAAAAGGATGAGTATCTTCAAGGTGACAGGACTCATCCTGTTATCTTTCAGGTAAGTCATCTTGGGAGAACATATATCTGTCTCCTGGTGTCGTTTAGCTGCGTGTGACAGTGTCCCCGCCCCCACCCCCTGAAACAGGTGTGTTTTTCTCCATTAATGAGAAATCTAGAGATGGGTAGTCCAAGGTAAGGTGGCTTTACGTAGTGTCATCAGAGCCCCAGCTTCCTTCTGTCTTTCTGCTCCGCCATCCTCAGGAAAAGTGAATTATATCCTCTTTGTTCCAAGATGGATACTTCAGACCCCAGGCAGGAAAGATAAGGAAAGGACTTTTGATACATTTCTCAGGAGAGCAGAACTTCTCCAGATATCCCAGTAGACTTCTGCTGCATCTTGTCCAAGCTGTATTCCCTCGTCATCCCTGGGCAGCCGGGGATGCTTTCAGGGGGACACATTGCTGCCGTCTACAAGTATCAGAGTTCTGGGAGTGAGGTATAAAGGGAATGTGGATACCAGGAAGGTAATTAGTGGTGTCTGCAGCACTCCTGTATTGGACCTCTGCTCAGAACATTTCTTAAACTCCCTCTTGTAATTTACCTTCAACATCAGATGAACCAGAGAAAGAAAATCAGTGTCAGTACTTGTGGCCACATATTAATAATGCTTTATAGGTTCCATATGCCATATTATTACCTTGATCACTTCCATCAAATCTAATAGATCTACTGCCACTAAAGGTATTGAAAGGAGATGTGGCAACAAAGGCTCAACAACTTAGCTGTCTAGCAATAGGAGACTGATTGACTAAGCCACGGTATTTTCAGTTTTGATAAAAGAATGAAGAATGTGTCTGTATACTGCTGTGGAGTCATCTCTTGAGTACATTGTTGGGTGGGGAGTAAAAAATAAGGTGGAAAAAGTATGTATACTGTGCTAGCATTTATCTAAAAAAAGCTGTGTGTGTGTCTTGTCTCTTTCTGCCTTGCCCCCCAAATGAAAGATAAAACAAAGAAAAACCACTTTATTTTTAAATTATTACCTATAGGGGGAGTGAGGGAACAGGATGGAAGTGACAGGGATAAAAGCTACTTTTTTCAAACATGCTTTTTCCTGTATTTGACTGTGGAACCACCCTAAGTATTTTATAACGTAAAATTTATAAAGTAAAATTAATTTTTAAAAACTTTTTAGTCTCCAGGGTGCCTGGGTGGTTCAGTCAGTTAAGCATGAGACTCGTGATCTCAGCTCAGCTCTTGATCTCAGGGTCCTGAGTTCAAACCCCGTGTTGGGCTCCACACTGGGTGTGGAGCCTACTTTAAAAAAAAAAAAAACAACAAATGTTAAAAACTTTTTATTCTGAAATCATGTTAAACTTAAAAAAAGTTGCAGAATATTGCAGAGTTCTAGGACCCTTCACCTTTCTTTAATGTTAACGTTTCATATAACCGTAGTCTAATTGTTGAAACCAGAACATTAACATTGACACAATAATCCGTAGACCGTATTCATATTCCTTCAGTTTCCTACAAATGTTCTTTTTCTGGTCGGGGATCCAGTGCACATTCTCCTATTTCCTTTAGAAATCCTGACTCCTTAGCCTCCTTCAGTTTGCGGCAGAGCCTGTCTTTCCTTATCTTTCATGACCTTGACACTTTTGAAGGGTCCTGACCAGCTGTCTTTCAGTTTGTGTCTGCCCGGTGTTTTCTCATGATCGGATTTGAGGTTATGCATTTTCAGAAAGAATATCAGAGAAGTGATGTCATGTCCTTCTCAGTGCCTCATTTCGGGGGTACATGGGTTAATACATCTTACTGCTTGTGATGTTAACCTTGATTACTTGGTCAAGGTGGTGTCTGCCAGGTTTTTTCACTGTAAAGTAACTATTTTATTTTTACTTTTAAACTTAATCAGTATCTTGGGAGGAGATATCTTGAAACTCTGTAAATATCCTGTTTCTCACCATACTTTCGCCTGTTAATTTTAGCATCCATTAGTGGTTTTTGTCTTCAACAGTTAACTACCGTGAGGTTTGACTCCTCGTAATTTTCTATTTCAGTCATTTCCTTTACACTTATTAGTTGGAATCCTGTAGAGAACAGCTTCTTTCTCTCTGTTTATTTCTTTATACCAGTATGGACTCATTTTATTTATGGGTTATAATCTTACTCTCATTATTTATTTTGTTGTTCATACTTGGTCATTAGGAGCTCCTTTGGGTTGGCTCCTGTGTCCTTTCGACATGCTCCCATCAGTTTTTGAGCACTTCCTTTCTGGCACCACAAGATGTTCAGGTTCATGTTGCATTTTGCCTGCCATGGCCATAAAATTGACGGTTCTTCCAAGGATTGCTGGTTCCTTTTATGCAAGAATGGCATTTAGGGGCGCCTGGGTGGCTCAGTCAGCTAAGCGTCTGACTAAGGTCATGATCTGAGGGTCCTGGGATCAAGCCCTGTGTTGGGGTGGGTGTCCTCAGTGGTGAGTGCTTGTCTCCCTCCCCTTGCTCGCTCTGTCTCTCTCTCTCAAATAAATAAATAAATCTTTAAAACAAAACAAAACAAAGCAAAAAAAAAAAAAACAAATGGCATTTAGCCACCAAGATCTGGCTACTAGGAGTGTCCATTGCTGCTAGAGTCTTATGGCTTCTAGACTCTCTGAGCAGACAGAGCTAGGATATATATGTATGTGTACTTAACACAAGCACTCAGACCACACATCTATACTTTCTCCTATCTGTCCACCCACAATGGGTTGCTGATTCCAGTCCACCCACACAGGATTCACTCCAGCTTTCCCCTCTTCCTTACTTTTAACTTCTTTCTCTGGCTGTGAGAGGTTTCAGTCTCATGATAACACAGTATATTTACTCATTTGTTCAATCCTAGTATGTACGTAAAGTCATTGCAGAATTCCTAACCTGTATTCTGTGAAACATAAATAAATTTACCACCATATAATATTGGACTGTAGTAGTGAGTTGGTTCTTTTGTATGTTTGAGCAAAAGGCCATTTTCCAAAGTTACTTGGTTGGTTTTTCTTCTTTCGCACTCCCTTCATTATGGTTAAATTAATGTAGGGGGAAAAAAATCAGTCCCTAAAATGCAGAAGCAAAATGAAACCATTGCATCTAGCTGTCTATCAAGGGGACAGTGTACAACCCCAAGGGAGAAATTATTTCAAATGTTTTATTTGATATTTTTGACATTTTCACTTTGATATAGTTTCAGTTTGCAATTTCAATATAGCCTTTATCCAGATTCACCAACTTTTTACATTTTGCCCCATTTACTTCATAATTTTGCCCTCTAGCTCCTCTACCTCTCTGAGTATATACATAGACCTAAACACATGTGTGCACACACCATTTTTGGTCTGAACCATTTGAGAGTAAGTGGACCCCACGTACTTTAGTGTGTATTTCCTAAGTGCAAGGACGTTCTCTTCTGTAACCACAGTTTAGTTCTCAGAATCAGGAAATAAGAAAACAGTCTTCAATCCACAGTCCGTATTCAGATTTATCATTTATTTCAGCGTCCTTTATAGCCACTCTTCCCCCAGTCTGAAATCCGTCCAGTCCAGGAGCACCCATCACCTTAGTGCCCATATCTCTTTAGTCTTCTTGAGTCAGAAGAGTTCCTCAGTCTTCCTTTTTCTTTTACAACATTATGTTTTTAAGGAGTACAAGCCAGTTGTACATATCATCCCTCCATCTGTGTTTTTATTTCCTCAGGATTGGATTCGGGCTTAGTAATACCGCTGAAGTGATATATCCTTCTGAATATATCACATCAGGAGAAACATGATGTCTATTTATGTGATGATAGGTACTTGGATATCTGAGTTAAGGGGTATCTACCAGATGTCTCCACTATAAAGTTGCTGTTTTTTCCTTTGAAATTAATAAGCAATTTTGGAGAGATACTTTGAGACTGTGTAAATAAATATTTTTCTAAGCTTTGTTACTCGAACTCTGTCAGTCATATTCTACTGTAAGAAAGTTTTCCTTTTTTCTCCCATTTATTTATGTCGTTATGTACTCAGGGGTTCTTTTTTTCATTCAGTGGGTTATATTCCACTACTATATTTAGTTTGATATTCACATCATCCTGGACATAGCCAGCGGTAAACCTCTTCAAGTTGATGGTGTTATTTGGGTATGTCTCCATCCTTCTTTTTTTTTTTAATATAGATTTGTAACTTCCTTCTTCAACAGTGAAAACCCTAACTCCTGTTTTCCTCAGTATATTTACCCATTTCCTCAATCCTATATTACATAGAAAGTAGTTTCAGATTTTCTGACCCTACCACTGGGAAAGAAAAAAAACCCTATCTGCCACTGTATTTCAAACACTATAGTCTGAGTGTACGTACTTAGTGGGATATAACCCTAAGAGGAGGAGAACAAAAATCCTGCATTGTAGGAGGAGATCATACTAATACATAAGAGATCATACTAATACAGTTTTTCTGAGACTATTACATAAATTGTGGGATAAATCAAATGAATAATGATATTGGTGTGGTTGAGCCTTTTGACATGGTTAAAAAGAGATACAGGTGTGTGGTTGGTAAAATTAAAATCCCGTACTTTCAAGTTTGAATTACAAATAATGGTATGATCTTATGATATATTTTTGTCTTATATATGCAGATGATTATATACACTATACACACACACACACTTCTGAATCAGCCTAGAAACAATGACCTACCTAATAGCAAGGAGCACCTCTGGAGCATCCAGACTCCCACTGAAAGAAACCAGGACTCCCAGGAAAGGAATAACATGGCTGACTCCAGGTCTGGGCAGGAAATCTACAGTAGGAACACGGAACATGTCATACCAGAAAGCAAACATAAATAGACCTATCCATACCTATTTCTTTCTATGTATGTGTATGTATGTGTGTGCTCACACCCCTCTATAACCCTGAGCGCATATGGATACCTCCAAATCCATTTTTTTTTTTTTTTCCAAATCCATTTTAACACCAGAGTTTATTCTCATCTTGCTCCTTTCTGTATTTTACCAGATCATGTCAAAAGAATTCAGGAGCCAGTTTGAAATTTCCCGCAGGAAAAACAATAACAGCAGTGGGATAAAACATAGCACATATATTTAAGTGCATAACCTCATTGTATTCCTTAAAAAATAGTCACTTTTAGAGGATGTTATTTTGGAAACCGATTTAAACGAAGAGAAAGAAGGGGCACCTCGGTGACTTAGCCAGTTACATGTCCGACTCTTGGTTTCAGCTCAGGTCCTGATCTCGTGGCTCATGGGATCAAGCCCCTCGTTGGGCTCTGCACTCAGCAGTAGTCTGGTTGGATATTCTCTCCCTTTGCCCGTTCCCCGACTCGTGCACTTTCTCACTCTCTCTAAAATAAATAAATAAATCTTTAAAAAATAAAGAAAGAAAGAATCAGGCGTTTAGCTTGTCTTTTCTATAGGAACTGAACGTCAGGGTAACCAAAAAATTGATGAGGGATTGTAACCTCTAATGAAATAGTGGATCTAGCCAGTGATTATCACTCAAAGAAAAACAACCAGACATCATATGCCTCCTGATGGAAATTCGAACACCACTAAGAAACACACTTGCCAAAAGTCAAATCTTAACCTGATCAAGTCTCAAGATGTACAGCTCCCAGTTTAGAGGAAATACAGGGAACAGAGGAACTTGTTCAGTGACACAGCCAGAATGCAGGTGGCAAAATATGGACGGTTAGAAACTAGAGGACAGAAACCTTGTCTCTCCAACAAAAAAGTTGCATTTGAGGGGTGCCTGGGTGGCTCAGTCATTTGAACATCCAACTCTTGATTTCGGCTCAGATCATGATCACAGGGTCATGAGATCAAGCCCCACTTGGGGCTCCCCACTGAGTGCAGAGTCTGTTTGTCCCTCTCCCTCTGCTCCTTCCCTCTCTCACACTCGTGTGCTCTCTCTCTCTGTCAAATAAATAAATAAAATATTTTTTTAACAGTTGTATTTGAAAAAGGGAGAGGTCAAAAAGCAAGGAGTGTCTATAGATTGAAAGAGACTTGAGACATATCAACCTGCTACAACATGTGGGCCCGATTTACATCCTGATCCAAACAACCAAACCTAATATGCCTGTGAATAAGCAGGGAAATTGGGACACTGAGGGTTCATACCAAGTTTTCATGTTTTAAAGTGTGGCAATGGCAAAGACAAGAGTCCTTATCTTTCGAATTATATATTAAATACATAAAGATGAAACCTTAGGATGCTTAGGATTTGCTTCATAATAGTCTTGGGGGCGTAGTAGAGATGAGAAACGATTGTCCATAAGAGGTCTTTCTACTTTTCTCTACTGTTGTCTCTGCATGAAAATTTCTTTCTAATAAAATGAGAAAGTGGTGTTGCTAACTCTGAAGCATTTGCCGAGAGTAGGACAGCATCCTGGGAATGAGTGCCTGCACTCAGACCGCAAGCTGGGAGGGTAGGAAGCCATGTCCTCTCATCATTTTATCCCAGCATATGGTAGTCACTCAGTGAATAGTGGTGTGAAGAAATGAGTGAGTTTGAAGGGGCAGCTGACATCTGGGTGAATTTCATTCCAAAATTGGTCCTATGACTCATAACTGTGAGAGCCAGCCACTCTCCCCACATGGTATTTAAACGTTTCTCTGTTCCTTGGGCTCCTGCCATTATATCCGGTGACATGATGTGTATGACCTTCCTTCCTTCCCAGGCTCAGGCCCGATGTCACCGGATAGGCCAGAGCAAGGCCGTGAAGGTGTATCGTCTCATTACTCGCAACTCCTACGAGCGGGAAATGTTTGACAAGGCCAGCCTAAAGCTGGGCCTGGACAAGGCTGTTCTTCAGGACATAAACCGAAAGGGCAGCACCAATGGAGTGAGTATGACAGTACCTACCCAGGGTCCCCAAGAAGCACTCATCACACAGCCTGAGCCCCTCTTAATCTTCCTTCCTACAGCTGTTTTGAGATTCACTTTCACTAAATTGAGTCAGGTCACACGTCTTTGTTGAGTCATTCCCCGCAGCAGAGGGTAATTCCGGGTCAGGTGTCTGCATTTTACAGACGCATGAAGGAAATCTGGAGGCGCAGTGATGGGCTAGGATTGCCCAGCATGCCGCGTTTCAGTGAGCAGAGTTTCTAACAGTGCCCGTTGGAAGTCAGTAGATCTTAACACTTAACACTCTAAATATCTGTTGTCACCATGCCTTATCTTGTGCTCCAGACTCTGAGCTTCCTGAGGGTATAGTGGAACCTATTTTATCTGTATCCCCCATGGCCCTTAACAGCACTTGGCATATTAAAGATGTTCAATGCATGATTTGTCCATGAAAAAAATGAATGAATAAATTAGCAGCTTGCAGTATGGCAGTTAATAAAATCTCTTTCCCCCTCCACAGGGATGAAAAATTGCAGCTAAGATTCCTAAATCGTATTAAATTATAGGCCAACAAAGCAGAGTATCTCCTTAATCTCTGGACTCAGGGCATCAAAGGTTGGGAATTAAACCTTCTAAATGAGTTGTCTTCAGTCCAGATGTTCTATATCCTCTTAGCCGTGCATATGTTGCTAAGTGTAATACTTCAAGTTACCAGTGCTGGGAGTCATGGAATTCCTTCTTGTGATTGATAGAAAGAGAACCAGATTCTTAATGAGAACCAGGAAAGGGTGTTTTGAACTCCCATTTCCTGTTTTCAACAAGCAGTTGAGAGGATCACACTTGGCACAGGATCCTTTCTTTAGTTGAGAAATGACATCATTTCCAATACTCATGTATTTATTTATTAATGAATAAATCATCATTCTTTAGCTCGTTTAGTACATCTGGAGGTTTTTAAAGATACAGACTCAAACTAAAACATTAAATATATCCCCTTCAATGGTACGTAGTTACAATGACTTGTGACATTTGATAGTAAATAATGTCCTGAGGAAGGTTAGGGCCACTGGGTCATGTGCTGGCTTTTATTCCCGAGCTCCCTATCGGGGATTATCTGCCTGCCCTCCCCATAGTTTTCTTGAGGGTCTTTATCTGGACTTTAATTTTCTAAAACTTGTAGCCCCTATCTTTATTCTTCTGACATATGCAGTTAGTGGAGGAAGTGTGTACTGAACCATGAAGGCCAGAGTTGAGGCTGTTTTTCTCCTGTGCATTTTCCGCTTTGTGAGTAGCCTTTGGTGACCTGTCCAGGTACAACAGCTCTCAAAAATGGAGGTAGAGGACTTGCTCCGGAAAGGCGCTTATGGAGCTTTGATGGATGAGGAAGATGAAGGCTCCAAGTTCTGTGAAGAAGACATAGACCAGATTCTGCAGAGAAGAACCCACACCATCACCATCCAGTCCGAAGGGAAAGGATCTACTTTCGCCAAGGTATGGCACCTTCTCTCCAGCATCCGTGTGTTTGGAGTGGGAGCAGAAAGAAAACTATTCTTTGATCTTCACTGGCCAGGCTTTGTTTTCCCTATATGCAAACTGATAAGATTGTCTACACATTTGTTTTGTGTGTGACTAAAAATGCACACGATTTGTGTCCTTGGGGAGATTCTGAGTAGTGAGCCAGAGCTGTATAGAAAGGAAACCGCACCCCTGACGTTGGGAGCTGATCTTCAGCAGACAGGACACGCACTTCGGTTTACAGCTTTGCGCTGGTCGCTGTTCACAGAGACGGCTCCGACATCTTTGAGTGCTCATCTGGATTTCCTCGTACAGCACTCCTGGACCCCTGGCCAAGCCCTGCAGTTCCAATGAACGTTCCTTTCTTCAAACTGAAGCATTTTTTGCTTCATTATTCACTTTTTGCTCATTCCAGGAGAAAAGAGATGTTGGTGTAGATTCCCAGCTGCTAGTCTAGATGCCCCTTTTCCCCAGCCCTTCAGTTGACTGGATTTCAGATTCAACTAGTGAGACCACTTACCAGATCACTCTCAGGGGTCCCTGACAACAGGCTCAGAGCTTTGTGGCCCGTGTGATTGACACGTAGGACTCCTTCAGGGGGACGTCCTGTGCGTTACGGTTGCCGCTTATCTCCGTGCACCTCACAGGGCCCAACTCAGTCCCTTTCCTGTAGCAGACATTTGGAAGGTGGTGAGCTGAGAGAAGAATTCCATCTAGGGAAGTTGGAAGAAGCAACCTTTTCGCAGGGAACTGGACATCAGGTGACATATTGCCATTGTGTCCAGGGGCTTTCTTCTTGCTTCCAAGTTTCAGGTCCAAAAAAATGATCCTATACATTGAAATTGTAATTTCCTTACCCAATCTTTAGAAAAGAACAGTCTTTTTTTTTTTCTTTTAAGATTTTCTTTATTTGAGAGACAGAGAATGAGCGTACAAGCCAGGGGAGGGGCAAAGGGAGAAGCAGACTCCCCGCTGAGCAGGGAGCCCGATGCAGGGCTCAATCCCAGGACCCCAGGATCATGACCTGAGCCAAAGGCACGTGCTTAACCGACTGAGCCACCCAGGCGCCCGTAGTAAAGAACAGTCTTGAGATTTTCACATTCATCTGGGAGGCTCTGTTAGGGGTTTCAGTTTTGAATGCAGCTAGAGAGCATACTTGAGATTCTGGTATGTTCGAAATAACATAGGTGGTATTACCAGTTTGTACTGTGTTCAAGTGCAGTTTATTGACTTTTGTCATCTCCACAGGCTAGCTTTGTGGCTTCGGGAAACAGGACAGATATTTCCTTAGATGACCCAAACTTTTGGCAGAAATGGGCTAAGATAGCTGAATTGGACACCGAAGCAAAGAATGAAAAGGTATGGTACCGAGAATGTTTTGTTCCATCACAGTTTCTCTGTGTCTCATAGGACCATAAATTCCCAGACAGCTCTAGTCATTATTCCCTCCTGAGCCTTAGTTCATACGTGAGCTGCTGTATGTAGCATACTTAAAATACGCCTGACACATAGACAGAGCTTGATGGATGTTCCCTATTATAATTTTGAGATGACCTAATGGAACATGCAGTCGGCTGGGCGCCCGGGAAATTTGACAAAGGCAGTCAGAACTGGAACTGGCCACACACATGTCAAGTTTAGCCCTCTGACCCAAGCCAGCATCCCATCCTTGGCATGTGACTGTTTCACCTCTTCTCAGCCCTTCCCATGAAAGAAACTTTGCCTGTGATGGATACTCCAGAGGAGACAAAGCAGGAGGAAGGGGTTTGTTGGTTTTCCCTCCATTCTCTCAGTATCTTGAGTTCTTCTACTTCTGAATATGAGAAAGAGACCAGCCCTGGAACGAAACCAGAGTCTGATGTCCGTCCGCCTCTGACGGTGTGCCTCTGGGCAAGGCAGTTGACCCCACTGAGATAAGTGAGCAAGACATGGGACAAAGGGAGGTGGTGAAGCCTCCTCACAGAGTTGGTGATAATATTTGTGAATACACCTGCCCAGCCTGTGGGGAGGCACACCTCACGTTTGTCTCATCCCTTCCCTCCATCCCTGGCCCTGTCACCTCATGCCAGGATGCACACACATCCCTTTCTACTTGTCTTCGCTGGTGGCCGTTGAACTGTGGATCCACAAGCCCAGGAGACAGTCCCTGCACATAGCTGGCTGGTTCGGTAACCGGCACCCAGCCCTAACCCTGCCATGGGAGTGCCGGAGCTGGCCCGGTCACCCTCTTCTCTTCAGTGGGAAGAGTCTCGAGTCCCTTGAGTAACCTGTTGAGTAACACCTGTTGTACAAGGTCACAATCAAGAAGTTACTCTGTGTGCCGGACAGTAGGCGAGGGCCGGAGCAACAGCTTTTGTCCTAGAGACGTTTAGAAGCAGCTGAAGTGTGCAGGCCGTGGAGCAAGGTGACCAAAGCAGGGGTGACGCCACCGTGTATCAGGGCTGCACAGACAGGTGTTCAGGAGCTGAGCTGAGCTTTGGGAAGAGGTGCAGGGGGAGGGGGAAGGATAAGGAGCAGGAGCTTAATGAGGACTGTTAAAAGTGGCAATGGTTCTGGCGGGGGAGCCGCCAGAATGAGCAGAGGGTCCTGGGCTGGGCATCATGTCTTCAGTGAAAGACAAAAGGTTAGCAGTTCGTGCCCGTGGAAGGCAGAGAGGAAAGAAGCAAGAAATGTGTGTATCTTCAGAAAGTTGCTGAGCAGATGGATTTGTCCCACTCCTCCTGCCTCTAGAGTGCAGGCCGCCTCTGCGTGCTGGGCAGAACAGCTGGGGTGTGCCGCTCCAGCCTTTCTTGGCAAGAGCGGACCGCCACTCTGGGCCTGGGGGGCCTGGCTCGCCATACGTGCTCTGCCAGCGGGACTGCAGAAACAGCAGATGGTGATGGACAGCGCTGGGGGCTTGGGGGAACCAGCCATCTCCAGGGAGTCTCCGAGAATCCCCTCTGCTTGTCGTGGGCATGGCAGATATACTGGGAAGAGCCTTTCCTGCTGGAGGGTGAGGCCGCGTGTGGTTTTCTATCGGGTGTGTCCTCAGGACCCGGACCGGCCACAGGATATGCATGTGCGTTGTGATGGGGGTAGAGCAAAGAGGGGCTCTCTCCCCAACCGACCTCTCTGTTTCTAGGAGAGCTTAGTGATCGACCGGCCTCGAGTCAGAAAGCAGACCAAACACTATAATTCCTTTGAGGAGGATGAGCTCATGGAGTTCTCCGAGCTAGACAGTGACTCGGATGAAAGGCCCACAAGGTCCAGACGCCTCAATGACAAAACCAGGCGCTACCTCCGAGCTGAGTGCTTCCGGGTGGAGAAGAACCTGCTCATCTTTGGGTGGGTATTGGCTTTGCCTGTGTGTTACCGTTTCCAGTCCCTGAGATTTGTCCAGTTTGTCTCTCCAGTCACCTCCAAGAGCTCCTGGCTGATGGTCTGTTAGAACAGGAGAGAACTGCGCTTTCTGCCCACGGCCCCCTCCGTCATTGTATGCTCTGCTGCCATATTGTAGACGTGCCATGGTTTTCTCATGTGCTTGTCACAGCAAATCTCTGTTACTAATTTGCTGCCTGGTACTGATTTCCTGCTCTTCCCCCCCCCGCCCCGCCCCAGGGACGTGTGAGGAGTCCACACAACAGATGTTACAGTTAGGGCGTGATTCGTGCAGGGCTCTGGTTCTGGTGGAAGTAGAAGGTTGAGCTTCTGGGACCTCGCCATTGCTTTTGAATAGTGCAGCTGGACTCTCTTAATTCCAGATTTATTCCAGATAGTTTCATCCCTCCCTTGTTAACATTCTGGTGGCCATGGGAAGCTCTCAGTGTCCAGGTCACCTTAGTGACATTTGGTGTGCTACGGCATGTGGTCCTTGAAGGCCTTTCAGGGCAAAGCCCTCAGGGTGATTAGTAGACCCGACAGAGGACGGGAAGCACCCTTGGCTCCTGTTTATCCTGCAGTGTTGAGGGCACGCGTGCCCTTCCTCCCTCCAATGCCCTTCTGTATTTCCACTCTCAGCTGGGGCCGGTGGAAGGACATCCTGACTCATGGGCGATTCAAGTGGCATCTGAATGAGAAGGACATGGAGATGATTTGCCGGGCCCTGCTCGTATACTGTGTCAAGCATTACAAGGGGGACGAGAAGATCAAGAGTTTCATTTGGGAATTGATCACACCTACCAAAGACGGGCAGGCCCAGACCCTCCAGAACCACTCAGGTGAGCGGCGGCAGGGCCGTGCCTGCGCGGTGGGAGCTGCTGTGGGCTCACATCCCTCCTCTCGTGTTGCCCCAGGTCGCTATGCTTCGGCAGACTTCTTTCTCAGATACATTGGAGAATGTTAGCTGCGGGAGAGGAAGACGAGTCTTTCAGTTCTCCCGCAGAATCCTCCAGTGTTACCTGCACCGTTGTGTGGAAGTACAGTGGGGCCCTCTTGAGGTTTCCCACGTGCCCGTTCTGTGCGCCGACCTGAGCGTCACGGGGCTCCTCCTCTGAACCGGGGTCACCATGTGCACTGTGGTTTTTCTTTTGCAGTTACTGTTCTCCCAGTCCTACCCGTCTGTGCCTTTCCTTGTGCCGTGCTTCTCCTTCCCTGTGCTTGGCCGTAGCTCACCATCTCGTTTCAGGTCGAGTGTGCCTCTTTTCCTGGCCAGGTTGTAAGGTCCCCAAGGGGCACAGGTGATGTTCTCGACCTGCATGGGTATATCCTTACTGCCTAACTGAGCGGTCCTGGAGTTGACTGAGCTGGGCGCCAGGCGTTTCTCCTCACTATTGGCACTGCTTGGTGGACCGAGGAGTGGGGTCTGTCATCCTGGGCCACCGCGCACAGCCTGGCTGCCTCTTTGCAGCCCAGCCCAGCTCTGTTCTGCCCCCCATGTTTAAGCTGCCTAGGCTCACCCACCTGCCTTTCTGTTCCAGGGTTGTCCGCTCCAGTGCCCAGAGGGAGGAAGGGGAAGAAGACAAAGAACCAGCTGCTGCTCCCAGAGCTGAAGAATGCAGACTGGCTGGCCACCTGCAACCCCGAGGTGGTCCTCCATGATGACGGCTATAAGAAACACCTCAAACAGCACTGCAACAAGTGAGTGTGCCCCTCCCCACCCCCGGCGGCAGCTCCACTCAGGCTGTCCAGACTCTTGGGATCCCCGTGGGCCTGGGGGAGACTCCCTGATGCTCCTCACCGCCATGCGAGGTCTGGAGAGGTAGGATGTGTGGTCCAAGCTGGGTCGGGATCCCGTCACCTAAAGCCTGTCTTACTCCTCTAGCAACATCTCCTCTCCCCCCGGAGCCTGGATTCTCTACTAATGCAGCCTGTACCCCTGAGGGTTTTTCTGACTCAACTCTCTAAATCCAGTTAGGACACCGGTGATTTCGTTGTTCTCTCTCCTTCTGCCCTG
Source organism: Potos flavus (assembly GCA_028534135.1). NCBI lineage: Eukaryota > Metazoa > Chordata > Mammalia > Carnivora > Procyonidae > Potos > Potos flavus. The sequence goes on along the minus strand of CM052885.1, from coordinate 106,295,855 downwards.
AGGTCACATTAGGAAGAGCAGAAGGCAGACCTTAGTGGCCACTGCTCTCAGCCTCCTCCCTCCCTGTGCCAGGTTGCTTCCTCTCCTAATTCGCTGTTGCTGCTCGTGGCCTCCAGGCAGTTGACAGACACGCATTTGAGGTGTAGCCCTTGTGTCCCCAGGTCCTAGGCTAGCACCGTGCAGAGGGAGGGATGCAAAGGAAACAGCGACAGAAGATGAAACTGCTCTCGTGCAGTTGATTTGGGGAGGTGGGGGACCCAACCGCCGAACAGTGACCAGCCACCCAGGATACTTGCGCCACGGTACCGGGGATCTATTAGAACTTAAAGGGCCCTTGGAGATGCACCACCCCCGCCATCCAGCTTCCTAGGCCTGATGAAAGTGATCACCCCGGCCCTCCTGCTCGGCAGTGAGCAGGCCTCTGCCGCCACACCTCTGGCTCTAACCATAGAATTCGAGTGATAAGTAAGAGTTTGTCCACTTCGAAGTTAGTATGTTTTGATAGGTTTACTTTCGTCCCTGTGACATCAACCTCATGGTCCTGTGGTTGTTGTTGGGTTGTAGTCTTTATTCTTTATCTTTTATGGATGAAGTCTGATCCTTTCCCTTCGTCTGTCCAAACCTTTAAAGAGAGGCCTCATGTCCAAAACTGTAATAAAAACTGCACAGAAGTACAGGGTCTTTGGGACAGAGAATCCAAGGGCACATGCTTGATGGCAGAACCTCCTGGGGCAGGACCCGGTAGCAGGCTCCACGTGACTGACTCAGAGTCCCCGCAGGGGGACGCGCAGAGGGGGCAGCCTCGGCAAGAGGATGCGCAGGAGACCTCGCACTGCAGGCTAACGGAGGATTCTCTGGTACTTTAAGCAGCCATCTTTCTTGGACGAGTGAGACATATGGTAAAAAAATGATGTTTGAGGCGAAAAATTAATCTGGCAACAGCAAGATGGAGTAGGTCAACCTAGAACTGAATGGCCATCTGGGAGCGTTCTGTCGTAATTTAAGTATTGATCATGAGGACCTAGAGGAGGGTGCTGACCATAGAGCTGGGAAGAGAGGGTCAACTGAGAGACGTGACCAAGGAATAATGCGAAACGTGTGATGAGGGATACGGAAGCAGCTAACTCCAGGATCACGAGCTTCGCCGGCTGGGAGGCTAAGTGCTTGGGCCAGGACGGAATCAGAATCCTCACATTCACTGAGCGACGAGAGGCAAAACGAAGGACTAGGGTCTTTCTGCCCTGCTGAGTTAACAGCAGCAGCACTTGGCCGTTCCATTCGCAGCTGCACATGTGGGTGTGGAGCCCTGAAAATAGGCCAAGCTGGAGAGATTGATGTAGAACTTCCCTGGACAGCTGCAGAGATGAGCACAGAAGATGACCAGAACCATTCCGGACCTTTGAGGAAGGCCTTAACGTTTCTAACTACCACCCCCAAGACTTCCTGAGTGCATGCCTGACCCTGGGAATTGAAGAATGCAGTAGGGGCGCCTGGCTGGCTCTGTCGGTGGAGCGTGCGACCTTGATCTCTGGGTTGTGAGTTCAAGCCCCACGTTGGGTGTAGATTATTTTTTAAAAAGGAACGCAATAAAGCATTTCTCTGAGTTCAGAGATGCTGCCTATTGTTTATCATCCTGAATCTTATAGAGACTACTGTCCTCTTCAGTTCTGGCTCAGGAAGAGCCAGAGACTCCGAGCCAGCGGGGACCTTTCAGCTCTTCCCACTCAGCGTGGGAGTTCTGTGGGCAGTCCCCTGACAGGGAATCTTTAGCCTGTGCTTGAGCCTTCCTGCTGATGGGAAGCCTCCTTGCTTACCATTTCTCAGCAAGGCTCATTTAATTACCAGATGATTCTAATTAGTCGTCCTTCTGTATATTGAATCTAAAATCTGCTTCCTTGAGACTTCTGCCCATTGATCTTGGGTCCTGGTTCTGCCCTGAGGAGAACAGGCAGACTTTTTTCAGCAGAACTGGACTGTGAGCTTTTAGAATTGTGAGCTCTCTTAGCAAATGTATTGCCATTCCAATATTAGATAAAGGTTAAGACAGGTCGTGAGGTCAGAGCTGCCTGGATTTAAATCCCGGCCCTCTTAAGTATCAGCAGGTGCATTACTTAACCTCGTTGTGACTTCTTTCGTCTAGAAAATGAAGATAATAGTCCCATCTCTTAGCACTGCTATTTGGATTAAGGGAGCTAACACACGCTGCCAGTAGTCAGCACTCAAAGCATTGTTCAGTAGTAATAGTAGCATAGTATTTAGGGACAGGAAATTGTCATCAAAAGAATTTTAGAAAGTTAAAAAAAAAACAACTGCTTCAGATCCAAGCTATAAGTCAGGAGCATGGTCATCCATTTGGGGGTGGGAGTAGTGACTGGAAGGGGGACCCAGGGAGCCTTCTGCTGACATGTTCTGCTTCCTGATCGGGGTCCTGGATTCACAGGTGTGTTCAGTTTGTGGAAATTCATCAAGCTGTACGTTTATCTAAAGTGCACTTTCTGGAAATGTAGTTCATATCAACAAAATGTTGTGAAGTTTTTGTTTTTTTCAAGAAAGAGATGAAGGAAAGAGCAGTGATGCTGCCCAAATATTAATGGGTTTTGTTTGACTAAAGTGAGGGTATTACAGACCTACTCCAGTTCTCCTTCCCTTTGAGTTTAGATATCAACTGGGATTATCCTCTCATTTGGGGAGGGTCGCCCCATCTGTCCTCTGAATTGATTTGCTTCTCATTTGGAGAAAAGTGAATACTGTTCCCTTTAAATTCTGTTCCCTCATGCTGTAGATATTTCCAAGTATCAACACATCTCTGTTTAGAAAAATAGAGACAGCTGTATCTTTCATTTTCAGGAAAGGCTTCCTCCAATTGGGCTAGATCTAACCAGGCAGGAATTCCATTCCTAAGGCCACCTCCATTCCAGTTCTTACTGAGGAGGCTAGCGGCTACTGTCAGCAAGGTGGAAGGATCAGTGACTGTTGTAAATTCTTAGAGTTGTTATTGTCTGAGCTTTAAAAAAATAAATCTCAAAATTATTTGAGTTAATTGACAGCTGAGGTAAGGAATGGCATACCAGAAAAATATGTGGGTTTTTTCCATTCTGAAAATTGTAACTTTGTGTTTTGCCACCTACTACTCGAGCCCACGGTGGCACTTTATATGTTTTTTAAAAATTGTCAAAAATAACCTTTCCTCCCTTCTCCAATTCCCATTCCCCACCCCCATAGAGGCAACCACTGCTAACCTGGTTCTTCCAGAGATATTCTGGGCATGGACCAGCTTAGGTGAATGCACAGCCTCCTTTTATCGTCCCTAAAATAACATACACTTTACATACTATTTGTGCTCCGTGCTCTCTTTCTCTCTCTTTTTAAAATAACATCTGCGGAGGTCAGTTCCTGTGTACGTAAATGGGTCTTTATTTTTAAGAGCTGGCCTTTACTCTTGCCTGGTTTTGAACAGGTTACAAGTCCTCTCCGAAACCCCTTTGCAGCTCTGCTGCGAATGTGAAGCATCTCCTTGCCAAGGGCGACTTCTCCGTGCCTGACCTTACCTTCGCCCTGTTTCTGTGTACCTTGAGCCTTCCCCACCCTCGACCCCCTGGTCCTCTTCTCTACCATAATTCTTCCCTGGCTGGTCTCATTCCGCCGTTAGCTGCTGTAGACGCCTCCAGAAGAGGGCCAGATGGCTTACGTTCGTCATGTGCCTCACAGCCCAGCGTTGTGCCCAGCACACAGTAGTTGCCCAACCAATACTTACTTAATTGCCTGGTCCTGAACACGTTTGGGGCCTGCCCTCGGAGCCTGAGTGTGCTCCGTGCAGAATCCAGGGAGCTGAGCATCTCGGGAGAGAAGACGTGATTATATTCCAGCAGAATTGCCATGAAAGAGACTCACAAATACCCAGTTTAACTGTGTGCAGGTGAAACTGAAAACAGCACCGTTCAGCATGACCTACTCTTCAGTGAATGAGTAAACGTTAACCAGCCTCTCGGAGGGCAGCGCTGCCCAACAGGTCACTGCGGGAGGGTTGAGTACTCTTTCATAGACCAGCAGGAACCGTGTTTCTGGGGCCGCCCAGAGCTCACAGGGTGACCTAACAGGTAACAGTGAGATGCATTTTTCCATGTAAAGTGGGGATAGTCCCAGTGGCATCTGTCATCAGTACCTTGGGTTTTGTTTTTCTAGCACTTTCTCATATATTACTTCCCGTCACTAATAATATGGGAATGCCCGGAATTTCCCAGCATCCACCTGGGGGTGGCAGCTTATAGGCAGCTCGTGGCTCTGACACGTGTGCATTCGTGTGTTCACCTTCCACAGGGTACTTTTGCGAGTCCGGATGCTCTACTACCTAAAAGCTGAAATACTGGGAGAGGCAGCTGAGAAGGCGTTTGAAGGAGCCCCTGCCAGGTAAACCAAGTCAGCCGGAGCTCTCAGAGCTCTCAGTGCGACAGAGCTGCCACACGGGGCCTGTTCATGGTGGTGGGCAAAGCTGCCCGTGCTCCTGGAGGCCCGTGTTCACAGCCACCCCGGGGTCAGTTACCTGCGCGGTAGGGCAGGCAGGCCCTTCCACTCGAAATGAAGGAGAAACCTGTTTCTCTGCAGCACAGCTTTTGGTGAGGTTTTGAGTTAGTTTGCTTTTCCTAGTGGCGTTGTAGCATTGAACAGTCATATCTCTGTCTTAGCTTGTCACTGTGGGATGAGTATTCATACCCTGATATATTTGAGGCGACGGGTGTATGCTGGGTGTTTTGGTCGGAATCCCACTCTTGGCCACAGTGCTCATCCACATATGAGCAGTTTTCTGTATTTGCCAATCATACTAATAATACCTGGTGCCCCGTTTGATTGTTTGCACCTTAGTTTTATAAATTAGTGTTTCTAACGCTGTAGAATCATGTGGGAATCTCCCAGGATTTCAGAGAATGAGGCCGCCATGCTCCCAGCTATCACTTGATAAAGCCAGACAGCCTCCTTCACCTTCCCCAGATACGATCTTTGCTCTAGTCCTCTACAAGGCCTGTCATTCCTGGAGAAAACCAGAGTGGGTGGGATTTCAGTTTTGCTTTGAGATTACCTGTGACCATGGTTTCTTCTTCTTCTTTCTGTCCATTGGACAATGCTGATGGCTTTAGTGGTCACAGGGTGAGAGGGGAGGACAATAAAGAAGGAGAGCAGTAAAGGACATTGACCATCCTACCCATGGAGCAGTTTATAATCGGGAGCAACCGTTACAATGACCATTATTACTTGATAAAGCTTTCTGTAGTTACTGTAGTCAATTCTAATGGGTATAGGGAGGTTGAGCGCTTTGGTAAAAAGGTTCAATTTATGGGTCGTAGAAATGCAGCAGAATTCAACCTGATCATTTCTATGAGGCGTTACCTGGCAGAAGTAATCTACCTGAACTTTCTCATCCTGCTGTGCTTTCTTAGAACACATAGATGGAAGGAGCTAGATAGAACACGGAGAGTCCATTACCCATGCCCTTCCCTCCTTTCCTCTACTCTCCTCAATCTTGGCTGTCACCGGCCCTTATGCTGTGAAGAATGAATAGCAGTTCATCCCAGAAAAGTCATTCGGCTCATGGCAGCACCCTGGCAGAGCAGTGAGCCCCTACAGTGGAGCCAGATAGGGAGCACTGTGTGGAAACGTAGGGCCCTGGACCACCATGCCCACGGAGGGAGCTGGGCCTGGGGAGGGGCACTTAGCTGTGTGTCACAAGAAGAGCCTGTTGGAAGAAGAAACTTCAGATGCTACAGAGGAGCCATCCCAGACAGCTGGGAGGTGGGAGAGAGGAGCCATCGGCTGGATTTTTCTCCCCTAGACCCAAAGCCTTAAAGAGTAAGGACAGTGCTCAGACAAATGAAGACAGTGAGCTAAGGGTTCATGTGAGCTTTCAGAACATGGACAGAATTCAGTGAGGGGCTGATGGTACAGGCCTGCTAGCCCTATAGGCCTGCTCCTTAGGTCAAGTTATGTTCATCCCTTTGGCCAGGAGCAGTGGAGTTGGGGATCAGTTTTGACCCAGCAGACTGCTGCCAGGAGGTGCCACCTACTGTGGGACCTATCCTCTGAAAGGCTGTCTTCAGATCCCAGCATGTACCAGTGCTGACTGTCTTATTCTCAAACAGTGCTCGAGATCTCTACATGTCGAACCAAGATGATTCAGGGACTTTTCAGCATTTGATTATGTATAAATTCGACCATGTGGGGGATGTTCTACCCTCAGTTGACCAATATATTGATGGCTTTTGCTGTGGTTCTCAGCTGAAGATGGATATTTACATTTTACATGTGGACCGCAAGGCCCCACCCAGACCTACTGATGGGTTCTCCAGCGGTGCTTCAGGGTTCTGTGTCAGTTAGCCTTCCAGTCTAAGAAGCCTGGGAATCAAGTTCATATGTGGGAATAGCTCCCTGGATGAGCGTGATGGGAAGTCCTGATTAGGGAACCGCGGCCCACAGCCTTCTAAGTCCTTGTAACTTCAGCCTCTTAGCATGCGACTAGGGATGTAGCTTAATACCAGGGTTCAGCCAGTAGTTCTTGCATTATTTTCTGTCTGCGTTGAAGGAACTCTGAGTCCACGCCCTTCCTTTCACAGGGAACTAGAAGTGCCTCTGCCTGACATTGACTACGTGGAGATCCCAGCGGATTGGTGGGACGCTGAGGCCGATAAGTCCCTTCTGATAGGCGTGTTCAAACATGGTGTGTATTTCAGTGAATGCTCTCCCCTTCCTGAGAAACTCCATAACCTGTGCACATCTCTGGTAGAAAGTAGCCTCACCTCTGTTCTCTCAGATGAATGCATGAGTCATGAAAATATGGTGAATGTTCGTAATATTGGTGAGGAGCTTCACAAGGGCTGCTGTGGTTACAAAGAGCCTGTCCACGCTGTCGGGCCTTGGACTGCCTCACTCTTCCTCACCCTTAAAGTCCCAGCGCCTGGCCTAGTTCCTGGCATACAATAGGCACGTAGCATTTCTTGAGTGAAGGAATAAATAGGGTAAATGTTTTAGCATTTCATATGTATGTTTTTAGCATTTCGTATGTATGTAGAATTCTAAGATCATTCTAGATAATCTACATGTTTCTAGTGTGTATCTTTTTGCCCAATTGGTATAAAAATTTAAGAATACAAGGTGGTATGAACATCCTTTTTTAAATATGGTAACCAAGAATCTAGGGGACTGAGAGAGGTTTTGAATATCTTGGAAAAACTGAAATAAGTACCCCCTTTCCTCACTTCTGGCACTGTCCTAAGCACCTGCCCTTGCCCTCAGCCAGTGGTCAAGGTCAATGATGGAAGCGCCACATGATAGTATAATGTGCCTGGTAGATCCCTTCCCTGCCTGGTGAATAACTGAAATCTTAAACTGGAGAGAAGGACCCAAAGTGGGAAGAGTTGGTCATTCCCAACTTTGATTGTCAGTTCTGCCACTTACTAAATTTAAGACCTTGAGCAAATCATAAATTTCTCTGACCAGTTTCCTCACCTGTACCATTGGGATAGTATCGAAACAGCCTACCTAGAGAGGGTTGTTTGAAGATTCAGTGAGAGCATGTCTGTAGACTGCTCAGGGCAGGGCTAAGCAGTAGATAAAAGCGGAGGAGATGTTCAGTGTTATTCTGCTGTTACTTACTGCTCTCCCTTTGGAAGGTTAACTTTCTCAGATAGCTTAATCAGTAGAATTCAGCCTGTGGAGGCCAGCCAATCACGTTTACGTAACAGCTATGCCTATGCTTATTTTAATGAGGAATCCCCTCAACACTTGGATTCTGGTGTTAGAGTGGGAGGCCCAGTGCTGCCCTGAGACCTTCGTCAAACCACTGGGGTTAGGATGAGCAGTGCTGTCCATTAGAACTACCTGTGATGATGGAAGGAATGCCCTATCTCTGCACTGTCCACTGGGGAATCCACCGGCCACATGTGACTGTTGAATACTTGAAATGTGATTGATACATGCAAGCAACTGTATTTTTAATTTTATGTAATTTTAATTAATTGAAATTGAAATAACCACATGTGGTTCCTCTTTTGGACAGTGCAGGGCTGGAACTCAGCTCTGAAGTGGGAGGAAGAAACACATGACCTCTCTGTCGAGCACAAGGAACCACAGTACAACCAAAACTTGGTTTATCTAATTTGGGAAAGAACCCAAAGACCAGTTGCTGGAAGCAGCCAAATTCAGAACATCTGAACTTGGTGTGCAAGAAAGTCTGTTGACCCCGTGTCTCATTTTAGTGGTAGTTTTAGGGCACATGGCCACGTCCTTGGTGGAGAGAACGTGACGTGGAAAGGGGACACAACGTGAAGTCCAGGCAGGACGGCAGACAGAACCTGCACGCTTTCCCTCCGGCCCTCCTCCAGCCCGGCACACACACACCACAGACATACAGAAGGCCTGGGTAGCTTAGGACAGTAATGCGAAACTACCTAGCCAGCTGCACATGAAACAAATAAAGGAAAATCCCCGAATGAAGAGGTCACTTAAAGCCAGAGCCAAAAGCTCACTGATAGGACAGCAAACCAGAGGGACTGGGTTTTTATGCCCATACAGAAAAAGGAAACAAGCTCCTCCAGGAAAGGACGGCAAGAAAAGGCTCTCGCCCCAGGGAAGCAGAGATAGGAGAACATACTCCTGAGGGATAGTTGGAGACGCGAAAGAGAAGGTGAGGTGGAAGAGAGAAGGCAGTTGCCATGTGAGGAGCAAAGCAAGGTGTGCCGGGCAGATCCTAACAACAACCAGAAACAAACACGTAAGACCCACAAGACCTGGTGTGGCAAAGTCCATATCCTACAAAGGGTCTTTAAGGAAGGAAGGATAGTCTGGGATAAAGAAGGTCTTCGCACAATGATGGTGGGTGTAGTTCATGAGGAAGATGTGGCCAACAGTGTGGCCTCAGAATATGTCAGAGGATAGGACTGTAAGGGAGCTCAAGACCCTTTCTCTCCTAGGAAAGGCAAGTTAGCACTGACACCATATCTACTAACTTTTTCATCCCTGAGCCAGGTTTAGGGTAGTGGGATTAAGCAGTTGATGCCTGTTAGTCTTACATTAGGAATGTTCAAGGGTCAGCCAGATGGTGTCTGAGGTCACTTCCGTACCTAAAACTCCTCTGCTCTCTGAAGCAGTTTGGGAGGGTATAAGTGAATCATTCCTAAGCTGATCATTTTCCTGAGCACACCCGTGACGTCCTAAGATGATGATGCATCACCCGTTCCATTCAGATTCCCCCAGATTGCCAGTTGAGGTGAGCTCAGTAGTCAGAGTCAGGGCTGAGGGCACGTGCATGCTGCCTGAAGTGGCTGGTTGTGGCGTATGATGACTTCAGACACTGTAAAGTGTACCCAGCGCTAGGGGACTGGACCTAAACCACACGTGCACACGAAGCTCACTTTTGCACAGAACCAGCCCTGTTTAGTCGAATGTTGACATTGGATCTACCCAGTCTACATTGGACAGATGCCTATGGCTGGCTTCATGGACTCATCCTCCTTGGACTCTTCCAGAATCCAGATCAGATCCCCCTCCGCCCCCCGACCAGATGCGCCCATCAGACAGCCCATGAGTGTAGGCTTAGACCTGTCCTCATCTAGGCAACGCACCTGACCGCCCTGTGTAACAGCCTGCGCAACTCTTACCAGGTGACAGTCAAGTCCCCAGATACCCAGCAGCTGGTAGAGGTATGACATTCTCAGAAAGCCAAGCTGTCTGGTATTCACTTTTCAGGAATTTGTGTCAGGAAGCCCTCTGCCAAGCTTCCATCCCATGGAGGCCCAAGTAAGAGCTGTGACGCTGCCACCGTTTTCTTTGTGAAGAAACACAGCCGTCCATTGTCTGAAGTTCATAGCTCCTGCAGGCCACCCCAGACATGGCCTGCTATGATCAGATCGGAAGGGTAGAGCCACGGTTCCGTCTCCAGGCCGACCCCCATGAGAGAACTGCCTGCACCTTTGGTTGTTTGCAGCAAGAAGGGCCCTGCAGCAAACCTGTTCTGATTGATGCTCTCAGTAGCTCTCTCTGCCCTCTAAGGCAGCCTGGATTTATGCAATTTGTATTAAAATACGAAGCTTAGTATTTCTGTTGACATTCTTAGAAAGGAACTTCTAGACTGAAGAGGCAAACAGGCCATGCCCCTCAAAGGCTATTTATTGGCATTGCTCTTAGAGTGCCTGCAACTCACAGGGCAGTTGTTGGGGTTTTCTAGGGGACAGATCAGTGACTCTTCCTTGCCTCCAGCTTCGTAGCTCAGTGAGAAATAGGAATGCAGAATCTGTCTGGTCTTCAGACCAACACAAGACAAGAGAAAGTCTGCAGAGTAGACCGAAGCCAGGTAGTAGGCTGCCGGAAGAACCTGGCCTGCTTCCTGCACTTCTCAAGCACAGAGCACCTGAGGGCAGGACACACGGACAGTGAGCCTCCCTGAGGAGGAAAGGGCTGGTGGCGAAAGCTTTCAGCCTCTCACCTATCAGATGAAGCACCCTTCTTTTCATGGGGAGCAGCAGGTGGAGATAGCAGGAATTTCCTCAAGGCAGCAGGAGCAATGAGGACGTTCCTGTTTTGCCGTGAACTGTGGTAGAACATGGGGAGAGGGTGCAAATGGCTCTTTTGCAATGATTATTGGAAGAGAATCTAGGCAAAACTGACTCATTCAATCTTGTTGTGCGTGTATGGTGTTAGGCCCCACGCTAGATACTGAATGTGTAATGCTGAGAAAACAGGCCCAGATTCTTTCCCTAAGGAGCCCACAATCCCATCAGAGAGACTGACAATAATCAAATAATCGCCCTAAGGAATAGCGAATAAAGAACATAAGGCCTCACTGTTTCTCCTGCCATATGCCTCATGCGGGCAGCACCTGTCACTGAGATGGTAGAAGAGTCACTTTGGATTAAAAGATGAAGTACCTGTGGCTCCTCGGAGAGAGAACCAGGTGCTGCCTGCAGGGTGGAGGACAGAACTACATCCACAGTGATGAGGGAACAAAACCAACATGGAGGCAACATACCCAGCAAAGTAAAATCGAGTCTGTTATTAGCACCCGTGCTGGTTCTCCGGCGCCTGTGATGTCCCTCTCTGTACGTACTGCAGAGCTGGAAATGGGCCTTGTTTCCTGGGAGCCATGTGGAAAGGGTTCTGACCATCTTGAAAGTGTTTCCCCCAAGAGAGTTTGCTGTAACAATAGATTTGGATCTTTTCTGTGACCAAATCCTGTCTCATTATCAAATTACATTCAATTCAATTAAAAAAAAATTCTCATGCCTGGGATTATCAAAGTAAAAGTGATGTCATTTCATTGTTTTGGCTCCCTTTCAGGGGTCTTTTCTGAGTCAAATATGCTCCTTCTCTCTTTGACTTTGGGGATGTGGTGACGGGTAATTCCAAAGCGCTGGCCAGTGGATTAGGATTTCATACTGAGTTGGTGACTATGGAGACAATAAATCGTTTTAAATCTGATTAACGAGCACAGTAGTCCTCCTTGTATTTTATCCCCTGTATCCATCACTTGGTTCAGTTTCTGTTTGTAAGACATGGGAGAAAATCAGACTGTCAGAAAACAAGCCCATCAGGAGGTAACAGGGTGTCCAGAGTTGGGGGTTGAGAGGAAGAAGTTGCAAAACCAACTTGCCTGATTCCCTTTGCTGTCCAAAAGACGTAAACAAGTGAGCATCGCATCTGTGCCTTGTGTCTCTTCATGGACACACAACCTTTACGCCAGCTTTTATTTTTGGTCAGACACTTACTGGATAGGTATCTACTTTAGCTCAAGGATCTTCTTCTGATAGGAAATCTTATAGGATTCAATTAATCTTAAATAGTGTTTTTGATTGTTTTATTTTTCATTTAATAAGGGAAACAGAATGGTTGTGCAGGGCTCAGGGGAGAGTCGGTGAGCTCTAACATGACTTCTGACATCTCTCATTACCCCGGTCAGGATATGAGAGGTACAATGCCATGCGAGCAGACCCAGCACTTTGCTTCCTGGAGAAAGTTGGGATGCCAGATGAGAAGTCCCTTTCTGCGGAACAGGGTGTTACGGATGGCACCTCAGACATTCCTGAAAGGTGAGCCATCTGTGATGTCACATGTCATGCCATGACTCCCTGACCCCCTCCGTGGATATCCAGCATTCTCACAGTCTCTTCCTCACAGCCCAGCATTTCCCTTAAATCTTGCCCTGCTGGAACCACTTTCCAGAATTGCTGCATTCGTTCGATCCTGTTACATCTCAGGCCTTTTCTTTGACTTCTAAGCACTTTGAACCAAATACTAGTTCCTGTTCTTCATGGGTTCTTCAAGCTGTCCACCATCCTACCCTATTCATCTCTTGTCTGGTCAGAGGATTCTTGTGGAAGAATTCAGACATCTCATACCTGGCAGAAAGCTAAGAGGCACTGCAAGTACAGACTTCGTGACCTTGAAATTCCTCAGATGAAATTCTGGCATTATTTAAGAATGCGTTGTCCATGCGTAACTTGAATTTAGGAGCCACTGCTTCATGGCTGTGGCATCTAGGCCTTATTTATGGGTTGTGTACAAAAAAGCATAGAAGCATCTCCTTTGGCTCAGTTTTACTTAATGTTGGTATAACCCCCAAATGTTTTGTAGATTTGTTGGGAAGCTAAATAAATGGCCAGAAATTGTGGTGCTCATATATACACACACACACATATATATATATATATATATTTGGAAAACATTATATGTTATCTCTTAGCTTGTGTTTGGTAAGTTTTGAACTGATCTTCTCTCCAAAAGTAGCAGATACTGCTTTGCATTGCCTAGGGCTGTGGCCAGGCCCAACCAGGTGGGCCTGCACTGCCAGGAGCTCCTAACCACCTGCTAAGGCCAAGAAAAGGGTGAAATGCATTTTCCATCTGTCCTTAACCCGTGGTGAACACTTCAGCTACTATAACATTCTCTGCCCCAAAGAGAAATTTCCTCTGTACAGATAATAGACTTACTTGGAGAGATGTTAACAGAAGCCCAGGTGAGTGGTGATGCTAATGGTAGATGCAGGGGAAAACGCTACATGGGTGAGGCACCGGAACGTGGCGGAAAGCTTACATTTTTGTCGGGCGTCTGAGAGGTAGTTAGGGTAGGTGAGCTGCTCCTGCCTCCAGGACCTGAGCAACATCGATGAGGATCTTCGAGACAGGAACACTTCAAAGTCCGTGTAAGATCGGGCATCAGCAGTAGTTCAGTTCACAAGACAGAAAACTTCAGGCAGCTAAGCTCGAGGTAGGTTTCTGCTGCTGAAGAGGGCAAAATGTCCTTCCTTCCTAGCAGTAGCGGCCCCGCTCCCTCCTGAGGAAGTGGCTGCCACCAAATAAGAGATTCTGCCTGAAGCTTCACCCCACTGTGGGGGAAGAGGGTTGGGAGCGATTCGGGACTCGCTAGATTTGCACAGGCCTCAGTTTCTGGAGTCTGTTGTCTTATTAAAGGCCCATGTTCAGGTAACTCTCAGTGGGTAGTCATGACCTTGTCTGTGACAGTATAACTGTCGGACAGCTGGCCTCTGAACTTGTCTGAGGAGATCATCTCATGCTGTAGTCTCAACTGAGCGGAGGTCCTTGCCCATAGAAGTTAGGACACTGGTAGAAACCAAGATTTTGAGGCCTGTGGGCAAAGGGATCCACTAATTTTCTTTTCGGTCCATGATTTAGGGGGTTTTCTTGTAAGCATTCTGGTTGCAAAATAGCTCCTGGGTAGTGCGTGATGCTTTTTATTTTATTTTTATTCAGAGGCAACATGGACAAAGAAGAGAACACTGAAGACAAGTTAGATGGCCTGCAGAAGCAAATGGTGAGTCACACAACGCAGTGTGCTGCGTTGGTAATCCCCACGATCTTCAGTGTCGAGAAACAGCCGCATCTTGGCAGTGAGCTCGGGGCGCTTGATTGCAATGCTGCAATTGCATCGCATTTTGCCCAGCATTTTAGTATAGAAATTATCAACATATAAACTGCATTGCACTTTGATTCTAGTGAAAGTTTTGATTTTGATGTAACTGTAGATTTCAGATGCATCGTAAGATACAATACAGAGTGATCCCGTGTGCCTTTTATCCAGTTTCCCCCCATGGGAACATCTTGCAAAACCGTAGTACAGTATCACAACCTGCATGCTGACGTTGTTAGAGTCAAGATATAGGACATTACTATGACCACGGAGATCCATTGTGTTGCCCTTGATAGCCACGTCCCCTTCCCTCCTGCCTTCACGGTTGGTGGCAACCGCTAACCTGTTTTTCCATTTCTATAATTCGTTATTTTACGATTATTTCTTAAGATATGTACTAAGAATTTAAGAATATATATTATTAAATGGAATCATAACAATAAGGGGGCCTAGGGGATTAGCTTTTGTCACTCATCATAATTCCCTGTGGACTGCTGCAGGTTGTTTCCTGTAACGGTAATGCCCTCCTTTTCATTGCTGTGTAGCAGTCCTTGGTGTGGATGTCCAAGTTAGTTTTACCATTCATCCACGTGCAGGAATCTGAATTGTCTCCAGTTTTTGACTGTTCCAAATCCCTTTAAAAACATCTGCACACAGATTTGGTATGACCATGCATTCCCGTTTCTGTGGGATAAATGTCCGTAAGTACAGTTTTGGGGTGATACGGTTACTATATGTTTAGTTGGTTTTGGTTTTTGTTTTTTTTAAGCTGCCAAGCTGTTTCCAGCATGGCCATACCCCTTCTCATTGCCACCAGCCCTGTAGGAGCGGTCCACTTTCTCCTCATCTTTTGTTAGCTTTTGGTGTTGTCATCATTGTAATTGAGCCATTCTGATAGGTGTATAGTGTATCTAGTTATAGTTTTAATTTACATTTCCCTAATAGCTAACAATGTTTAACATCTTTTTATAGGTTTAATTGCCATCTCTAAGCCTCTTCAGTGAAATGTTTCTTCCTGTCTTTTGCCCATTTTCTAATTGCATTGTTTGTTTCTTTGTTTTCCTGTTGGTATTCGAGAGTTCTTTATGGATTCCAGATATCACTCTTTTGTCAGATATGTGGTTGGCAAGTACTTTCTCCCGCCTGTAGTTTGTCTTTTTATCCTATTTACATTGTCTTTCACAGAATAGCAGTTTTTAATTTTGAAGAAGTCCAACTTACCAATTTTTCTTTTTATGGGTCATGCTTTTGGTTTTAAGTGTAAGAATTCTGCCTATCTGTGAATCTCAAAGGTTTTCTTCTATGTTTTCTACTAAAAGTTTCTTAGTTTAACATGTAAGTCTGTGGTCCATGTTAAGTTAGTTTTCATATAAATGGAGAGAATTAGATTCAGGTTCTTTTTTTAACCCATTGCTGGTCAGTTGCTCTAGAACCATTTGTTTTAAAGAACTATCTTTTCTATATTGCATTGCTTTTACACCTTTGTCAAAATATCAGTTGAGCAGATTTGTTTGAGTCTATTTCTAGGTTCTCTGTTCTGCTCCATTGTTATATTTGTCTGCTCCTCTGTCAGTAGCGTGTAGTATCCGTTATTGTAGCTGGATCATAAGCCTGAAAATTGGATAGACTGATTCCTCCCACTTTTTTTTCAAAATTGTTTTAGCTTTTCTTGTTCCTTAGCCTTTCCATATAAGTTTTAGAATACTCTTATCTATATCTACAAAAGTTCTTGCTGGGATCTTGCCAGGAATTGCATTAAACCCGTATATCACTTTGGGAATTGACCTTTACTATATTGAGTCTTAGTATATATCTCTCCATTGATTTCGAGCTCTGATTTCTTTCATCACTATTTTATAGTTTTTCAGAGAACAATTTCTGTACATGTTTGTAGATTTACATCTAAGCATTTCATTTCCTCTGGTATGACTGCGAGTGGGATATTTATGTTTATCTTGTATCCTGCAAACTTGATCAACACAATTTCAGTTTAAGGTGTTTTGTGATTTTCTATGTCAACAATCCCGTCATCTGCGAATAGGGGTAGTGTTATTTCTTCTTTTCTGATCTGTACACTTTGTATTTCTCTTTTTTGCCGATTGCACTGTCTGAAACTTCTGGGACTGTGTTGAATGAATGCTGAGAGCAGACATTTTTGCCTTGTTCCTGATATTAGGAGGAAGACATTCAGTCTTTTATCGTTAAGTATAATGCTAGGTCTAGGTTTTTTGGCGGTGGTCTTTGTTGAATATGAGGCATTCCCCTGTATCCCTAGTTTTCTGAGAATTTTTATCACGAATAGATGTTGCATTTTGTCAGATGCTTTTTTTGCACCAATTAATGATTGTATGATTTTTCTTATTTAGCTATTAATATGGTAGGTTACATTGATTGATATTCAAATATTGAATTAGCTTTGCATCCCTGGGTAAACTGAGATAAATGCCATTCAGTTATGGTGTATGATTCTTATTGTTAAATTCTTTTTTTTTTCTTATTCTTAAATTCTATTTGCTAATATTTTGTTAGGATTTTTGCATCTATATTAATGAGGAATATTGGCCTATAGTTGTCTTTCAGTACTATCTTTGTCTGCTTTTGATATCAGGGTAATGTTAGCTTTATAAATGAATTTGGATATTCCCTCCAACTGTTTTCTGATAGAGGTTGGCTAGAATTGGTATTAATTTTTTTAAATGTTTAGCAGAATTCTCCCATGAAACCAGCCTGGAGATTCCTTTTTGAAGGAGTTTTAAAATTATGAATCCAACTCTATTTTATATTAAGTAAATTTTTTAATTTGTTTTTTAAGGAATTTGATTTATTTCATTTAAGTTGTGAAATTTGTGTGTTGTTCATTGTATTCTCTTATTCTTTTGAATTATAGTGCTGTTCCCTGTTTCATTCCTGATATTGGTAATTTGTGTCTTCTCTCTTCTTTATCTGTCTTACTAGAGATTTGTCTACTTTATCTTCTTAAATAATCAGCTCTTTGTTTCAGCTCGTTGTCTGCTCTTTTAATTTCATTGATATCAGGGGCCTGGTGGCTCAGTCAGTTGAGCATCTGCCTTCAGCTTGGAGCCCCATGGCGGACTCCCTACTCAGCCGGGAGCCTGCTTCTCCCTCCCCCTCTGCCCCTCCCCCATGCTCGTGCTCTCTCGCACTCTCTCAGTCAAATAAATTAAAAAAAAATAAATAAATTTCATTGATTTCTACTCTTTATTATTCCCTTCCTTCTGCTTGCTCTGGTTTTATTTTCCTTTTCTTTTTCTAGATTTTTGGAGTGGAGCTTAAATTACCATTTTGAGATTTTTCTGCTTGTCTAATGTATGCATTCAGTGCTATAAATTTCCCTCTCAGCATTACTTTAACTGTGCCCCACAAATTTTGCTGTGTTGTATTTTCTTTTTCATTCAATTTAATGTATTTTTTAAAAATTTCTCTTGAGGCTTCCTCTTTGATCCATGGATCATTAGACATGTATTATTTAGTTTCCAAGTGTTTGGAGATTTTCCTATTATCTTTTTGTTTTTTATTTCTAGTTTGATTCTATTGTGTTCAGAGAACAAACTATTATTTCAGTTGTTTTAAATTTGTTAAGGTTTGTTTTATGGCCCAGGACATAGTCTGTCTTGGCGTATGTTCCATGGGCACTTGAAAAGCAATGTAGGGGCGCCTGGGTGGCTCAGTGGGTTAAAGCCTCTGCCTTCGGCCCAGGTCTTGATCGCGGGGTCCTGGGATCGAGCCCCGCATCGGGCTCTCTGCTCAGCAGGGAGCCTGCTTCCCCCTCTCTCTCCCTCTGCCTGCCTCTCTGCCTACTTGTGATCTCTCTCCTCTCTGTCAAATAAATAAATAAAATCTTTAAAAAAAAAAAAGAAAAAAAGAAAAGAAAAGCAATGTGTATTGTGCTGTTGTTGGGTGCAGTTATGTTGACATAATTGCATAAATGTCAGTTAAATCATGTTGGTTGATAGTATTGTTGGGTTCTTCTATATCCTTGCTGATTTTCTGTCTGGTGGTTTCATTAGTTGCTGAGAGAGGAGTATTGAAGTAATATAATTATCAATTTGTCTGTTTCTTCTTTCATTTGTATCAGTTTTTGCTTCACATATTTGCACCTCTCTTGTTTGGTGCATACATATTTTTAGGTTTGTCTTCTTAAGTAGATTGACTCTGCCATCATTATGTAATGTCCATCTCTACCTCTGCTAGTTGGCTCTGCTCTGAAGTGTATTTTATCTGACATTAATATAGCTACTCCTGATTTCCTTTGATTAATGTTTGTATCTTACAACTTTTTCCATCCTTTTACTTATAGCCTACTTTTATAATTATACTTGAAGTGAGTTTCCTGTAGACAAGATAGAGTTAGGTCATACTTTTTAATGCATTATGCCAGTCTCTGTCATTGAGTTGGTGTATTCAGCTCTTAACATTTACTGTTCTTATTCAGACAATAAGGCTTAAGTCTGATATTTTATTATTTTCTCTGATTTTTTATTCTCTGTTTTCTTTTTTCTGCCTTTCTCTGGGTTACTTGAACATTTTTATGATTGCTTTTTTATTTATCTCTGTTATCTATATTGGTTTCTTAACAGCTTTTTGATAGCTCTTCTAGATATTTTATTATATATACATAAAGTATCACAGCCCACTAGTAATGATCATTCACCAGTTCAAGTGGAGTGTAGAAACCTTACTTAACTAGTTTTGTTTCTTTACCCTCCCCCCATTTTTAATATGGTGATTTTAGGGATTTCTTCCACATACATTTAGACCCATATCAGACAATGGTACAACTTTGGTGCAACTGTCAGTATAATTTAGAAAATATGAAGAGGAGAAGGAGCGTCTGTGTATTTAGTTGTATTTTTGTTTACTGAATTCCTTCTTTCTGGTGTCCCAAAGTTTCTTCTTTCCATTTAGAGAAATTCTTTTAGCCATTCTTTTAGGGTAGGTCCAGTTGACATTTCTCTTAGCTTTTCTTTGAGAATGTCTTAATATCCCCTTCATTCCTGAAGGATATTTGCACTGGATATAGGATTCTGGGTTGACAATTCTTTTCTTTCTTTCTTTCTTTTTTTTTTAAAGATTTTATTTACTTATTTGACAGAGAGAGAGAGATCACAAGTAGGCAGAGAGGCAGGCAGAGAGAGAGGAGGAAGCAGGCTCCCCGCTGAGCAGAGAGCCCGATGTGGGGCTCAATCCCAGGACCCCGTGATCAAGACCTGGGCCGAAGACAGAGGCCCTAACCCACTGAGCCACCCAGGCGCCCCTTGACAATTATTTTCTTTCAGCTCTTGCAAAATGTTATGCCACTTTCCTCTGGCATCCATGGTTTCTGATGAGAAATTTGCTGTCATTCAAGTTGTTTTCTGAGGATAAGTCATCATTTCTCTCTTGCTGCTTTCAGGATTTTTTTCTTTGTCTTTAGTTTTCAGAAGTGTAATGATTTTTTTGTGTATGGATTTCTTTGACTTCATCTTGTTTGGGATTTTCTCCACTTATTGAATCTGTAGGTTTAAGTCTTTTGCCAAATTTGGTATAGTTTTCAGCTATTATTTCTTCAAGCCCTTTCTTTTCCCCCTTCCTCTGATGATATGAACATTAGAACTTTTGTTATGGGGCGCCTGGGTGGCACAGTCAGTTAAGCACCTGCCTTTGGCTCAGGTCATGATCCCAGGGTCTAGGGATTGAGCCCTGCATCAGGCTCCCTGCTTAGCTGGGAGTCTGCTTCTCCCTCTCCCTCTGTCTGCTCACTTTCTCTCTCTCTCTCTCTCTCAGATAAATAAATAAATCTTAAAAAAAAAAAGAAGAAACTTTTGTTACAGTCCCACAGGTTCCCTAATGCTCTGTTTATTTTTTTTTTAATCTATTTTTCTGTTTTTCACATTGGGTACTTTGTATTTTTCTGTCTTTGAGTTTCCTGATTTTTTTCTTTTTCTCCTTCATTCTGCTGTTGAGACTGTCCATTGAGATTGAGTTGTTGTTTGTTTTGTTTTTTAGGGTTTGGTTATTATATTTTTCAAATCTAAAATTTCCTTTTGGTTCTTTTTTGGATCTTTATTTACGGAAATTTTGTTTTTTCATTTGTGACAAGCATGTTCAGAATTGCTCACTTGATGACTGCTTTAAATTCCTATGTCAAATTCTAAGATTTCTATCATCTCAGTGGTAGCATTTATTGTCCTTTTTCATTCAGTGTGAGATCTTCCTGTTTATTGGTATGATGTAATAAGATATTTTAGTGAAATCTGGACATTTTGGTGTTGTATTGTAAGACTCAGAATCTTATTAAAACTTCTGTTTTAGCCGACTATCTCTGACTCCTGTCTCGCAGGGGAGTGGGGTGGGGGATGGGTACTACCTCCTTGCTACCAGGTAGGAGTAGAAGTTCATATTCCCAGCCAGACAGGGGGATGTTTCTCATTATTGCTAAACAGGAGTAGAAGTTCAGCTCTGCCCATGGTCTTTGCTAACACTGTGGGTGGGGATGGGGACCCCATTACTCCTTCTCAGAGATGAAAGTCCCAGCTCCCTACTTGGCTTTTTGACACCACTCCAGCAGGAGCATGGGGTGTCCTATTGCCGCCTGGTGAGGGTGGAAGTCAGGGTTCTCCATTTGGCCTTTGAATGTGTTTGGCCATGTATGTGTTGAGCCAGTTTTTTGTGTTCTTGGGCTGGAGGGTAGCAAGTATTGTCTTAACATTTTGTGTACTCCTAACCTGCTTTTATTGGGGCTTTTTTTTTTTTTTTTTTTTTTGTCTACACCCTTTGGCCTTTCTAGGTAGTCAGCTTCTTTCTCTCCAAATCTAGGGTATATAAGGTCAAAAAGAGAACCATGGAACTCACCACTATGTTATTCCTTGGGTCCCAAAGTCCCTAGTTGGTTTGCCTTCTCTCACCTTTCAGAGTTTTCTTATGTTTGTTTCATATATAATGTCCAGGGGTTTTAACGGTGCTTTGAGTGAGCAATAGGGAAACGAGCATTTCCCAGAACTCTGCATTGCATTGCACAGATGAGTTTCTGGGGCTTTTCATGAGCAGACTGAAACCTTACCAGGGCCCCAGCACCATTTGACCACACATGTTCTCTGGCTTTGAATTATAGAGCAAATGAATCTGGTAGAATTTCATGGATTCTGAATCCCAGAGGTTACTGTACAGTTGTCCCCAACTGAGTCCATCGCCAGGATAATCTCTCATCTTCTCTTCATCACTACCCAGAAGTTGTCAGTTCTTTTCTTTTGGTTCTACTTGGGAGAATGTGTGGTATTTACTTTGGCTTCCATCAGCTCTAATTCCTGTAACAGTAACAATGACATCACTTCCCCAAAGTAGGAAATAATTATTGTTCAAAGATATGTTTCCATATCTCCCCATGGTCTGAGAAGCAGTGGATTGAAGCAGATCAGCATGAAACTTCTGACCCTGACCTAAAGGAAGTTGGGTTCTGATGTCAACAGTTGAAATCCAGGTTCTGCTATTCTGGTCCCTAGCTTATCCTGTTACTCCTTTTGTCTGGAATTTGGGATGTGTTTTTCCATAGAAGCAATTCAAGTACCAGAGAAATGCAAGTAGTACCTTATACTTAATGGAACTTTACTTTCTCCATTTGTTGCCATCGATCCTTACCTCGGCTGAGGGCATAAGCACTTCCCGTGTTACTGCCCTCATTGGAGGGCTGCGGACACTCAGGCCCAGGAGCTTTAAACGACTTTGCCAGATTCGTACAGCTACCAAAGGATAGAGTTCAGACTAGTTATTTTCTGGATATTCTTGTCTCATATTCTCTAATCAAGTATTGTTTTCATAGCCAAGAAAGCAGAAAGTATTTCAGCTGCACATACCTGCCGCTTCTGTGGAAAGGCTGCCACAGCCAGCCCAGCTCTGAACGATGTTCACGGTCAGGCTCATAGCTGAGCTGATCCATCTTTGATCGTGGAGACATCTGGGCACTGGAGGCCTTGTGGCAGAATCATAAAATAAATCAAGTTTCCTTACAGTAGGGCTAAACTCCTCTGGAACTACATTTTATTCATTTATGAAATTAACTCCTGTATTATTTATTTTGCTTGTGAAATCCCTGAAACCTGGGCTGTAGAATATAATGAAAAGCAGATAGAATGGGGCATGGCTTCTCCCAGATTTTGAGGTGGACAGATTATAAATAGATGAAGCTTGACCTCTGGCCCATGCGCTAACATAACAGATGTAGAGAAACAGCCCACATCTGAACCCAGTCTGCTGTCCCACCCCTGCTTCCCTCCCTTCCGATACCTCCTGCCCCAACCCCAAAGACACCAGTTGGGTGTTTCCTTCTCCCAATTCTGTTCACAGGCAGATCAGCAGGCAGGGCGAAACTGCCCAAAGAGCCTGTCTCCTCTATAACTAGGGGAATTCCTCTGAATTAAACACACCTGGGCACAGGGGACAGTTAGTAGATGGGCACAATCCCAGTATTGCAAGGAGCCCTAACACGTGTCTAAGTGTTCTCCAAATGTTCTGTCCCCGCCACAGCCTTGCCGTCAGGTCATTCCAGGTAGGTTTAGGTAATTCCCGGAGCCCCTGGGAAGAAGAAAAAAAAAATGTGCTGGCTTCCGAGGAAACTTCCTTATCCTGTCCCAGAAATCTGGCTCCCGGTTGGTTCCCTGGATTCTATTAGTTTTCTTCTGGTGCTGCAAAGAACAAAACTGTTCTTTCTCTCCTCTCTGATAGGGTTTCAAATTCTTGAGGCCAGCTAGCTACCTTCATGTCTTAATGTCTCTTCAGGTGAAGTGCCCCTAGTTCCTCTGCTTTTCTTTATAGTGCATCATCTCCAGACCCTTGCTGTTCTGGTGCCTTCTAGAGCACACTGTAGCTACAGTCCTCTTAAAGATGTCAGAGGGTCAAAAAAAAAAAAAAAAAGTCAGAGGGTCAGAGAATCAGGATGTCAGAGTTAGAAGGGACATTGGAGATGATCTAGTTTACTCCCTTCCCCGTGCTCTGTTTTAATTCCAATAGAACTTTGATTGGTAAACAGTTAGAGATTTCACATGCAGCTGGAGTCAATGAATATGCAGAGACTTTCTGCAGCAGTTAGTCTGAAAGTTTACTTGTGTTTGGAATGGTCTGGAGCTTCACATTGTAAACACAATCTCTCTGTATCAAACGGGGTATGATACAGGGAGAGTAGCAGCTCTTTAACTGAGCCAGGGACAAGTAGCGGCCCACTAATACAGTCATATCATCTCATCAGCGTGTCTTGTCCTTGCTCTGCAGCTGTGCCTGCTGCAGGTGCTCTCTGAAACAGAAGGTCTGTAAATGGAGGATGAAGTCAGCCAGTGAGCTTGGGAAAACTCTCGTGCGAAATTTAATGCCTAAAATGGTGTAAATCCCATCGTAAGAAAAATTCAATTAGAAAGTGAATAATTATTCTATTCTTACAAGTTCAGAGTTTGAGGTTCTCTACACTGAAATAGTAATATTTGAATGTGGAGTACTTCCAAGCTAACAAAGCATGTTTCCCCTTCAGTTAGGCATTACTCTTATCCCATTCTAGAGAGGAGGAAGCTGAAATAGTTTTCATCAGCTTCAAAAAAAAAGTCCCACTGGCTAGAGAGCACAAGAGCTGTGTCTCCTACTCAGTCTTTTTCTACACCCTGCGATCTTTCCCTAATAAAATCCTTGAGTTACGTTAATGACATTTGATGTGCATCTACTTTCCACATGAAGTTTATGCAAGAGTAGAATGCTGGATTTTTTCCCTGCGAAATGAAAGCCACAGTGGGATCTTTTTAATTCTGCCTGTTTATCCTATTACCTCTCACAGAGAGCTCTTAACTTCTGGCCAACTCCTCTTTGTTTCCTTCCGTAGGAAGTTCAAAAGTCACCTCGTGTATGTCCTTCCCCTTATTTGACTTGGGTCTGGCAGAGTTGGTGACTCTGTCTTATTTTCCCACTGTGGTTAGGAGCACTGATCACACAGCACAGCCAGTATTTTTCAGCGTGTCTCTCATGACCACCAGACTGTGGGCTCTGGAAGGATAAGGGTTCCATTTTTTCCACTGTTACAGCCCTTGAATCCAGGGCAGCTCCTGGCACTCAGGAGACACTCGTTTGCTCAGTATAAGAGGACAGCTCCTTGCCTGTCGTGTTGATCCTAGTGTTTTGTTAGAACACAGAAGACATTCCCTGGGTCTGCAGGTCCCACTGGGTCTGTGCTGCTGCCACCACCGCCTCCATCCACCCCAAGACCAAATAGGGCAAGCAGCCAGGCCCCAAGGGGCTGGCCACGAACAAAGGAGACTGCACCTTCTGTTCTCAGTGACTAGGAGTCCGTGCACGTCACTACCCTCAGTGGAGAAGTGACGTGTTTGAACTTAGTTCATGAACACTGCTCTGGGTTCGGCCCCCTGTGGCTTCCGCCGGCCAGAGGCAGTCCTGCATAGTGGTTAGAGCTCATCCTCTGAAGTCAGATCTTCAGGGTTTTAATTCCAGTGTCACTGCTTAATAACTATGTGTAATCTTAAATGAGAATCATCATCCTCCCCATTCCAGTTTCCTCCTGTCTAAACGGAATAATGAATAAACGATGAATAAACGGAAACTGCATCAAAAATGCTCATTATAGTATCTGGAGACTCGCTGACCCGGATCCCGGGAGATCTCTTGTTGCCGTTGCTGCTGTTCCCTTGCGTTCTCAAGCCTGCCTTACAGCACGCAGTGCGGGTGAAAGATAGGACCAGGGAGGTTCTGTCTGGTAGTTGGGACCGTTTATTAGCATTCCCATAGTCCCGCCACCATTTGTGAGGCATTTGCTTCGGGCCAGCATTTGGTTCAACACGTAACATAATTGACTCATTTGTGCCCCACAGGCACGCTATAGAGTATTATTACCTCCGCTTTGCAAATGAAGAACCTAGCTTGAGAGGTTGAAACAGCTTGCCCGAGGCCAAAGGGCCGCAGACTTGTCGGGCTGCAAACCACACCATCGCACAGTGTGACCAGTTTCCCTTGTGTTGTTTGTTGTTGTTGTGTTTTCAGTTTCCTTTCTTTTGCAGTTCTTGCGATCAGTGAGCTCTAGACCCTTTATGCCGAAATGACAGATTCACATCTCTAAGATGGATACTAATTTCAGATCGATTCACAATCTGAGAAAGCACACGTTGAAATGCTGAATGTTAACCTGTGTCCCTCAGACGCGGGGCTTGCCGTGTGCTTCCCGTGACCCCCGCCCACCACCGCCACCGCAGCCGCACGGAACACGCTCGCTCTGTGGCAGCTGTTAGCTGGAGTTGTGACATCTTTTCCACTCAGGCTGCATGAGCCAGGTCTTCTCCATTCTGTCATTTCCAGAGAGAGGAAGTGCCTCCGGGAGAGACAGGGTACAGAAACAGGCACTTGCCAATCCCACAATCTTGCCTTACTCGAGAGTCCACTTGAGGCTGTTGGTGTTCCTAACTGTGCACCCACAGAAGCCACGAGCAGGACCGGAAGGGAAACGTGCACGGTATGCGTGTCTGCCTCACCCCAAGCTGGGAGCCGCCGTGTGGATCTGGGGTGTGGGGAAGCCTCACTCCTACGTTTTGTAGGCTGTAGGACGTTTCTCAGTCTGAAAGTGTCTATAATTATAAATTTCACCATTCAGAGGATCTTTGTGGGTACTGTGAGGATACTCAAACATGTTCTCAGTGGAGGAAAGGATACAGGGCATGGTTGGTAGTTTTTTGCTTATTTTGTAACCACCCAAGTAGTGGGAGAGGATGAGGCGTCATATTTAAGTGCCACTCCAGAAAGGACAGTAGAGCCTGAGGCTGCCATCTCTCCACTTAGATGGCCAGAAGCCGTTTGGGCCAAGGAAGAGAGGTTCAACTGGCATTCTCCAATTCTAAGCATGTTTCACTCTCCAAAACAAAGCTTCAACCCAGACTCATTTTGCCTTTTTTTTTTGGATGGTTGGAGTGGTTCAAAGTGTAGGCCCTCGTCAGACTACTGTGTTTGAAACCCAGTTGTGTGACCTTGGGCAAGTTACAGAACCTTTCTAGGGCTTGTTTTCTGCATCTGTAAAATGAGGAGAGTCATAGTTTCTACCTCGTGAAGCGGTTCTGAGAACTAAAGGAAATAAGCCACGTAAAGGGCTTCACACGGTTCTCCATGATGTTAGCTATTACCACTATTTTGTAAGAGAGAAAATGCACCCCTGCTCTTCTCTGCCTTTTTAGTTTTCTCTTTCAGCCTCTTCCATGATATTAGGGATGTAGGAGAATTGTTAGGATTTTTTTTTTTAAGATTTTATTTATTTATTTGAGAGAGAGAGAGAGCATGAGATGGGAGAGGTCAGAGGGAGAAGCGGACTCCCCGCTGAGCGGGGAGCCCAATGTGGGACTCGATCCTGGGACTCCAGGATCATGACCTGAGCCAAAGGCAGTTGCTTAACCAACTGAGCCACCCAGGCTCCCTGAATGGTTAGAATTTTGACTGTTGCCAATCACAGGTGTTAGTCCATTCCATTCCTACTGAGCCTAGATTCCTGGTCTGTGCTGTGTGCACTCTTCCAGGAGGCAGCAGACATTTCCTGTAAAGAACCAGGTAGTGAGTATCTTAGGCCTGGGAGCCACATTCAGTCTGTTGCGTATTCTTCTCCCTCTCCCACGTCCCTGTTTTCTTCTTCCCCTTCCCCTTCTTTTTCTTCTTCCCTTCAAAGGTGTAAAAACTCTTTGTAGCTTGAGGGCCACACAAAGACACTCTGCAGACCACACAGATTGCTGACCCTTACTCTGATATGACCCCCCCCAACATGGCCAGAGTCTCGAATCCTGGGGTTACTCTCCTATCATTCAGGTCAAAAGATGCTAATCAAAAAGACAGTAAGTTTTCATGTTAAAAATGGAGTCCAGTCGAAAAATAGCACTCTCTCTTCTCCCAGCCCCAAACTCTCCCACATACCATATATAAAGAACTTTCAGAGTTCCCTTCTGAGACCAAGAAAGGGTTTGTAAAGGAATCCATTAGAGCCAGTTTGACAAACGCTCCAGCTTGGATAAGCTCTGTGCCTGTGAAATTACTCCAGATTCACTTGGAGCCTCCGTTGTGATTTTAATTTTAAATTCCTGGGGGTTTTGCGCCATCGGGTCTCATGTCTGGAGCAGTCACGTTTTAGGACAAGAGCATCTGTTGCTGTAAAGTAAGCTAACCGTAATGAACATGGACATGATACTTTCTCACAGCAAAAAAAAAAAGAAGGAAAGAAAGAAACCAGAATGCAGGCACCACCTTTGTGAAATGACAGTACTAAATTGCAAGAGATGATGGTAATGCAAATATTTAAATTCACAGCTAAAATAGTGCTTGTAAAATGTAATTGCTGGGGAGAGCATGCCAGCTCATCGTTCTTTCAGCTAATTCTCTGCAGACAGAATCATTCGTATAGTCCTAGTTAAAAATGCTTATCTTAAATAAACTGCTTTCTGGTTCTTTTAAAACTGCACAAGTAAGCTTTATTGACCGGGGACGATTTAGGTCTCTGAGGTGTTCGTGGGCAGGAGAGATCTCCTGCTATCCTAGGGCTGTCTGAGCTAGTTTGTGCTGGGCTGCAGCTTTTGCTGATGGTGTGGCTTCCTTTATCCCTTAGGAGAGTTCCAGTGATGGAGGTGATGGCATTTTTGGCGAAAAGAAGGATGACAGCCGGGCAGGTGAGACTGTGTCCTTCTAAAGGCAAAGAAAAGTAAGGTCCCAGTTTGTAGTGATCCTGGAGTTCACATGTAATAAAAATACGCTTTTTTTAAGGAGACTCTTTAAAAAAGCCAAGTTGACCTTCATCAGACTCTCCTGGAGTCACACATGGACCTTTATTTTTAATGTGGCTCTGGCAAGCTCCCACCACCGTCCTTGAAATTCAGAAGTGAGATCGGTGGTATCTGAGGTCAGGATGGAGTCAGGGAGAGAAAAAGGAATTGTGGTTTCAGTGGTTTATTATTTATTTAATTAATTTAGGGGGAGAAATGTTAGGAGAGTTTGTATTTTTGCTCGTTTTTTTCTGAATTTGAACTTAATAAAGTCTTTGGCAGTTGGAAGACCCAGCTACACAAAAGCCCATCGTTCTGTATGGAGAAGGCCACAGAGGGTCTGCTTGTCCCATGCCTTAGAGCAAGGTCCTCGAATCGGTTCTGCCCCCATGGACGGACACATTTGTATGTGACAGATGACAGAGCCAACCACAGCTAAAGCTCTTTCTAAACCACAGTTGTAGACCTTGCAGCTCTGCCTGGCTCCTGAGCTGATTGATCAGGTCCTTGAGTCAGCTGTGGTTTTATTTAAACAAAACAACAAAATAGCCACCTTTGTTTTGGTTCCATTTGTAAATACTAATAACCTCACTGATGTTTGAAGCCCAGGATGGCTCTGACGCAGACAAATCACCCTGGCCAGTTTCATCTGCTCTCACGGCTCGCCTCCGACGTCTGGTCACCGTGTACCAGCGCTGTAACCGCAAAGAACTCTGCCGACCGGAAATTCTGGGACCAGGTAACCAAGGATACTGGGTCCAGGAAGAGATGTTCAGGAGAACCTCAGAAATGGATCTCATCAACAAGGAAGCTCAAAAGAGGTAAAAGTCAGTGGCCAAAGGGCATACGGAGCTGCCGATGAGTAAAGGTGACAAGGGGATGCTGATACAGCTAGAGACCAAGTGCATTTAATGTTCTCATCTTGAAGTTAGGTGATCTCCAGAATTAATACAGTCCAGCCTCCAGTGATGGTGTTGTCATATTGGCTGGGGAGTTGACAAGATCTAGGAAATCCTTTGTTAATAATTCCTAGACTTTAATGATTTTCCAACTTGCCCTTGTTGTGTGGCTTGTGTCGCTTCCCTTCTCTAGACCAGTCTCTTCATCAGGAAAAGAAAAGGGGTGTATTTCAGGTCCCTCCAGGAATCTGGGATTCTGTTGTCGTCATACATACATAGTATTTTAAGATCTTCATCTCCCATCAGTGGAAACAAACTAGGTAATCTCTAAAATTAATGAATGAAGAGATGGCAACAAAAAAAAAAGAGAGAGAGAGATGGCAAGTCTGCACAGGTGACTTAGAAATAGATAAATACCGGAAGAAAAAGTTGAGAGATTTGAAAGTGGTGTTAGGATAATAGGCTGTTTTCATTATAAGCCTCTCAGCCCAATTTAACTTAAATAAAAATAATAAAATAGGCAAACCAGGCCTACCTGCTTTCTTGACTCCATGGACTCTCCTACTAGGCTCTCAGTAAGTAGTTGTTGGCTTTTTTTTTTTTTCCTTAAGGGAAAACAGCTCACTCTCCCTCTCTGATTAAATCCCAAGGTGGACTAGGAGAGAGCAAGCAGACTTTTACAGAGCGGTGTCCTCCTTCGGGGTCGTTTATGATCAAGAAAAGAAAACTTTTGACTGGACACAGTTCCGCATCATTTCCCGTTTGGACAAGAAGTCAGACGAGAGCCTGGAGCACTACTTCTATAGTTTTGTGGCTATGTGCCGGAACGTCTGTCGTCTGCCCACGTGGAAGGATGGCGGTGAGAACGCCCTCTGTGCATGTGTCCCGATGAGACAGGGAGAGGGCAGGTGTATTTTCAGGGTACAGAATCACTTCAGGTAGTCTCGATTCTAAGAGTAGAGTCTACCTGAAGAATTCAGGTAAAGACAGGCGGGTTTTCACAAATTGTGAACTGCTCGTTGGGTCCACCCTCATAAAATGAAATCCCTCTCCCAAAACGATGCCATGTCAACAAATTGAAATTCAGAGTAACACCCCACAGAAGTATTGAGAGGCTAGTGGTAATTACCTTCTCCAACGGCTCGTTAAGTCCCAGAAATTTACTCTGTGAACTTTGCTTCCGCCTTAGATTATATATTAGAAACTGTAACTCTTTTCCCGTGTGTTGACTTGTAGCTCTAGAAAGTAAATGGCTGTCTTTTTATGCACGCCCTGATGCAGGAGAGACCCCTTCTGAGAAATTGCTTCCTGGTTGGGGTGCAGCAGCTTCCTCCTCGTCCCTCTCCCGCCTTGCACTTGTAGATAAACTAGATATGGCCCATCTGACTGTACCGTCGAAAAGCTAAGACGAACCTGGAGTCCACCCAGTGTGGGTCCTGGAGCGACAGCAGCATGCCCCGTGTGACATGGTTAGGGTGTTTTCATGAAAACCAGGGAGCTGGATAGATTGTAAGGAGCTGGGCCTTGCAGTCCCACTGACAAGACCTGGCCTCAAATCCTGGTTCTGCCACCCGGAGCATATCTGAGCCTCCTTCCTCATCCTTTAAACAGGGATAATGATGCTACAGTCTAGTATTGCCGTGAGAACTCAGTGACAGTACTTTGGGTAGAGGGCACAGAGTACGTGCTTACTGAATGAGAGCCTATCTCCTAGAACCGAAGTTTCCCGGCTCCTCCCTCACCCTCACTGGGTCTGTCCTCCAGCTTCATAGAAATCTTCCTCTCTCATAGCTTTTCATGGTGTCAGGGGCACACACACCAAAGACTGCATGCCAGGGAGTTAAGCAATTAGACCGGAGACCCAGGGGCTCAGGTGGGTGGCAGGTGTCCTGGGGCTGCCTTCAGTGATAGACTCTGTGCTGCCCTTTCCAGGTCCTCCAGATCCCGGCATCTACGTGGAACCCATCACTGAGGAACGGGCCGCGAGAACTCTGTACCGCATTGAGCTGCTGCGAAAGGTCCGCGAGCAAGTGCTGCGGTGTCCGCAGCTACATGAGCGCCTCCAGCTCTGCAGGCCCAGCCTCTACCTCCCGGTCTGGTGGGAGTGCGGGAAGCACGACCGAGACCTGCTCGTCGGCACCGCCAAACACGGCCTGAACCGCACTGACTATTACATCATGACCGACCCCCAGCTGTCCTTCCTGGACGCCTACAGAAACTACGCCCAGCATAAGAGAACGGACACCCAGGCCCCAGAAAGTCTCTGTTGCCTTTACCAGACCAACTCCAAACTATACGAGTCTCTCACATACACTCAGATGAGCAGGACTTCGGAGCCCCTTGAAAATGAGCCTGAGAACCTAGTGAAAGTAGAAGGTGGAGATGGTCATCCCGCACCACCTGGGGGCAGTTTATCTGACATGACTTGCGAAAACTTTCTTTCTAAAGTTCAGGATGTCATGTCCATCACCCACGATGAAAGTCTGCTGCCTGAGTCCTTGGAGGGCATGATATATGGTAAGAAGGCCCTGAGTCGGGAGCCAGGCTCTTTTCAGGAGAGCCCCACGAGCAGGACAGAACCCAGAAAGGATGCTCTGGCCATCTCAGCAAGCGAGGACGGGAACTGCCGGCCTGAAGGCCGAGAGGCAGAAATACCTGCAGGCCCCTCTTTTCTGGGCAGCTTAGAGGCAGGAATAGCTCAGATGAACATCAGAAATGGAAAACATCTATTGCTCTCTCTTTCGGGGGAAGGGGAGCTCTGCAGTGAGACAGGGCAGAGACCTGAAAGCATCGGGCCGCTGGAAGCCAAGTGCTTAGCTTCCCCTTCCTTGGATCTAGGAAATGAAAGTGGGTTTGTAGATATGTGCAATCTGAGTGTCTGTGACTCCGGAAGAAGCCTGTCATCAGATCAGCAGTTAATTGATTTACTAGAAAACAAGAGCTTAGAAAGTAAATTGGTTTTGAGTCAGAACCACAGCGATGAGGAGGAGGAAGAGGAGGAGAATGAAGAGGAGAACATAGGCGTGGCCGCAGGCCTGAGGGAAAGGCCCGAGCTTGTGCGTCTAGCCCAGCCCACAGCGGATACCCTAAGGGAGAAGAGCCGAGCCTTCCATGTAGAGGAGGCCAAGCGAGGAGGCCTGGAGGCCATGAGCCGGAATCCTGGACCGCGGGGGGCCCTTCCTCAGCCAGCCTGTCAGTGTCACTGCAAGCACACGGGGAGGTGGACGCGTGGCCTCGAGAATGAGGAGTTTGAAGTGGAGAAACCCAAGAGTTATAACCCAGACGCGTACAAAAGCAAAACCAATAGTATCCCCGTGGAGGCTGAGCCCCCCGCTCCTCCCGCAGAGCCCTCTCAGGGGAAGCACGAGCTGTTAAAAGAGCCTTGGAAGGACAGTGCAGAGGGAAAAAAAGGTTTCCCTGCGTATCCGGAAGCCAGTGATCTCAAGCCCGAAGACATGGATTTTGAGAGTAAAGATGATTATGACAGAGAGGGGAACGGCCACGCTCAAGGTACAGTCTGTGAGGTCTGTGGTATTTTGGACGAGCCAGTCCTCGAGTGGGGGGGTGAAGGGGGCGGCGCGGAGGACGTGTCAGGAGGCGTGCGGCTTCGGAGTCACACCTCCCCATGTTCCCTGCGGTTTAAGACCAGGCCTTGTCCGAAAGTGAGACAGAGTAACTTAACTCTGATCATTCTAGAACACTGAGGAAGATCGTGAACAATCGTAGCACCTTTGTTGCATCAGCCGTGGGATTTGGGCGGGGCTTACAAGCTTCTTTCTCCATGTAGACCCTAGATGTGGCATTGAGGGGAAGGAACTTGTTCTTCCTCCAGGTGAGGGCCTTCAAACCGGTTAAAGAAAAGCCTGGGAACATCAAGAACCTGCAGTTTTCTATAGGGAGAGTTAATTTTTCAGGAACTCCACAAAAATACAAGTAAATGTGATCTTTATTAAGGTGAGCAAAGATAGTGCTGTTTATTCATATCATTGTCGAAACCTTATGATTTGATATTGGTGCATTTGGTTTAGATTCATTTTAATAACTCAACAGGAATAAAAATAACAATTACAAGTAACTCAACAAAAATACAAATAGATTTGAGCTTTTTAAATAAGGAAGTCTTAGGGACGCCTGGGTGGCTCAGTGGTTAAAGCTTCTGCCTTCAGCTCAGGTCATGATCTCAGGGTCCTGGGATCGAGCCCCACATCGGGCTCTCTGCTCAGCAGGGAGTCTGCTTTCCCCTCTCTCTGCCTGCCTCTCTGCCTACTTGTGATCTCTCTCTCTCTGTCAAATAAATAAATAAAATCTTAAAAAATAAATAAATAGGGAAGTCTTAGATAAGGCTTTAAGTTAGGACTTTTTAAATGTTAAGAGTCTAAATGAGATATTTCTGTGCCTCGAAGGGTATAAATACACTGATTAGAGATTCTGAGCAACAAGAAATGGTTTTTAACTTTTTTACTGTTGTTTTTACTTCTTCAGACCCAAGAGGGCATATTAGAGTGAACAAAAATCATTCTGTTTATCCTTGTTATTGTCAAAAAAACAAAACAAAAACAAAAACCAAAATCCCTATTCGTGTCTGGCCTGATGCAGGATGTGGTACTCAAGGATTTAGACAGACCGCCATCTTCTTTTGTGCCAGTGACATTTATATCACAGAAGGAGAGAGGGAGGGGAACTCAGGCAAGCTCTCCTGTATGATCTAGCTTCCCCTTTTTTTGTAAGCTACCTCATCCTTGGTTGCAGTCCTTGTGATTAGTGACTCCCTTGAGGTGGGTTCCAAACTCAAATTAAAATTTACACACTAGCGAGGATAATGACAGAGAGGTTACTGAAAGTAGTTTAATCGACTTGTAGCCCCAGCTGACACAGGGGGAGCCCGTCTCTGACCTTGCCCATCCTCCGCCTAGGCCACAGAGGATCGCTGCCATGTGTCAGATTATCAAACCCACATTGGTTTTTGATCCTTGTTGTGGGGGAAATCACCAAATAGTCCGTGGAAATCCAGGCAGCGAACTGAGTACAGTGTGTAGAGAGTATGGTTTAGAGGAGAAGCATCTGTCCACCAACGCCCTGGGTTGCAGCCTCGGTGAGCAGCACACACTCATGGGTGGGCCCCTTGCACCAATGCTTTTCAGAATGCTTTTTGCAGACCTCAGAAGGGGTGCTCCACACACGATAGACATGGAACAGGTGGGCAGAGGGGGTCGGTCTGTTTCTGCACCTGGAAGTCTACCGTAATGGAGCAGTAATTGGTACAGCAGCTGTCAGGGCCAGCCCCCAGATCTCCTGGCCTTTTTTTCCAGGGTTTTCTCTCACACTTCATTACTTTTCTTAAAACTCAAATCCAGCCTCTCTGCTTAAAACCTTTCAGTGATTCTCCCCATCAGGTCTAGAGTAAAATTCAAATTTTCTATCATGACCTACAGAATTCAGCATTATCTAAATGATTCTACCCTACTACCCTCATCTTTGTACTTTTCCCCCAGGAAAGTTCCTCAGAACATCCAGAGTAACCATCGTCCTCCTCTTCCTGGATGTTCTCCTTTGAGAAGCCCTCCCTCCCGCCCGCTCTTATTCCCTGTCGTGACAGCTTATTTCTTTTTGTAGCACTTGCTGCTATTCATAATTGTGTTCATTTATTATTACTGATTTCCTGACTGTCTTTCCCCCATGAAACCGTAAGAGTCTGAGGGTCAGGGCCACATCTGTCTCGTATATCCTTGAATCCACTGGCCTAGCAAGATCCTGTTCGTGATGAGAGGTCCCTGCAGCTCCCTAGACTTGGTACACAGTCACAAGTGAAATCTCCACATTTCAGAGGATCGGCATTCCTTGTCATTTCACGAGAAAAGAGGCTCACAACTTTTCCTGCACTGGACGTTTTGCTACCCTGTGTTCATTCTCTTTCATTCCCTCCCTCACTGGTAAGTGGGTCCTTAAAGATCCATTTCACATGGATAATAAACTTTCACCACTGAAACTTAAAAGAATGAGTTGCATTTCCCTTTCTTTCCATCAATGAAGTAATTTAAATGTTCTAGGTTTCTTTGCATCATTTTTGACATGAAGCAGGTCTATTTTGCCTTTGTTGTAAGTTTCAGGACTTTTTATCCATTGTCATTAACATTAGCGTCTTGCTGTGTTACATTTCAAAGACTGTGCCTTCAAATGTACAAGAGTATTACAATGTTCAGTTTCCTCTTGTCAGCTACACCACATGTACAAGCCTCTTGGTGCTCATTCTGCTCTCACTCTTGGATACACAGGACAATCTCCTGTTTTCTTCTATTGTTTTTGTTGGTGTGTGCATGCAGAGTTATCACATGACTTGCATGGGTAGCCCTAGGGAAAGAATCTGCATTGATGGCTTAACTGATAGGGTTCTTCCGGAAATAGCATGGTAATTAATGTTCAATTTCAAATAAGTTAGCACAGATCAGGTGGCCTAATCGGTTCAGATCATTACTGTCTCCCAAGTACCAGATTAATTTTTTAAACTCTTCTTTGCAGATTACCCAGGGAAATACTCTGAAGAGGAGAGCAAAAGCTCAACATCAGGCATCACAGGAGACCTTGGGGATGACCTGCAGGAGGCTCGGGCTCCCACCATTGCTCAGCTGCTCCAGGAGAAGACCCTCTTTTCCTTCTCCGAGTGGCCAAAGGTACTCCCCAGAGCATGTGTTCTCTACCTAAAGCATTCTCAGTTTGTAGAGTATTTCTGAGTATAAACTCAGAGAAATGTGTAATATCTTGAAAAAGTATTAATAATGTCACATTTAAACATTACAGAAATACACTTGACTAATTAGACCGTAAGATACATCTGTCTCCGTATTTAAAGCACTATGGCTTTTTCACTGTCCAGACCATAGAACTTAAATATTTTAAGACTTATAAAGTGAGTACATCTGAATGTGCTTTTTGTCTAATCAACTCCTCCTGGTTAGAAAACGTGACACGTGATCTCTAGGGACTTTGTGAATTTGGGTAGCTTGATGCTTACGCCTCAGAGCTTTTGGTCTTTTTATAGGATCGCGTGATAATCAACCGCCTGGATAATATCTGCCACGTGGTGTTAAAGGGGAAGTGGCCTTCCAGCCAGCAGTACGAGCCCTCGGGCGCACTGCCCACGCCGGCCTTAAGCAGCAGCGCTGGTTCTCGGAGCAGCGTCTCGGAGCCGGAAGCCTCAGAACACGGCTTTGGCAGTAGTGCAGCGCTGGTGGCCCAGATGCAGAAGGTGAGGGACACTTGGCACTTCTCATTGAGTCATTCTTTCAGCAAATACTGAGTGGAGAGGATTTTTTTTTTCTTCTTTCTCTCTTTCTGCTTTTGGTTTTTCCCTTTGGTTTTTTTCCTTTTCCTTCTATAAAGCCACTGGTATTCATTGAAGAATTTAGATTTTTATCCTGTAGGCTGCAAGGAGCTACAAAAGTTTTGGCACCGGGAAGTGCGTGGTGAAAGCAGGGATTTACAGCTTGGTGGGAGTTGTATGCAGGTTCTTGGGAGAGGAGGGTCAGGAAAGAAGAAGGCCAGAGGCTGGGAGGCCGAGTGGGGATCCAATGAGGGGATGAGGTCTTCGACCAGGTTAGTGGCAGAGTAGGTACTAACAAAGGGGCGGACGTTGGCAGGCATGACCTGATGACTGATAAACTTACTAGGAGAGGGAGGCGTGAATGGATCAGTGTGTCCCATACTTGGAAGACTGCCAGAATGATGGCAGCTGATAGAAATTAGGGAAATCAGAGAATGGTTTTTATAAACTCAGACTTATAACTCAAGTTTAATTTGAGGTACATCGTTAGCACACTGGCTCGCACTCTCCAAGTGCATGTGGGAACCTGCTAGGGACCTTGAAAAGCTGCTGGTTCTGATTTAATTGGTCAGGGCTGTAGACTGAGTGTTGGAATTCTTTTTAATTTTCCAATGGATTAATTTTCCAATGGATTCCAATGTACAGCTGAGGTTGATTCCCTGGATTACGGTCTTGCAACTCCAGAGGTAATTCATGGGCCAGCAGCGTTAGCAGCACCTGGAAACCTGTTAGACTTACAGAATCTCAGGCCCGCTGAAGTGGAGTTGACATTTTAACAAGCTATCCAGGTGAGGGTACCTGGATGGCTGAGTAGATTAAGCATCTGACTTTGGCTCAGGTCATGATCCCAGGGTCCTAGGATCGAGTCCCGAATGGGGCACCCCGCTCAGAGGGGAGTCTGCTTCTCCCTTTCCCTCTGCTGCATGTTCTCGCGCATGCGCTCTCTCTCTCTCTCAAATAAACAAAATCTTTTAAAAAACAAAAAAACAAAAAAAAGCAAGTTATCCAGGTTATTTGGTGCTAAAGTTTGAGAAGGCTTGAGTGGAAAGAACTTCTAAGAAGTTGATTAGGAATCCTAGTAGGCCCAGGGAAATCAGGCCTGGAGAAGGAGCTGCCATTGAGCCGCAGCAGTGGCATTCAGACCTCTCTTTGCACATGTGTGTGTTCACAGGAGAGCTTCCTGGCTCCGGTATTCACGAAGGACGAACAGAAGCACAGACGTCCCTACGAGTTCGAGGTGGAGAGGGATGTAAAGGCCCGGAGTCTGGAACAGTTCTCTGCCACCCACGGGCACCCCCCCATCGTCCTCAATGGCTGGCACGGGGAGTCTGCAATAGATCTCTCCTGCACGTCAGAGGGGTCCCCAGGAGCCACGTCTCCTTTCCCAGTGAGCGCCAGCACCCCTAAGATCGGGGCTATCGGTTCACTTCAAGGAGCCCTCGGCATGGACTTGTCTGGGATTCTGCAAGCTGGCCTGATCCATCCAGTGACGGGACAGATTGTCAATGGAAGCCTCAGAAGAGACGACGCTGCCACAAGGAGGCGGAGAGGGAGACGGAAACATGTTGAAGGAGGGATGGACCTCATCTTTTTGAAGGAGCAGACGCTTCAGGCAGGAATCTTGGTGGGTACATGAGACCATGAAGTAAAAACCTTGACCTTTCCACCCTGAGTAATAAACCCTTCCTCAGACACACGATTTTTTAATGTGTGGATCTTTTATCACTATTTCAAATATCCTGGTTAGTTTATTTTGTTACAAGTTGCCCTCGGTCTTTTCTAGAAACACATTTAACCCATTACAGATCCTTCACCTGCATGCAACCTAAAGATATGAGCCAGGGGGCTTGCCATTTCAAGCACGAACAGTCCAGACCCTCCAGTGTCTCGGATGAGCTGCTGGTGACTGAGTAAAGCAAAACAGCGGGATTGAGTTTATGGCAGTGGTGCTCCGGGTTAGCGCGTTTCCCAGGAGCTGGGGTTCAGGGGAAGGAACAGGTCAGGATCCTGACTGTTGATCCTGGCTCTACTACTTGACCTACTGGACTCCGTGGGGCACACCACCATGCCTCACTTGCTCCTCTGTGACGCATCCCCCCCAGAGAGCTGCTGTGAGGGTTCACCAGCGTCACGCCCAGATGGCCTAAACCCAGAGGAGATCGTTGCAAACAACAGATAAGGTTGGAAGCTGTATGCCTAGCCAAGAGAGATCCCCTCAGACTTTGCTTGATGTGCCAAAGACAACTGACTTCCTTTTGTCTTTTAGTTTTTCCCATTTATTGAATTTTAAGCTCCAAAGCAGAACTCACATTTCATGTTTTCTTATTTTAAAAGGAATAATAATAACCAATATTCATTGAGTGTTTGCTCTGTGCCAGGCACTGTGTTCAGGTATTAGTATGACTGTCCTATTTAATCTTCACAACTCTGTGAAGATGTTGTTATTACTCCCATTTTATAGATGAGAAAACTCATTTTATAGATGAGGCTAACAAGCATTGAATAATTTGCCCAAGATTATCCAGTAAGGTGGCAGGTCAGGGAACCAAGCCAACGACTTTGTTCACTAGCACCTATGAGCTTTATTATTCAGCTCTGTTGTTTGGTGTATTTTAAAGTTTTGTCTTCCTCTTAGACTTTCTATATAATTTGGGAGGCTAAAGTGACAGGCTCTTCCCCTGCCCAATCCTGCAAGCTTTTAAGACAGTTGTCTCATTTTTTAGAAGTGCAAAGCCATAGTTTCTCTGTAGTGATCATAGAGTATTTTTAAAAATATATTATGCATACATTTATTTAGCACCACATTGTACTTTGTAGACCCCGTTATAGGCATTGGGAATACAGAGATGAGTAAGACAGGCATTCCACCCATAGAGGGAGAAACAGGTAAGTGAATCGCAGTGTGGCATTTCCTATTGGAAAATCTGTGAACAGTGCTGGGGAGTGGCGGGTGGGGGGTCAGTATGCAGGAAGTGGAGTGGCCTGGGACTGTCCCTAATGGTGACAACGGAGGTAACACAACCTGAGCAGACAAGATGGAATTAAAGGTCACCAAGCAGATAAGAGGGGGTGAGGAGCATCAGGTAGAGGGAAGGCCAACACATGCAGGAGCTCACGTGTGGATCAGTATTGTGGAGGATTCTTACTGAGGCACCCAGCACAATAATACTCAGGTGGAAAAGGATGGGAAGATACAAAGGACACCTTACGCGTTTTCCTTTCAGAAACCGGTTTTCATTCTGTCATGCTTAACCGCACATACTTGTTTCTCCTTCATCCAGGAAGTCCACGAAGACCCAGGGCAGGCCCCCCCGAGCACCTCACACCCTGAAGGGCCGGTGCCTGCCACTTCAGCCCCCGAGCCAGCCCCAGCAGCCGGCAGCCAGGCCGAGAAAGCCATTCCCAGCAAGAGTCTGCTTGACTGGCTGAGGCAGCAGGCTGACTACTCCTTAGAGGTTCCCGGCTTTGGAGCGGTAAGTGTTGTCGGTGCTCCTGACACTGCCGTTTCCTTCCTGCTGACTTGCTGCTGCGTTTGATAAGGAGCACGCTGGGGGAGACCAGGAGGTTTGACGGAGATCCATATCAACTGAGAACACCATTTTCAAGTTTGGGTTTTTGTTTTTAAGTTTAAATTTTGATGAAGTTTTCTAGTAACAGAAATCACAGCCCATGTCAGAATGCTGTGCCAGATCGTTGTGCAGAATCTCACGAGGACAGGACTTGGCTAAGCTCAGCGCCCCCTTCCCCCAGAATTTCCACACAAGATCCTAAGTGCACAGGGAACTCTTTAGGTTGCAGAAACACTGCCACTTGGGGACCGTGTTCCTGTGTGCTCTTTGCGAGTAAATACATCACCACTTTGGGGGGGGGGTGTCTGTGCTTAGTTTGAGTTACAGCTTTGCCACTCTTCCTTCAGATCCTCCTAACTGCCTTTGCCCGAGACCCTCCAGATTAGAAAGCTGAAGGAGAGGGCTCCTGAGCACTGATGTCTCTTCTTGGTGTTCTTTTCTCATGTGCTCTCCTGCCCCACCACCATTTTGTCCTGGGTACATCCGACTCCTAAGGTGTGGAGGGTAGAGGGCTCACAAGAAGAGGAGGAGAACGCATTCACAGACGCGCACCCTCCAAAGAGAGACCAAGCCCGCCAGATAGGGAGCAGTGGAGAGAGAATCTGGGGAATGAGGAGGAGGAGAAGGCCAGGGAGCACGCAGCGCACTGAGAGACCGCTGGGCCAGCTCCAGTCTGACCAAGAGGCCCACACAGCCTGTTCTCCAGCTTGCTGCGGGAACGCCGTTGTTACACAGAAAGCCTGGGTGAGGGCCCGGTAGCTCTTTCCTTCGTCAACCTAACCTGACGGGATCCTGTACAGAGGGCCATTAATGAGAGAAGAGCAAAACCAGCTGAAAAGCACCACCCTCATCACAAGAATCTGTGACAGGATGTTTTGTAATGTGGGTTTCCCTTTGCCTCCTAGAATTTTTCAGACAAACCAAAGCAGAGGAGGCCGCGCTGTAAGGAACCTGGAAAATTAGACGTCAACTCCCTGAGTGGGGAAGAGAGGGTTCCTGCTGTCCCCAAGGAGCCAGGACTACGGGTAAGGAAGAGGGACGTACGTGTCCCAGTGAAGCCAAGCCTTGCAGACTCGGGGAAAGCTCCAGCTGGGAAGTGGGGAGCCAGGTGACGTCTTCTCAGAGGACGAGAGGCCGGCACGGAAAGTTGATAAGTAGTGATAAGTGATACTGGGGCCTCTTGAGCAGCGGTAGGACTTCCCGTGGTCATTTGTTTTCAACCTTTACCGCCAAAACTTTTGGTTTAAATTTGTACTTAAACCATTTCCAAAATTTGAGGTCCGCCGCCCACCGCCCGGCCCAGTACAGTGTAGAGTTCGGGGAAATATACCTTAACCCCTATCAGGAGTCTGTTTCTAGTGTTAACAAATGTCATTATTGGAAATTTCCATTTAAGACATGTCCTCCTAGTCCATCCTCACTGGCAATGAAAAACAGCTGACTCCAAGCACTGCCCTTCTCCTCATATAGAATCCTGAGCCTGGAGAGACTTCAAAAGACATCTGTGAAATGGTTGTAGTCTAACGCATCTGAGTTAATTATAGTTCACAAAGGAGGACAGATTTGGAATAGGAAAGTCATAACCTCTAGAGGGCAGTAATAACATTTCAACCTGAAAATGTGTCAGGCTTGGGCAAACTATCCGTAACTGTGCTTTTAACCTCCTAAAAGTGCGTCCTCCCCAAACAGGGAGCCTCTGAAGACGCCCGTGGGCATCGGCCCTTCTCGGGTTGTCCCTCCCAAACGCACAGGCTTTCCTGAATGCCTTCTCCTTGAGGCCCTGCCAGTGGCAGCTTTCCTTGGGTTTGAATTCCCTTCTTAGTGGGATTGCCTGGATGTGATTTCTTTTTCAGCTTCAGAAGACCACCCACCCTAGTCATTTCCTCCTTTTGCAGAAGAAAGTTGTAACTTAATGTTTTCAAGGAGTCTGTGACTGATGTTGTCACCTGGTGGATTGTTCTAGCAGCTCTGCAGACAAAACTGTGCTCCCTCATCTCCATCCCCCACCACAGCCGCTGCAGAAACGGGGCCAGGGCCCCGTCCCGAGGTTGGCTGCTTGTTAGAAAACTCATCGCACTGGACAAGCTGCCCTTTGGCCCCTCTCTTGCTTTATTGTCAGAGAGTGTCTCTACCACTCCTTTTCTTAGACCTGCTTGTGCTGTGCGCGCTGATGCAGCTCTAGTCCTTAGCCCGACTGTCTTTCTCCAGCCCTCGGGCCGCCTCCCCACATTCTCCCCGCGTTTCCACGCACGGCGTCGTGTGAAAGTCGTCCAGGAGAGACTGCGGTCCTTGCTTTGTTGTAGCCTCTGAGCTCTTGCTGTAGAGACATGTCAGAAAAACCACATGGTTACCTCCTTGGCTTTCTCATTTCTCTCTTCATGTCTAACAATTTTCCTCATGTTCTCTGGAAATTAATGTTCACTCTCCTACAGACACTGATGTCTTGCCAGAAAACCCATTTCTAAGCTGTTCTTGCAAGCCAGCCTTTTACCAGAGATGCACTTTCCCTCCTTTGTTAAATAAACACAGTCCCTGCCTCAGAGGCCCTCATCCTGCAGTAAGGGAAGATGAGGAAACCCTCGTCTACCTGGTCCCAGGGCTGCCCGGCCTCCCCAGTGGGGAGGAGCCAGCATCGCGCAGACCGCGACACTTTGCTTGACTGCAGGAGGGCCTGTCTCCCACGGCGCCTGCTGGGACAGGGGCCCTCTCGGGTATGCTGCACTCGTTCTTTCCCGTGGAGACCCCCCTGCTTCTGGAGACAGATTCAGATCAGGAAACCTCTCCCTTCCCTCACCCTCTTCTGCTGTGTGTGCTGTGGCTCGGCTTGGCGAGCTCCACAAGCCGCACGTGGGATTCAGCTCCCAGGATGGCCGGTACGTGGTGGCCGCTCGTGAGGTGTGTGGGCACGTGCACATGTAGGCGGAAGTTACCTTTGTTTCATAGATGTGTGTGTAGGTTTTTCTGTTTGTTTCTTGTTGAGTCATGGGACAGTAACTTGCAGAGATGACCCGTCACCCCTAAACGCTTCAGCGTGTGCCTCCTAAGAATATTTTCCTACATAACTATTACCATTATCACACATGGGAATATTAATAATATTTAGTCCACATTCAGATTTCCCCAGTTGTCCCCAAGAATGTCTGTTTTTGAGATTTTATTCATTTATTTGAGAGAGTGAGCAAGTGAGAGAGAGAGCATGAGAGGGGGGAGGAGCAGAGGGAGAAGCAGACTCCCTACTGAGCAGGGAGCCCAACGCAGGGCTCGATCCGGGGACTCCAGGATCATGACCCAAGCTGAAGGCCAACCCTCAACCAACTGACCCACTCAGGCACCCCCCCAAAAATGTCTTTTAGAGTTAGTTTTTGTTTTATTTTGTGTTTAGGAATTTTAACTTCATTTGCACACACCTCCTTCTTTGGTTGTCAGGTCTCTCTACACTCAGTGAACGTTTGTTGGCTAAATCTCCTAGCCTTGCTGGGAAGAGTAGGGTTTTTGGTCACCACCTTCTTCTCCACCTCTACCCAGGAGTTAAGTTTGAGAGCTGAAATCCATAGGCTTTGGAATAAATGCTACCGTGTATTGGTAAAGATGTCTTCTTGAGTTGGAATGACCATGTAATCATCTGGAAAAGCAGATTAGCCTCCAGTGTTGCTTAACATCTGACTCTCCTTCTCCTTGCTCTCCTTGCCTTCTCCCCAGGCTTCCCCTGGAAGAGGAAGCAGGTTTGCTCTCAGGGTATAATTACCAGGAGGGAGAGCTGCCAAATCCCAACTTGGCCACTGTGTGTGGTCGCTGAGCGGCTGGGAGGGGCACCTGACGGGGTGGGCAGCAGCTGGGCGGCTAGAGGGACTCTCGCTCCCACAGGAAGTGGTGAGATCCGACTTCCTGTGCCAGCACCCCTTGGTGTCGCTGTGGATGAGGAGCTGTTCTCTTCACCCCTGGGACCTTTCTGCTGCTGCTCTACCAATCTGAGGGGGAGGAGGCAACCCACACTTGCCTCCTTGGCAGGGTCCCGGTTCTGAGAGGGCTCAGCACTCTCTCTACATCAGAGGCTCACAACAAGGGCAGCAGACGGATGCTTCTGGACATCCTGATACTTGAGGAGCGTGTGGAAGGTTCCTGTGGGATGCAGGCTGGTCTCGATGAGCCGTCTGGCCCTAGATGCCCTGTTGAACTCCAAGTATGAAAAAGAGCCTCTGATTTATGGCAAGCTCTGGGTTTGCTTCCCAACAAAAGACTTCTAAACACACCCTCCCCAC
Source organism: Potos flavus (assembly GCA_028534135.1). Classification (NCBI taxonomy): domain Eukaryota; kingdom Metazoa; phylum Chordata; class Mammalia; order Carnivora; family Procyonidae; genus Potos; species Potos flavus. The sequence goes on along the minus strand of CM052885.1, from coordinate 106,252,139 downwards.
TGGAGAGTTACGAAGGAACTTTGTGGGAATAAAGGGGAAAGACACACCCCGGCACCTTTCCCCGGCTCTTGGCTGTGGGTGGGCTGTAGGGAAGAGGTCTTGGAAATGCCCAGTGGTCCTGCTGTGGCTCCCCTGGCTGGGCCCGTCGGCTGAGGTGGCGTGCATCGGAAGTTCTGCTTTTAGTCTGGCCCCAGTCCATTAAGCCCTACTCGGTTTGTAGAAATAGGAACCAGGCAGGAATTGCTTCCCAAGTGATCATTCCCCAGAGCCAGAGTGAGCGGCCGCCCCACAAAGAGCCGGCACCAGTCGTCCCATATGGGAATAAGAGACGGTGTGGGGCGTGCAGCAGCCCGGGCCAGGAGCCCCTCGGTCTGCCCTGCCCAGCTGTGCCCCGGGGGGCAGATCCTGCTTCTCTCACTTTGTGAGAAAGAAGGAGTGCAAAACATAACAGAATCACATTTCCCTCAATTCTGCTATTCTAAACAAAGGCTTTTGGGGAAGAGTTTTCTTAGAGTCGACCATCATAAAGCTTTTTGCCCACGATCTGGTTTTTCTTGACTATTCTTTAGGACTTTTTTTTTTTTTTAAGATTTTATTTATTTATTTGAGAGAGAAAGAGATCACAAGAAGGCAGAGAGGGAGGCAGAGGGATGGGGGGGAGGCAGGCTCCCCGATGAGCAGAGAGCCCGATGCGGGGCTCAATCCCAGGACCCTTGAGATCAAGACCTGAGCTGAAGGCAGAGGCTTAACCCACTAAGCCACCCAGGCGCCCCTATTCTTTAGGACTTTGAAGGACAGATGTAGAACTTCAAAAATGACGTAATTCCTGGGGACTTGGGAACATTCAAATACACGTTTTTCACGTCTATGAATCTTTAAGTTCTTTATAAAATGGCTGTGATGACGGTACTGATGCCCCAGGGTTGGTGGGATTGCTAATCGAGGTAATGCGCACGGAGCCCTTAGCATCTGCCTGACTCGGGGTAAAAGCATATTGAGTGGTACTGTTGTTACTCCTGTGGCTCTTCCTTTCCCTGTCAGCCCTTCGGTGACGGCCACTGTGGCCGGTTTCCCATACCGCCCATGCTGCCACGACCGTGGGCCCCATGCCTCCCTTCCCAGCTGCCACCCCACACGCGTGCTCACAGAGAACCTGAACCCATATTACCCACCAATCCCATCTCTACCGCTGCCCGTTTGAGCAGAGAGGTGTTGGATTTTCGAGGGATTTGACTTCTTCAGCTGTTAGGCAGTGAACTGAATGAGAACGCCAGAACTGCTGGATTCAAGTCCAAGGGGGTGTCCTCAGACAGGGTGTGGGGAGCCCTCCTGCCTGTTCGCAGGCCTGGCCGCCAGTCTCAGCCTTAAGTATCCGCGGGCTCCTTGACTTCTTGTTCTGTCTCCTGTAGCACTCCAGCCCTCATAAAAGTGTTTCCCTGGCCCTTCTGGTGTATCTCAGTGTGACCTGCACCTGCCTTCTTGCTCTGTGCTCCGCTGAGGACTGCAGCTGGATACATGCGTCCGAGCCTCCAAGTAGATTGGTGGAGTCTCAGCTGTGTCTTGCCACGTCCCCACTCCCCACTCCAGACTTGCAGGAAGGGAAGGCTGAGAATCCTGAAAAGGCAGCCGAGACAGCTGTAGAGAAGCGCGGGCTCCTCCAGTCTCAGCAGCGCCGGGAGCCTCACTGCTGGGCCGTCCCAACCCCTGCTTCGGGGGGGGGGGCTGTCCCCGTTCCCACATTCCAGCCCCAATGGCAATGAGCATCCCCAGGGTTAGAGATCCCTCGTGGCCACTCCGAACATCTTGGGCCTCCCCGTGGCTGTGATCAAAGAGAACGCGGTAGAATCACACCAGCTTTGTGAGAGGAACCACAAGGAGGAGGAGAGATGACTTCAGGGGCCCACAGGGAAGGGTGTTGTCTTTCTGCTCCTCTGTCCAGAGAAGACAGATTGCATGACAGCAGCAGCCATGCCCGTGCGCCTCCGGTGCCGTCGGTGGATACAGGCTCCTGGATGAGCCCAGCGACTGCAGGGAGGAAAAGCAGCGGGGCTTTCCTCCGGAGAAAACATTTCTCTGGATACAGATTATTCAGGCCATTTTGGAAGCAGATTCAAGTTAGATACGTTGTAATTGCGACAGTGGTAACGTTTCTGCCCACAAGCAGGCGGTGAGCCCTGGCACAGCAGGTTCCCCAGCAGGGACTGGTGCGTCCTCGTTGCCCCGCGGGGCTCCTGGGCCACAGGCACAGAGGAAGGAGCGAGTGCTGCTGCAGCGAGCCCACTGCCTCTCTGGCGAGCCGTCCACGGAGGTGGCGGCAAGTGTCCCGTGCGTGGGGCCAGTGACCCGGGTGCCAGCATGGCTGCACGTCCCCGGCACAGTCACCGTTCAGGCCACGTGCGCTTGGCCCTGGAGGTCTTCGCCCAGCAGGAAAACGAGCACAACCCAGCCCTCTGATCAGAGCAAAACTAGATTGTCTCCCTTGAGGCAACCCAGAATGTCACTTACTGTGATGCCTTTCCCCAACAACGTCCAAGAGTGCCCTCGTCTCGGCGCCCACGTAGGCACCCTGTTTGACGTCTGAGCAGTGATCCTTCGGGAGCTTGGGACCCAGAGGGAGTGGGGTGCGCGCATCCCTTCGGTGAGCACCACTTCCCGTGGGCCGGATAGTGTCTTGCACACTTGGTTTTCAGTAACTGCCAGATAGGGGTCGTGGTCCTTTCTTCCCAGAGCTCTGAGAGGCCAACCGCTGTGGCCCAAGTCCCATAGCTCGTTACGGAGTTGGGACCAAGATTCATGTCCGACTGCTGCAAGGCCCTGTCTCCCCTCCTCTGCTTTGTTGCTTCCATTGAAAAGCTTCCCGTGTCACGAGGAAGAGGAATGCTCGCTTTGGTCAAGGGTTCCCAGCCACAAGTCTCAGCTAGGACCTGGGTGTCCTTAGCGGGGCTCCAGCTCCCGGCGCTCTGACCGGCTTCTCCAGAGTGGATGCCGCCTGCGTGTGCTGGCTGGTGGCTCTTGGCCTCAGAGAGCGGCTTCAGACAGGCAGGCAGGGGGCTCCTGCCCTGCTCTGTCTTGCAGCAGGGACAGGCCAGGCTGGTGCAGAACCCTGGTCTCCGTCCCCAGCCCGGCACCCGCCCCCGGTAACCTTCCACATCCTGTTTCTTTGTCCTTTTTCAGGGGTTTCTCCCAGAAAACAAGTTCAATCACACCCTGGCCGAGCCTGTTCTTCGAGATGCAGGCCCCCGCAGGAGGGGGAGGCGGCCTCGGAGCGAGCTCCTGAAGGCTCCGGCTATCGTGGCGGACTCTCCGGCGGGGATGGGACCCCTGTTCATGAACGGCCTGATCGCTGGGATGGACCTGGTAGGACTCCAGAACATGAGAAACATGCCGGGCATCCCCCTCACGGGCCTGGTGGGCTTCCCGGCTGGCTTTGCCGCGATGCCCACAGGCGAAGAGGTCAAGAGCACCTTGAGCATGCTGCCCATGATGCTGCCGGGAATGGCCGCGGTGCCCCAGATGTTTGGAGTCGGGGGCCTCCTCAACGCGCCTATGGCCCCCGCCTGCACCTCCACCACTCCGGCGCCTCTGTCAAGCACAACAAAAAGTGGGACAGCGCCGACCGAGAAGACTGTAGAGGACAAGCCAAGTAGCCATGATGTAAAAACGGACACGTTGGCTGAAGACAAGCCTGGTTCTGGTCCGTTTTCTGATCAGTCTGAACCCGCAATAACTACCAGTAGTCCTGTGGCTTTTAACCCGTTTCTCATCCCAGGAGTGTCTCCCGGACTCATTTACCCATCCATGTTTCTGTCCCCTGGCATGGGCATGGCGCTCCCGGCAATGCAGCAGGCCAGACACTCGGAGGTAATCGGTCTGGAGAGCCAGAAGAGGAAGAAGAAGAAAACAAAAGGGGACAGCCTGAACCCCAACCCAGAGCCCGCTCCCAGGTCCGAAAAGGAGCCAGGCAGCGATCAGAACTGCCCCGAATCCAGGGCCCCTGGGCCCCCGGATAGAGAACATGCAGCCCAGGCCAGGGAAGGGGGCCTCAAAGACTCTAACAGTGACACCAATTAGAACTTTTTCATTTAAGAAATGATTGTGACTTGTAAGTTTCTTATCCCATAAAGGTTTGTTACTTCCTCACTTCACCTTCATAAGAACCTGTGTTTCCATAAGTAATATTATCTACCTAATTTTCTGAGAACTGTGGTCACAGATGTTAATAGTCACAGGGTCTTGCCACTTCATCAGCTGAGTGTCGTCGACCTAGTGTAGGAGGCACAGAATTCTCATTCTGTTACCCAGTTCATTCCAGCAGCCGTAGCTGATACAGTACTTGGTGACACGCCCTTCCCCTTCTCCAAGTTTCCCACTTCTCTGAGGAGGGACGATGGCAAAAGAAAGCTGGCTAGGGATTTACCACCGAAGGGCTGAAGAAGAGAGACCGCGAGGGGCTCCTTTTCTCCGTGAGCTGTGTCGAATGGGAAGCATGTACTGGGGAAACCAAAAAGCACAGAAACAGGAAATGCTGGTGCATATTTTTTCGTTCAAATATTTCCCTATTTTATCATGACGAGTAAATGAGTAGTATAGACAGAAGTATATAACGGTTGAAAATGCATATATTCATTTCTTTATTAAACAAAACCTTACTGGTAGTAACAGGACAGCCCCCTTCATGGTATTTCAGACACGTGCAGCAAGAAGAAACACTGACCAGGCATTACTTTATACACACGTGTGCTCTCTCCCCCAAGTCAGAGGCTCACTCTCAGGATGAGAAAGCTTTACACCCCCGGAGGTCTTGCTGGCAGCGGGGGGCGGGCGAGGGGCTCGCCCTCCGGGGTCCCACATGCGGCTCATAAGCACGCGGCCGCTACCGGCCCGAACGGGTTTTTACCTTGTGCTTCCCTTCACCAAGAATAAGGCTCTTTCTGGAGCCTGGGAGAGTATCGTCGTCCAACACTTTCTACACTTTGCTAGGTCCCTTCGTCGAAATTATTTGAGGTTGTTGGAACATGTGTGTGCCACCTTTTATAAAATGACTGTGAACGTTTGTTTCTTCTCTCTGTTTTTTTTCCTGTCTTTGGTTTCCATTTTGCAGTCGGACCCAGATTCCAAATCGAGTTAGCCGAGACCGTTGCAAATTAACATCATTTTCCCTTCTTCCTCACTCGGGAAGCACCTGGCTGACGGACGCTTACCCCACTTTCTGTCCCTCCCCACTTGGGGTCTTATTCTTTATCGACAGTTCACGCTCTGAGACTTGAAATAAGCTCATGGTTCAGGACTCCGGGGACACAGGGCTGTGCAGGACCGTTGGAAATGTTGGAAGTGTTACTAGTACCAGTTTCACTTTGTGTTGTCACAATTTACTGTATTTTTTACTTTTTCTGTTACAGTTTTGCTAATTTATCGGAAGGTCCAAAAGTTTGAAATAACTATTTCAGTTTGCATTATTTATTTATGATGCTTTTGTCATTGTCTTTTATACATTTGGGATTATAAATTATGTAAATGTTAAAATGAGCATCTCAAAGAAGTCTGTTAAATTGTGACCGAAAAAAAAAAATCAGATGTATTTTCAAACAGTGGAGTCCCAGCGTTATGAATCAGAGATAAAAATAAGAAATTCTGTAATTGATCATATAAGTATGAAGAAAGAATCCAGCGAATGAGCAAATCCTATTTAATGACATCTTTGTAGCATAGATGGTCTATAATGCTGACAACAGATTTCTTAGAAATGCTGCTCTCTATTTAACTAACATTTTGTTCAGTTTTGCCTCCAGTGGAAGCAGAAAGGGTTTTTTCAGCTGTTAAATCCTAAAAATCAATATAATTTATTTATGTAAAAAAAAAATCACTCAATCGATATATTTTTGAACCTTTTAAGTACTAATTTTCTTTTTATCAAGTAGAAAAAAAAATGTATTTGCCCTAAATCCTTAAAATACAAATGCTATAAAAATTCATGTATCTTGAAAGCCTTACTGCAAATGAGTATTATAGACATCCAGCAGAGCCTGGGTTTCCCTTTGTCGGCGTCGTTGTTGTTTTGTATGGAAAAGCTGCTTTCCCCAGGTTCCGCTTAGAACCTCCAGTAGGTCACAGGGTTCAATATGGATTTGATTTAAAAACCCACCAGCATGCTGAATCCCTTGTTATATCTTACCGAACCTGTATGTTAACTCTCTGGGTGTTTAGGCTTATCTTTGACTGCTATTGTGTCCCTGTTTGCAAAATGAAAATGACACTCTGTGGATTATTTGCTCTGTAAGGCATAAGTGCTTCTTATTATTTTGACGTTTCCAAGAGCAAAAGCCAAATCTAAACTCTCTTCAGCAAACTTGAGCCTTTTCATCTAAATTCCATGTCACTCACAGCCATAACGTTCCTTGGTCATTCTTCACCCCCGTGTCTCACATAATAAATTGTCTGTGGTCTTGATCCTGGATTTAAAAAAAAAAAAAACAATTTTAAAAGTCAAATTCAGTGGCACTTGGATGTCTCTTGCTGCCTGGGCCTCGTATGAATATATCCTATGCACACAGCAGTCCACGATCTTTCCGAGGTGCCCAGTTTGTTCTGGACACACTGTTGGGGTTAAGTATTCATTCATGGGGGGATGGATTGGCTAGATCTCTTGACCTACCAGAACGCGGGTTAAGACCCATGCCACAGAAGGGCGTGCAGCTAAGTACCTGCTTCCCGGACTTGGGGCCTGAACACTCAGGCCTCAACTGATGCCTCCACTGCGCCACTTTCTTAAACTCCTGAAGCCTCCACTGCGCCACTTTCTTAAACCCATGAAGCCTCCACTGCGCCACTTTCTTAAACCCCTCTCTAGCAGCACGCCCCTCAAATCACACACCTGGGACTTCGGGGGGGCGGGGAGCAGGGTACCACCCTGGGCTCGGAACAGGTTCGAAAATACATGAATGCCTCAGTAGCCGGAGTCCTTAAGGCTCATTAAGGATTTGGTAGTCCTTAGCTTGGGGAAGCATGACTTCTGGAGCCCCAGAAGGACAGTGAAGTTACCAACGAAGCTGGCAGGAGAGTGCCGAAGTCTCAGACTGAGAGCAGGAGACCCACCATTTTGTTCTTGCTGGGTCCCTATTAGGTGCCTCCCACCAAAAGATGGTGGCTGAAGAGCACAGAGGATGCCTGAGGTATTGTTCACCAAGGAAGGATGTACCACAGTCTGTCTAGACCTCCAGTCCAGATGTGCGGAGCCCTTATTCCGGGCAGAGTGATAATTTATGCAGCATGAGCAGGAAAGAGGCTTGGTTTCACTCTTGACCTCGGAGCCTGCCCCAGTAGATTCTCCCTCTGTGAGGGCAGAGGAGCGCAATTAGTTGAGCACGTTGGGCTCGTGTTGCGGTGTTTTGTGTGTGTTTGCCGAAAGTGACCTCGTTTGTCTTCGGAGCGTCTTGGTTGCTGGGTAGAGGGACGCTGGCATCCAAGCTACCCGATGAAAGCCAACAGAAGGCTGCAAAGCTATCTCATCAAGCACCGAGAACAGAGCTGGGGCTAGGTCCCACCGGCCCGAGGTTGGAACAGGCCAGCCTTCGTGATGCCAGTCTGGGACCCCCTCCACCTCAGAGACCAGATCAGACTGAGTGACGCTCAGAAAAATGGGCACCGGGGGAAAACAGGCCAGTTGTGCCACACCCTCTGGAAACCTTTACGCTCGTTGCGTTTATATCGAATTCCTTAAACTGATTTCTTGCAAGAATTGCTGTTGACCCGTCTGGTCAGAGAAGGATCTTGTCCTTAGGTCAGCAGTGGGGTTCACCGAGCCCAGGGACGAGCACCTTGGTTCCAGACCGCGGCTGCTCAGAGCCCCAGCTCACACGCTTCCTGGGGGGCCGGCACCGGGCCCCCCTCCTAATCCTGGCTCGGCGGGGTCTGTAGGGTGAGCCGGGAAGGAAGGAAAGGGGTGAACTAAGTACAGCCCCCGTGAGGAAGGTGTTGTGGGTGAGTGGTTTGGACGTGACTGAAGCTGGCCCTGTGGAGACTGTCCTGCGGTCCGTTGTGACTCCCAGCCCTTGCCTGAGGACACAGGGACCCCCAGAATGGAGACGGGGCAAAGGGAAGACAGATGGCTTCTGGGGGAGGGGATGGGGGCCACATCCCTACCTTCTCCGAGCCTATTTCCTCATCTGTAGAACAGGGAGAATTGTGACTTGCACCCAAAGGGTGGTTGATGTGGTTGATGGCAATGACTTACATCCAGTGCTGAAATGTTGGCTTGTGCCTGAGTTGTGTGTCTTTACTGCTTTTGAGTAGCTGGTGAGGGAAGGAGCACCAATCCTCTGGAAAGAGGGTAATCGAATCAAGGATGTCGCAGGGAAATCAAGGATAAGGAAGGTCTTGCTCCAAGCCCCAGGCTCCTCCTGGGTCTATGGAGCCTCTTGAGCACAGAATTGCCAGATGGAGGGAGGAAAGTGGCACTCAGTTTTAATTTCAGATAAACTGATTTTCTTCGTGTAAGTATATCCCATGCAGTATTCGGTACATACTCACTAAAAACTTTTATCTGGAATTTGAATTTAACCAGCCAGCCTCTATTTTCTCCGATAACCTCCCTCCGTATAATAGGGCACCCTTCCTAGGCACTTGCTCGGGTTGGGGCTTACTCTGAGGGCTTCGTGGCCATGTTCTCAATCCCCTTGATAATTCAAAAAACCCCAATTTACAGATGAGAGTACTGAGGCCCAGAGAGGTGAAATAACTTGCCCATTCACCCAACCAGTACTTGGCAGAGCTGGGATTTGGAGACCCAGGAAGATTCCAGAGCCGTTAGCTGAGCAGGGGATCGGGATCTAGTCAGAGGCCTGGAGCAAGCCACCCTTCCAAGGCAGCTTTGGGAAATAGGGTGAAGGGAGTGATGAGCGGGGGAAGGGGCCATTCTGGTGCCAGCCACCCTGAGCCAGTTACCCTGGGGGAAGGGGTCTCCTTCCCCTCCCACTGTGCTAGCCTAGGGGCGAAGTTCTTGGAGTCTCCATGGCACTTGGACTCACCAGCCTAGGTGAAAGGGGCCACGTGAGAAGCAGCCCCAGTCTTAGAAAGAAATGGCAGCGGGTGTGTAACTTCTTAGCTGGAAGGGCCAGAGGGAAGTCCGGGACTGAGAGGAAGGGCAGCTCGCCAGTGATAGCAGCCCATCTCTCAAGGCTGGAACCGAATGTCTGCTGCAAGGCTGGGGTACGCAGGACCAGAAATCCCAACTGGGAGAGCTCTGGTCAGCTTTTTGGTGTGTAGTCCGCTCGCCCCTCGCTCCAGGGTGTCCATGGGTTGCCCGCCACCACTGTACTGGGGGTCGCAGGAGCCTCCGGGGAAGGGGGGGAGGTGACGCAGCTCCTCCCCCCCCCCCCCCGGGGGGCAGCTCCAGCACTGCCTCCTGGGCGACCATTCAGTACTGCCCTCTGTGCTCGGCCCTGACATGCGGGAGCTCATCCCACAGAGTGCCCTCCGCCTGAGGACCAGGCTCGGGTAGGCCGTCACCGGCCGTCAGCGGGAATTCAGAGGTGGGTCTGACGGCGGAACCACAGGCCCAACACCATCCCAGCCTGGAGCCCGCGGAGCACAGCCGTCGTCTGTTTCTGCCTAGCCCACGGGCCAAGAGTGGCCCTGACGTTTGTCACTAACAGAAAGATCCGAAGACGAAGACTATTTCATGACATGTGAAAATCACACCAAATTCCCATTTCGGAGCCAGGAGCACAGCCACACTCACTCCCTTCTGCCCTGTCTGTGGCCGTTTGTTGAGAGTCGTCACAACCACCAGGCCTGCAAACCCAAAAATACGTACTGTCTGGCCCTTCACGGAATCCACTGGCAGACCCCGGTCGTAGGGCATCAGTTTTATTCGTAGATTCAGTGCAAAAACTAAGTCATTTAAAGTATTTTATTTATTTGAACATGGTTTTGCATAAATATGAATTCTACAGTAGTTCGTAAGAGTGATATCTACTTTTAAGACAAAACAGACTTCCAAGTAGCTCGGGACTGTGGGCATGCATCCTGAGGGGCCGCCTCCCCCTCGAGAGCGCGAGAGGACAGATGAGAAGCTAGGCAGGTTTTAGAGAGAGGACCCAGAAAGGGCAGGAGGGGCAGAGTCAGGAGGACACGGCCAGAGGGAGACGTGTGACACGGCCCGAGGACCAGGAGGCAACACCCCCCATGCCTTGGGAAGGGGCCGGTGACACGGGCCTCAGCCAGTGGCTGTGAGCTCTCTACCTGCAGCGTGGCCAGAGGGGAGGCCTCCCAGGAAGATAGGCCTAGGGGAGGAGCCCACATTGGTCACCTTCCCACCTGGAGCCAGGCAACAGGAGGGCCAGACGTGGGAGCGCAGAGTGCAAGGCGCCAGTGGCTGGGAGCCCTCCATGGCTTGAAGCAGAGTTCAGAGGAACCCAGGAAAGAGCAGCTGGGACCACGTGTGTACAAGGATGAGTGAGTTTCCATCTGTCCCCCTCCCACACCTGTGACTGAGGGCAGCGGACACACCTCATCGGGCCCCAGCCCGGGGCCAGCTCAACCTTCATTTGATCGACAGCTGGGGGGCCCTCAACACTGCCTGGGGACTCCCAGCCTCTTCTGCCGTGCACCAGCGAGGCGGGGCTTGGGGACACAGATCAGACAGCATTCCGCGGTTGGGGACCTCGGAGTCTGCTTGGGAGAACAGTGCTGGCCCGAGGAACCACTACATCTGCTAGACATCGCAGTCTCCCGGCCTCCAGTGGGACTGCGCACAGGGAGCCAGAAGGAGCCGTGATGGGCCGGCTGTCGCCGGGTCCCAGCAGTCATGGGCGGTGGCAGAGGCGTGGGAGACAAGACGGAGGAAGTGCCGACATTTTCAGGAAAGGAAGGCGGGCGATCCTGCTAACCCCAGTGGAGTACGTTTGACATCAACCCTAGTGGGCACCATTGTAGAAGGGATCTTTAAAGATGCGCCAAGGGTTCATCGAGAACAGGTCAAGCCACCCTCCTCTCCATCCCCTGTGGGTGAGGGGAGCAGCTTGGTGGGTTTCCCACAGTGACGGGCAAAATGCAGAGCTGTGGGCATGTCTGTCCCTGCCTGATGGCCAAACCCGAGGAGAACTGAGAAACCATCTGTGTCCGTCTGAGGAGGCGTCCGTGGCCCGTGGGCCCATGTCTCAAACTATGGCCGTATTTGTGCCCCTCCCCCACACCGAGCAGCTGATATCAGGCAACAGGGAGGGGTGGGGATTCTGGAAATCAGAAACCTCTCGCCCTGACTGAAAGGGACAGCCCAACGATGCCATGCGGGAGGGTGGCTGTGTGTCCCCAAGACCCTGACTGGGTTTTTGTGTTTTTTTTTTCCCAACAGAAGATGAAAATTCAGATATTTAAAAACCCCTGAATTTTAAGTGTATGCGGCCAGTTCGGTTTTCAGGAAACGAAAGCCCCCCCGGGGCCACCAAAGCCCTGTGCGCAGTTGGATGCAGCCTCCAGAGCACACGTTCCCCGCGTGAGGAGTTGGGGCTCCTCCGGGCACCGGCGGGCTCCCCGCACAACCAGCGCTGACCTGCGAGACAGAACGGGGAGGTGTCGTAGGGAGGTGACCGTCGTGTCCCCCCCAGGGGGGTCCAGCCGGCGCTCAGAGGCAGGACACCAGGAACGGCTGTGGAGCCCAGGTCAGTGCCCTCCACCCCCGGGGCGTCCCACGCTGGGGAGACGCCGGGTGCCCCCCAGCCGCAGGCAGGAGGCCCAACGACCAAACCTCCTCGGTCTCGTTATCAGGCCCCCGGACTCCATGGTCTTGCTGGGTGTGTGGGCCCGTTGTACCCCTCGCCCCCCTCAGGATGACGCTTGGGCCTCCCCCTCCTCTCTCCATGGGTTCACCACGAGTCCTCAGGGACTTCTGAAGAGGGGGCGACAGCACCCAGGGCCACCCGGCATGTGCAAGTAGAGGGAGGCAGGGGTGAGGGTGGTCCGGGTCGAGGAGGGCAGGCAGTGACTCAGGACCGCTGAGGTGTTAAGCCTCTTTTCTGGCTCTGACCCTGAGGAGGCCAGAGCAGGAAAACTCTAGACACCGCTCCCACCCGCCCCCTTACCCCCATCCCCACTCCAGCTCTGGTCCAGGCTTTTCCATTCACAGATCCCAAACTTTCCAGGCCAGCAAAGAGCCAGTGGGACTGCCAAGGCCCGGGTGAAAGCCCTTGGGGGGTGAGGGCCACACGTGCAGGCCCGTCAGGTGGATCGCAGGGGCCTGAGGAAGACCCCAACCCTGGCTTCTGGGGCCCCCATGTTGGAGGACCCTCCTGTTCTGACTCAGTCCCTTGTCAAATGTCCCCCTCAGGAAGCAGAATATATGTGTATGAGGAAGAGGGCCTGGACTCTGGTGGTCCCAGTGTTGGTGTGCGTCTGAGACGGGGACAGACGGACAGAGGGGTGGAGGACAGTGGCCCGGCAGCCTGTAGTCTTGCCGACGAAGCCGCCGCAGCCACTTCCTTCCCTCTCCCAGACAAGTCGGAGATAATTTGCGTCCCGTGGAGGAAGAGAACGGAGGGGGCACTCTCGGTTCACAACCTAGCACCCCAAAACAAGCCCAGGGCACAGGGGCCGTGTTCCACTGCCTGGACCCCACTGCTCCCCCCGCCCTCCCAGTGGGACTGGAAAGACAAAACATCCATCTGAAGTGGTACTTGGCAGAGTCAACGGGGGATGCACCATGTTCTCGAGACCCCGACCTTGCTGGTGTTAGTTTTCAGTTACCCCTGTATCCTTGGCGCCACTCTCCCTCTGGCGCTAAGCTAGGCAGCCCGTCTATGCTCATTTCTCAGAGATGAGGTGTGGCAACGAGCAGCAAGAATAAAGACTCTGCCTGGCTTTTGCGTTCCAAACGCAGTTCCCGGCCTGGACACATGACAGGTAAGAGCAAAGCTTCCCGGTACTGCACCCACCCCCCCTTCTAGGGGAAGTTTCCTGAAGGCGAGAGGAGAGGGGCCGCTGGGGGTAAGGGGCAGTGGGGATTGGACAAAGGAGCCTTCTCCAGCACGTTCTGTCCGATTCCAGGACCCAGGAGCCTCCTGCAGCCGAGTCCACACCACGGACGTCTGGGAGCGCTTCTGGGCCCCTCTTCTGGGTGGCCCCGGCCTGCCCTTCCCCTGTGGCTGTGGTACCTTCTTCAGCACCAGCTCGCGTGTCCCCACGGACAGCCACCAACCGTGGCTGCCCTCTGTGCTCTCAACTTCACTCGGGATCAGCTCTTACCCCTTTGGACAGCCCTCCTTCCAATATCCTAGGGCCCCCAGGACCCCTGTGCCGTCGGAGGGTGGTGCCCCCCATATCAGTGTGGGGAGAGCGGGGCAGAAGCTCCCACCCCTGCGCTTCGGTGGGGCTGGGAGAAACCAGCCCAAGCCAGGGGGGTGCGGGGTAAAACCCACCCTAAGATACCAGCACGGTGCAAACACGGACCTTCTGATTTGGGGTCCGGAGGCCCTGCAGGCCGGGAGCATGGGGCAGCCAGGCCTTGGAGCCTCCTGGGAGAGACTGGCAGCAGCACCCATGCCCCTGAAGGCGGGCAGACCCAGGGTCACCCACAGAAAGCGCACCACGGACCTGGCCAACGGGATGCCTGGAAGGACTCCACTCCCTGAGCAGTCTAGGGCACCTCTCTGGGCCTTCCCTTCCCTGTGCTCAGCCCCTCGGCCAGCCTGGGCATGAGACCCTGAGTTGCTGTGTCCCTTCCTTGAGAGTGGGGTGTCCTCAGACCAAGCTCAACCTCAGGACCCAGGGCCCCCTCTCTAGCTGAAGCTCAGCTGACCAATGCTCCCGCTTCATCTTGGGGGAGGAGCGGGGGTCCTGAGCCCCCTCGTGAGGTCCCCGCCTTCCTCTTGGGCTATTCCCCACAAGCCTTTTTATAAAGAGTCGGCTGGGAGCCAGGGAACTTTTGGAAAGTGTACGGGCCAAGCCAAGCTGTACAAACCTGTCTTCCTCCCAGAGCTGAAAGGGGCCAGGTTGTTCCCAAACGCAGAGGCGGGGGCGGAGGGGAGGGGAGAAGGAAGGGGGCTACTTGAGGAGGGCTGGCGCACTGCAGAGCCCTAGCCAGGGCTGGGCCAGGGTGAGGAGGCACGGCCAGAGGCAGAGGGGTGGGGGGGCTGGGACCAGGTGTCTCCTGTAGGCTCACACCCGAGACCTACACAGGCCCCGGGGCGCTTGGGGCCGGACTCAGTTGCACAGATTCACAGGCCTGGAAGCGTGTAGACGCGTGCTGGTGTACACAGAGACCGGCGCAGGTACCCAAAGCAGACAGGCCCATACGGGGCCGAGGAGACACGCACACACGTACAGACGTACCCTGCCCATCCGTCCGCCCAGACACACACCACCGAAGATGTGCCCAAAGGACGCACAGAGAGAAACACCGAGCCGGACCGGGGAGGTCCAGAGGGGCTTGAGCACCCTCACAGCCCAGCTCCGTCGGACCCATACACCCGTCCACACATGTGTGCACGCCCACGCACACACACACACACACACACACACACGCCCTGGGAGGGAATCACTTCATAAGAACTTCTGGATCCCGGGCAGCCCGCAATCAAGACCTTGTGCTGGGAAAGAAGGCGCCTTTGTCTGCTGGGCCCGGGGCCTCGGGAGCAGCTGCAGCCCCCTCCAGGCCGGGGGCCAGGCCCATTCCTGGCTTCTGGGTAGGAAGGTCAGGCGGGGCCGGGGCTGGGCGGGAGCTGGTGGGGGCTCCGGCGGGCCCTGCCCTCACGCCGGGACACTGTCTTCTGCGGGCTGCCCAGTTGTGCCCAGCCCTGGCCTGGCCCTGTCCCCAGAGTGACCCTTGCTTCTAACCGTGGCCCTGGCGCTGCGGGGACCCAGACTGAGGCCCAGTGCAGGCCCCAAGGCCCCACGCCTGCCTTGGGCCAGCAGCCTTGCTTTTTTTAGCAGTGAAAAAAGGTCAGGCTCTGGAATTAGAAAGCTGTGACTTTGAATCCTGGCTCTGTCACTAGCTGGGTGACTTTGAGAACAGACCGGGCCTTTCTGAGCCCCGTGCTCATTCGAGCCCCCGTGACAGTGCTCAAAGCCCAGATGGAGGCACAGGTCTTTACTGAGCCCACGGTGGCCTCTCGGAGCGGGCTGTCCCCGGGCTGGTCGAGCTGAGGGAGTGCCCTGCTGTCTCCTGCTGCTCTGGCCACAGGGAGGGGTGGGGAGCCCAGACCCATCCATCTGCCACCCCTGCAACTCCCCTCCTCCCTTCGGTCCCTTTCCTCCCTCTCGGTCCTTGCCCTGATGCAGGGTGCGCCCCCCACCCCGCTCCACCTCTCCCCTGCACCAGGCCTGGCCCACCCTTGGCTCCCTCAGAGCCGGGTCTTCTGCGGGCCAAACCTCCAGCGAGAACAGTCCCGTTTTCTAGCCCAAGAGGATTCAGCCTGGGGACACCCTCCCGGTGGACTTCTGCACCATCCCCAGACAGCTCCAGGACCGTTTCCAGTCCAGTCAACACATTTACTGAAGGCCTGCTGTGCATTAGCCACGGTTCCAATGCTGGACGTTCAGCAGGGAAGCAGTAGAGCTTCCTCTACTGCTCTGGCCGTGTGGGCTCCAGTCCCTGTCACCACCCCACACGCTGCTGGGGGATCTCGCACGTCCTCAGACTTGGTTCCCCGCACCAGCATCCCGCAAGCGCAGGCGTCGCTTCCCTCCTGGGGTCACCACGAAGCCTGCGAATGTCACTCTCGTACCTCTTCCTCCCCTCCCCCTTGGGTACCCCTCGAGGGCCGGGCATGCCTGGTGCGGCGCCTCGTAGGAGGCCAGGACTGCCAGACCCAGCAGTGGCTCGCAGAAGTTTAAGGGCACGCCACCACCACTGCCCCTCGGTGGGTTTCTTTCTTTTGCTCTTACGGCGACTTGACGCCTCTCTCTTCGCGTATTTCTCATAATCGCATGACAGTCCGAGAACTCGTATCCTTACTGTTAATAAAACTGTGCTATTTTAGGAAATACTTTGACCCTGAAGCTCCACCAAGCAAGTTCAAGTGCTCGGCTCTGTCACTCACGGTACAGTTAATTGTGCGTGTCGTGTTGGTTGCACACCTGCTCCCTGCCGGACCTGGGGCGGTGGTGGGGGGATCCCATGGAGAGCCCTGTCTGGAGAGATCCAGAAGAAGAGTCCAGCAGGGGACCAGGGCAGGTAAGCAGAAAAGTGTGCTGTGGTGGGTGGAAGGCTGGGCAGGCGCTGCGGGAGCCTGAGGGGACTTCCTCGGGGCCCAGGCAGCTCAGAGATGGTTTTACGCAACAAGGGACATTTGAACTGAGCTTTCAAAGAGCAGCTGGATTTTCTTTTTTTTTTTTTTTCTGGTAGAGAGGAGAGAGGGTGAGCCAGGCAGAGGGACCAGCATTTAGAAAAGTCATGGGAATGGGAAGTGTCTGATGTGTGTGAAGGAATGGGAAATGTTAGATGTGCTAGGGCGGGGTGTGTGTCAGGCTGGGCTGGGGAAGCTGGCACCCGATGGGACTGTGGATGCCAGGGAGACTGGGGAACTCCTGCCACATGGAGGGCACCCAGCCCTGGAGCTGCCCCACTGAGCTATTTGCTCCCATTCTGAAGCCTCTGGCTCGGCCTCGCCCGCCCCACCTGCAGCCTGCCCTAGGAAATTCGGCTTTCATTGTGCTCACATTCCCCTCTATTCTTGGCTTTGAAGAGAAAAATTGTGGGCAGGAATTTTTGTAACAGCTCTTATGTATAGAAATTCTTGTTTCTTTGTTATATAGCTATCTTGTCTTTCTCCTCTCTCTCTCTTTTTCTCTATTTTTGCAGTTTGACCTTAATTTTGTTTTGTTTTGATGGAAAAGAGCCTTAAATATTTTTGTGGTCCGGTTCTATCCATCTGTTCCTTTGACGTTTTCTTAGAAAATTATTGCTTATCATAAAATTGTATAGGCATTAGGATTCTTTATGGTTTAATTTCTTTTTTTTTTTTTTATGGTTTAACTTCTAACATGTAAATCTTTAAGCCATCTTAGGTTTATTTTGGTGTAAGGCAGGAATCTAACTTTATTTTTCCCAAATTGTTGGCCAGTTGTCCAGTCCCGTTCAGTGAGTAATCCATCACTTTTGCACTGATTTGTTTATTTTGTTCAAAATTCATTCCTCATCTTTTCTATATTTAAAGTCATACCTGCAACCTAAACAAAAAAGAGAGAGAGAAAGAGAAGAGGAAGAAGAAAGAGAAGCAGAAGCAGGAGCAGGACAAGAAGGAAGAGAAGTAATTCAATTGTCATGGAAATATATGACTCAGAAGGTGAGAGCCCCCCCCCCTCGGGCCACCTCCCTGAGATGACAGCCACTGGCAGTTTGTCCTATAATCTTTTATTGTTAGTGTTTCAACATTTATTACGTTTCTCTTAAATAGAGAGATGTACAAAGGGGAAACACCGAAAAGGAATCAAGATCTCTAGAGAACACATCATTGACATAAAAGTATGTTCACACACACACATACACACACACACACACACACACACAGAAGTAACACATATCCAGTGTCGGAAAAGTCAACAGTCCTGAAAGAGACAATGTGAAAACCAAGCCCTCCTCTCTCATTGGCAAGTCCTTCTCCCCGAAGGGAGCTGGTCAACCCTTCCCTCTGACTCTGGTCTGAAATGCACGTCCTCACCACATCCCGCCGCCTGGGCTGGAGACGGGCCCGTCCGGTTTGCCGTGCCGTTTCTCCGCCTGCCATGCGGGCGCCCGTCCTGCGTGAAGTGTGGGAGTCTGACGTGCATGTGGTGCTAGCTGGGGGCAGTCCCACCGCACTGCTCTTCCTGTGCAGAGAGGCCGCGGCGGTCTCCGATCAGGCCGCTGGACGAAGCGCCACGGACGAGTTGGCGTGCGGACAGCAGACGTGTGTTCCTCATGGTCCTGGAGGCCGGAAGTCTGAGATTGGGGGGCCAGCACCGCTGGGCTCTGGACGGGGCCCTCCTCCGGGTAGCAGGCTCCTGGCTTCCCGCTGTGTCCTCGGGCCACAGAAGAGGGGCCAGGCGCACTGTGGGGCCCTTCCACAAGGGCTCGAACCCTGTGTGTGAGGGCTCTGCCCTCTGACCGACCTCATCACCTCCGAAGGCCTCACCTCCTGATACCGTCCCTTTTGGGGTTAGGATTCCAGCATATGAATTTGGGGGGGACACAAACATTCAGTCCCTAGCAATTAGTAACTGTATTTATTTTCCGTTTCAATTTTTCATTTTTTTCATTTTTAATAATTTGCAATTTCAGTAATTCGATTTTTCATTTCACTTTCAATAATTTCCATTTATATTATAGGCTCCTCCCCCCGGTTTGATTGGAATTTTGTTAGACTTACATTATTTTTATGGATTAATTTGGGGATGATTATCTTCTTCACGGTAGTGAGGTTTTCTCTTGGGGATAAAGGGGTGTGTGTGTGTGTGTGTGTGTGTGTGTGTGTGTGTGTGTGTGTCTTGTGACTACCTCCAGCTTGTGTGATCCTTCTTGTCCGGATCTGGGACACCCCTTCTCAGGACACCTAAACCCGCGTCCATCTCTGTTATAGCTGCCGCCACCCGACAGGAGAGGGCGTGGGGGGCTGAGGCCCCGTCTTCACGTACACGAGGGAGTGACGTGCCCAGCAAGGCTCCAGAGAGCCAAACTCACACTTCAGGGAAGAATAGCTGCAGGGCCACGAACCAAGCCGCAGGGGGAGGTGGTGAGAGCCCTACCAGTGGTACTTTTCCAGTGTTCTGGGGGGAACGTGTCACTGGGGCTGACCAGGGGTTCCCCGGCTTGGGAGAGTGGGAGAGTGGCCGAGTGCTGGGTTACAAGGGCCTGGTCCTTGCACTGTGACCAACGGAAAAGGCCCAAGGCTTCCCAGCATCTACACTGCGCCCTTTCCCCTCCCTTCCCCCTCCTACATGACCCTGAGGGTGGAATGGTGCTGACCCACTTTACAGCTCAGCAAAACCAAGGGACCCAACCAGGGTCACCCAGCAGCATCAGTGCACTGCAAATCCCAAGGCACACACCCCTCAGGCTGTGTTGCTGTGATTGTCCCCTGGGAGCCCCTGTTCAGGGACAGGGCTGGCCATCAGGCAGCTGGAGGGACTGCCCTCTGCACTCCCTGATCAGGGGGCAGCGCTAGGCAGGTGAATGGCCCAGGAGGTGGCGGGCAGGCCCCGCCAGCTCCTCTCCCGTGCCCAGTTCTGCACGTACGTCTGCCTCTCCCCCTCGGGCAGCTCTCGGCTTGGCTCGTGGCGTCCTCAGGGGGCCAATGGGCTTCTTGATTCCAGGCTGCACATCTGGAAGTTGACGCTATTAAAACAAACCCCATTATATAACAAATGGACATCTGGAACCCGTTAGCATTGAGTTTTTAGAAAAAGAAATTGTTTTGGATGTGCTCTCTCCTAAGAATGTGGCTAAGCGCCCTCACTCTGGCTGTCCAGGAACCCAGAGACCAGGCCATCTCCCCTGGGCCCATTTGTCGAGGTGACTCGGGCCAGGCCAGAGGGGGGACCAGGGCAGAGGCAGGGACAGACTCCCTTTCCCAGACCGGAGACTTCACCGGCTCCTGAGGGCCCCTCTCCAATGTCATTCAAGTATTTATTCAGCCCTTGTGCGCCTACTGTGTGCTGCCATTACCGTTCGTATGCCCACCCCCAACCCATCATGCCTTAATTACCGTGTCGTAGCTTGGGAAAATGGAGCGTGGTCTGTCCTGGATTCTGCACAGCAGTGCTTGAGTAACTGTGCCCCTCGGTTTCCTCTGACACCTTAGCCAGCCCTTGGAACTCCCCAGGGTCTTCAGACCTCTCTCTCTGAATTGTCTTCCTACCCTTCCCCCCAGACACAGGCATACAGGGGCTAAAAACACCGGAGGTCACTGAGCTACCGATGACTTCGGCATGGGGTCGTGGTGGTTCTCTCTATGGCTGGACCTTGATCTAGCACTTTATGAGAAATGTCTGGCGAACATTTTGGAATGGAAATTTTTAAAAATACATATATATTTCCCCCCCAACATTTTGTGATGAAAAATTTCAAGCATACGGAAAGTTGAAAGAATCCTACAGTGAACTCCCACATAAACCCACTTCCTAGATCCTGCAATTGTCAACATGCTGCTGTATCTACCCATCTAGTCACCTATCAATGAGTTCAAAAGCAATTTGCAGACATCACTATAGTTCACCTCTAAACACTGTGCGTGCAAATCCTTAACTAGAGTTCGATGTTTGTTTCTGATTTTCTTTCAGGTGAAATTGACGTACAATGAAACTTAGAAGTTTTAAGTGTACTATTCCGGTAAGTCTGGTACCTCTGCGACCCACACCCCCATCACCGGGTACAATTTACCATCAACCCCAGAAAGTTCACCACGCTCCTTCCTAGTCAACCCCCACCACCCACTCCTCCCAGAGGCAGCCACTGTGCTGGATTTTCACCATACACTAGGTAGTTTGGACTGAAGAGTGTTCTCCCCAAATTCGTATGTTGAAGTCCTGATCCCAGGAGCACAGAATGCGACTATATTTGGAGACGGTTTCCCTGAAGAGGTAAGTAAGGTAAAATGAGGCCGTGTGGGTGGGTAGTAGTAGTCCACTGTGACTGGTGTCCTCATAAGAAGAGATTGGGACACAGATGTGCACACACAGGGGAGGAAAGACCTCCTGAAGACACAGGGAGAAGACAGCCTTCTACAAGTCGAGGAGAGAGACCACGGCTGAGACTTCGAGACCAGACTTCTGGTCTCCAGGGCTATGAGAAAGTAAGTAAATTTCTGTTGTTCAAGCCACTTTGTCTGTGGCCCCTGTAGCAAACTAACAGGCCAGCTTTATGTTTTCTGGAATTTCATATCAATAAAATCGTACACTAGGTATCCTTTGTGTCTGGCTTAGTTTACCCAGCATTTATCTGTATTGCTACATGAATTGGGACTGTGTTCCTTTTTCACAGCTGAGTAGTATTCTGTAATATAAATATCCCACAGTTTGTTTAGCCAAGGCAGTTCAGTTTTTAACGGGAGAATTGTTGCAGAACATTTCCCTCTAATGTCTGTCTTTTGTGTCATCCCAGCAAGAGAGGGGACAGCCAGCCCCACTCCACAGGCAGCTTCAGAACTACACTTGAATGTCTCATCATCCTAAAATGTATATAGGATGCATTATACTTCCAGAAACGAGTTCTTAACTAGGAGATTAAAGTAGTAGCACATTTTTATCTCAGCAGATGCAAGCAAATCCGGGATGTCAGAAGGATCTCATCTGTTTGGTTATAATAACGTGGTGATTATAATGGCTTTGGTGTGAGGGGCTCTGGGTTCGAGTCTTACTTGCTGTGTGATCTTGGGCAAGTCCCTAGAGCTCTCTGAGCCTCATTTTCTTCACCCAGGAAAGATTGTTTCCTTCCCCCAGGAAGTGAGGCTAACAATCCCTTCCGTATGGGTTGCCCGAAGACTGAATGGACTCGTGAGTTCAACGTATTCCCAGCAGCTGGAAAAAGTGAGGACTCAGGAAGCATTTCTCCCACTCGACCGCCATCAAAAGCCAGAGCCTCTCTCGTGATAGGGCAGCAAAAGTGGATTTCTAGGCCACAGAGTGTAGAAAATGAGCTTTCTGCCCTGCCTGGCATGATCGATGAGACCAAGGGGCAGGGCGGCCGAGATCAATCAGCTCCATGCGATCCCAACAGAACGGGTACTTCGGGGAGTTCACAAAACACGCTCTGAATGGAGGGATCCTAAGTGCTCCCAGGCTACACAAGTCGCGCACATGTTTGACCGTTTCTGTTTACTTTGTTCCATCTGAATGGGAAAGTTCAGAAGTTTGTTTCACTTTGTCACGAACACTTCTAGGAAAGGCTACATTTCACTGTCATAATCTAGGAACCCCTCCTTTATAATAGATACTAATTTAATACCGTTCCTCTAAGGAAACCAAAGAAGCGCACCCTCTGAATTGCCGCCATTCACTTTCTTTCAGAGTTCTTTCCTTCTGAAAGAAGTACTTTTCAGCTTTGAAGTCCTTAGGAATTGTTTTTTGGCATAATTTATCCACTCTGTCCCAAGCGGCTTTGAAATGTTCCTAATTTCTCTCAGATGATGATCTTTTTTGGATTTTAAAGACAAAGAGAGCATCTATAGTTTCACTTTGAAGCTCTTCAGAAAAAAATTCCTGGGACACTTACCATGTGGTAAAGAAATTTAAAACACGAGATAAGTTCAAATTCGGGAACAGGCCATCCGTTGGACCCACCGAGAGCCACAGGACGAGGAGGGCCTTTTACGACAGGCTGCGGCCTCCCGGCCTCCGAACATGCTTCCTCCCAGCCACGCGTGTTCTCGAGAAGTCACCTTGCCTTCTGCACACTGCATCTGCAGCCCACTTCCAAAGCCCGGGGAAATTCCTTCAGGAGGCGCACTGCGTCATCATGCCAAGAACATAACGGAGGCCATTTGAGGTCGTCCCTTTCCTTACGGAACTTGGCTATCACCAGAACCGAAAGACGGCCACCTCCTCAAACTCCCTTCCGTGCCACTCAGCGCTCCGGAACCTGCCAGATGCGTTGTCAGAGACCTGGTAGCACATTCAACTCAATTCCACTTTGCTGCCATTTTTTTTTTTTTTTTTTTGCAGGTATATTTTTATAGCCCTGCAGGAGACCATCGATCCCAGTCAGCCCATCAGCATCCATGAGAGCCAAGAACCTCTTTTTTAATTAAACCTCCTGGAGGAGAACTGTCCTCCCTGCTTCCCAGCTACAAGCGTGCTCCTACAGCAAGGCTCCCTGCAGGGGGGCAGGGCCCTAGACTGAGGGCGCTGGTTCCCTCTGGCCAGACAGGAGGGGCCGGCAGCAGATAGCGTCTTGGGTGAGACTCAGATCTGCCCAATTCCAAGGGAGAGCTTGATGCAGCGAGCCACCAGAGAGCTGGGGCCAGCAGCTGTGAGTGGTCTGAAGGACCTGCTGCATCCTTCCCTGTCTCTGGGAGATGGGGACACAGAGCCCACCCCCCTGGGGCCCCTGCAGGCACAGCCAGCCTCTCTCTGCTCGGCCTGAGCCTCCGGGCAGTTCAAGCTGCAAGAATGCGCAGGGACAGACTTCCCTCTCGGCACAGCTTTGGCTGCGTCCCCTAAGCTTTGGGACGTTGTGTTTTTGTTATCATTTGTCTCAGGATGTTCTTCTAATTCCGTTCCGATTTCCTGTTTGACCCGGTGGTCTTTCATGAGTGTACTAGCTGGTCTCCACCTACTTGTGAATTTTCTCATTTCCTTACTGTTACTGATTTCTAGCTCCATTTCACTGTGCTTGGAAAAGATACATGGAATGATTTCGGATGAGTGGATAAAGAAAATGTGGTATATGCATATAACGTGGAATATCACTCAGCCATGAGGAAGGAGGAGATCTTGCCATTTGCAACAACATGGATGAGCCCCGAGAGCATCATGCTAAGGGAAATAAGCTAGACACAGAAAAACAAACGCAGCACGATTTCACGTGTGCGTGGAATCTAAAAAAAGTCGAACTCGAAGCTGAGAGGAGAGCGGGCCTGCCAGGGGCTGGGGGGCAAGGGGAGAGGCTGGTCAAAGGGTACAAATTTTCGGTTATACAGCAAGATGAGCTCTGCAGACCTGACGCACAGCGCGGCCGCCGTGGTTAACAAGCCCGTATTGTATACTTGACCTTGCCTGAGAGGGTCGGTCCGGAGTGTTCTCACACAAAGAACCCACAAACATCTGTGAAGAGACGGACATGTCCATCAGCCTGATTGCAGCGATCCCTCTGCCACGACCAGAACATCACCTCGTGCACTTACATTTGTATCATCCTTACCTGTCAATTATACCTCAATAAAGCTGGGGGGACATGGGAACTTCGTAAGATGTATATGGACATTCTGGGGGGAGAAAATGCACAGAGAGCGAGCACCGGAGAGAACCGGCAGTCAGGAGAAAGCCCGTGATCCAGTCAGAGCTGCGGGAGGAGACAGACCACAGCCTGCACACGACGACACAAAGAAAACAATCAGGGCATTTTTTTTTTTAATCAGATGCAAAAGAAAATACCTTCCTGAACAGGGAAGCATGATTTTAAATTTAACACGAACTGGAGGAGAGGATGGGGAGCTGGGGGCAGGTGAAATAGATCAAACAAAACCCAAAGCAAAAATGGAAGAAGACAGAACACGTGTGGAGGAAAACCAGCGCCTAGGAGGGAGAGATCCAGGAGACATGATATGTAAAGCCTAAAAAGCCTACAAGGAAAGAGAAAACCCAGGAAACGGAGGAGAAGCAATAACTTTAAAACAAGAAAGAAAATTTTCCGTTTTTCAGAGAAAGACTCTGGTTTGCAAGGGCTCATTGAGTTCTAGGCAGGAGTGATGGAAAAAAGCAGACATCTAGGCACGGTCTGGGAAGAGTCCTGAATTCCATGTTTAAAGGGAAAACTCTTACAAGCTTCTCGAAGGAGGGAACATGTTACATGGGAGGAAAAGAGAATCAGACGGAAACCACACATCTCCTCGGCAAAGCGAGAAAAGAGTAAAGCAGCCTATGCCAGCCAAGGTGTCGTTTGCCTCATGGGGACACAAAAGACGCCCGGCTCTGGGGAGGCTCCCTGGACAGAGGGAAACACCAGATAAAGGAACCTAATTGGGCAATAATTGAATCCAGCTGCAGACAAGGGCGATGAGGCCATCACCCAATAGTGAGCCGAGAGCCTACCAATTCATGTGTAGTTAGCGATGGAGTTTGCTTTATAAGCACCAAATAAGCTTTAATGAAAAAAACACACAGAAGAGAGATGTAATAACACTGACTGGTAGCTTGCAGCTAAAAGTGCTAAATAGAACTTTTTGGAATTCCAGAAAAGAGAGAAAAAGGGAAGGTCGGCACGAGAGGAGGACGACCTAGAGTGGAGCTTCCAAAATGGGAAGGGAAAAAAGGAATGGCCAGTGTCTATTGTCACTTGTTCCATCTTTTCTTTTTTTTAATTAAAAAAATCTTTTATTACGGAAACTTCTAAACACACACTGCAAGAGGGGGAACAACACAATCTCTGTGGACCCAAAGCTAAGGTTCGTTACTCATTTTTTTCCCCCCAAAAAGCCAGGAAAACCTTAATTGTCTCAAAACTCTGTGACATTTCAGTTTTTATTTTTCCTAGCCATTTACTTAGAATTGGCACACTTTTGTAGATCTCAGCATTTGTCCTTATTAATGAAAAGACTTCTTCTCCTTGAGTTCTTTTTCTGATCTCCGGCAACCCCTGAATGATGCCTTCCCAAAAAGACTGACGAGGCATGCTCTCTTCCCAGTAAACGACCCAGCTTTCCCACAGCTCATTTTTTCTTATGGTCGGCAAGCTGGCAAAAGTCACAAAACGCGAAATGTCTCTCATTACCAAGACTCTGAAAAAAATTCTATAATCTGCACAAAACTTGTGTTTTTTGCTGGGTTACACCGGGCAGCGTTCACTCAGGAAGCGGCACCTGGCTCAGGACGGTCGCACGCCCGCACGCCCTCGGACCGGGGCGCCAGGTGTCCACGATTCTGGAAAAGTACATACCATCACTTAATCAGCTGGGCAGCCTCAGGGTTCCTGGGGGAAAATGACAACAGGCTGTATTTAAATAATCACAATTACTAAGAAAGAACCCACAGCCGACTTGGGTCAACTCGTTGGAAACGAATAGCAGGAGATGTTTCCCGGAACGGTGAGAAGCCGGGCAGGGGGACAGGCTGGTGACATCGGGCGGGAAGGGCACAGGGTAAATGCCAGTCGGGTTGCTCCCAAACATGCATGTTTTCCTCCGTTGTTTTCTTTCTCATTGAAAATGGGTGATTTATTATTATTATTATTTTACTTGCCGCAAGACAAAGATGAGAGCCACGTTTTGTAATTTATGTGACTAGGGGAGGCAATTTGGGAAGGCACTGTCATGCTTCTGCTGATCTTAAATTTCTTTTCGTCCGGGAACCTGGGTCCAGGAGCTCCCAATCCCTACTCGGCCCGGTCCCCCCTCCCTCCCCCAGTCCGCACTTGCAGCCCTGGATAAGCCCTGCGAGCCCCGGTTTTGCCCCCACCTTCAAACTACGGTATCTCGGCCACAGACGCTGTGGTCGAGCCACTGCATTTCCCCTTGGCCTCCTCTAAGTACCCTTCCATCCCCACCCCACCTCTCAACCTCCCCTGCCATGTGGCCCCAATGGCCCAGACCAGCAGGTGGAAGCTCTTTCTGCCTCCTGCCAACCGCCCCTCCCCCCGCCCCCTGCTACCCCTGCAGGTGCTCAGTTTCTGGGGCCTTCCGGGCCATCCCCCTCCTCCCACCCTGCCCTTCCAGACCTCTTTGGAACTCACCCCTTCATCCCCCCACCACTGACCCCTACCCCATGCCCCCTCTGTTTCAGCCCAGCGTGGTTGGCCCCAGTAAGGGGGCATCCTGCCTTCTCTCTGGGTCAGGAAAGCCAAGGCCTCCCCTACAGCTCCCCTGAGTCTCCTGGAGACTTCCTCTCCCTTCTCTATGCTGGCATCTCTCTCTCCCTCTCCCCTGCCCCCTGCCCGCCTCCCCCCACTCCCCTCTGCCCACCCAGCCCTGCTGCTCCTCTGAGCACATCTTTCTGCTCTCCTTCACGGCCTCCTCTTCCTTGGCTCTCACCCTAAATGTCCCCAGCTTCCTTTTTACACCACACAAACTCTTTGGGATACTTCTTCATTCCTATGGCCTTGGCTTTGGTCAATGAATTAACTTCTAAATTCAGATAAACCAGACAGGGCAGGTTTTGGACCTTCCATTTGTTTTCAGCACAAAACCTTTTGGTCTTTATTTCCCCCTGAATTAAGAGTCCCTCATCCCATTCCGGGGTGAGTGACCCTCCCCAGGGCAGAATGTAGACATCTCGCACCTCTTCCTGGGAGTGCCACGTGCCTGGCCCTGGAATGTCAAAGTCGTGAGCGCTCAAGGTGGGGAAACTGACTTTTGCTCTTGCTGCCAATTTGAGTCCCGGATACAGTGGGTCCTAATCGAGGCTCTTCCTAATTATGGGGAAAGGAAAAGGAGGAGGTATGGGGGAGGAGAGGGGGAAGGCAGCAGGGCAGGAAGGCTGCAGAGACCAGGGAGAGAGGAGGAAGGATGAGGACGCACCAGGGACCCACAGCTTAGAGGGGGGGTTGGTGGTGGAGCAGGGAAGTGCCAGGCCAGGAAACAAAGGACAGCAGGGCCACTCAAGGCCTCGGCCAGCTGTCCAGACGGAACTGGGCCTCTGGGAGGAAGGAGGCGACCAGGACCACGAGTCGGCCCCTTCCTCAAGGCTCTGGGAGGAACCCTAAATGGCAGTGGTATGTTTGGGGCAGACCTCCTGACCTTGCACTCGAGGGCCTGCCGAGCACGCCCCAGCCCCCCAGGCTGGGAAGGGCCAGCAGACAAACGGGACACCCCAAATACATGCATATCATGGACATCCATCTCCTCCAGGGTATCTGCAGGCTTCCCTCCAAACTTGTGGCTCCCCTCTTTCCTTGTCTCAGCAAAAACGACCCCCACACTGGAAACCTAGAGGCATCCTGTAGCCCCTGGAAAGCCACCAGGGTTTTCCCCTTCTCCCAGTGTTTCCGGATGCTTTCCGCTCCCTTTTCTCTTCACCTCCACGGCACGAGTCCTGACCCGCACCCCAGGCACCGGTATCCCCTCCTAACCAGCACTAAGATCCCTTTCCTTGGCCACCACGTTCCCCATCACCCACCCAGGCAGTCCACGAGGTGGCCGAATGGACAGTGGGGCCCTTGGCCAGACAGAGACACAGGAGGAGGCGGCGAGGGCAAGAGGAGCTGGGATTGCAGATGCGTTCAGTGGCCGGTGAGAGGTGTTGAGAGGACAGAGCATGGGTGGGGGGATGGATGGGTGGAGGTGGCCCTCCTCCCAGCACAGCCCTGGGGCGGGGGAGGGAAGGGAGGGATAAAGTCCCACCGTGGGAGCCTTCTGCCTGCCCTTTCCCAAGGGAACTGAGGCCAACGCCAGTGTAGCCGGGAATGTGGGAGTCCCTCGCTGCAGAAGCTCAGCTGGGGAAGACCCCATGGGTCCCCTGGTGGGTGGCAAGAGCCGGTGGGTGGGCTGCTCTGGGGAATCAGAGTAGTCAGGCTATGGCAGGGAGCCCTCTGAATAAATGCCAAATACATGGCCTAGCACCAAGTGTGAGATGGGCGGGGGGACAGGCGTGGGACCCTGCCTGGGTGTGAGTCCACATGGTGACCTTGGCCCTGATCCATCTTTCCCACCAGCCCATGAATGCCGGGCAGCCCTCTCTCATCACCAGGGTCTCCTGCCTTGTGTCCTGCACCGGCCTCCCCAGTGTATCCTCCTCGTGGCTCCAGAGTGACTAAAACCTCCTGTTCACCATCCAGCAAACACAGACAGGAGGCGTCCCCTGCATCAGCGACCTTCAGTCGAGAGGGGGCTTCTGCGCAGAGACGGTGACAGGGCTGTGCAGGAACCGGCGGGTGAATGGGCTCGCCAGGGTTGAAGTCCAGGCATCTCTGTGCACACCTGCCCAGTCCTCAGCCTACACGCTGCCCCCCCCACAAACACCCCTCACTCTCCTCGCTCCCTCCCCTCCCCAGGCCCCTTTCCTGACCCCTCCCGAGACTTCTACTGACTCACAGCCACCTCTGCGTCCCTCCAGTCTCGGGTGCCTTGTGCTCAGCCTGGAGCCCACCTGCCCGTGCTTCTAGCACCGAGCGGGTGCTCGGCAATGTCCTAGAGAATTAAGGAATTAAGGCAGAGCAAGTCTGAGATAAGGGCATTGTCCGGGTGAAGGTCAGGTTCTGCCTATCCAGGCATGAGTTTGCCATGGCAACGACCTACCTCCCCACCCCTGGCCCCGCCCCGGTGGAGGGTAACCCCCTTCCCCGGGCCCATCGCATGCCTGCCTCCTCGGTTACGGTTACCAGCCGGTAATCTGGTGTGGTTTTTACTCCTGAGCTCATGAATAGAAGAGCTAGAGGAGAGCAGGGTGAACCCCTCCCGGGGCCCTGTGGGTCCCCCCCCCTTACAGGGAGCAGCTCCCAGCCTCCCCTGGAACCCCCCGGCTGTGCCGCCACTCACGTCCGCACCTGCCGTCCCAGAAGCCTCCCGGGCAAGGCTCTGCCTGGCCGTGGCTGCCTTGGAGCAGCACAGGGGATGCAGAGCCCGGCCCTGGACCGCTCGTTAAGCCCTCCTCCCTCCCCACACTTGACCACACACGGTCACCCCCGCCCCGGACCCGAGGTTTTGTCTTCCCTCTGCCTGGCACCTTGTAAACCCTTCCCATACGCACAGCCCCCACATCAGCCGCCAGGGCCTGTCAGCTTTCTGTCCTGAAAGCTTCTGGAATTCACCGCCTGTCACCCCCACCGGATCCTTGTCAGGCTCGTGGCTGGCGGGGGTGGCCGCGGCCTCCTAGGCACCCTGCCTCCAGTGCCTGGTCCGTGCAGCAGCAGCCAGGGGACTTTTCAAGACTATTCAGTGGGCGTTGTTATCTTGGTGTTAAGTCCAGACTCTTCCCTGGAGTAGCCGAGGCTCCGCCCCCACCCAGAGCACCTGGTCTTCCCCAAACACAGCAGGCCGAGTCCTGCCTCCATGCCCTGTGCAGGCCGTGCCTACCACTTGGGAGGCTTTCTCCCCACAGGTGAGCTGCAGTGTTGCTTGAATGGGGAGACATCTCTGACCCTTTCTGCCCACCCCAGACACATCTCCCTGGGCCTCAAGACCCCGCGGCTCCTGAGGGTCCTTGACCGTAACAGTAACACATGCTTCATCCTTCTCTGTTTGCAGGTCTGTCCCTTGTCTCAAGTCAGGTTCCCCAGCAGCAGAGCTGGAGACAGGGATTCAGGACCATGCGATTTACTAGGGAGACACACGTAAGGGGGAGGGGAGGGGAGGGGAAGGGAGGGGGGGGAGGGACAGGACAAGAATGGAATCTCAGGTGGCATCTAGATGCGGCCAGAGCCAGGGGGCTCTAGAACCTGTCTGCACTGCTGAGCTGTCCCCCGCCTGAGGTCAGGAGACCAGCCTTGTGCATCCCTGTAGCAGCCCCTCATTGGCTATGTGGGGGGAGGGTGTGTGTGTGTGAACTTCCTGGGGAGATGGCTGTCATCGGCCAGGGGCAGTTTGCCGTAGGGGTGGCCATGAGCATCCACAGTCATCACTCCCACAGTGGGGAGATGATGGAGGCACAGGCTGGGTAAAGGGGGATTGGCAGGGTACCAGCAGCATCCGCCCTGCCCCCTGGTCAGGTGGGACCTCGGACTGATTTCTAAAGAAATGAAGACAATTGGGTTCTTGGCCCATCCGGCACTGACCTACCCCAAGGCCACAGCTGCACTGCTGACCTTGGAGGACGTCCTGCCCATGGCAGCCTCAATTTCAGTGAGTGGAAAGAAGTCCAGACAGCCACCCCCTACCCAGGGAGGGACTCTGAGTCCCACCCCCTCACTAAGGGTCCCGTAGATGCCTGACCTTGCAGATGGGAGCTTTAGCCAATGTTCTCATTTCGTCCTCATAGTTACCATTTTACAGATGGGAAGACAGAGGCTCAAAGGGGTGAAGCGACTCCATGAAGGTCAAGCAACTCGTGAGTGGAGGAGCTGGATCTGAGTGAACCCAGATCTGAGTGACTCCCTGCCTGGTTCCTTCCCCCAGTATGTGAATCACCTCGGAGCTAAGCCCTTCCTGCCCACCATAAGAGACTGGGCACGTCCGGGGCCATCTCTGTGCCCCACAACAGGGCTCAGCTAACGTCAGGGTCCCCAGGAGCTGCATCTGGTATTTGCAATATTTGGGAGGCCCATGCATGTTTTTTGCATATAATTTGCATAACGAATGCATCTGGTTTGCATGTGTTGACATTGAGGCCCCATCAGTACAATTTTTAAGTTGCTTCTAAGCAACTCTCACTCACTAGAAGTCCACCCGGGGTTTATAGAGTCCAATTTCCATGATTTCTGGCGTCTCTCCCAGGCCCTGACCTGGAGGACGCACCTCTACCCCCACACCCCCCCTGGGGGCCTGGAGAAGCCCTGCTTCTGCCTCACTAGGAAGGGTCACTCCGAACCTCTGCCCCAGAAACACATATGGACTTGACAGTGACTGTTTTTGATGATGTGAGTGTAATCAAAACACCGATTGGGCTTTGAGCACACTGGTGTTTATGTTGGGGAGAGAGTGAGCCCTAGGGAAAGATCCTTGCTGCACGGAACTTCCAAAGGTGGCCCCTTGAAGGGAGGCTGTGCACACTCAGAAGAAAGGAGATGGGGTGGGGTGGTGGGCAGGGACAAATGAGCCGTATCCTAGGACTGGTGCCCCCACCGGTTGCCTGGGTGGTGGGGTCTGCCTCTCCCAGTCACAGAGGGCTCATCTGTGGTGAGAAGGGCTTGTGCCAGAAAACTGGTCGTTCCAGCACTTTCTATTCCTGTCTCTTTTAGGTCAACTACGTTCCATAAAGCATGGTGAGGCTCTCCATGACCTCATGTGGAGGGCCTGGATAAAGCAGGGAGAACATCCTGGGTGGGGTGGAAGGAGCCTGGAGAGGGGAGAGGAAACCCCTTGGCCTCAGGGAAGTGCATGGAGGTAAGGAGGAGCTCTGCCAGGTGGGTGAGATGCCAAGCGCCAGAGTCCCGTGTGACCTTACCACCAGGCAAGCCTGCATCTTTTTTTTTTTTTTTTAATTTATTCATTTGACAGCAAGACAGAGAAAGCACAAGCAGGGGAGGGGCAGAGGGAGAGGGAGAAGCAGACTCCGCGCTGAGCAGGGATTGGAGGAGGGGCTCGATCCCGGGAACTGGAGATCACGACCTGAGCTGAAGGCAGACGCCCAACCATCTGAGCCACCCAGGTGCCCCAAGCCTGCTGCCGGGGACCCAGTCTCCCATCTTCTCCACCCCAGACACCAGTTCTTCCCCTATGCCCTAGAAAGCCCACGGAGGCAGGCTACAGTGACTGGCGGAGGTTCCCCCTCACGTTCGCCCACTGGGCCACTCCCTGATGGACCCCAAATGCAAGGCTACACTTATCCTTGTCCAAGGTTATCTTGCCTTCCCAATGGCATCCTCCATTATTCCCGAAGAGAGAGATGGCTCTTCTGTCACCAGCTCACTAGCCCTTCACTAAGGGCTAGTGAAGGTTGGGAACGTATGCTTCTGCGTGTGTGTGAGACAGACAGAATGTGTCTGCATATGGATGTGCGTGTCCCTGTGAACAGAAACCGGGATCCTGTGTGTGGCCCCTCAGCCCACCTCTATCCAGGTGTAGAGACTCCAGGCAGAGTTGGGGCAGGGGGCGGGGGGACACGAATGCCTCCGTCCCCTGTCTCTGCCTTCCCTAGGTCTCCTGTCCGGCAGATGCAAAGTGGCCTCGGCATCTGTGGGGGAGACCCCAGCCTCTGGCAGGACTGGATCCCGCCAAGAGCCTGAGCATCTCCTCTGCCGATGTCCTCGCCTCAACCCTCCTCCCCCAGAATGGAGCCCCAGGGCTGGCTCCCGAAACTGTTCCAGTTAAAGAGGGTGTTTGAGGTCAGCCACCTGGGAAGGGGGGAGTGGGGTCCACCTGTCCTTTCAGCCCCCTGTTATGTGGACTTCTCCGAGTTCAGACAGGGGCCAGCCTCCTCCCTCTGAGTTGTGAGCCCCACATCTGGGCTGGGTAGGGAGTGAGAGGCAGGGCTGGGGCCCCTTGGAAAAGGATCACAGCTTCTGTAGTGTGTGGGGTGGGAGGAGGCAGGGGGGCGGGTTCTTCTAGAACTTCCTGGGAGGTGCTGCCAGGCAATCAGAACCCAGCCCCAGAGTGAGGAGCCTGGCTATGTTCATGTCCCACCCAGATGTCTCTCACTGTGAGTGCAGGGAAAATCCAGTGGTTACAAAGTCAAGAGCATGTTATGGATACCATGTATCCTGCCCCCAGCAGAAGGACATCTCTGTCAAAGGCTGGAGAATATAAAAGCACATTCAGTGGAATCGTGGCAGAGGATGAAAGTTGTCTTAGACATCATTTATAGGCATCAGAAACCCATTTGAGCTAGCTCAAGTGGGATGGGTCCTTGGAAGCAGACAGGGGAAGCTGATTACCCAGTGGCTCCTCCCACACCTCTCCCAGAGCACCGTAGCCCCTTGCCACGACCCTAGTGGCAAACTCTCTTGCTTAGCCTTCCCGTAAGTCCCGCATCGCTATGGCTACAGCACACGAGGGTCTGTCCCTTCACCAGCCCTCAGGGACCCTGTCGTGGACTGAATAGTATTCCCCCCAAATTCACATCCACCTTGAACCTTAGAACGTGACCTTACTTGGAGAAAGCGTCTTTGCAGATGTAATGAGTTAAGATGAGGTCAGACTGGCTTAGATTGGGCCCTAAATTCAATGACCAGTGTCCTTAGAAGAAGAGGAGAGGACACACCAGTTAGAGGGCCACCTGAAGACCGAGCAGACAATGCAGTGAGCACAAGGACTGCCTGCGGCCAGCAGAAGCTGGAAGAGGCAAAGGATTCCTCCTGAGAGCCTGGAGGGAGTGTGGCCCTGCTGACCCCCTGATTTCAGACTTCTAGACTCCAGTTCTGTGACTTCCACACATCAATCAGCTACTTAGGTAATCACCTGTGCCAATGAGACAAAGCCAGGAAGAAACGCCCCCTGTGGGATGACAGAATCGGGATCAAGAAGCTCTTCACAGGTTAGAAAGTCAACACGATGATATTGAATGAGAATGACCGTGAAGGTCAACTCTTGGGTTCCAAGAGTCAGTCTCACAAGGGAAACATGGCTCAAGACTGCCTTAGCAGCAGCTCTTGGTGAGACAGACCTAAAGGTTGGCTTTGCCCTGTGGCTGATAGCGAGCCGGTGCTGTGGTCCAGCTGGCTAAGAGCTTTGGTTGCTTGGAGAGAAGCAGAGCCTCTGCTGCTTGGCTGGAGAGGCGATGGGGGCCTGGGGCTGCCGGCCGCCCACACCTAAGAGAGAAAACACGGACCCCAGCAGGGAACCAGAGGGACGGCCTGGCTCCCGACTGGAAGCAGAGGGTTTAAGATGCCGCGGGCAGGGGTCGCCCCAGAGTTAGTTATCAGTTGTCCTGGTCACCTCCAGACAATGACGGTGTGAGGAGGCACAGCTAGCCAACGGGGACCTTCTGGGGCCTGTTCCAAGGCGGTGGCTGCGGAGATGTCGCTGGGGCGCCCCCAAACGCAGTCATCTCAGCTGCAGAGCCGGGGCCTCCGTCTGCCCGCATGCCGGGGCTTGGAAAGAGCCGTGTGCCCCGCAGGGTGGGGGTGGAGGGACCGTTCCCCGAGAGCCCGGGGGGTCTGGCCGCGCTTCGCCGCGCACGCGGGCGACTGAAGTGGATGGGTGTGTTTGGGGGCCTCCCAGGGCGCGACGGCCTGCGCCCCTGCCACTCCGGGGCTGCTCCCTCCTTCACCTCTCGCTTGCTGGCGGTCCCTCGGGCGTCGGCTCGGGGCTGGGGCGGGGGGCTGGCGGCCGAGAGGGGGCCGGCGGAGGCGAGCGACGCGGCCCCAAGTTTATGCTAATCCGCGCAGAGCCCGCCTCCTGCCTCCCCTCCGCGGCCCCAGCCGCGAGCAGCGCCGGCCACTCGGCGGGACGCAGCCGCTGCGAAGCGCCAGGCGGCCAGGCCAGCGAGCTCCGGGGGCCGCGAGCGGCGGCGGGACCCGGGCGGGAGGGCGAGCGGCGGGGCGGAGCGGCGGGCGGACGCCGGGCGGGGGCCCCGCGCGGGGCCAGGTGGAGAGCCGCGGGCCGCGATGGGCCGCCGCCTGCCGGTGTGGCTGTGCGCCGTAGCGGTGCTGCTCTCGGGGGCGCAGGCCAAGGGCACCCCGCTCGTGGCGCGGCCCGCGCCGCCCGGTGCCCCCCGCTACAGCCTCTACACGACGGGATGGCGCCCGCGGCTGCGCCCGGGGCCGCACAAGTAAGCGCGGGCCGCGCCCGGGCAGGAAGCGGGAGGGATGGGGGCCCGGGCGGCGTTCCCACCTGCGCGGACCGCACGAGCGCGCGGGAGACCGGGGCGCCCGGCACCCGAGGCCGAGCCCCGGCCCGGGCGGGCGCCCCACGCTCCGGGAAGCTGCGGGGCCGGCGAAGGAAAAATAAGCCGAGGGGGCCTGGCGCGGCGGCTGGGACCTGGCAGTGCCCGCGGAAACCTTTCCAGCGAAGTAACATTTTCCAGCTGCGCTGTGTGCAAACTCCCGGCGCAGCGGACCAGGTGGAGGGAGAGGAGGAAGGGCCGCCGGCGCGAGGCACACGCGGGACTCCTCCATGCATGTCCCCGCGCGGGGGTCCCCTTTATCTCCCCTACCCATCCAGGTAGGAGATGGGGGCCCCGCAGCCCGCCCCCTCCCGCCGTCAGCCTGACCCCAGCCACCCCTGGGGAACCCTAGCGTGTTTGGGCCACAGAATTGGTGGCGGCCCCTGGGTCCTGGGCCCGCGTGTGGCCATGAGCCCAATAGCAGCCCACTGGCGGCTGGCTTATGCCAGGCCGCCGCCTCCCCAGCTCTTGTAGCTTGTGAGGGTGGCTCTTGCCTCTCGGGGTGGGGGGGAGGGGTTGCTCAGCTTCTTGTCTTCAGTAGCCAGTGGCTTGGGAACTGGCCCCAGTCAGGTGAGTAGGTGAGTTAGGGGCTTTAGCTGGAGTGCTGGCTGAATTGAATCGCAGGAGAGTGCTCAGCCGGTAGCTGGCATTCAGCCTGCCAGGCACATCAGAGCAGGCGTCCTGGACAAGACAGTAGAAGAAGTGATCAGAGAGGGAGAACCAGGAGCAAAGGGTAGGGGGAGGGGGAGAGCTAGAACCTACAAGATGGCACCATTTCCCAAGGAGTCAGGGGAGGAAAGATGAGAAGTGTGGTCTCCTAGGAACAAGGAGAAGGGACAGAAGAGAGATGGGGGTCTGGTCCCCTGAGGAGGTCTACAGATGAGGAAGGCGGGTATAGGATCCTCACTAGGCCTGGCCAAGGCCAGATATTCCAAGGATGCCGGCCGTTCCCCCTTGCAGGGCCCTCTGTGCCTACGTGGTGCACAGGAACGTGACCTGTGTCCTACAGGAGGGAGCAGACAGCTACGTGAAGGCCGAATACCGACAGTGTGGATGGGGGCCCAAGTGCCCCGGGACAGTCACGTGAGTGCACCCCCATCCCACCCGCTCAGGACTGCTGGGCACCAGCCCCAGGCCTGCCTTCCTCCCAGAGCGGCAGCCAGCGCCGCAGGGGGCATAGCTCCTTGGACTCCAAAGAGTCTATTACCCCAGCTCCCACGCGGGCCGGCTGGAGAGGGCCAGGGAGGAGACATGGCAGGTTCGGGTCAGGGCCCACAGAGGGCACGGGAGGGTTTCAGAAGACACGTAGGACAAGGCAAGGAAGAAGCAGCAGAGGCAAAGAGGGCTGGAGGTGAACAGAGAGGGCAGAGGGTCACACTGACAACCGTGGGTGCCAAAGGGGCCCTGGGAAGACCCGGGGAGGGCTGCGGGGATGATGGAGGAGGCAGGCCAAGCGCGAGGGGCCGGAAGCCAGGTTGCTGTGGCCGTGTGAGGGTACGTGGGATGGTGCACAGGTGTGATGCCCAGCTCTGTACTTGGAGAGGTTCAAATGCATGTCTGAAAACAATCCCATTTGCCCCAGTGTGTCAGTGGGTGAACAGGTACGTGGCTGAGCGGGGCGGCAGGTTGGGGAGGGGAGTGGGGAGGGGGTGTGTGGCCAGCCCTGACCTGCACCCCGGGGTCTTCCCTTCTGTGCTCAGAATCAGAGGCGCCATCCACCAGCCTGGGTGGCCAGAGCTGAGTTCCCAGAGTAGGCTAGGAAGGGGTAGAGAGAACGAAGGGGACTGATGGGAGCCAAGAGTGGCCCCGGCGCACTGAGAAGGGCTGCGCGCCCCAGCTCCCGGGCAGCACCCCCTCGCACACCCATAGGGAAGGGGCTGAGGTCGTGTCAGGATTCTTTCAGGTACTGCCAAAGCCAGAGTGGGATTTCTGACGGCAATGTGAGCTAAATGGGGTCCAAACTAGCCTCGGGGACATGGGCTACATCCCGTCCTCCCCAGGCAAACAGGATGGGTTGGGGCTTTACCTGCACCTGTTTCTTAACCCTTGCCTGTCCCTTTGCAAGGCCCGCCTCCACCCCACCGTCCTGTCACCTTATGCGCAGAAGAAGGAAAAACTCTGGCAGCAGTGTGTTGGGGGTGGCTGGGGAATCCAGGTCTTCTCCCGGGAGGCAGGAGCCTCAGCCCGCAAGTACAGGGCCCTGCCCCGTCCCCCTCCCTGGCCCAGGTACCGCACAGTGCTCAGACCCAGATACAAGGTCAGCTATAAGACCGTGACGGACCTCGCCTGGCGCTGCTGCCCTGGCCTCACGGGAAAAGGCTGCCCCGAGCATCTGACCGACCACGGGGCCACCCCAGCCCAGCCAGAGCCGGAGCCCCAGATTCCCTCAGGGCAGCTGGGCCCAGGGCCCCTGCCGCCTACTTCTGGCCGAGCGGCCCCTGGCCCCTATGGTGAGTCGGCCCAAGGAGGCCCTGCTAGGTGGTCAGGTTTCTTGGGGGTGGTGGGGAGCGGGCTGACCCAGGCGGGCTGAGCTCTGGCAGGGCCGGGAAGGGTGCATCTCGCGCTGGGCTTGAGGCAGAGCTCACAGAGCCCCCCCAAAGCTGAGAGAGCTGCTCACAGAGCCCCCCACCCCCGCCCGAAGCTGAGAGAGCTGTGTGCTCAGTGGGAAGGTCAGCTTAGAACAGAAACTCTCTCGGGGGGCCTGGCGACAGGACAACTGGAGGGAGGCGGGCCAGTGATGGCCCTAGGGTTCTCTCCTCCTCTTTCCCAGGAAGGAAAGGCCCCGGGCTGTTCGGTGAGCGGCTGGAACGCCTGGAGGGTGATGTCCAGCGCCTGGCACAAGCGTATGGTACCCTCAGTGGCCTGGTGGCCGCCCACGAGGACCGCAACAGCATGGCTGGGAGTCCAAGGCTTGCTGCCGCCCCCGTGGGCTTTGGGGTCATCTCCGAGAGCTCCGTGAGGCCCAGAGACAGAGCCGGAGGGCCACTCACACCTCCCCTGGACGAGATCCTGAGCAAGGTGACCGAGGTGAGTGACACGCTGCGGACCAAGGTGCAGCTGCTGAACGAGGTGCACGGGCTGGCCCTCGGCCACGAGGCTCACCTGCAGCGGCTGCGGGACGCCCGGCCGTCTCCGCTCACCTCGC
The DNA here is from genome assembly GCA_028534135.1 of Potos flavus. NCBI lineage: Eukaryota > Metazoa > Chordata > Mammalia > Carnivora > Procyonidae > Potos > Potos flavus. The sequence continues at coordinate 106,213,963 of CM052885.1, read as the reverse complement.
TGGCGCTGCTGGACGAGTACGTGGACCGACGGCTGCACCGGCTCTGGGGGAGCCTGCTGGACGGCTTCGAGCAGAAGCTCCAGGGCGTCCAGAGCACCTGCGACTCGCAGGTGCAGGAGGTGCGGCAGCGGTGTGAGGAGGGCCAGGCGGCCAGCCGGCGGCTGCACCAGAGCCTGGACGGCCGCGAGCTGGCCCTGCGCCGGGAGCTGTCGCAGCTCGGGACCAGGCTGCAGGGCCTGAGCGCGGCGGGCGGGAGCGGCTGCTGCAGCCGGCTGGCCTTGATCAGCGCCCGCGTGGACAACCTCGAGAGACACCTGCAGGCAGTCACCGAGACCCAGAGGGGCCACGGCCCCCTCACCAGGGACGAGCTCGAGCGGCTCTCCGCCGCCATGCTCGACGGCGGCGTGGACGGGCCACTGGAGGGCCTGGAGACCCTCAACGGGACGGAGGGCGGAGCGCGAGGCTGCTGCCTGGGAATGGAGGAGGGGGGCTGGGAGGCGGGCGGCTTCAGGACCTCTCTGGAAGAGCGCGTACAGAGCCTAGAGGAGCGCCTGGTGACCCTGGCGGCGGGGCTGAGCCACGAGAGCACCCCCCCGGGCAGGTCGGCCCGGCCCCTGGTGCAGACGGAGCTGGCCGTGTTGGAACAACGGCTGGTCTCCCTGGAGACGTCGTGCACCCCCAGCACCACCTCAGCAGTCCTGGACAAGCTCGCGGCAGAGGTGAAGGCCTGGCAGAGCCGGAGCGAGGCCCTCCTCCGCCAGGTGGCCAGCCACGCCGCCCTGCTCCGGCAGCTCAACGGCACCGTGGCCGAGGTCCAGGAGCAGCTGGCAGAAGCGACGGGCAGCTCCCTTCAAGGCGAGATCACCCTGCTCAAGGTCAACCTGAACTCCGTGAGCAAGTCTCTCACGGGCCTCAGCGACTCCGTCAGCCGGTACTCGGAGGCCTTCTTGGCCGCCAACTCATCCCTGGACGAGCGCGAACGCAAGGTGGAGGCTGAGGTCCACGCCATCCAGGAGCAGGTCGGCAGCCAGGGCTCTCGGCTTCAGGCTGGCCACAGGCGGGTCCTGAGCCTGAGGGGGGAGCTGGAGCGACTCAAGGCCGGTGTGGCCCACGTGGCCGGCGGGCTGAGCCGCTGCCAGGACACAGCCCAGGAACTGCAGCACGCGCTGGGCCACTTCGACCGGAGGGTGGCTCAAGTGGAGGGTGCGTGTGGGAGGCTGGGCCGGCTGGCGGCGGGCCTGGACCGCCTGCCCACCGAGTCGCTCAGGCCCGGGGAGGGCCTGTGGGGCTACGTGGACCAGCTGAATCGCACAATGGCTCAGCACGCACAGGACATCACCCGCCTCCGGGATGACCTCCTGGACTGCCGGGCCCAGCTGGCCGAACAGGCTCGGCCCCAGCCAGCCGACTAGGACCCAACCCCGCATCCCGCCAACCCTGGGGATGCCCCTCCAGAGCCCAGCCTTGTCCAGCAGTGCCTCCCAGCCTCCCCGGGCCAGCGTGGATGCCCCTTCAGAGGCCACGGAAGGAATAGCCGTCATCTAGCTCCATAGGACTGTCCCAGCCACGAAAATCAACACTCAGTGTCGTACCAGCTGGACAATTCAGGATCACGGTCAAAGCAAGGACATCATGGCTGAAGGCTAGGGTGGACCTGAGTGACCTCAAGCCAATGTGTGCACTGCTCTTCTCCAGAAACCCCAGGGGCGGCACCTGGACGAAGACCCACCGGCCCGGTCACCTGTCACAGGTCACCTGTCCACATCTCCCCTGGTCCGCGGGCAACAACCCCCAGTCTGTGGCGGCTTCTGGTCCCCTTGTCTCCTTGACCTCCCTCCCCAGCCGTCGGGGCTCAGTTTCTGCAGGAAGGTGGCGCCCGCCGGCACTGTTCTGACACCTAGCAGCTTTGTGGATACGGTTTCCGAACCAAGGACCAGAGGTTTCCAGCTCCCCACATCCTCCTGTTCTTCCGGACAGAGCAGAAACACAAAGACTCAGCTGAGAGCTCTTTTTATTCCTTCCGCCCCTCCTCTCAGGTGAGGGCTTACTTAGGCAGCTGTAGATTCCCTGAGAAAAGGCCCGGGTCCAGACTCTGTTTCGAGACCCACCTCAATTTATCCTTTTCCTTCTCTTTCCCAAAGATGCTTCAGGGCCTCTGGTCCCCACACCCTTCTCCCCTTTCCCTCTTGGGGGGGGGAATCCCGCCCCCCACCCAGGTTAGGGCCTGTCTCCAGAGAGTACAGGTCATGGCCTAAATGAGGCCAGACTCGGAACTGAAAGCCAGGGGAGAAAAGGGGCTCCAGGCCTAGTTTCCAGCATCCCAGCCCCGCCTGGGTGTCCGCTAAGTGGTGAGAAACTCAGGTCCAACACCGTCAAGAGACAACCTGAAGACACAGTGTTCGAGCGGCCTGCACAGTTCCCAGAGACCCTGATGCCCGTCTCTGCTGAGGCTCCTGGCCTCAGTTTCCCCACAGCAGCACAGGCCTTCCTGTGCTATGTTCCGGGTCTCTCTAGCCCTGCCTTCCAGTTTCTTCCCTCCACTGTGGTGCCCTTGGGGGAGGGCAGGCCTGGATTAAAGCTTTTAGCCTGTCTAAAGGTATTTTCTTCCCCAAGGACACGAGGCTGGAAGGCTGCAGTGGGCTGCCAGCCCGGCCTCCTACAGCCCCTCAGGCAAGAGCTCGCTCAGCAGCTGTGTGGGCGCTGGATTGACCGGCCAAGTCTAGGGTGGGCAGGGTTTGGGGCTGTGTCCTCGGGGGAGGTGCTCAGGGGAGCAGGAGCAGCAGCTGGGTCCGGGCGAGGCCCGGGGGGAGCCACACTCCCTCACAGTGCCCTGGAATCCCCATTCCTTGATGTCTGAGTGCCCAGGGCTGGGGTGTGCTGAGATCCTGGGGTACAAGGGAGAGCAGTGAGGTCTGGCTCAAGAGCTGTGGAAGGGCCCAGGGCTGTGCAGGGGTCTGGCTTCGGAGGGTATGGTCCTCGCCGCCCAGACGCTGCTCAGCCACCCCCCACTGCTGCGGCCAGCCCCTTCCTGTGGCGACAGGTCTCAAGCCTCGCAGGCCTCCCTCCCTGTCCTAGCAGGAGTCGAGGCAGGGTGCCAGGGTGCCAGGGACAGGGATGCCAAGGGCATGGAGAATCCCGCAAGGGCCCAGATGACCATCATTTAATTGCCACGGGGCAGAGCCATGCCGGGGCCTGGAGCAGCCGGCCTGCCTCCCGCAGATCAGTTGGCGAAGGCAAGAGACAGGACAGGGAGGAGGGAGGAGAGGAGGGAGGGCTGCTGTGGCTACCAGCCAGCCCTCAGCCCCCTCCCCGCTGGGGCGGCCAGCTTCCAACCTCCCACTCCCTGGGACACCCAGTCGGTTCTGGGCCTGGCCAGGGAGGAGGGGGCAGCAGGGGCCGGCTCAGGGCAGGGCATCGAGGTCCACAGTAACCAGGGGCTCCCGCCAGTAGCAGAAGCTGCTGTATTCGGGGTGGGCCAGGTCTGCGCTGGGGCCACGGGCCACAGGTGGGAAGAGGAGCTCAACCACCTCGCCCAGCCGCTCGTACCTGTGGGCAGAACAGGGTTGGCACCGAGAGCCCGAGCGGCCCCCGGGCCCCATCACAGCTGGCAGAGACTGCGTCCCCCACCCCCCCAACACCCCCCGCCTCAGGAGCCCTGGGTGGAACTGAGACCCAGCGAGAGGCTGGGGCATGGGGACGTGGGAGGGCGTGGGGGACCCATGACAGGGTGTGGCGTTACGTGGATTTGTGGTTCTTCGTGAGCTCCTGGATGAGCTCTCCCCGGGGGTTGACGGTGAAGATGCGAGACTCAGGGAGGCCCACCTGCCGGTAGGCAGTGACATCCTGTGGGGGACACAGAGGGTGGGCTGGGGGAGAGGGAGGAGGCGACCCAGCCCGGGGGGAGGGGACACACTCACGTTGGGCCTGTTCCCAAAGGCAGCATAGAAGGGCTGTTCGTTGGGCAGAAACAGCTGCCGGATGTCACTCAGGCAGGCAATTTTGAACACCTCTGGTTTCTTCTCAATCACCTCCCTGGGGCAGCCGGGGCCGCGGGCAGGAACAGAAACCGAGGAGGGGCAGCCGTCAGAGGAGGGCAGAGGCAGGTGACACGGGGTCGGACTTAACCGACACCCAGGCCAGGCCTGATGCTGGCCTGGCCTGAGTGGGCAGCGAGCCTGCCACTCCCCCCGCGGGGTCCCCAGGCTTGTATCTCGGAGGGGTGGTTACCTGTGGAGGGCGGAGAAGAGGCTGCTGGGAGACAGCAGGATGGGGCCCTTGGGGAGGCCGCAGCCCCGCTCGCTCACCCACTGGAGGTAGGCCTTGGTGAGGTCAGCCATGCCGATGGCCCGTGCCGAGCAGTACAGGAACTTGTACCCGTTTCTGGAGGCGGGGATGGGAGTGGCCCAGAGCCGTCAGAGACCAGCCACTCCCCATCCCCCCAACCCCTTGGCTTCGGCCAGCTCGGCCCAACCCCGGGGCTCTGGCCTTCAAACCCAGAGGCCTTTGCAGGGAGGAGACTTAGGGTGAACATCGGGGAGAGGCGGCCTCCATAGCTGTCCCAGGGAGGAGCCCAGGCAGCATCCCGAGGCCCAGGTGGACCAGCACGGACAAAGGTTTGAGCAAGTGTGTAGGCCTCCCCTACACCGTGAAGACCAGCAGTCGGAGGCCAGACGGCAGAAGAGCATCCAGGGACATGCCCGGGGTTCCTTCCCCTGTGGGTCCCCAAGCCTGGCTTCCAGGACAAGGGCCATGGTGGCCTCAGACATCCCGTCGTTCCCTCCCTGGGGCCCTGGGCCGACCCGGGCACTCACAGGTGGATTTTATGGTAGAGGCTGGCGATGCCCTGGTGCGTCCAGTCTTTCCCCAGCTGGGGCAGAATGTGGCCCAGAGCATCCGACCTAGAGCCACAGAAGAGGGGTCGCTCTGAGGCAGCCCCACGTAGCCCTAGTGTTCCACACCCCCCCACCCCGGCCCCGGAACGGTGTGCTGGGGGTGGGCAGGGGGCCTTTCTTGATGTCCCCCTCCCCCCAGCACAGAGGAGGCCAGTCCCAGACCCTCCCTCTCTCCCCTGGCCAACCAGGCCTCACTTGGTGATGGTCCCGTCGATGTCCGAGATGACCACCTTGTCGTCCCACTTCCACAGATAGATGGTGGCCCTGCACCGGCAGGTGCCCTGGTACTGGGTGGTCACACTGAAGACCACGTCATTGGCACCTTCTTGCAAGTTCAGGCGCCGCTGGGGCCGGGCAAAGGGGGGGATGCTGTGACGTGCCACAGCCTGGCGTGTCTGCCCCCCACCCCCCCACACCGTGGTCTCTGATCCCCATGGGCCTCTCACTCCCCTCTTCCTCCCAACTCAGAGAACCTGCCCGAGTTCATCAGGGACAGCTACACGCAAACACACCCGGACGGCGACAGGGCAGCCCAGGCCCAGACACGGGAGCCCTCCCCTCCCTTCCTGCCCCGTCGGGATGAAGCTCACAGGCCGTGACCCCCACCCAGCCTTCTCAGGTCAGCTCTAAGTCTGGCACTGCTCCTGGCACGGAGACACCCCACTCCACAGAAGGGACCTTCCGGAGAGCCTCACAGGTAGCCTTCTGCTGGGGCTAGGGCACTTGTGGCATCCCTCCACAGGGACACCTAGCCCTGTCCTTGGTCCATGGAGAAGAATCAGGGCAGCTCTCAGCCCAGCCGGTGACCAAGGCTATTGGGCCCTGGCTGACCCCAAGGTGGGTGTCACACCGGGGTATCACAGGGACAGTGCCTGCCCACCCTGACAGCGCCCCACTTGGGGGCTGTGACCAAGCTCAAAGACAGGACTTGGGGGCAGCGATAGCCTAAATCCGAGGGGCTGCATCAGCCTTTGCTTCCTTCAGAGAGGCCTCCAAGAGCTGACCCAGAGCCGACAACCCACCACTGAAAGGTAGATCCTTTCAGGCAGACTAAAGACTTTCCCCATAAGAGCATCCAACAAAGAAATGGACCGGTGCATAAAGAAGTGAGCCACCGACCCGAGGCTTTGAGGCAGAGGCTGTTAGGGAGACTGCCGAGGGGACGGATTCTGGGCTTTGGGAAGCTCAAGGCTCCACGGAGCCAAATTATCTCAGCCCCAGGCCCCCTCCCCGAACACAGCCTCACACACACTCACGATCTGATTGGAGGAGAGGCGCAGGGACTTCTTGTAGGTGGGAGCGTAGGCGGGAGGCGAGGGCGGCAGAGAGGGGGCCTCCAGGATCACAGGGCTCTCCGGGGCCTCGTCCTCACTACTCAGGACATCAGTCTTCTCCCTGCAGGCAGCCCGGCTCTCAGGCCACTCTCCCCAGCCAAGGCCCTACACTCCTGGTATATGGTCACCCCTCAGCCCAGGCCACAAGGAACCCGGGGCTTGTTCCTGCCCCTGCAGAGAATCAGAGAGCCCCCCAAGATGCCCCCCACTTGGAGAGGGGGACAGACATAAGGATGCAGGCCCGCAGAGCTGGAGCAGGGAGACCCAGGGCTCCTGGCCCCCAGCGCATAGCCAGGATAGCCTGGAAGACATTTCTTTCTAAAACCTCAGGGTGCATCTTAGGGTTTGTTACCCAACCCACCTGCTTTGGCTTCAGCTGACCTGCCTTGGTCATCCCCCACCCAACCCTGGGTGTTCTGGTCACTTGGGAGGTGAAGAAGGCAAGGTCAGCCTGCCCTGGCAAAGAGGGGAGGCCCGCCCCTGCTTAAGACAGTAGGCCCTTGTCCGGGCCGGGAGTCTGGGTACTGGTCCAGCTGTGCCAGTTCCCAGCTCTGGGACTTTTGGTGTAGCTCTAGGCCTCAGTTTTCCCATCTGTGAAACGGGGACATTTCTCAAGACAAAGGGTGTAGAAGTGATTGGGTAGTGACAAAGACCCACAGCTGGGGGAGAGGTGCAGCGCCACCCCCGCCCCCACGGGGGTCTTCCCGAGGCTCGGCTCCAGCCGATCCAGCTCACCCCTGCTGCTCCCTGGCCGTGGTTTTCTCCGTCTGGGCACCGTGCTGTGGGAGGACCATACATCCAGTGAGCCCGCCTCCTGCCTGTGCTGCCCGCGCCCTTTGACCGCGGCCACTCACCTCCTCGGCTGGGAAGTCCCGGCGTCGCCAGGAAAACCACCAGCGTCCCCCCTTCCGGGGCATCTTCTCCTTCTCCAGTTTGTCCACGGTGCTCTATGGGCAGAAAAAGGCCATGGCACTTTTTCCTGCACCACAAAAAAACCTACCTTTCATTGCCCCCACGAACCCGGAGTCTGGGGCTGATGCTGCAGCAGGGTGCTGTCCACGTCTGGGGGCTGAGGAAGCACACTCAGCAACATCCTGGGGCTCCAAGCAACGAGTCGTGGAGCTGAGCACGGGAGACCAAGGCCCACTCCTGCCAATCCCCACTCTACCCTGGCCTTGACCCCCCAGCTCTAGCCCAGCCTCGGCCTGGCCTCCAGACCCTTCAGCCAGTATTGCTCCTAGAGTGGCTGAAGGCAGTGTTTTCGGAGTTTCTCAGGATCTAGTACTCTCTGCATGATGCCACCAAGTGACGACAGGAAGGACAGTCTGTCGCCAGTGCTCTCTTCAACCTCCAAGACCAACATAGGCAACCCCCGAGGTCAGTGACTCTATCCTGTGCTCAGCCTCCCTCTCTGTGTGGTCCCACCGCTGTCTGGTGGGGGAAACATGACCTGGGGAAGATGCTGATTACATTCGTGCTAGGTAGCCCCAGCGGGAGCCCAGGAGAGCCTAGGCCCAGGCCCACCCAGGAGACATATCAGTATCATACTGACAGAATGGTGAACCCAAGTCAGGAGGACATGACCTGGAGGTGGGGTCAGCCAGGGTACCCCCTTGAGCTGGAAACAGGCTGGGGGAGTCTCCCAGGGGCCTCAGGTGGCAGATCCATTTGGGGGAGGTGAGGAGAGCCAAGCAGGAGAGTAACCCTCCTCCTTCCCACAGGCTCTGGTCCTAGCTGGGACCCACAGCCAGCCAGAGGACAGAGCCGAGGGTCACCCAAGGGGGGTGCCAGCTGTCAAAATCTGGCTGGTGATGTTCTTGGGCAAGTCTAACGAATCTAAGAACAATGGGCCAGATCAAGGCGGGGGGCCAGATCGGGGGGGAGGGGGTAGGGCAGGTGCAGGTCGGTGAGGGTAGAAGTTCTGGGAAGGACTGAAAAGACTGGGTTCCTTCCTACTTCTGAGCATCAGCACATGCTGTTCCCTGCCCCTTGTCTGCTTACGGATTACTCACCCTTCAGCTCTCTGCCCAGGGGGCATGTGCTCAGCAAACCCCCCATTTTAGCCTCTTAAAGCACCCCAGCCCCTCCTGCCCAATACTCACGGTTGAATTTCATATTCATCTGGCTGAGTCTCATAAATAACTGTCTTTCTAGGAGGACGTGACTATCCCCAGCCTGTGCCCAGCACACAGCAGGTACTCAAGAAACGCAGGCCAATAAAGCAAGCAGTGCCCACAGCCTAGCCCGGAGTGGTGCTTGGGGTAACATAAGGAGTGGGGCCTCTGTCTCCCAAGCCTCGTCTCTCAGATCTAAAAGCCTCCTGTGGAAGGTTATCATCCTCCCCCGGTGTGCCCTGAGCTCCTTCAAAGTCGAGGCCAACCCTGATAGGATTCAGCCAGGCCAGCATGGGGCTTTGTCCGCACGGCATGGGGCGAGGCTCCGGGGGCCCTCGGTTGCCGCTCTCAGAGTGGGTCTTGCAGGTGGTCAGCCCCAGGCCCATCTCTGCCCACTCTCCACTTCTGGGCTCCACTTCTGCTTTCCTCGGCAGGCCCTGTGGTGCTCTAACCATTACCTTGGGCAAGTTCCTCTGGAAGGCTTGCAGGGAGAGGATCATGGGGGCGGCCACGGCCCAGTTATAATACCTGCAGAGATAGAACGGGCAGTCGGGGCTGCAGCAGCCGCCGGGCAGGGGAGGGCAGGGCAACCCTGGGGCTGCCAGGGGCTCAGGCTTGGTACTCACTTCTCATTGATTTTCACCACCAGGTTCGGGTGCTCAAGGAGGCCAGGGTTTTGGACGAGGTCCTGGTAGGAGACGATGTGCTGGTTGAACTTCTCTGGGCACAGAGGCGGAGAGTAAGGAGCGAGGCCGACACATCCGACGGGACCTGCTTCCCCAGCCCTCCTGGCTCCCCCACACTCTAGCACTCAGGCCTCCTGCAGCCTGGGTCTGGGACCCAGCAGGCCTCCTCCCTACCCGTGGTGTTTGTACCTGCTGTGCCCACCCCAGGCACTCACCGTCCGGGATTCACAGGGTAAGTCACAGCTTAGTATCTGCTTCGCGGGGGCCTCGGGAATGCCCTGCCCTCGCTGGCTCCACGGGGCTCCACGGGGCAGAGCCAGGGCGGGCGCCCAGCCTAGCCTCACACCTCTGCTGTCCCCCCCCCCCACTCCAGGGGCCTCCCTGCCCTCCCCCGGTCCCTGGGCGCAGTGCCAATCCTTGGAAGGGCCTGGGCCCGGTCAGACATACCCACGGAGATGTCCCGGCCATCAGCCAGCCCGCCGCAGAGGGACAGCGCCATCACAGCCGCTGTGTCCGGAGTGGGCTCTGGCTCCCGTTCGGGGCTGGGGTCGCCCAGGGGCTTCTGGCTGTTGGGTTCACTCCACCTTCTGGGCCCCAGTCCACAGTCACTGGAGGCAGAGGGGCCAACAGTGACGTGACTACAGGGGGGCTGGGAGGAGGGGCCCACCCCTCTCAGGCTTGTGGTAGGCAACCCCTGGCCCCACAGACCCCCACCGCAAGACACCCAGGCACCCAGGCACCTGCGGGGGAAGTAAAGGGCGGCATTCTCGGAATCCAGAGAGGGCAAGTCGTCCAGATAGATGTCACTGGGGCCCAGGTGCTGGCTTCTCTTCAGGGAGCCTGAGGGCACAGGGGACACCTCTAGTCCTAACACGTGCTTCATAGCGTGAGCCCGAGGTGTCCCCTTGTCTTTGAACACGCTAACGCAGCGCCATCTGGTAGAACTTCGGGGGACAGTAGAAACGTCCCCATCTACCTGCCCAGTACCGCCAGCCACGCGCCACTATCAGCACACTGAAAATGCGGCATGACTGAGTCATGGAACGGTATATGTTAGTTAATTTCCATTAATTTTAACTACATTTTACATGGCCGTGTATAGCCAGCAACTACAGATTTGGACAGTGAGTCCTAGAACCTTCCCACATTCTTCGGATAAACCCCAGTTCCTGCGCCAGGAATGGTCCAGCATCTGCTCATCCTGCCAGCTTCCTCCCCCACCCCTGCCTTGCTCAAGACACCCAGCTGCCTCCCTTCCTGGACGTGCCCCCCTCTCCCACTTCAGGGCCTTGGCCCGCTCATTCCTCAGCGCCGAGTTCTCTTCCCGTGATCCTCACTTGGCTGGGTCTTTATCGTTCACGTCTCAGCTCATGCATCCCCCACTCAGAGAGGCCTTCCCCAGCCGCATGATTCAAATAGCCTCCGTGCCCACCGACAATTCTGTCCTGTGTCACCCGTGCTCCTCCCCACTTACGCATGCTTCGTCTGCTTACGCATCCTTCACTGCAAGCCCATGAGGGCTGGTGCCAAGCACAGTGCCGGGCACACAATAGGTGCTCAAAACACGCTTGCAGTACCAGAGTCCACGCAGGGGGTGATGCGAGGCCGGGGAAAGCCCGGGGAGAGGGCCAACCATCACTCACCTTTCTTCCCGGAGCCCCCCTCTGGCTGCCTGGTGGCAACCGGGTGCTCCAGGGTGGCCCAGCTCCAGGATTTCGAGGGAGGAGGCAGGCCTGCATCCCTGCGGCTCTGAGGCTCAATCTCTTTTCTCTCAGGAGTGGGGAGAGGGGAGCCCACCAGAGCGGGAGGCTCCATGTCAGTAGGAGGAAGGTCAGCACCGGCCCCTGCTTGCAGGATCAGGGGTCCCGAAGGGTCTGCACCGGCCACAGACACAGAGGGGGTGCTGGGTTCTCCCTGAAGAGGAGAGGCTGGCCCGGCCCTGCCATCGGCGACCTTCGAGGACTCAGGCCACTCTGCTCTGGCCACCTTAGGTCAAACAAATGGGGAAGGGGAGGGGACGTGAACCAGCGCAGAACCTGCTTTCCACATCCCATAAGGCCTTGGGCGTCCAGGTGTCAGTCACTGCACTTCTGACCTGTAGGGGACCACCGAGCCCCTGAGAGGCAGGGATGGGAGGCTGACATGGAGGCACTCACCTTCGGCAGCCTCCCCCAGGCCCACTGTATGTGGGACTCAGCTCGTGGGGGGCTGGGCTCGGGGGTCCGCAGCTCCAGCTCCGAGTCACTCTTGGGGGACGTGTGCCCACCTGGCAGGAGGCTACGGGAAGCAAGAACTTAGAGGCCCTCAAGCCAGCCTGTCACCCACCGCTGCCCACCCCAGCCTGGGGGGAAAAAATATTCGTAACACATATTTATGCCTCCGTTGGATCAGAAGGTATAAATATATGGAGGACTCCTACAAACCAACAATAATGAGGCAAGCTATTAAAAAAAAAAAAAACGGGCAAAGACTTGAATAAACACTTGGCACAGGAGATGTAGAAATGGCTGGTAAACATATTAAGCGTGTTCTATGTCATTATTCATCAGGAAAATATAAATAGAAACCACCCCGAGACCTTGGCCTTGGGTCCCTGCCTGCAGGCCCCCTGGACTCTCACCTGGCCTGGGGGCCCCACTCGCCGTCCGAGTAGGGGTAGACGTCTCTGGCTTGCGGCGAGGACTCCCCTTCTGACGGGACGCCGCTGAGGGGGCCGCAGGGAAATACGTGGTCACGGACAGGGCCGGGCACCCCAGGCAGGGCATGGGAACCTGGGTGTCAGGGGCTCGGGCAGGTGAAGCCCAGAGAAGTCAAGGCCCTTGTCCAGGGTCACAGAGCATCGGCAGAGGAAACGGTGCTTGAACCCTGGGTGGTACCCCCATGCCCTTAGCCCCCCCACCTGGTCCGCACACACCCTGGGGGCTCTGGCCTTGGCTTTTCCAGCAGGGACAGCTCGCTCTCAACGCCGGTCTCCAGCTCCTCCGAACTAGAACCAGCTGCCACCGGGTCCTCCTTCCGCTTGAGTCTCCTCCTGCGAAGCCTCTTCTTCCGCCCTGTGGAGGGTGCCCCCTCGGTGACGGCCTCAGGCTCACTGGCTGTGCTCAGCTGGGAGTCTGAGGGGAATCCGGACAGGTCTCCGCCAGGGATGGGTGATGTGCACAGACGGGGAGGCATGTGTTCCTGTGGGACAGACCAGGGGCTATAGCCTGGGGGGCCCACCCTCGCCACCCAGTCGTTCTGAGCCCTGCCTGAGCCCCAGCGCCCAGTGTGAGCTCATCTGGGGTCAGGAAAACAGGCATGGAGGCTGGCCGGAGGCAGCAGCAGCAAGGGCTCACAATGGCCGCTGGCATCCGGGTTCCCTCTCAGAGATGCACCAGCCCGGTCCTGGGGGCTGTGCCTACCCCTGGAAGTTTGTGGCAGGCCAGGGTGCCACACGAACCACACTGTCCAGGTAAAACCCTAGACCTCGGCTACTCATCTCCTCTGCCCACACCTACTTTTCCTTTAAGAGTCAGCCAGACATCACCTCCTCCAGGAAGCCTGCCCTAACTAACCCCAGCCCCAGTTCCAACCCCCTTCACTGCCATGACCATATAGTTCCATCATCTGTTGTTTATATGTCGGTCTCCCAGGCTGGTCTGGGAGCCTTCTTTGCAGACAGGCATGACCCCTCATCCGAGTCCACCACAAGGTGTCGGGCATAGGAATAGGGGCTTCATTAAAGTTTGTGCAGCTCAAACTGTTGAAACACCTCTGCTGGCTTGCGCTGGGCTCTGCCTCCCTTCTGGAACACCCCTCTCCTCATCCTCATCCTTCCATGTTCTAATTGCACCGAGCCAGCACCAGATCCAGAACGATCCATCTCACGCTTTCCCCCAGCCCCCCTCAAACATGCCACAGCACTCTTCTATTCAGGCTGCCCAGGGAAGGCCTCCTTTTCACCCTCCAGGGGCCGGCTCCAGTGTCCTCTTCTGAGAAACCTTCCCCAACTTTCCCCGGGAAGGAAATCAGCTCTTGCTGCCCCCCTCCCAATTCCACTCACGCTCCAAGAGCATGCTGGGAGCGCCAGCCCCCGCTGATCCTAGGGCGTTCCCAGGGGCAGGTGGGTGACAGGGCCCAAGGTCCCGTCCAGCGGGGGCAGGTGCCGCAAGGCACTTACGTCATCACTCTCCAGCTCCTGGACGAAGAAGGCCTCCCCGCTGTCCCCCAGCTTCATGTGCAAGTCCACAGGCTCCCCGTTGATCTCGATGTCTACCTGTAAAAGGGCGTAGTGGCGCCCAGTCCCCACCACCGTCCCGCACCCCCACACCCTAGTCTGCCGGCCCCCTGCCCCTCTGGAGCACTGCGCTTGCTGGAACTTCTGCCCCCCGGCCCCTGGTGTGACCGGCTGTCCCCCACCCCGAGGGTCTCTGCTCAGGCTCCCCTTTGCAGACAGGCTGCACGGAGTTCTCCATTCCCCCTCCATTTCCCCATTCTCTGGGCTTTCTTGCACAAACCACCGTCTCAGTATCCTTGTCTCTGCCTTGGTTTCTGTTCTTCTTTCTGCCACACCCCATCAGAACAAGACGTGACCCATCTTGTCGCCGCTGTGTCCCCAGCCCCCAGAGTGCTTGCTGACTACATGAACAATGGTACGAATGGCCATTTTCTAGGCACCGAATGGAGCATTTGAGCTGGACTCTCCCCTTTAATCCTCCAGCAACACTGTGTGGTAGCGCCAATCATACCCCCACTTTACAGACAAGGAAACGGAGACCCCAGGGGTGTTAACTAACCTACTGGGAGGTGGCCAGGCGCGGCTGGGAGCCACGAAGTCTGCCCCAGCTCTTCACCGCCTTGCTATACGGTCCACCACAAGCTGACGCTTTCCTGTTAGGATTCTGGCACGTTCCCAGGGGCCCCGATGTGAAGGGGATCTGGACCCACCAAACCTTTTCTCACACTCCAAACCTCGGTGCTAACAAAAAGCCATCATGTTCGCCTGGGCCCAGAGAAGACAGTGCAGCTTTCCGAAGGGAGAGAAGCTAACCTTTCCAGTGCCTCCCACATACCTGGACAGTGATCTCAGCTCCTATGTCATTCTCCCGAATCTCCCTCCAGCACCAGGTAGGTGACAAGACTTACCAAGAACGCACAGGGGAGGTCTTAGTAAGCTGGAGCCAGGTCGGACGGCCCCAGTACCAGGGACTGCCCCACTGTGCTGCCCCCACCGGAAAATGGGAACCCTCCCGGACCCACACCCCCAAACCAACCCAAAACTGGCAAAGAAAATGCAAAGGAACAGACGCTTGTCCAGAGCACAGAGCCCCACCTGAGGGAGGTCTAGGCCCTCTCCTGGGACTGCAGGGGCTGCCCTGGCTTTCAGAGCCCACCCTGCTGTGGCCCCTGGCTGGCCAGCACTCACCACCTTCTCCCGAGACCGCAGGACGCCCAGCTTGCCGAAGCGCACGTGGAAGGGCGAGCATCGGAAGGAGCCATCCGCCTGCTCCACCACCAGCACGTCAATGCCGCCGCTCAGCGTGGCCGGATTCAGGCCTCGGTATATGTCCTTCATCGTCCCCAACACCGTCCCTGCCAGCTGCCCCACGTAGTTCATGGCTGGTGCTGGCAAAGGGAGGAGGTGCTGGGACCAAGGCCGGGTGCACCTCCCTCAGTGGGGAGGTTCTGTGGCCCGATCCCCAGGACCCCAAGCATGGGAGGGGCAGACCAGGAGTGGGGGGCAAAGGTCTCCCCAGGCTTACACTGTGTTGCCTCGGAGCGCCTTCACAGACAGGCAGCAGTTGTGCCTGCAGGTGTGGGTTCTAGCCCCGGCTCGCCCACCGACCTGCTGTGGGCCCCTTGGGCAGCTGCCTTCCTTCTCCAAGCGCCGATCTCTGCATCTGTCAAATGAGAGCACCAGGTAAGGTGATCTGGGGTGCCCTGCGTCTCTAAATGCCATGAGTAATGATAATGACCATGGTGTTCAGTGGCAGGGCTCGTTCCGTCTTCACAACAAGCTGCGAGGCTGGGCTGGGCAGGTGTCATTATTGCTGTTTACAGACAAGCCAGCTGAGGCTCCGAGCGACTGGCCCAGGACCACAACTAGTAAGGACGGGAGCCAGGACTCGGACCCAGGCCTGTGTGGCTGCAGACCCCTCAGTGTGAACCACTGGGTTGGCCCAAGCGCGGGACCAGGGGCAGGCCAGCACCCCTCCCTGATGCGATGGGCGGCAGCCTCATGATCTAGTAGGCCCAGGGCCCTGCTGGGTAATGGGTGGCAGCCCTAAAGCCTGATCTCTTCCCAGGAAGTAGGGAGGAGAGAGTCTCAGTTCTTCCATCTGGGAAATGGGTTCATCTGTCTTGCTGCTTCCTGGTCTTAGGAGTTGGAAGGGGACTTGCTGCGCCATCGTGGCTGATTTGTGGAGAACCAGGGGTAGGGTACCCCAGGTACTTACGGCTCAGCCCAGCTCTAGTCCTGGGGTCAGATACTTGAGGGAGGGCATCTCCTATAGCTGGGGGTAGAGTGACCTCCCAGTTTATGGCCCCAAATACCAAACTCCTTCCCAGTTTCCCTGGAACAGGTGGAAATCCTACCCAAGGTCCACAACCTGACCCCAGTGTCTCTAGGCCACAGTTCTCAGGCCTGACCCCGACTTCTGAGACCCTGGCTCAGCTGGCCAGGCCCTGAGACCCACATTCAGGCCTTGGGCTGGCCCCTACCGCATCGAAGGTGCCCCTCCTTCCCCCAGCCAGACCGGTCTCTCCAGCTTTCCCACACCAGGCAGAGTTGGGTAAGCCAGAAGCAGAAGGCTGTGGCAGGCGTGGAGAAGAGCCAGGGCCATAATGGGAGCTGCTTCCGCGCTGGCACGGGGCCCACGCCGCCAGCGGCAGCTCATGGCCCCTTCCCTGCTGGCCAAGCCGATGGCCTGCTGCCCCTCTAGCTGCTGGGATCCGGGCCATTCCACCTCCACACAGCACTCCCATCTCACGGACCCCGCATCAGAACCCCTCCAAGACTGCTCCTCAAAGAAGTTAAGTGACTTACCCGTAGGCCATACATGGGGAGGGGCGGGGACAGTGATGACTCGTATCCTGGTTTCCTGACCCCATATCATGATTCCTGCCACCCCGCAGTCCCCAAACCACACCACAGTTGTCTGCAGGGAGGGCAGCCGCCCCAGCCCACCTCTGCACGACCCTGCAATGCCTTGCTGCTCAAAATGCGGCCTGTGGCCCAGCAGCATCAGCATCACCTGGGCGCTCGTTAGAAACCTAGAACTTCGCAAACATAAGGTACAACTAGAATTGCTAAAATGAAAGCTTGGGATAAAATGAAGCTTTTTGGACCCTGGAAATGGCATTCAAATTTAATATATAATTTATCTGCAAAGCACCTCCTGGGTGCTAGGTGAAAATTTCCACTTTGGTTCCTTCCTACCACACCAAATTCTGTGAATAAAGGTCTCGGAAGACAGACAGACCAGGACAGACATGTGATGGGCAGGTCTCTAGATCACTGTGCCCAGGAGAAGCAGAGAAGACTCCAGAATTTCTAGGACTAGAGGAGCAAGCGTGGGAGGGGCAGACCAGGAATGGGGGCAAAGGTCTGCCCAGGTGGCGGCTCAGACGTGAGCTCTCTACCCCGCTGAGGATGAAAGAGCGGGGTTGGATAGTAACAGGCTCGGCCTGATCTCGTACAGAATTTCTCAACTTCAGCATCATTGCCTTTTGAAGCTGGACAATCCTTTGCTTTGGGGGGATTGTAGGATGTTCAGCAGCATTCCTGGTGTCTACCCACTGTTAGCAGTATTAACGCCCCCCCCCCCAGTTGTGACAACCAAATTGCCTCCAAACATTGTCAGATGTCCCCCAGGGAACAAAACCGGTCTTGGTAGAGAACCGCGAAGTGGCAGAGATGGCACCATCTCTGGGGGCACTGGGTCCTACTCCGATCCAGCCATGGGGGATCCTCAGGCAAGTAACATGTTAGCCTCAGTTTCCCCTTTATGAAACAAGGTCCCAATTTTTCAAACCCTCCTCAACCTAGAATTCATTCTTCTCCATTCCCCCACACACTAGTGGATGCCCCCCACATCTGCCTGCTCAGCATTTGGGGGGACTCCTGTGAGCTAAGCCCTGGGCTCCCCTCTCTATCTGCACCCATCTCTGAAGGCATCTGCTCTCTCCTAGGACCCGGATGTGCCTCCTTGGTCTTCTCCAAGAGCTCTGCTTGGCTCCCTTATACCACCCTTCACTCCAAACTAACATGTCTAAACTCAAATACTTCATCTCTCCCCTGGGGACCCAGATCACCTGAATTCCTCTCAGGATTCATGTGCATCCCTCCCTCCCGAGCCCTCTGAATCCTATTCCATTTCCTGATCCTCCTGCTGTCCTAGG
Organism: Potos flavus; assembly: GCA_028534135.1. Classification (NCBI taxonomy): domain Eukaryota; kingdom Metazoa; phylum Chordata; class Mammalia; order Carnivora; family Procyonidae; genus Potos; species Potos flavus. The sequence goes on along the minus strand of CM052885.1, from coordinate 106,196,558 downwards.
TCAAGGCGTCACTACCTTACTACTACCAGATGCTGGGTGGCAACAGGACACCGGAATATACTAGACTGTCTGGGTTCTCAGACAGGGTTCCCTCCCCAACACCTTGGGCAAGTCACTTCATCTCTCTGAGCTTCAGTCTCAGCCTCCTGAAATGGGGATAGGGCATGTGTGAGTAACTAAGGAGATAATTCATGCAGCATTGCACTGCCCCTGCCCACTATTGAGAGGTGAGACTTCTTTCCTATCACTCGAGGCCCTCTGCACGATGGTGGCCTGCTGTTTGCAAAGTGAGCAGGCAGACTCCAGGCAGGCCTCGCAGGGTGCCCAAGCCTCAGAGCCCACTTTGGGAACACCCACAGGCCTTCCAGGCCAGCATACAGCTCCACCACAGGGTCTGAGCTCTCAGCCTTTCTGGGCTCCCAGATCTGGGGAAGGGTGAAGGTACAGCTCTTCTCCTAGGACCAGAAGAAGCAGGAGGATAAGCATTCCTATAGCCCTGGAAAAGAGAAAGCTCCACCCCAGGCTCCCCAGCAGTGATCCCAGCTACTGAGACCCGCCCCATCTCCTCAGGGTGAGCAAGAGTCAGACCCTGTTTTGCTACACAGGACACTGAGTACCAGAGAGGGTGGGTGACCTCCCAAAGGTCACACAGCCTGGGGTGAAGCTGGGCCAGCCTTCCCTGAGAGGTTTTGGCATATTATTTCCTGATCCCATATTCTGAATGCCCGGGGTCCCACAGCGGCTGGGCCAGGGAGGGGGACGAAGTGAGACCGGTCCCACCACACCTGGCTATCTTCTGATGTCCAGAGATGGTCTCAGGCCCGTGGACAGGAAGAAACGTGGGTCAGATGGCAGGACAGATGGGCGGGACAGGGCTAAGTAAAGAGTACCTGTTCTCAGGCCGGGGTTAGGCCCTACCTGAGGAGCTGCCCACTGGACCTCCGGGATCCGGAGCCGCCGCCTGAGTGCACGGGGTAAGCAGTAAGTGTCCTCCGCCCCGCACTCAGTTGGAGCTTCCGTCTCCTGTAAGACCGGGTGAGATCCCGGCTCCGCCCCTTCCACGAGCCAAGGCGGGTGTCTGCAGGCCCCAATCCGCCCAGGCTCCACCCCCCGAAAAGACCCCGCCTCCGCCCAGGCCTGTGCCCAAGGGCGCCCTTTCGCCTATAGAGGCTGGGCGGGGCCGGAGTTCAGGCCCCGCCCCGCGCAGGCTCCACCCCGGCCCCGCCCCGCGCCCTAAAGCAGCTAGATGGGCTGTCCTGGTGCCCTGCCACCTGCCGCACCGCCACGAGTAGCGGAAAAGCGGGGATTTTCGAATCGGGCCCATTTAGGCCCTTTGCTGCCAGCTCGCTGTGTGACCTAGGGTAAGTTTTCCCCAACTTGAGCTTTTTTTCTGCTTTGGCAAAGGGATTAGCCAACTTGTAGGATTTTAGAGATTACCTGAAATGATTTTGTGGGGCACCTGGCGCTCACACGTCTCTTCCCCGGGGGCAGCTTTCCCTGACCGTCCCCCCCCCACCCCATTACACCCCGTAGACTGGACAGGAGCCTCGCGTTATACGCTCACATAGCCCACAGTTGTGATTTCATATTTGCTTGAATGACTTGATTATTGTCTGTCTCCTCATGTGAAGTTGAACTTTGTGAAAGCAAGTCGCGTTCATCCTTACACCCCAGCTCCCAAGTTCAGTGCTTGACATACAGCAGGAGCACAATAAATGCCCCCTCCTTCATTCCATCCATCTGACCCACCGGTGGAGCGGCAGCGGGCTCAGTACTGCCACCGGCCAGCAGAGGGCAGGCGGTGACCAGCCTTCTGGCCCAGCTGACCGTCCTCTCAGCCGGCAGGTGCCGCGGGAGGGGACAGGTGAGCCCAGGTGCGCGGACTTCTGAAAAATCGGTGGGCCCGCGAGCCACGGGCAAGGGGTCGGGCTAGGGCACGGCTTTTCCCTTCGGATCTGTGGCTCGCGGCCTGTTCTGGATCAGAGACCTCTCTGCCAACCTATGTGGATGTACGGCTCCTGCAAAGATGCACTGAGAAGAATCAGGAGGTGAGGGAGTTGGCTGTGAAGGGGGAGGGCACCGAGGAAAAGCTTGGAGGGTGGAGCGCAATTGTAAAGACTCCGGCTTAGAGGGTCTGGGTGGTGGGGAGTGGGAGGTGGTCGCCATTGTTCTGTGACCCACGATGCCAGGACCTGGGCGGAGTGACTGGCCGCAGGGGTCCCCACTATAGCAAAAGTCATATAGTAGCAGTCCTAAACCCAGGCCGAGTCTGGCTGGTATCTTGGAAGAGCCCTGTTGGGAGCAGAGCTATCTCAAGTTGGCCCAAGGGCAGCGACGCTTGGAACAGATCTGTGGAAGCAATATATATATCCATGATATTTAACCGCGGAAACAGGAATCCCTCAAGGGGGCCTGGGAGGTAAGGAGAGGTCCAAGATTATGGCTACACAGGCCGCAGTCACTGTATCTCTTTGAAATTCAATTTTCTCATCTGCAAAACGGAGAGAACATCTGCCTTGCGAGATCGTATTGTGATGATTAAGCAGGTTGAACTACACCAGTGGTTCTCAGCCTTGTCTGTGTGTTGAAATCGCCACGCACCAGGATCACCTGGAAAATCTGCAGGTGATTGCCGCGTGCAGCCAAGGCCGAGAACTACTGAGCTAAATAAAAAGCTGAACATAGCACAAGGCACACACTAGGCATTCAGTAATGTTTATCACATTTAAAAAATTTTTTTTAAATAAAAGGAGCACATATCGTTTTCATTGTTCCTCATTAGAGAAAAAAGAAAGTTGGTATAAAGGTTGTTGCAGAAATTGGATTTCCAACAGGCTTGTTTCCAGAACTATGAATCATCTGGGATTTGGTGATTATGGGGGTGGGGCAGACCGAGGCAGCCTCTGGTAGTATGACTTATCCCAGTGCCCAACTGAGCTGAAGGAGGCAGGGACCCCCCTGTTCTAGCTTGCCGTTTATCTAACCATTTCCAGGGCATCCTGTGAGCATGTGAGCAGTCTGAGCACTTCTGTTGATCATTTCTGGGGTTAAGGATGGAGGCTATTTTCTCCTCTCTGGGTACACTCAGCAGGTGGGCCTATGCCATTGGCAACTGTTTGTTTCTTGAGACACCCACAAGCACAGGTGACACCTCTTTCTCTATGGGACTTGGTAACTTTATGTGCTTTATTAAATTACAGACCCAGCGATTACTTACTGTGCCTCACCATTTCTTTGCTGGGCGAACCTGGCATGAAGTGGGAGGACCTGCAGTAAGTGACCACTTGTCTTGGCAGCAAGACTGGGCCCAGGAGCAGCTCCTCAGCTACTCCTGGTGGCCTCATTGAAAGGGGGGGAAGTAGGGCAGAGGAACCTGTGGCTGGCTCCCTCCAGTATGAAGGCTTGGGGTTGAGGAAGGTAGTTGATATCTGGTTAGGATTATCAGATTTAGCAAATAAAAAAAAGGACACCCAGTTAAATTTGAAGTTCAGATAAATAACAAAAGTTTTTTTTAGTGTAAGTATGTCCTATGCAATTTGGGACATAGTTATACTAAAAAAAGTTCATTATTTATCTGAACTTCAAATTTAACTGGATATCCTTCATTTTTATTTGCTAAATCTGGCACCTCTATGCCTGGCCAAACAGCCAAGGAAAACCCAGCACGGGGGATTTGCTGCTGTGCCTTCTCCTCAATGTTGCCACATTTAGCTTTCACCTGTCGCTGCCCTGCTCCAGAACTGTGCATGGCTCCCATCCGCCTCCATAGCACAACCTGGACTCCCTGGCGGCTGTGCTGGGCCTTGGTCTTCTGCCAGCCCAGCTGACCTGCTTGGGCCCTGACCCACCTCTACTGCTCATGTTTTCTCTGATGGCATGTGTCCCTCCCACTCCCAATAGCAATTGCAAACGCTTATTGAGCACCTACTGGGTGCAGACCCCATGCTTAGTTCTTCATCTGCATAATCTCATTTGATTCTCACAAAACCTCACACGGCAGGGACAGAAGTTACCCTATTTTACTGATGAAGAAACTGATGACCCAACACAGTGATTCTTAAAATGGGGTTCCTGTGTCAGCAGCAGCACCTGGGAACTTTTTAGAAATGCAAACTCTCAGGCAATATTCCACACCTGTGAATCAGAAACTCTGCGGGTGGGGCCCAGCCATCTGTATTTTAATAAGACACCCCCCACCCCCACCAGTGTTTCTGATGCACTCTAGTTTGAGACCTGCTGCTCTAAGCAGTGAAGTGACTGCAGGAGTTTGTCACCAGGCAGAGGTCTAGAGGATGGCAGAGGACTGCCAGGCAGGGTGTTTATGATCTCACTGAGCAGCTCACCTGGGCCAGGCACTAGAGATGCCGCAGAGACCCCACAGTCTGGGGATGGGTGAGAAGAGAAAGGACAGACAGGTAGTCTGGCAATTGCTACGTAAGATGACTAGGCTTAGGTGGGCCAAGCCCAGGAGCCCATAGCAGGATGGGAGGGGTCAAGGACGGCTTTCCCAAGTAGATACCCAAGCTCGAAAAATAAGTTGTAATTAGTTAGATGAAGAAGGGTGGAAATGATGTTCCAGGTGTAGGGACTGATTTGTACAAAGGCCCTGCAGAGCTACCCGGGGGGTGGTTCAGTCTTGAAGATGAAGGTGAGGAGAGTAGGGGGCGGAGGAGGTATCAGATTGTGGGGGGAGGGTCCTCTGCTCTCAGAGCAAAGGAAACAGCTTTCATGGGTATTGAGAAAAGCCCTCTGGCTTCCAGGTGGAGAGAGCACTAAGGAAGATGAGGGTGGAGGGCAGAGATGCAGGGGTGCCAGGCCTTCCCCCACCCCTAGACTCAGGCTGCTTCTGCCCTCCAAGGCGTCTGCAGAGACTCAAACCCCAATCGCAGAAGAGGGCAGGTGCTCAGTGCCAAGACCCGCATCGCAGAGCCCAAAACTCGCTCCTTCCGGGACTGAGAAGCGGGACTGGGGAAGCAGGACTCGTCACTGCCCCGCCCTCTGCCGGCCCCACCCACCCTCCGGCCCCGCCCCTGCTTCCGGCCCCGCCCCTGTCTCCGGCTCCACCCTCCACCGCTGGCTGGAGGAAGCCAGGCTCTGGGCTACTGGCCTGGGTTGCCTTTGCCTCCCGTGTTCCTTTTTTCCTGCTGATGTGGCAAAGGCCGTGGGGCTAATGGGACCTCTTCTCCCAGCTTTTCAAGGACAGGCCCTGCATGTGGCCAGGGATTCCTGGGCTGGAGCGCAGGACACTTTCGTAGCTATCCCCTCTTCTTGCCAATGAAGCCTTTGTTGCCAGCCGAGGACTGACCCAGCCTGGCCAGGTTGCCTGGCAGTGTGGACTGAGGCTGGGCAGTTCCCGATTCCAACTGTCCTTCCCGGAAAAACGTCAGTTTGGCTGAACCTTAGCATTTGGTTAGAAATTTGCAATTTCTAGCCTAGGAAAGAATACTGAAAGATCATTAACCGCTGTATGAAGTGGAGCTTTCTGAGTGTCTAAAATCTCGGCAGGACTTACCAGCTGCCCCATGGGCTGGACCTTCAGCAGGAGACCTCCTGTTCTTCCTCTTTTCATTTGGGTATACCTTCTGCCCCCACCCACTATCTGGCATCCAGGACCATGTTTCACTATGCTTTGCAATTCAACGAGGGTCTAGCATGGTGCCCTCCACTTAAATAGATGTTCAAAAATATTGTTTAGGGAAGATCAATTTCTGCTGGGCTCTGAATTCTATATAGATGGAGTATATATAGTAGGGTAAGGGCCGTCTAAGTGGGTGGAAGTGGTGAGTAAAGGCATAGATGCTGGGGAGAGAAAGTGAATACAAGGAGATGACCCATCTAGCCTTGAGTATCGGGCAAAACTGTGGGCACTGAGGAGCCATGGATGGTTGTTAGGCACGAGAGAGACAATGCTGCTAGTCATTGTACTAGATCCTTTGTGAATGTTATTGCACTGTCTTGCCCACCTTGTTCTCTATACCTAGACAGTTCTTCTCCTACCCTCTATGTAGTTAACGCCAACTCGCTTTTTATTTTTTATTTTTATTTTTATTTATTTTTAAAAGATTTTGTTTGTCAGAGAGAGAGAGAGAGAGAAAGCACAAGCAGGGGGAGCAGCAGGCAGAGGGAGAAGCAGGCTCTCTGCTGAGAGAGAGCTCGATGCGGAACTCAATCCCAGGACCCCGGGATCGTGACCTGAGCCGAAAGCAGATGCTTAACGAACTGAGCCACCCAGGCATCCTGCCAACTCATTTTTTAGTTTCCAGCTACACCATTACTTCCTCAGGGAAACCTTCAGTGGCAGACAGACTCTAAGGTGACCCCTTGTATCCCTACCTCCTCATGTTCATGCCTCTGTGGAATTCTTTCCTCTTGAGTGGGAGTAGGAATTGTGACTTGCTTTTAACCAATAGAATATGGCAAAGGTGATGGGATGTCCCATGACTATGTTATGTGAGAGTCTTGCTAGCAGACGAGCTCTGGAGACTCTCCTTGCTGACTGGATGAAGTAAACTGCCATGTTGAGGAAGCCCACAGGGCAAGCAGCTATGGGCGGTTTCTAGGACCTATGGCAGCCTCCCGCAGATGGCCAGCAAGAAGTCAGGGTTCTCAGTCCTGCAGCCACCAGGAAATGAATCCTACCAACAACCTGAGGGAGCTGGAGCCCCTGAGTGAGAATGTAGTCCTGCCGTCACCTTGATCATAGTGTTAGGAGTCCCTGCATAGAAGACCCAGCTAAGCCATGCCCAAACTCCTGACTCAGAAACTGAGATAATAAATGTATGTTGTTCCAAGTCTCTAAGTCAGTAGGGACTTGTTAGGGAGCAGTAACTAAAGAATACGCTTTCTGGCTAGGTTAACTCCTTGATGTAGGCTCTCGTAGCATCATATGCCTTTTCTTTCTTTTTTTAATGTGCTTTTTCATCCTCCTCTTTTATGTGACCATTTATTTATATATACCATTTGATGAATGCTATGTCTTCATGAGGGCACTTTTATGCATCACTTTGCCCCCAGAGTCTCTCTTGGTGCCTGATACATGGAAGAAAATCTACAATAAGTATTAGTTGCATGTGTTAGTGAGTCAATGCTCTTATTTAATCTTTACTACTACTTGGGTAAGTGGGAACTGTTGTTACATATGAAGAAAAGGAAACCAGTTATTAACATACCCTTAAAGGCATACTGAACAAAATCTTATTATCTTATACCTACAAATTTTGGTTTATGTATACCACGGTATCCTAATTTTTAGTATGACTACAGAATAAATGCTTTAGGAGCAGGGGGTAGATAGCATGGTATGGCATCCTTCATGATGTTTTGTATGTTCTAAAAAACACGACCATCCAAAAATACTCTGTGGCTCCTTTGTCTTCCCAAAGACTTAACTCTGACTTAAATCATTCTTTGGAAACTCCCACCCTGTCACCGTCCTTTTCTGACCTGACACAAACAGGCCCTCATTGGCCAGGGCTTTGTGTGATTCTAGCTGTTTGCCAACATCATGCTCATCGACTTCATAAATTCTACGCCTCTGGCAAGATTTGCAGTTTTTTTGGTGCGCCCTGTGTGCCATACTCCCATGACCCTGAGAAACAAAGCCATCTGACTGCAGGATGCTGTTAACCCCCAAATCCATTCTGCTTGGATCTCTGCTCGGAAGCCTCCCGCAGCTCCCATCTCCCACCTCCCACTGCCACCCTCCTCTTCCACTCCACCCCCCGCCCCCACTCCATAGCTGCCCATCCACCACCTCGTGGATCCACAAGCATACCCTCATGGCTCACTCCTTCACCCCCGTCAAGGTGACTCAGATGCCACTTTTCTACCCTGAGCACTCCCATCCACCTGTCCTGTTCTAATCATTTCCAGGACCATGAATGACCCTTTTATATGCTACATACTTAGTTATGATATTTGGTGTTTGTCTCCCCTCTCCACCAGCACGTAGGCCCCATGAGGATAAGATCTGTCTTTGCTGATATATCCCAAGAATGGTATCTGGCACAGAGTAGGTCTCCAGTAAAGGTTAGTGGGTGAATGTCCCACTTTGATGGTCTTTGATGGTCTTGCCTCTAACTCAAAGTCTCCATCCCCTGCCGCTGGCCCATCTCCTTCTGCAGGACTCCAGCCCCCGCCTAGGTGATATGACTTGTCACGGGCGCCTGCCTGACTCAGGAGGGCCTTCCTGAGGCACCAGTGTGTTGACCTCGCTATGTCCCTGCCACATCTCCATCAGGCATGAGATACTAAATTCCTGTTTGTGTTTTGTTTAAGGGCAAGATTAGGGAGGAAGGAGGAAGGAGATGATGAGGGAAGCAACGGGCAGAGTGGAGAGGGTGGAGAGAGGACCGTCACAGGTCTCCTTGGGGCCCCCACCCAGCCGGCTTTCCAAGCAGCTCAGAGGAGCAGCCGGCCGGCAGCGGTCGAGGGCTGCGTGCCACGTACCCTGAGCCGAGTGCCACGTGGCCGGAGCAGTTCCGTTGAGTCATGGGACACATAGCCACACTACTCTGTAGAGTTTGGTGTGTGGAGTATTTTTGTTTTTTACAGCCCAGCTGTCTGTGTAATGACTTCCTTCCCTCGGCCTCGTTCACAGAAGTGTCCCTGAGCGACCAGCTGAGTCACCACATTCCTCGCAGCTTAAAACACTGGCCCCAGCACCAAGGCCCAGTTCCTTCATGTAGATGGGACCTTTCAAGGCAGGCGGGGGTGCCCATAAAGATGGGCTATGGAGCTCCCCTTTCGAACCTGCACCCTTCCCCAAAACACGTTAAAAACTGAGTAAAGATGGAGAGAAATTCCATCTGCTAAGCATGAGGGAATGGCCACAGCCATGTGCCACAGCCTGAAGAATTGTTTGTCCACGACTGTGAAGTCAATACCAAATGAGGGAGAGGGAGGGACGAGGCATGGATATTCATGTTGCGTGAAGAAACAGAAACCCAAATGAAGACTGGGACTCTCCATGCCCAGCTGGCAGGAGTAGAAAATGGCGTAGCCCTTCTATAAAATAAGCAGGTAATTCTCAGTAGCATTACATATGCATAGGACACAGAGGCTAGCTATTTCACTCTTTGTAATATATTTGGAAAGTTTGCTCAGATACACATAAGACAAGAAGGAGGTTATTTAGAATAGCATTATTCATGGCATGGGTGAACAGGAGGCAAGGGAAATGCTAAAGGAAGGAGATAGTAAACCATGGTGGAGGCCTACCTCGGAATTCCACACAGCTTTGAGAAGTAATGAAATAGGTCCGCATGCAGCAGCATGGAACTTACAGAGAGCTAAGTGGGGAAAGCAGTCCAAGAGCTTGAAAGCACAACACTTCTCATTTTATTGAGATGTGACTGACGTACAGTAAACCACATTTATTTAAGGTGTACGATTTGAGTTTCGACATGTGTAATTACCCATGAAACCACCACCATGATCAAGATAATGAATATATCTATCACCTCCAAGTAAGAAGTAGACCAATATGGATTCAAAGAGGCAGAGGTCTAACACCTGTTAAGTTTCTAAAAAGTTCAACGGTGTGTCATATAATCCCATAGTTACATTAATGAAAAATGTTTAGATATCCTGAAAAAAAATCTGGAAGAACACACACAAACAGAATTATGTTTGTTGCTGGGAATATCGCGAAAATAGCCTTGCTCTGTTTGGCTAGTGCATCTCGCATTTCAGAAATTGCCCATGACTCTTGTCCTACTTCATGGTGTCCAGGTCTCCTGTGAAGGCTTAGTACACTAGAAATTCATTATTATGGTCCCCTTTGAGTGACTTTATTAAAATGTCACTGAGGTCCTCATAATGAACGCCAACATAAGGGGTGCGTGACTCTTGTTCTCCACCCCCACATCAGTCACTAACTTCCTTCAGCTCACCTCCAGGGCCATCCCTCCAGACTGAAGATATTCCAGCAGGGGGGGCGGTTGTGGCTGGGGACAAAAGAGTGATTCCCCAACTTGTTTGCAAATCCATTTTTTTTTTTTTTAAGTAATCTTTACGCCCAATGTGGGGCTCGAACTCATGACCCTGAGATCATAAGTTGCATGCTCCACTGACTGAGCCAGCCAGGTACCCTGCAAATGCATCTTTTATTTTTTTAAAGATTTTATTTATTTATTTGAGAGAGAGAGTGAATGAGAGAGAGCACAAGCCAGGGGAGGGGCACATAGCGGAGCACACTCCCTGCTGAGCAGCAAGCCTAATGCGGGACTTGATCCCAGGACTCTGGGATCATGACCTGAGTTAAAGGCAGACGCTTAACCAACTGAGCCACCCAGGCATCTGCAAATCTATCTTTATTACCATGCTTCACATATCTCATAAGATTATGGGGGTAGGGAGCATGTTGAACTTGGTCTGGTGATGGGTTTTATATAAAAGCGGTCATTAAATGTGGATGTTCTTTTGTGTCTGGCTTCTTTCACTCCACATTGTTTATAAGAGTCTTCCATGTTGTTGTGTGCAGGGGTGGTTCATTTTTTGTGCAGTATAAAGCATTCCATTGAGTGAATATACCACAATTTATCCTTTCTACCAATTGCCATATGGGTTGTTTCCAGTTTGGGGCTATTATAAATAATGCTGCTATGAACATTCTTGTACATGTCTCCCTGTCTCCTTGGGCGTGTATTTCTCTTAGGTATATACTTTGGGCCAGAATTGCTAGGTTATAGGTATTCCTGTGCTTAATAAATAATAAATAAAAAAAATAATGCCCAACTGTTTCCCAAAGTACACTCCTCCCAGCAATAGACGAGAGTGCTGCTTGTGCATTTACCAACAGTTTTCACCAGGAACTGGTACTATCAGACTTTGTACGTTGGCCATCTGGTGGGTTTGTAGTAGGTGTTCTCTCCGCTTCATTTCCCTGATTACTAATGAGGCTCAGCACTTTTCATACATTTATTAGCCATTTGGATTTTCTTTGCGTGAAGCCAAGACCTCTGTTCTTGCCTATTTTTCCACTGCTCTGTATTTTTCATTATTTCTTTATAGTAGTTTTTTGTATATTCTGGATATAAACCCTTTGCCGGTTATGTGCGTTGTTAATCTTTTTCCTCTGTGGCTAACGATGTTTCTTGATGAACAAAAGTTCTTAACTGCAAAGAAGTCCAATTTATCCGTCTCTCACTTGAGGTTAGTGCTGTTTCAGTCTTGTTTAAGAAAACTTACCCTCCCTTGATGTCATAAAGATACTGTATGTTATCTTCTAAAGCTTTATTGGTTTAGCTTTTGTATTTTAGTTCATAATCTAATAGAAATTGGCTTTTGAGTGTGGTGTGTCATGGGATTCCAATGCCATTTTTCCCATATGGATATTCCATTGACTCAACACTATTTATTCAAAAGATCATTTCCCCACACTGTTCTGTAATGCTATCTCTAACATTAATCTGTTTTTTTTGGGGGGGGTCTTTCTTTTGTCCATTGATTTTTGTCTACTCTTGCCAATACCATACTGTCTTAATTATTAGAGCTTTATTATAAGTTTTGTGAGCTAATAGTATAAATCCTCTCCACATTGTACTTCTTCAGGAATAAGATGAGCTGTTCTTGGCCTTCTGCAGCTTCTTATAAATTTTATATGAGAATGATCTTGTCAAGTGCCATGTGAAAATCAACTGGGATTGTTTTGAATCTATAGACCAATTGAAGAAAATGACAGCCTTACAGTATTGAGTCTTCTAATCTATTAACATATTGTGTCTCTCCATTATTCATTTATTCTTTTATGTCTATTAAAATGTTCAAGGTTTTCTCCATAGAGATCATACATGTCTTTTGTTAGGTCCATTTATAGGTACTTTGTTTTGTTTTGTTTTTGCCATTTCACAACTATTCTGACTATTTTTAAAATTTTATGACATTTGCTGGAATACAGAAGTGAGGTTGACTTTGGTATACTGATTTTGAAACCTGGAAAAGAGCCTTCATCAGAACCTGGAACCATGGTGTCACCCTGATCTCAGACTGCCAGCCTCCAAAATGGGAGAAAATAAATTTCTGTTGTTTATAAACTACCCAGTTTGTGATATTTTGTTATAGCAGCTACACTAAGACAATAATTTATTGGTTCTAAAAATTTGAGATTTCCTAGGGTTTTCTACCTACACAATTGTGTCATTTTTGAAGAAAGACAGTTTTACTTTTTTCTTTCCTATCTTTATGACATTTTTTTTCTTTTTCTTGCCTTATTGCCTTGCCTAGGACATCTCATAAAATGTTGATTAGAGGTGGTAATAACTAATATTCTTTTCTGTTCCTGATTTTAGAGAGGAAAATGCTCACTATTTTACCATTAAGAATGCTGTTGGTTCTAGTCACACACACACCCCCCCCCCGTATCTCCTGTATCATATTGAGGAAGTTGTCTTCCATCTTTAGGTTGCTAAGAGTTTTTGCTGTGAATAAGTTTTGAATTTTGTCAAATGCTTTTTTTTAACATCTATTCAGATAATCAAATTATTTTTCCCTTTTAGTCTGTTAATGTGGTTGGTTGACTTTTAACTGGTAAGTCAATTTGCATTCCTGAGATAACCTCCACTTGGTTATGATTTCTTATCCTCTTAATTGGTTCTGTATTTTATTTGCTAACATTTTGTTTAGGATTGTTGTATTGATGGTCATGAGAGATAGTGGTCTCTGTTTTTTCTTGTCATGTTCTTGCCAGGTTTTGGTGATACAATTATGCTGACCTTATAAATAAGTTGGCAAGTGTTCTATTTTCTGAGAGAATTTGTATAAGATAGGTATTACTTCTTATTTAAAATTTTAGCTAGAATATTTTCATTCTTTTATCCTTTAACCTATATGTCCTCATATTAAATATGTCATAAACATCATATAGTTGAGTCTTGTATTTTGTTTAAATTTGTCCTGTTGATCTTTTTCTTTTTGTTAGAATATTTAGTCCACCTATATTTAACATAGTTACAGATATGGTGACAAACTATTCACATCTATAATCCTGTTGCCTGCTTTTTGTCTTACATTGTTTTGTTCCCATTTTCCTCTTTTTCTTTCTTCTTTTGCATCAAGTATTTTTTATTATTCTATTTTATCTTCTCCATTAGATTTGTCAACATTGTGGTAAAATAAACACAACATTTGACATCATAACTATTTTTAAGTGTACAGTTTACTAGTCTTAAGTACATTCACATTTTTGTGCAACCAGTTTCCAGAACTCTTTTCATCTTGCAACACTGAAAAAATTTTTTTTCTTTATTGCAACACTGAGAACTTAAAAAAATGTAATTAAACAATAATTTCCATTCATCCCTCCTCCCAGTCCCTGGCAATCACCGTTCTGCTTTCTGACTCTGTAAATTTAACTATTCTAGGTACTTCATATAAATGGGGTCATACAGTATTTGTTCTTTTGTGACTGGCTTATTTCATGTAGCATTATGTCCTCAAGGGTCATCTATATTGTAGCATGCGTCAGAATCCCCCACCCCCTTTTTTTCAGAGAGAGCACCCATGTGGTGGGGAGAGGGTAAGAGGCAGAGGGAAACAGAGAATCTTAAGCAGGCTCCATGACCAGCACAGAGCCCAACCTAGGGCTCTATCTCACAACACTGAGATCATGACCTAAGCCAAAAGCAAGAGTTGGTGCTTAACCCACTGAGCCACCCAGGTACCTTGAGAATTTTCTCCCTTTTTAAGCCTGAATAATATTCTTTATTATTTTTAAAGATTTTTTTATTTGAGAGAGAGAGAGAGGGCGTGTGTGAGCTCAGGGAGGAGCAGAGGGAGAGGGAGAAGGAGAGAAGTAGACTTCCTGCTGAGTGCAGAGCTGGGATGTGGGACTCGATCTCACAATCCTGAAATCATGACCTGAACTAAAATCAAGAGCCAGCTGCTTAACTGACTGAGTTACCCAAGCCCGAAGGCTGAATAATAGTCTATTGTGTGTATATACTACATTTTGTTTTTCCATTCATCTATCAATGGACATTTGGGTTTCTTCTACCTTTTGGCTATTTTGAACGCTGCTGCTATGAACAAGGGTATACAATGTCTGTTCCGAGTTCCCGCTTTCAGTTCTTTTTGAGATATACCTAGAAGTAGAATTTTTGGTACATATGGTAGTTCTATGCTTAATTTTTTGAGGAAACATCATACTGTTTTCCACAGCAGCTGCACTATTTTATGTCCTCACAAATAACACACAAGTGTTCCAATTTCTCTGCATCTACTCCAACATCTGTTTTTTTCTTTTTCTTTTCTTTTTTGGATAGTAACCACCCTAATGATTGTGAAGTGGTATCTCATGATTTTTATTTGTCTAAGCTTGGCTTTTATCTCCATGAATGTAATGTGTTTGGCTGTTTTTTGGGTCTCTGATAATTTCTTGTATTTGGGGTCATCATAAGTCTGTTTCTTTGTTGTTTTACTTGTTTCCTCTTGGAGTGTCTTGTCTTCTTATATGTCTGACTGCATTTGTGCATTAGGCATTGTGCATTTAAAAAATTGTTTGTAGAAACTATTTTAAGGTTAGAATGATGCAGACCTCTTCCAAAGAGATGCTCTTTAAAAAAAAAAAAAGTATTTATTTGATTGAGAGAGAGAGCATGAGCATGAGGGGCAGAGGGAGAGGGAGAGAAAATCTGAAGCAGATTCTGCCCTGAGTGTGGAGCCTGACATGGGGTTCAATGTCATGACCTTGAGATCTTGACCTGAGCCAAAACCAAGAGTGGGTCACTTAACAGGCTGCACCACTCAGGCGCCCCAAAGAGATTTTTCTCCCCTAAGCCCTAGGAGTGCTAACAATTTAGGATCCTTTTGCTCTGTATTCAGAGCTTGACATTATCTAGCTCACTCAGATGACTTGAAACCATCTGTGAAAGGAATGGATCACTTCCAGTTCACATCTTCTCTTAAATTAAAGCTCTCCAGGATCCTAGGTTAAAGTAAAGTGTAAAGAGTTTTGTTGGCTCAGGGCTTGAATGTCACACTGAAGAGTCTAGAGAAGGGATGGGCAGTGGCTGGTCAGTCTGCTTCGGCGGAGGGGCAGCATATTGAGTCTTAGTTCTGTGGCCCAGTATGGGAAAAGGAGGAAGGCAAGCTGGGCCAGAGTGGGCGAGAGATATGGAACCAGTCAGAGAGCTAGTCTGTCCTGGCTGAGGTGGTATAAGGCTTGGGTCTACCAGATGGACTATAGCCAAGAGAAGCCAAGACTGCAGAGAAGCTGTAGGTCATGGTTCACTTGGGCCAGAAACACGTTCTCTTCTGTGGTCCTGGGCAACCTTTCTGGCCAGTGACTCCTCCAGGCTAGCCAGTGACCACTTGTGTGACCTTGGCTGAGCCTGGATACCCTGGATAGCTTCATTATTATTCTCTCTGGGTCTATTCTGATCCCTCCATTCTGGTCTGCACCCAGCATATTGTCCCTACTCAGTTCACTTCAGTAAAGCCTCATTGCTCTTAGGATATGATTTAAATTATTACCATGAACTTCAAGGCTGTACATAATCTGGCCACTGGCCACCTCTCCAGCCTTATCTCCTCCAATTATCTGCCTCTTTGTACATTTTCCTTCTTCGTTTAAAGCACCATGTATCCTTGATGACCACGGGGCCTATGCATGTGCTGTTCCCTCTATAGGGAGTACTCTTCTTGCCCCTATTTGCCTATTGTTACGGACTAAATATATGTATTCTCCCCAAATTCATATGTTGAAGCCCTAGTCCCTCAGTGAGGCTGTATTTGGAGTAAGGCAGTCATTAAGATTAATTGAGGTCATAAGGGTAGGGTCCTGATCCAGTAGAAAGAGTGTCCTTGTAGGAAGAGACACCAGAGAGCTCATTTTCTCTCTCTTTCTGCACACAAATACTGAGGGAAAGGTCATATGAGGACATAGCAAGAAAGCGGCCATCTGCAAGCCAGGAAGATAGTTCTCACCAAAAACCAAATTGGCTGGGGCTTTGATGGTGGACTTCCAGCCTCAAGAACTGTGAGAAAATTTATTTCCCTTGTTTAAGCCACCTGGTCTATAATGTTTTGTTATGGCAGCCCGAGCAGACTAATACACCTAATTTAACCCCTATTTTCCCCTTAGATTTCACACCAACTATTTCCCTAAACATCTTTGAGCCAAAGCCTCCTATTAGTGGATCTTGTGGTACCAGGCACTGTGTAAGATTTATGTTTTTGATTATCCGACCAATGTCTGCCTTACTTACTAGACTGTAAGGTACATGAGGGTCTCTGGTTTTTATTCAGGGCTGCATACTCAGAACCTAATACTGGGCCAGGCACAATACACTTTTTGGAGGAGAAAGAGAGGTGGGTGAGGACAAACAGTGCCTTGAGCTGGGAGGGTTTTATGGACATTCAAACTCCTCTCTGGTCCAACAGAAACTATATAATCAAGATGTGACTCTAGGATCCTGTGATAGGGCTCAGGGTCCTGCCCGTCATGTCTGGCTCAGGTCCTGGGCTGGGCTGGGCCGGCAGAACCCTAGTTGTAACGACAGGCAGAAGACTGGCTCTGCCATCAGGACACAATTATATGTTTCCTACAGTGTTGTCTCGAGGATGAAGTCATGATTTTGTAACTACTATTATACACACAATTGTCCTCCCCCTACTTGCTCCCACAAATCAGTTCCTTTTTAAACCCAGAAATTTGTCTAATGGGCAGTTGGGGGCCGCTGGTGTATCAGACAGGGCCCATTCAAGAGGCAGAAACCACACCAGTCATTTGAATAAGGGACCGTTAATATGAAGAATTCTTAGCTAATGAAAGGTGGTTAGTGACTAAAGGGTCAAAACAGATTTCCGAAGAATATGGGCATAGTAACCATAGACCGTACCTACCATCTCCAGGGCTGAGGCAGAGTGACCGAGGAGAGGACAAACTAGCAAGTGCCTGGCCCCCAACCCCAGGGTGAGATTTGGGCCTTTTTAGAGCAGGGATTTAGCCCACTGGACGGTGGAGACATCTGATGGAAGGCCACAGGCTATGGACCAGAAGCAGGCAGAACAGCTTACTGGAGGGTGAGCACCACTGGGTCTCCCGAGACCACGGGGAACTGTAGAAGCAAGAACAGAGTGGAATCAGGAAGGTTCTGAACCAAGAAGCCCCTTATGAGTCTTTTTATTTTTTTTCTCCAACCTTCTCTACTGACAGAGCCTAACATTGTGCCACTGGCAGAAGGGAAATGTTTACACAACTCAGCTCCAGGATCACAGGGCAAGGCAAAGAAGGGTGGCTTCAGAGCCAAGAGGCAACAAGTTGGCACAACTGGATTCAGAATCTTTCTTTTTTTAAATTTATTTTTAAAGATTTTATTTATTTATTTATGTGTGTGTGAGAGAGAGAGAGAGAGAGAGAGAGAGAGAGAGAGAATGAGCAGAGGAGAGGGGCAGAGGGAGAAGCAGGCTCCCCACTGAGCAAGGAGCCTGGTGCAAGACTTGATCCCATGACCCCAGGATCATGATCTGAGCTGGAGGCAGAGGCTTAACTGACTGAGCCACCCAGGTGTCCCAGAACCTTTCTTTAAAAAATTGACGGGACATCCTTTTTATCCACTGAGTCCTTATAATGCATCACACACCACGTTAATAGTAACAGGAAGTATCTCACTCGATTGTCATAACTACATTAGGGATTTAAGTAAGTTACTCAAGTTCACACAGCAAGTAAGTGGGGGAGACAGGATTCAAGCCCAGGAGTTTCAAAGTCAAATCCTCCTTACATACTGCATGAAACTGCCTCCTGGATTCCTTCACTCCAGACTTGATAAACGCGACAGAAAAGTTCATGGAGAGTGATAGAACCCTCTCTATGAAATGAACTATGTACTGTTGATTAAGACGGGGGTCTGTCACTCTCCTGGTTCTATAGGATTCCTCTCCTTCAAATTCTCGGTTCTCAGCTGGTTACTGTTCCTTGTCTGTGCTCTGCCTGCATTGTGATACCTTATTCTAGAAAAGGAGCTGGCATGTAAATCACAGAATTTTCAGCTTCTCTTCCTGTGATTCAAAGTTCAGACATTTCCCCCCTTGTGATTCTATAGCGCTGGCTACTGCTCAGAACTACGCAGTGAATATGGTAGGAGAGTCACAGCTGGAATGCTTTGGGTTTTGAGGACTAGAAAACCCAACTCAAATTAGAATCAATAATATGGGGAATTTATTGATTTACCTGACTTTATTGGTTCAGGTAAGCCTTGATCAGCCCTCCAACTCTGTTTCTCTTTGTTCTGCTTTTTCCTGTTCATGTGTTGGCTTCATCTTTAGGGTGGCTATCTTCATGGTCACAAAATAGTTGCCAGCACCAAATAGTCCTTCACTGACATCCAAGGAAATAGTGAGGATTTTACTCAATTATTGTGACGGGGAAACTATTGTATACTGATAGATGTAGGCCTGGGTAATAGATCTATTCCTGAAGCAATCAGTACAAGGTAGATGGGATTAAGTCAACTGACTTAGCAGAGAATCCACACTCACATGTGGGGAATGGGGTCTATCCCATCCAAATTACCTCCATGCTGTACAATGAGCAGTGGGATAGACTGGATGTTAGAAGGCACATCTGTCGGGATAGGCTGGGTTTTACTGTGGTACCAAACAAGCCCCAGTCTTTTTATAACAGCAAAGTTTATTTGTTGCTCCTACTACATGTGTACTGTGAGTCCCCTGGGGGGCACTATTTAATGTCTCCTCCCTTCAGAACCCAGAATGATGGAGCTATCACCATCTTCAGCATTGTCATTGCTGCTGAGGGAAAGAGAGTATACAGAATTGCCTACCGGCTCTCAAGGTTTGGACCTGGGGGTTCATCTACTCACACATTATTTGACCAAAGCAAGTGGCGTGGCCATCCCTGACTCAAAGCTGTAAGGAAGTACAATCCTATCATGTGCCTGGGGAACACACCAGAAATGTCTGGTGGCTAGCATTAATGTCCACTACCACAGGAGGCCATCAGAATACCCACCACAGAGGGCTTATGGAGACCATCCCAGTTTCTGTCCACTTTTTGTTGGGAAAGGAATAACTTATGGTTTGGATTGCTATGTAAAAAGAGGCTTCCCTACTCTGCAGAAATCGGGGATACTCAGTACTCACTTTCCGTGTGATTATCAAATGCCTCCCAGGTGTTCTGCCATTAAGCAGAGTTCATGGTTCTTTGAGGGACTCCTATTATGATATCTCCTCAGCTCAAAGCAATTCCCTTTTTTTGAGTTTCTCGTGAACTACATGATCTGTAAGCTGGTCATGATTGTTCTGGGGGAGGGGAGGGACACCTGACACAAGCTGGGTCAATTAGAGCCTCTTCCCTGAGATTTTGGGATTGGAAAGATGAGGAATTCTTAGCCTCTGTGTAGTTGGAATTATATCATGTACTTGGGAGTAGTTGGTAGATGTATTTTTCCATTGTATTACCTGGAAGGAGAAAACAAGTTTGTGGTGAGAGTCTTACTGGTCACCCTTGCTCTGCTTCCAATCCATCCAGAAGTTGGCCTGAGTTCTGGGTTCTTGCTGGCCTGGGTTCTTGCTGGCCTGAGAGACCCATCCCTTTGACCCCCGAAACGCCGTAAGATAAATTCCCCTTTATTACTATTTTTTAATTGGCCTGAGAGAATACTGGTACTTGCAGCCAGCAAACTTCTAACTGGTACAAGCTCTTTGCCTCCGGACCCTGACACACACGCACACAAAGGGTCACAGGTGTAGCCTATTCCAGTAAAACAAGTCAGGTGGCAATTCTATTGCATCAACTATACTTCTGGCAGTTTCTTTCCTGCTTCAGAAAGCTCATCCGAATGTGAGTGAGTTCAGGTGACTATTATTATAGGGCTCACCTGGAATCTGCTTATATTTTTAAAGGAAAATAATTTGTCTCTTTGGGTAAATACTATTTGTGACATACTTCCCAACACTGGTTATTGAGTGCATGCTGTTTCCTCTGCTTGGAGTCCTCTCCTCCTCCCTCAATTCTTTAGACTCGGCTCCTATGGAAGGACTTTCTACACTCTCCTATATTGTATTATGTCCTTCTCTCTGCTTCCCAGAGCAGGTAGCACATACATGTAGTGTTACATATTTTCTGCCAGTTTTTAGGGGGTGTTATTGTTGTTGTTGATTTTAAGGATTTTATTTATTTGACAGAGAGAGAGCGTGCAGAAGCAAGAGGAGGAGACTGAAAAGCAGGCTCCCTGCTGATCCCAGGACGCTGGGATCATCACCTGAGCCGAAGGCAAATGCTCAATGGACTGAGCCACTCAGGTGCCCCATATTTCTTCCAGAAGCACTTCTTTATATGTCTGTCTTATTTGAAATTCTGATTTCCTTAGTGGTTGGGAGAATGCCTTGTTTACCTCCACATCCCACAGTGCCTGGATTGGAATAGATGCTCAAAAAGTTTGTTGAGTAAATGAAGTTAACTTTGAGCAACATATTCCATATATACTCTTATTCATTCAAGAAATATATAGCGAGAACCTCACCATGTCAGGCCATGCTCCAGATACTGCAGATGAGCAACACAAGTCCCTGCCCTCAGAACATTACAGATGATATTAAGGTCATAACAGCTATAAAGAAAAGCAAAGCGGGATGAGGGGAGAGAGAATGATGGGGGAGGGTGGGACTTGATATTTTAGTAGAGTGGTCTGGGTAAGTCTGAGGTGGTGACTTTTGAAAATTTTGAAATTGGAGTAAGGGCACATGCCTTTCTGATATCCTGGGGGTATGAAACATATATGCAAAGGTCTTGAGGTAAGAGTGAGCCTGCATGTTCCAGAAGCAGGAAGGAGGCTAGTGTGGCTGGAATGGAGTGGAGGGGTATAGTGCAAGGAGATGCAGTTAGAGAAGGGGAGGAGTGTTGGGTGTTGGGTGGGGGAAGGTCCCTTTGGGGTCCCTTGACAAAAAGAGTTTGATTTTTGCTCTGAGTGAGATGGGAAGGCATTGGAGGCTTTAGAGAAGGGGAGAAATATGCTTTGACTTACGTTTTAACAGAATCCCTCTGGCTTCTTGAGAACAAGCTCTCTGAGAGCAGAGGTGAATCAGGGAGAGCAGGTAGAAGGTTACTGCAATATTCCAGGGAAAAGATGACAAGGGCTCAAAGAAGGGTATTTTAAAGTTATTTGCTATTGGATTACATGTGGGATATGTTGATAGGAAAAGAGGAGTTAACTATGACTTCAAGGTTTGGTGGGAGCCACCGGAAAGATGTAATTGATCTTAAATGAGGCGGGGAAGACTGAAAGGAGCAAATTGAGGG
This sequence comes from Potos flavus, assembly GCA_028534135.1. Taxonomy (NCBI): domain Eukaryota; kingdom Metazoa; phylum Chordata; class Mammalia; order Carnivora; family Procyonidae; genus Potos; species Potos flavus. The sequence goes on along the minus strand of CM052885.1, from coordinate 106,175,299 downwards.
GCAAGTTCCAGAGTTTGGCTTTGGACATATCAAGTTTGACACATTGCTCAATACTTTATATGTCCACTGTTTTTCAGAATCTGAGGGTTAAAATGCAACCTGATGTTAAAGTCAGCTTTATTTATCGAACATCAGGCACTGTGCAGAAAGCTTAATGGGTGCTGTCATTTAAATCTTTCAATCATTCCTATTGACTTAATTACTAATATTTTCATTGCTCTTTTTTGGATTAAAGATTAAATGGCATGTCCAAAGTCACCCAACCAATGATTAATCTGTCAATATAATGCAGATCCGGGATGCCAACCTAGATGTGTCAGACTGCAGAGCTCTTGCTGTGTATTAATCACTGGATTCTAACAGTGGGGATCACTTTCTGAGCATATCTGCCATAGACTTGGGCTCCATGACAACACAGGTACCTGCGACGTGTGACGAAAAACCAGAGAAAAGCCCAACCCCATCCCGGGTGTTACAGGTGACACAATGGAAGCTGTTAAGAAAGGACAGCATTATTGTACCTGCGGGGACTGATGCTTGCAAGTTCTCAAGTACCCTTAGATTTAATGGTAAAAAGCCATCAGAGGTTGTTGTTGTCCTTTAGAAACAGAAGAGATTAAAAACTGCAGTGGTAGGAGGAAAGAAACACCAACTCCCAGGCGATGCTTGTTGGGAAACACCGGATCGTAGGGAGGGGGGCCGGGCAGGGAGACCAGGATCCCTGCCCTGCCTACATCCTTTCGAAAGAGTAGCCTTGTGTGACCTTCCTTAGGTGGTCCTCCAGAAAGACCAGGATATGGAGCACAAAAGCCGGGAACCTCTGGGGCCGCAGCATCCGCCCCCAGTGCCCTCCTTCCCCGCCCCCTTCAGTCTCCAAGCGGGGGAAAAGCGGGACGACGCCTGCGCATGCGTCCGGGGCAAGGTCCGCTCCCCGCGACGTCAGGGGGCTCGCGCCCGCACTAAAGCCCCGCCCCCCGGGCGCAAGAGGCGACCTGGGCGGGGGGCCTCGGGCCCCGCCCCCAGCCGAGCCGAGCGGGGCCGAGGGAAGCCGAGCAGCCCCGAGCGCGGCCGAGCCGAGCCGAGCCGAGCGGCCCGGAGTCGGTTGGTGCAGCTGCGTCCCCGCCGCCCAGCAGTCCGAGGCTCCGGCGTCGCCGCCGCCTCCGCGGGGCCTGCGCCAGCCGCCCGCCCGCCCGCCGGGAGGGAGGCCCGGAGCGCGGGGAGAGCGGCCCGGCCGCGGGCGCCGCCGCCGCCGCTGCCAGGTGAGCGCCCGCCGCGGCCCGCCGGCCCCGCGTGCCCCCGCGACTGTCAGTCTCCGTGTGTGTGTCTCTCTCTGCCTGTCAGCCCCCCGTGTCTGCGTCTGCGCGAGCTCTCTCCCGCCACGCCTGACCCCCCGGCCCTGCCCGCGGCGGCCGCCAGCCCCTCCCGCCGGCTGCCCCGGGTCTTTCTGTCAGCCGCCAGCACCCCCCATGCGCGCAGGCTCCGCCCCTTCCCCCCGAAGCCCCGCCTTCGCCCCATCTGTCAGCACCCCCCCCCCCTCAACCCCGGGGCTCGGGCGTCCTGGGGCTCGGTGTAGACCCCGCGGGCCGCAGCCGCGACGGGAGCGCCAGGGGGCGCGGAGGGGAGGGGGGCGCCCGCAGACGCCCGGCCGACCCCGCGAGGGTGCGTGTCCCAGCGCGCGGTGCGGGACCGCTTGGGCGCCGGGGAGCCCGCGGGGGGGGGGGGGGGTAGGGCGGCGCGCGCGGCGGGGCGGAGATGCCGGGCGGCCCGGAGCCCCTAGCTGTGGCTCCCGCGGGCCGCTGCGGGCGCGGGGCAGCCCCTGCCCCTGGCGTGGAGAGCGCCAGCTCCGCCGAGGAGGCAGCTGAGCCGGGGACTCCAGCCGCTTGGGGGTACAGTAGAGCCCTGAACCCCGGGACCCTCGTTTGCCCACGCGAAAACACTCACCCTGGGCCCCGGGTGCCCGGATGCCGAGAGTGGCGTGTGAGCGCAGTTTGGGGTTTCCATTCAGAGAAGCCTGTCGGAAGTGATTGAGGAGCGGGTGGGATGTGGAGCTTAGGTGGAAAGTGTTTGAGAGCTTGAGTCACTTTGAGTTGCGTGGTTTGCATTTCTGAGCAGTGATTGCCCTGGGCTTGTGCCCTGGGAAAAACTGTTCTGTGGTGGGGAGGAGAGGTTAGGTAGAGGAGGAGGGAGAGCACACTGCTTTCTGTTTTTATCTGTGTCATGTGAACACATAGTATTTATTCGTGAGACTCCACACATCTTCAGTTTAAAAGGGGGCGACAGTAGTTTCCATGTATACGTGTTCTTGTACGTTGTTGTGCTGCCGTTCTTTATTTGTAGTAAACTTAGCATCGCCGTATTTAGAAACCAAGAGAAAATGCGTCCTGAAACAATTGGTAGGATAGTTCTCAACCACGGGGAAAGAGCCAAAAGCGCACTTCATTAGCTGGAACAACTTATTTGGGCTTAATTTGTTTCTAAGAGACATACAGTGGAAAAATCCAGAAGCAGCGAAGTAGTATCAAAGAGTCTTAGGAAATTAATGAAAGGGCCCTTCTATTGCTGCCTTGGAAAGATGGTATCAAAGTAGCTGTAGAGGACAGAGCTACTATGTAATGATAAACATATTAACCAAGTTGGTTTTGTGACCTTGATACATTGAGCAGCGCTTGATTTGTGCAGTGCTTCGTTAACGGGCAAACACTGCATGGAAGTGGGGTAAATTTTGGAGAAAAAGTTCCCCGTGTTTTGTTTTCATATTTAAGTATGATTTAGACTAGAGCAGTCTCCTGGTAGGAGTTGTTGTTTTTTAAGATAACATTAAAAATTACAAAAGTAATTCACGTTTAAAGCATTAAACTAGAAAAACAAAAGCTTGAGAAAAAACCTGTAATCCCACAAACTATAGGAAACCACAGTTACGTATTTATCCTTTTAGTCTTTTGTTTCTCTGTATAAGTATTTTTCTTAGAAAAATGCTGCCATACTAGGAGATTGTTTTATCATATGCTTTTTTCCTACTTATAATTAGATTATGTAAAATCTTACAGATTATGTATGCCTCATACATAAAGGCATGAGAGGATGATGATGGATGTAGGGATTCACTGGTGATTATACACAATTCTTTGCTTAATCTGATTTGCAACTTTAAAGTACTCTGAAGCTGGAGGTATTATCTCCACTTCTGTAGGTAGATAGATATTTGACCTATTTATTACTTATAAAACTTGTGTATGAGTAAGAACTTGTGTTCCCTTTGTGATACTTTAAAAAAATAAATTGGATCCTCTGCTTAGAGCGCTCCAGTAGCTTCTCATTTTAAAGTAAAATATGAAGTCCTTGCCCTGGCTAACTAGGCTGCCTCCCTGTTCTCACTTCCAGGTTTGCCAAACACATCTCTTTGGTGTTCCTTTAAAACTTTAAGCATATGCCAGCCTCAGTGCTTTTCCATTTGCTATTCCTTCTGCCTAGAACTCTGTTCCCTGGATATCATGGTTCTTGCCTCAGGTCTCTGCTCAGAGGTAACTTTATTAGACTTTTCCTGACCCTTCTGTATAAAATCCCATCCCATCCCCCTTTCCTCCTTAACCCTCTTTAACCTTAACTTTTCTTCATAGCACTTACTCCCACTGGTGAGTACACATTTATTTGTTGATTTATGTCTCTTTTCCACCCTTAATCCAGAAATGTGAGACTTTTTTCACTGATGTGTCCTCACAGAACAGCACCTGACACATTATAGGTGCTTAATATTTGTTGAATGAGTGAATGAATGCTCGTTATCCATCCATTCCTATCACCTTCCTGTAGCTGCCTAGGCTTTCATATAGGTCTATCCTGAAGTGGGATAACAATCCGTTAGAAGTCAGGATAGTCCTTTCCTTTACATATCTGAGAAGAAGAATTTTACAAGTGAGGCTTATAATCTTAGAATTATAGTCTTGATCTAACTTGAACAATCGAGGGAAGAAACATTTTTGGCAACTGTTACTGGCTTTCTTTTTTATGCATTATCCCTTGTGTCACATTGGAAATCTTTGAAAAGTATAAAGTATCCCAGTTATGTTTACAGCTGTGATTTCAATTCGGTAGTTCCTAGTGATAGTATAAGCCTCAAGAGCATAGTGAGTTTTTTGTGTCAACAGATACCCAGAGATAGAATTACAGCTTTAATGTGTTTTCATTTGAGGAGTAGCGATTCTATCCTTTTCAACTCCTTGCTTATCAGTTTTTGGATGGCCTCACAGGTATACTTAAGTTTTGTGTGTTTTTTTTTAACATTTTAAAATAAATCCTTGATCTCTTGAGCATTTTACATCTCTCATGTGACTCTTGAATGGTTTGAAAGTACCAGTTTCATCTTTCAGGATGAAATGATATCTGTAGTAAAACATATAATTGCATTTTCATTATAAGGATGGGGGAAAATTGTATCTTGGGATAGAATTTTTACAGAAAGGAAATAGCATGAGTGTAAGCTTTTTAAAAAGCTTGAATTTCAAGTAGATTAGTTTAAAAAAAAATCCTTGTTTTTTCCTCATAAGGAAAAGGATTCCTTTATATACAACCCAGAGACCTTCAAAAATGTCTTGTTCTTATGCCTCAAATATACAAGAACTTGGGAAAAAATTCTAAATGAAAATTTTCTTTTAAAGGCCTAAAAGGAATGCATTAAGAATTTATTTTTATTTGTTCCATAGGCCTTTATTGAGCACATAGTTGGGGCAGTTCTATGTGTTTGTGCATGGGCTACATGACCATGATGATCATGTTCAGTTTTAGATTACCCACCTACCTACCTTTCTTTCTTTCGTTTTTCTAAAAAGATTTTTATTTTATTTATTTGACAGAGAGTGAGAGAGAGAGCACAAGCAGGGGGAGTGGAAGAGGGAGAAGAAAGCTCCCCACAGAGCATGGTGCCCAATCCAGGGCTTGATCCCAGGACCCTGAGATCATGACCTGAGCCAAAGGCAGACGTTTAACTGACTGAGCCACCCAGGGACCCACCAACCTGATTTCTTATTATTTCTCCTCTTCTGTCACTTGGCTACCTCCTTTCTGTCATCATATTCTCTCCCTAAATGATCTCATCTGTTCCCAGGACTTTAATACCCTTTGGATGTTAACTCCCTCCCTCGTTAGACCTCCTCCTGGACCTTTTTCTCCTTCTAGTCTTGCATTTTTACACATTCCCTTCCTGCTATCTCTACTTGCTGCCCCACCACGATCTCTAACTTCATATGTCCAAAATATCTCCCTCTCCACCTTCCAGGTTTATATTCCTCATTCCTGACTCCTGTCTTCTCTCTCTCCCAGCTTTCTTCACCCCCTGCCTTCCCTGTCTTTGTCCTTATTGTTCTCTATGGTTCAAGCCAAACACCTGAAAGTTATCTTTGATTCTTCCTGATTCTTCACCCCACATCCAACCCATTAGCACAGCCTGTTGGCCAAGGCTCCAGAATACCTCAAATCCTACCTTCCCTCCATCCTCCTAATCCAGCTGCTGTCCTCTCAGCTGGGTGATTGCCTCTGCCTGCACTTGGTCTCCTAGCTTCTGCTCTTGCCTGCTCTTGCCTTCTTCTAACCCCTGTTCCCATTGTGGCCAGAGCGATGCTACTAAAAAGCAAACTAGATCATGTTACCCCCTGCAGTGGCTTCCCACTGCACTTAGACCCACACCCACACTTCTTAATCTGAGGTGCTCGGCCTCTGTCTCTCCCCCTCCAACCTCTGCTCCTTGCTCAGCCATTCTTTCAGGTTGGAACTGTCAGTTCCTCTAATTTGCCAGTTTTTCTCCTCTTCTGTACAGGCCCTTCTCTCTTCCTTGGCACCCTTCCCCTATTCTCATAAAGATCCTTCTCAAACATTTGCTCTCAGCTAAAGTGTCCCTCCTTGGAGGGGCCTTTCCTGATCACCCCTTCCATGGTAGCTTCCTCCCTGTTGTCCCCTCTTAGTACCTGTGCATTTCCTGCTTAGTGCTTCACCAAAATTCTGAGTATCTCATTGATATGTTGCTTTCTTTTTTGTCTGCTCTCCCAGGAGACTGCAAGACCTATGAAGGCAGAGAGAGCCTTGGCCTGTTTATGGTGCAATCCTGGCACCCAGTGCTCTGCCTTGAATCCAATGGGTGCAGGTCCTCAATACTTCTTGAATACTAGTTTTTATAACAGCTAATGTTTTTTGAGACTTACTGTGTGTCAGGTCCCGTGCTAAGTACAATCATGTATTATCTTTAAATCTTTGGGATAACTGACTAAGGTGACTGTAATTATTACATTATCATTTCTGCATCCTAGTTGAAAAAAATGAGCTCAGAGGAATAAATTTTAAAGTTACGCAGCTAAGAAAGTGATGGAGCTGGGATTTGAATCTATGTGATCTGACTATAGAAACTTTCCTCCTATTCATTACTGGCTTCTGATGTGAATGTAGGGATGAATGAATGTGAAATAGGCCATAATAGTAATGTTTGAGGGTTCTAAGCATACACTGGAGTATAAAAATTGGATTAGGGTGCTGCGTCTCCTGGGAAGTTGCTGTTAAAAATCACTATGCCAAAGCACATAGATTAGTTTGAGTTCTGTTTTAATTTTGCCTTTGCTGCTTTCTAGCTGTAAGCCTGTGGGCAAATTACTTAACATGTCTAAGTCTGTTTTTTCAGCTGTAAATGGAGAAAAATAATAGTTCTTATCTCACAGGGTCATTGTGAGTAACATAATTATACACAAAAAACAGTGAATGTTGGCTATTAATGTTATAAGGAGGGAAAAAGCCCTCAGGAAAAGACTTGTAGCCCCATCAACAAACTAGAGTTTGGGTAAGAGTGAAAAAACATAACTAACAGTATTGTTTCACTGATTCTGGCTTTGAATTTATAAAAACAATCAGGGAATTAACTATTTGGCTTGTGATTTATAATCATTCTACTGATGCATGACAACTTTATGTTTAGATTCATACTTGTTAAATGCTTGAGGTAAGATAGTTTTCTTCTTTTTAAACTCCTTTTCATCTTAAAGATTCTCAGGTTCTCAGGATAGATCTTTTGAGAGGCTGGCCATTTTTGAGAGTCTGACTAGTTTTTTCTCTTTCATCAGAAAGATACTCATCAGGGGTGCTTGGATGGCTCAGTTAGGTAAGCGTCAGACTCTTAATTTCGGCTCAGGTCATGATCTCAGGGTTGTGGGATTGAGCCCAGCATCAGGCTTAGCATGAGTCTGCTTGGGATTCTCTCTCTCCATCTGCCCCTCACCCCCCTCTAAAATAAATAAATAAAATCTTAAAAAAATACTGGAGCACAGTTGAATTTTCAGTGGGATGGCTTAGGATCAAGTGCTTGTTTGGTCGTTTCCAACAACTCTGTGAAGTAGAGGGTGAGGTTGTCTGCTAAGACTAAGTGAGAAGAGGTCAAAGGGAGAACAAGGAGATTTGACATATAATTGAGGTCAGGAAGAGTGAACTTGGGGCAATGTCTATGATTTCCTGACAGTGTACGGGGCTCTGTTGAGGTAGGAGACCATGGGTGGATTGGGGTCTCAGTAGCATTCAGCTGCCAGGTTTTGGGAGCACAGAAGGCATATGGTTGGATAGAGCCAGACTGAGGTTTGCTGGCAGAAGGATGGTAGGGCAGAGGCTCTGGGTATTGGCCAGAGAGTGCTTAACATGACAGGCAAGGGTTTTTAGGCTGGATGAGGAGGAGAAAAGGACTAGAGGTGTTGACGAAGTCAAGGAGTGTGTGTGTATATTGGAGTGATAGAGTAATAGGAGGATGTGGTTAGACAGGGACACGTGAGTGGAAGATTTTAGAGCTGGAGCAGTTAATTACTGGACTTGACAGGCTCCTAGGTTTTGCCACAGGCACAAATGGCTAAAATGAAGTGAACTCAGTGAAGATGAGTGACTTCAAGGAGGTCAAGTAACTGAGAGGCTGGAGAGTTGTTTGGGTCATCCATGTGGTCAGAAAACCCCATCAGGGGCATGGCAGGCATCTGGGCTGGAGAGAAGGAAAGTGTGCCAAGTCTTCAGTGAATGAAGTACCAGCAAGAGAAGAGGCATATGGCCACCCTGCAGGAGCCTCAGAAGATGAGGGGATTTTGCCTAAGGAACGTGGAAGAACAATGATCTGGCAACTTTTTTGGTTGCAAGGTCTTTCTGGAAGGAGTTGGCCCCGGCCCAGGTTCATTATGCTTCAGAAGGAATCCCAATTCAAGTAGGCAGCACCCATGACATGTTGTATGTGTTTCTAAGCTTGGTCATGAAAATCATCTGAGGGTGTGTGTTAAAAATACAGATTTCAGGGCCCTATCCCGGGTCCACTGGATTCAAATTTATAGGAGAGGGGACGGAGAATGTATATTTTAAACTCTCCCACTGCCACACACATACCTGGTAATTCATTATAATTCATTATAAGTTTGGGGAACACAGCGATGGTATTTAAGATCGTGAGGTCTGGAAACTGACTGGGTCTGAAGGAGGTGAGGCTGGTAGGAGTGAGCCTTGGCCCATGACTCTTAATAGCTTAGCTTTCCAGGTCCGTCTGATATCAGAAGCAGTGAATTAAAGGACCCACCGTTAGGGGCGAGCACATTGACCACAGCAAGAAGAGGCAGCTGGTGATGACAGAGCCGGAAACGCTCTACAAAATAATTCTATGTACAGTAGTTTGGGGACATTCATTGTAGAAGAGACAGTCCTGTTTGCCTCAGTGGTCCCTGAATACATTAACTAATCATAATTGTTGTCCTGTTCAGCAGGAATAGGTCAGGTTATGGATTGCTTAGTTCTGAAGGCTGAGAAGGAAGTAATGCAACTTAGAATGCTTTCTGTCCTAACCTGGAATGTTGTGGTGCTTCAGTTACGCCTATAATTAACTTACATGACACATTTCTGTCTCTGAAGACGTGGGACTAAAACATTTACTCATTGACAAGCTAAAGACAAGAGAGGTGATTATTCCCAAGGGGCTGTATACATGATTAGATATTTAATATCAGGATGGCAGCAGCCCTACTACCCCATTCTCTGTTTTTTCACCAAGAAAATTGTTCCTTTTCATGACAAGGAAGAGGACTCCTGCAAAAGAATAGCTGCTGGGAGGGAATTTAGAGTTAGTCATTCTTGGCTGACTATTTAGAATCCCCTGTTGCTAGTAAGGAGGTTTGAGTTTGAGTTGCAGTGTTTAGAATATTTAAACTTTACTTCCAGCCTGGTTTGTCATACCCAAACACTAAAGCTGCAGGAAAAGAATGTTGTCAGCCTTGCTAGAAGTGGTTGCTATGGACCTCAAGCCTAAAACTTGATTTGCTCTATCATGTGTTCCATTTCTTATTTCGTTTTAGCACGGCTGGTACTGATGAGCCTGGCTTTCAAACTGCTGAGCTGGGTGCCAAACATGGCATAGCATCTTGGTTATATTCCTGGCACTTGCTACATCCTTCCACTTACTGCCTCATCTCCTTGGTGAGCTACAGGGAGCCACTTGAATGCACATCTTGAGACCCAGAAAGTGTGGTAATGGAAGTTTAGTAATGCCAGTTCAACCAGAACTTTCCATTTGCAAGTTGAGATTTTTTAAAAAGTAATTCCATTAAAAAAAAAAAATTCAGAATATTTTTCCCTCTTAGGAAAACATCTTCTAAAGCTGAGAAATACTGAACAGATGCCAATGAATATTTTAATGATAGTATTTTAATATCACACTTATCTGCCCTACACAGCTCAGGAACCCCTGAATTCTATTGTATTATGCTGTATGACGAAGGCTCTGCTATATTATGGTGCTCTTTATAATGTTTCAATCACTAAACGTACTCAGTTCCTGAAGTGTTTGTATGCTACTGTGAACTAGGCAGCAAGGGGTTAAAAAAAGTCTCTGTTTTCAAACATTTTTTAAAAGTTAGACAAGATGCATTTAAATATCTGACCTCAAGCCGACTCTGCTGCATGCTGCAAGGAAGTATAATCAAAATGTAGGCTCGCAGACGAAAGAGAGGTTATTTCTGGTGGGGCGTGGAAGTGGCGAGAGGGGATGGAAGGGTGCTTTCAGGGAGTGTTTTATTCAGACAGGATCTTGAAGATTTGGTAACATTTGGAACTGTTATATTTGATAGTTTCTGTTTACTAAGACGTCATTTATTTTAGCTAGACTACAGAGATACTTTGGTACTTAATGAATTAACTTTCACAAACCCAGAATGCCTCACTCCTTAATTATTTTGGGTAACCTGTCTTTGTAATTAAGTATAAAGTATTTAGGAATGTATGGTAGAGAAGGGCTTTTATGGAAGCCCTTAAAAAAAAAATAATCTTGGGATCATAGCGGATGTCTCAAATTCCAAAAGAATTGGAAATATAGTGCTATGGTGGTGAACAGAAAGCCAGAGTGATAATGGAAGGTATATGTTTAGGTATATGGTTTAGGATTTGAGGGAAGAAAGAGCTCTAAGTGAGGCCTTTATAGGAAAGGAATAGTCAGCCGTGTTAGGAGACCTCTTGAATACTCACCATCTCATTTCTGAGTGTCTTTCTTGGGAATGATTGGCAGTGAGGGCAGGAGAGCCCTATGGGCTGGGGCCATGACAAACTGAAGGAGGCCAGCTCCTCCTCATTCTCCCTCGTTCTAGCATGGCTAAGCACAGAGGGTTTTACAGAATGGCTCTTCCTGTTCCAGGCCTCTGTGTGCCTTGTTTTTGGGCTTGGCCTGCCTCAAAGCTATATATTTCTGCCAGAGTGAAGGCTCTTTGGCTGACATGTGTCCATTTGGGCGAATCCTCCTTTGGCAAGATCATTTCTTGCCATGATAGGTTAGCTACAACTGGACCACTGTGCCACCCTTGCACATGGTCATTGTTAGGTCTGAGACCTTGCGATCAGTTTTTACTTTCCCACATAAGACTGAATTTTCCCCTCTTCTTGCCCTGTCAATTCAACACTTAATTTTCTAGGAAGCTGAAAACATACCATTTGCTACCTTTTGTGCTGAAATGGGACCCTGCCTCAGAATTCTAATCTTTTTGGGAATCAGCATATACGGTCTTGAAAAAAATAGTATTGTCTTTGTTTATTCCTGATAATCCCAGTAGCATTTTAAAAGCTATTTGGCAATACTATACACCCCATTTTACCATGCAGGTGACTAAAGCAACTCTAAGAAAATGAAGCCAGTCACTCCCCAATAATGTACTTATTTTGTGCCTCCTGCGTATCAGGTTCTATGCTAGACACCAGTGGGGAGCAGTTAGACCTGGTCTTTCTCTGGCCTCATGCTGCTTACAGTCTGGTGGATCCATGGCTGGGAAGCCATGATAGATTTATACATAAATAGGCCTGGAGGCAAAAAGGCCTGGGGTATAGTCCTGCTTTTGCCATTTACCAATGACACGACCTTAGGCATTTAACTCTTTTCTGTCAACTGTAATAAAAAAATCTTTTAACAAGGTTTATAAGAGTTTTATAATAAATGACATTACATAGAAAAGAGCTTTGAGAAGGTCAATTTACTATATATGCAAATATAGTGGGGGTAATCAGCCTCTGCTTTGACTAATAGGAATGGCTAATGGAGGGTTTCCACTACTCCGTGGCTTCAGGGAACACCATGTACTTCAGAGAACCCCCAAATGTAATACTGGGACTAAATATTATTAATATTTCATCAATTTTTAATGCTTTTAAATAATAAGAAAACGAGCAATTTTTTGGTGTCTGAGGTTAATATAGGCTATTTAGTCATCCCTAATGAACTGTAGATTTAATACATACTGGCATTATTTCAGAAAACAGTGCTCCTAGATATTTACTATCTAACCAGAAATTTATTACTCCAACAATGGATATATGATAACACCAATAGTCTAATACATAACATGGACTTACAGAGTAGAAAGACAAGTTTCTCTGAACAATAATTATAATAAAATAAAATATCCTTTGTAAATTGTAGAAGATATCTTTAGTTTTTACAGATTTGGGTAGATAAGCATCCTAAATCCCAGATCATCCATTTTGGACTATATGGTTCCTTTTTGTCTGACCTGTTGTTTATGGTCGCTCCTCCTGAATATCCCTGAAGAACTAAGACCTTTCATTGTAGATACTTTTTGTAGTAACCTAGACAAGACCTTAGTCTTTTGAAACCTCAATTTAGCCGTAAAATGTGCCTTTTCTTTGTCATACCTACTTCACAGAGTTGTTGAGACATTCAGGCAAAGGATTGGAATGATTGTGCTTCTGTCTGTGTTATGGTTCTCATTCAGTCACAGGTGTAGTGGTTGGGTAATTCTGGCAAATCAATGTCTCGGAAGGACTGTATTTTGATTTATAATACAGCTTTATTCAAGTTTCCTGATTCTTTCTCGTTAAAATGCACAGCTGTCCACATCTTTTGGTCCCATTCTCACTTAATAGCATTTCACTTTATGCCTGGCTAGCCGTTCACCAGCAGTTACTGAGCTTCTGCTATGTGTAGGGTGCTGTGGGTGTAGAGGTGAGAAGGCCAGACCCTCTTCTTGCCTGTTGGAGTGGGAAATGAGCCCAAGACTACAGCATCAGTTCTTGTCTGAATTTCCAGCCTCCAGGCCTTCCCTACGTATTTCAGACCTGCCAGTTCCTACAATTGTGTGAGCCAGTTCCTTAAATCTCTTAATTTGTGCACGTGTGTATACTTAACACACATACACACATGTATCTTATTGGTTCTGTTTCCCTGGAGACCCCAGACTGCTGCAGTACTTAACAAATGCTCTCATTATTGATGCAGAAAGAGGAAGAACAAGTGGGGTAAACAAAATGCTTAGTGTGGTTTTAGCCGTGTGGAGTTTGCGGTGCCCGTGGAATCTACTGGAGATATCCGCAGGCAGATGTAGTGAGGTCGAGGAGAACTCACACGACTGGTCTGGACTGCAGATTTTTGAATTTGGAAGTTTTGTGTCTGTCAGTCGAGCTATGTTTGTGGTTGATTTCAAACAGAGCATGTAAGGTAAGAGGAGGTATCAAGATGGAACCAGGATGGACCAGGGTGGAACCAGGATCAAGATGAAATCAGCAAACACCAACATTCAGAGGAGAGGCAGAGGAAGAGGAGCCAGTGAGGGACGCCAAGAAGGAGCAGACAGGAGGATAACCAGGAGAGAGTGGGGTTCTGGAAATCAAGGCGGGGGGAGGAATTTCAAGGAGGGAGTGCAGCCCTGTCAAGAGCCTCAAGGTCAAGAGAATTGTTGGTATACGTCCACTGAACTTAGCTCCTAGGAGATATCATTAGGGGCGACTGTTTCGATGTCATAATACAGGACAGTGGGTGGAACAGAGAATCCGGGCTTTGTGAAGTGGAGATGCATGTTCGCTGCTCCTGTTTCCTCAAGGAGCTCACTTATGAAGTGTGAGGGTAGGAAGGGGCTGTGGGAGGGGATGATTTCAGGAGGAGAGGGGCTCTCGTGTGTTCGGAGGCTAAAGTGATGGAACTAGAAGAAAGGAAGAAGGCAGAGATTCAAGGGAGAGAAAGGTCATATTCTTGCTCAGATGCTCCTCCAGGGGTAGAAGGACATGCATAGGGGATGGCCAGTAATATTGCCAGAGGGGGAGCCCCTCTTTCACTTCGTATGCAAAGAGGTAAGACTCTTTGGGGGTACAGAGATGGCTACAGAAGGTAGGAGACTAGAAGTTTTGCCCTCATCAAAGCTTCTGTGTTCTTTGTGAAGTGGACCTTTGGCAACAACTGATAGCCAGGATGAACTGGTGCAGTAAGGTCTCCGACGGTATGACGTGATTGCTGTGGGGCTGGAGATGGAGGCTGGTTGTTGCTCCCCACTGTCTGTTGAATGAGAGGTAAGCTCCACAGTCTGAGGTTTGTACAGACCTCCACAATCTGCCTTTAACTACTTCTGCCGGGCTGCCTGTCTTTTCTGTGTCATTCCGGCGCCTTTGTACTTCAGCCCAAGCATTTCTGCCATAATGCTCGAATGAGGCTTGGAGAGCCTGGGTGCTCTAGGGAGGATGCCATTGGACTTGGAGTCAGGAGTCCTTTGGTCCAGTCTTGGCCCCTCCATTTGTTAGCTATGGGGCCTTGGACACAGCTTACCTTCTCTAGGTCTGTTTCTTCATTTGTTACCCATCCGTTATAACAACAATAGTAAGTGATGATGGTGATGGTTGTGTCAGAGGAGAAAATGTATTTTAAAGTACGATGAAGAGGATAAGTACTATGTAAACGGAGCTGGTGTCATGAGGCCATGAGTAACCCTAGCTCCAGGCTTTAGTATAAATGTTCTTTACCACTAGAACCCTCCCCATTCTGTCCAACTATCTAAGTTCAGCCTGTATTACGTAGAGACGTGCCGGCTCCTGTAACAGATAAACCCTGCTGGAATCTCAGTGGCTCAAGATGGTTGACATTTTCATGCCCATTTCAAATCCAATCCGCTCTGGGGGTCCCAGACTGATGGATGCTCTGCCATCTTCAAAACAGGGTTTCCAAGGTTTCCCTGAGTGTCCATGGCCCGCCATATCCAATGGGGGAAGGACGTGGGCATCCTTCCCCCACTGAAAGTGGGGGAAGAGAAAATGTGGATGACTGTCTGGGAGACCTTTATGTACCAGGCTTAGGATGGGAGCTGGTGACCAAGGCCAAAAGAGAGAGGGCTGAGGGAGGCATTTACTGGGTGGGAGGTGAATTCGGAGTGTGGGGGTTTTCACGTGTGTGAGTGGTGGCAGGGGCTCTGAGGAGCGTGTGGCAGGCCCTGTGTAGTGCTGGGACAGGGCAGGCTGCCCCTCCTGCCGTGATGGACAGCATGGGAAGGGCCAAGGGGCCTGGGGCTGGTTCCTGGGGAAGGCCAGCGCTGCAAAGGTGGGAGATGTCCCCAGGTCAGGGGACATAGGCAGGTGAGAACTGGTGTTTACACACCTTCTGAGATGAGCTTCCTAACAGCCGGGGAGGCAGACACTGTACTGTTTACCTTTTTCAAGATGAGAAAACTGATGAGGTGGCGCCTTGACGGAAGCCGCACAACTAGTAGGCAGCAGAGAAATGAGCTAGGACTTGAGGCTCCGACATCAAAGCCCCTGGCGGGGAACTGGAAAAGCTGGACTCTGCAGTTGATTGGTGGTCAAGTCCTGGGCACGGGGTAGAGGAGGACCTCTGTGGTGGCCACTCCTCTTATGAATGTTCACCTTTTGGCTACTTCAGTTGGAGGAGGGCAGGCGAGACAGGAGCATTCCAGGCAGAGGGAGCAGCCTGAGCGAAGATCTTAAGGTTGCACTGTGTTTACAGGGTTTGGGGATTGAAAGGAGGCCGGGTCGGTCCATGGTGAGCAGGAGGGGGATTTGCCTATGAAGATGCCGGAGAGGGAAGCGGGGCCCACATCACACAAGAATGTCAGGCCACGCAAGGAGTTAACGTTTTATTCTAAGGGCAGTGGGAAACCATTGTACATTTTGAGTGGGGGGTAGGATGGTCCAATTTAGAGTTTAAAAAAGACTGCTCTGGCTGTTGTGGAGAGTGGGTGGAGGGGAGGCCATGGTACATATTGAACATGGTAGGTGAGGGAAGAGGAGGAATTTAGTAGAAGTGAGTCTGGAGCTCCAAGCAGAGGTTCAAACTGGTAAGGAAAATTGGATCCTGTATTTCCTGTTAGCTCACTCCCTGTTCTTAGCCAGGCTTCCTGCAAGTAGCCTTATCCACAGGGCTTGATTTGCACCCAGTCACACTGTGAGCTGTTCCTGCCTTGGAATGCTCTTCTCCTTAGCCCCTTGTTGCTCATCCTGTGGCCCCTTTGTTGTCTCCCAACTCCTCAGCCTAGCCCAGAAATGATAGCATTCTCTAGGCCTCTGACCTTGGTCCTCTGGGTTTCCTCTGTGCCTCTCTGAATAGAGAGAGCCCTGCCCCATTTCATCACACCAGTGCCTACTTGCCTTTCCAGCTTCATCTCAGGTTCCCCCTCCTCCAGGAAGCCTTCCCTGCCCCCTCAGGCTGGGTTAGGTGCTGCTTCTCCTCCTTTTCCATTTCTCCTGGAGCATAAAGTAGATGTGATAGCACTTAGCACCCTGCGTATTTACTTGTCTCCCCAGTCTACTTGTGCTCGAAGGCTAGGATTACAACTAAAGGCCCTGAGATCTAGGACAAAGATTGCTTTCTGCAGTTTGGGTGAAAGCCACACTTCGTAATGAAGGTATCTACACCTGATTGTATGTCCTTTAGTGGAGTGGTCATTTCTCACTGGGTCCCAGGGCTGTGAATTCTAGTATAATATCTTCTGTGAACAGAAGAAATTAACTTAGAAGAATTCATAATTGTCTCTATCTTCTGAAAGGAAAAGAAATCTGAGAATTTAAGAATATGAATTGCTTCAGAAGAGCCTCCAAAAACCTGCACTGCCTGGTAATTTGGTTCCCCATACCCTCGCTCCCACTTCAAAAATTGTCATTATGTGCTTCGTATTTTGTAATTCCACAGTTCTGGGTTCGATGTTACAGTTGCCTCTTGTGGTAATGAGCACTAAAGTTCCCTGGCTGAACTGTGATAGCCTTGGAAGGCAGCAACCGGGGTGAATGAAAGACCAGCTTCTGCCTTGATCCCTCCCTCCTGCTAACCAGCTCACCATGGGAGTGAGAAAGGAGAGATGGGCAGAGACAGTGGTCTACACGCAGGCATGCAGGTCCCAGCCCTGCAGTTTCAGCAAGGTGGTTAAGGCCACGAAACTCTCATTTCCTCCAAATGTCTTCTACCCGTTGAGTTCTTTTGTCTTTCTCTTGGTTCCAAACCCACTTTATCCTTTTTTTTCCTTTGGTAGGTGGAACAAAGAAAATAAAATGTTGAATCACTTTTTCCCAGTGGCTTGATTTTTAGAATCTCCCTGGATTTTTTTCAGTGTTCAGTTTTCTGAGCCTGACTTGAGCAAAGGGCAAGTTCGATTACTCAAAATAATGCTACCAGGTTGTACTTGTGCCTTGATGTGGTATGGAGTGAATTAGTTTTTAAGAAAGAACACTATGGAGTTTTTGTTATTTGTCTTTAACTGTAGACATCTCTCAAAAGAAAGAAGACTGCCTAAGTGTATTTAATAGCAGGCTGAATTTGAGCCCCCATCTTACTCTTTCAAGAGTTTCTGGTTATTAGGATAAGCAATGCTTACGTACAAGCTGCGCTCTATTGATTCTGGGCATGTTTACCTCTGGTGTCCAAACAGGACATTAGGATTGCAGACTCTCAGATGGGAAGTGACATAGAGTTTTCCAGTATGCCCACTGGTGAGATGCCAACTCCCCTCCTCATGTGGGGGACTTCTCTGTTAGCCCAAGAACATACTCCCTCACAGGAAGCTATAATCTGTTTTGTGACCTTTGACCCATTGGATTTATTTAGTTTTTCCCACCATATGCAACATATACAGCCCTTCAAGTATGGGAAGACAGATATCATCACTTTCATCCCCCAGGCCCTGCCCCTCCAGACTGTGATTACTGGTTTCTTGGGATGTTCCTTATTGTACATACTTTGATTCTAATAGATCATCCTAAGGTGGTGTTAGTTTTTTCTGGTGGCTCAGTCTCTTGTTGAATTTACTCTCAGTGGAAACTCACCTCTAAGTGGAAGTTCTAAAATGTCTATTTAATGGACTCCTTTTATCTCAGTGGTCTTAACCCTAAAGCATTTTGTTACATTCGGTAATACTGTAATATGTTTCCCCCTAGAAGAAAACAAAGGCTTTTAAGTCCTGGGGTGCAGTTACAATGCCAGTAAGGCTACCAAAGCTGATTTCTAGCCACAGAAGAGGTAAGCAACTTCATTTGGGTCTGATAATAAAAGTGAGCATTGGCTGAGCCCTCGTAGCATGCCAGCCACTGTGCCAAGGACTGCTATGCATATCATTTAGTTTAATAGAATAGCACCGGTTGATAAAGATATCACCAATACTAGATGCTATTACTAACCTCATGTTAATGTTGAAGAAA
This sequence comes from Potos flavus, assembly GCA_028534135.1. NCBI lineage: Eukaryota > Metazoa > Chordata > Mammalia > Carnivora > Procyonidae > Potos > Potos flavus. The sequence continues at coordinate 106,157,353 of CM052885.1, read as the reverse complement.
CTGAGGCTTAGCAAAGTTGATACTTGCCCAGTTTTCCCATGTTTCAGCGTGACTTAGACCTTGAGCTCTTAATACACTACTGTACTGCTTCTCTAGTGTTTTTTTGCTGGGTAAAGCTCTGTGTACAATGCCCTTCTCCTGTGCCTCATATTTAGCTCTCTGGTTTTCTTACTTAAAGTGTAAATTTTGAAAAGAAAGAATTGGATTGTTCTTTGCAACTCACCAGGGCACTTAGAAGAGTGCTCTGCACCTTGTGGGTGCTTACAGTAAACCTGAGGTCCTTAGTTGTAGGTCTCCAGACCCAATAAAAAGAGATTAAACCTCTACGAATTCTTTGGTCTTGGATGGTCTCCGGTGCCCCTCCAGACACCATATGACCATCTTAAACCGATAAAAGTCGAATGCTGTCATGGTGGGCTAGAACTAAACCTTTTATTTGCCTTTGGGCAACTGGCTAGCACAGACCAAATGGGACAGAGTATGGCAGTTGTAGTAGAAGTAGGCAGGCAGGCAGGCAGATGCCTGTATTCAGTCCTGGCTCTGCCTTACACACCCTCTGTGGGCCTCAATGTCCTCATTTCCTGGGAGTTGAGAGAGAGAGAAAGGCATGAGGATTGGATGGGGGGGGGGGGGTTGGTTAATCCACGTTCTTTTCCCACTCTTTCAGAGGTTAAAATAGCTCTTTTGGTATTGGAGATTCAGTTCTTTTTTTTTTTTTTTTTTAGCATTTTTTTTTTTTTTTAAAGATTTTATTTATTTGAGAGAGAGACAGTGAGAGAGAGCACGAAAGGGGAGAAGGTCAGAAGGAGAAGCAGACTCCCTGCAGAGCTGGGAGCCCGATGTGGGACTCGATCCCGGAACTCCGGAATCACGATCTGAGCCAAAGGCAGTTGCTCAACCAACTGAGCCACCCAGGCGCCCTGGAGATTCAGTTCTTGTGCCCTGTTTCCCAACTCCACACTTGAAACAGTGGCACAGTTGGAAGGATGGGACTTTGGGAGACTAGTCTTTCCCCCAGCCCCCAAGAGATTGGTGACTTGGGACACCATTATTAACTTGGGATAAAACTGGACGCATTAATTGCTTATACTGAGGAATTGAAATATGGGTCTGCCTAGAACTTCTCCAGTTCCCAGGGTCCCAAGGGTTTGGGACTAATGGTCTGTGTCTGTGGTCTATATGTACGTGTAGTGGAAGGTGGGAAAAAAGTATGCAGTAAGCATTTCTTGAGCATCACCATGTGCTAGGGACTTTCTCATGACACAATCACCTTTTGGGGGTAAGTAGTAGTATTTCTGTGTTAAAGATGTGGAAAATTTGAACCCAAATCTCTTAGCCCTAAGTCAGCCCAGTCCTGGTGGTGACAGATGGGAGCCAGATATCCTCACATCTGACTGCCTGCAGCCCACTCCAGAAAGCCACAGCTCATGGCATTGCTGGGAGAACAGGAGAGGACTGTAAAACAAGGGCTGTATATTTTTTCTTCACATCTGTGAACTTGAAGAGAAGGGGAAAAAAGGAAAAAAACTCAACTTGGCATGAATGATTTTAAATGAGATCAAATAAGGTGAAAAGCAAAATAGAATCCAGAAATTTAGTTTTGCTTTTAACCAGAGTTCACAGGCGGCTGCTATACAAAGTCCTTTTTACTTGTCACAACTGTTGAGCCCTTTTCATAACACAAACCTCATTATCTTTTACTTTTGTTTATTTATGAACTTAAATAGCTTTATAAAAGACAAAGGACCAATTGAACACAAACTGTGTGTCACCTTTGTTATTTCATTTCTTGCCAATGTATAAATTATTTTTTTAAAGATTTATTTCAGTGAGGGAGAGAGAGTGCAGTGGGGAGGGGCAGGGAGAGAGAAACTACAGCCGACTCTGCACTGAGCGTGGAGCCCCATGTGGGGCTCGATCTCATGACCCTGAGATCAGACCTGTGCCAAAACCAAGAGTCGGCACTTAACTGACTGTGCCACCCAGGTGCCCCTGATGTATAAATTATTACCCTTATGAGTTAAAATTATTTTAATTCCTGATATACTCATTGTAAAAGTAGTTTTTTGAATAGTCAACAGGAAGTAGAAATTTTATTTTTCTTCTGTTTGTTTATTTATTTATTTGGGGGCGAGGAGGGGCAGAGGGAGAGAAAACCTCAAGTACTCTGTGCTGAGTGCAGAGCCCGACACAGGGCTCCATCTCATGACCCTGAGATCATGACCTGGGCCGAAATCAAGAGTTGGATGCTTAACAGACTGCGCCACCCAGGTGCCCCGGGAGAACTCCAAAGTAGAAATTTTAAATAAAAGAGGAATCCTAACACAATAGAAAATAAACTTCAAATTTTTCTTTTTTCCCCCTCGTTTTTGTTGGACGCATGCATAAATTTTATATGGCTGGAATTATACAAGTTTACATTGTTTTCTTGTCATTATGAGTATGTTTCCATGTTGCTGTGTAACCTT